>JASUAD010000006.1:52278241-52875741 GCA_037013555.1 Sextonia rubra | reverse complement strand
GTGGGTCAGACCGCATCTATGAACTCAGTTCAAATGTGACCCTTCTATGAATCCAGATAGAAATTCCAACCAGACTTAAACCCAACCTGACTTAAATGGTGATAGGTTGCGCTCAACTTGAGAATTTTTTTTTTCATCAATTGATGTGATTAATGCATAGAATTACTAATGCTTAAAAGATTGTATAATCTTACACAGTGGACCAAATTCTATTGAAGTAAGATTTGGGAATACTACTGTTCAGGATTGCATTCAATTTTAACGGTTTGGATTATCTTCTAGAATAGCGAAATTTCTATTTTTAAAATTTGAACAATTTATATGTATGATTTTGTTTGGGTTGGGGGGGTGGGTTGGGGCGCTTGCTATTTGACCTCAAAAAGGGACTCTTCCCACTCACCCCTTAAAAAAAAAATTATAAAATGATCTAAATACCCCCACCACTTCTCTCTCTATTCACCTTCTTGACCTCCCCGTCCTCTCTTCCTCTCCGCCAAAGAGAACCAGCCCCCTCAACCAGATATGGCAATCGTCGCCGGGAGAGGGGGGGGGGGGAGGTGTGCGGGTGGGGAAGGGGAGGAGAGAGAGGAGGGGGAGGTGGGGAAGGAGAGTGGGGAGAGAAGAGGTGGGGGCATTTGGGTCATTTTACAGTTTTTTTAAAATTTTCTTTCTATTTTTTTAAAGGGGTGAGTAGGAAGAGTCCCTTTTTGATGTCAAATAGCAAGTCCCTTTTTGGACGGTTTGATTTTAAAATTGATGTTCAATTTGAAGCAATTCCACTCTCAATTTGGATTTTGAATTTTTTTATTCAAAATTTGGATTTTGAATTATATATGTGAGCTTCATTCTTTATTTGCAAGAGATTATATGTGAACATATAAGTCTCTGAGAATCTATCATTGATCTCACAAAATGATAATTCGAACCGTTTAATATAAATGTCCAATGACATACAATAAAATTTAATTTCAACAGATGTGGATTTCACCAATTGATGAGTCTTTAAATTATGCATGTTTTCATACACATTTTGACCCATTTTAAAGACTTATTAACTTGAAAGAGCCTCATTTAGTGTGATATCATGGTTTAATTCATTTTAAATTCATCTTTATATTTTTCTGCATAAATTGCTTAAAAATCACACTTTTTGCATAAATTCATGAAACCTGCTATTTTTAGAAAGTCTATTTTTGGAAAGTTTTGTGAAAATAATTTTTCTCATGAAATAAATTGAATTCTCTTCATCATTAGTTCATTCATACAAAATCATGAAGAAAGATGTACATTTTTATTATCATTTCATGAGAAATGGGCCCACAGTCATGCATATGTGGTGTTAGGGGTAAAATTGTCTTTTCACATGAATTCACATCTGTTTTGTAGGAAATTGATTATATGGGTCCCATTTGTAAAGAATTGAGGCAAGGAATTGATTTTCAAGAGAAAGGAGAGCAGAATTAAAGAGAAAAAGAAATTGGAAGAAAATTGCAAAAAGTCGGCTTCATGGTCCCACACACACATGCACATGTGTGGGGCACACTTGTAAAACATCCAAGATGGGGTCCATTTATTTGTTGCACATTTTCAAGAGATTTTGAAGAGAATTTGAAGAATATCTCATCAAAAATGGACAAGGAAAGCCACATAGGAGTTCTTTTTTGAGAAGGAGAAGATTTAATTGAAAAAAAAAATGCAAAAAAATATCCAAGCAAGCTATTCCACGTCCAAAAGAGATTTTGGATTAGATTTTGATTGAAAAAATAAAGGAAAAAATCAAGGGAGAATTATCTAGAAGATCTCTTTAAGTTAGGAGCCAACAAGGAGAACTTTCCAAAAAAGGAAAGTTGACGATGCAAAGAGATAAAAGGGGAAGATCTACACCTCATGTGGGCCAAGTTTGATTCTAAGAGAGGATTCTTATCCCTATTTCATCTCTCAAAAGATCTCAATGCAAGGTGGCAATGACAAAGAAGGAAAGGAGCATCCAAGAGGGATTTCTGGACAAAACAAAGAAGGAAAGAAGAGAAAAATAAAAAGAAAAAAAATCCCCAAGGATATTGCACGTCCAAAGCATTGGTTGGAGCCCTTTTTTCTTTTATTTTTTATTGTTTTTAAGATTTTTAAAGTTTGAGAAGGAGTAGGACTTGAAAAAGTATAAATAGGGCACCCTTCTCCCATATTCTTCATGGAAGAATTACCCACCTCCCACCTCTAGATTTCTACACTCCATCTCTCCCTCTCTTGTCTCTCCATCTCAAGTCATCAAGGAGGCTTAGCCCTAAAGCCACACCACCAACCTTGAAGATCAACTAGAAGGAGGAATTCTTTTCCATCCTAGTATGTATAATCTTTTGGTTTAATTTTTTTTTTTTCATCTTATGTAAAGGATTGTTATACTAGTTCAATAATATTCATCTTCTTATTCTTCTTATTCTTATGGTTGTATGATTGCTTGATTTGTGTCTTTTCTTGTTTGGATTGACGACCCAAATAAAGAACATACTTTAAGAAATTATTAGGCCTAGACTAAGGGAGAATTTGAGTGAATATACCGCCTTTGACTTCTTGTTAATACCGCCTTTAACTTCTATTGTTTACCGCCTTTAACTTCAGTTATACTGCCTTTGACTTCCTGCAATTTTTATTTTCTTTCATTGCACTTTTAATTTTAAATTTCTTCTATTTTATTTTCCTGCACTTCTATTTTATTTTCTGCACTTTTGTTACATTCACATTGATTTTAAGTTTTGTTTTTGCATAGTGTGATGGTTGGATTAGGAATCATTGCATCTATTTTCTTATCATAAGATTTTGTGCAAATTTAAGTTGATGAAAATTAAGCCTTCAGATCTGAATCTAATGATTAAATTCGGACTCAATTTATGAACAGCTTAACTTAATAGTTTCAGCAAACTGTAAAAACAGTTTTTGACAAAAAGTTCGAAGTGAGTAGACTAATCAAATCATAGTATTTTTCTTTAAAACTTGGCAAACTTAAAGTTTAGGATGTGGTCTTTCATTCTCCAAAATTTCAGATCAAAATAATTTCGGAAGGTTTGTGAACCAGAGGCTTAAACTTTGCCAATCAGTCAACCCGAATCAGAATTCCTGCACAGAATTTTGCAAAGTTGTCATATTCATGCATTCATAACTTTTTCGTTTTAAATCCTTTTTCACTTCTGTTTTTTTTTT
Source organism: Sextonia rubra (assembly GCA_037013555.1). Classification (NCBI taxonomy): domain Eukaryota; kingdom Viridiplantae; phylum Streptophyta; class Magnoliopsida; order Laurales; family Lauraceae; genus Sextonia; species Sextonia rubra. The sequence continues at coordinate 52,872,546 of JASUAD010000006.1, read as the reverse complement.
TTTTTGTTAGTTTCTTGCATCAGTAGAGCATGAATTCCAGCCATTAAATTTAGATTTAGGATGCATTAGAATAGTTCAAATCACGCATAAAATTTGCATCAACATACTAGTTTTTCATACTTAGAATTTTTCAGCATCTCATGGCATGCATTGCATTACTAATTTTACTAACTTTCTAATTTTAATTTTGTTTCTAGTTTTATGATTTTGATTGTTTTAGTTAATTTTCAGAATTAAATATCTTTCTAAACTTGTTTTAATTGAAGATTTTAAATTGGAAAGTTTACTAGTTTTGGAAATTCTAACTTAGGAAAAATTTTAACTTTTGTTTATTTTGTTTTGAACATTGTTTAGTTTAGTTAGTTTCTAATTTTAGATTTAGTTTTATTGGAAGTTCTAACGTGTGTTTTGTTTTGCAGTAAATTTAATTTTACTTTTAGGAACTTTTAGAATTAGGGATTGTAATTATTTTGTTTTAGGAATGTATGTATTTGTTAGATTATAAATTAGGTTAGTTTTAGATTTTTATTTAAGACAGGTTACAAGTTGAAAATACCTTAAACACATTGCTCCCTGAGGATCGACCTGGTCTCACCAGTTTTATTACTACATCGCAGCTCTGCACTTGGAGTTCACGATCACCAATCAATTGAGTGTACTCTTTCAACAATAAAAATAGATAAACCAAAATTATTTGAGAACGTAAATCAATGCTCAAAACAATTCAAAAGTGCATGATATATATGAATTAATGCATGAAAGACACATTCCTAACAACTTTATGACATAAGCTAAAGATTTTCTACGTATGAAAACTAGTGCACACCCCCTTTTTCATGGTTCTGATCAACTGACCTATGATACTATAAATCTAAATATAACGTATGAATTTTAAAGTCCCAAGGCATGAGAAACTATAAAAAAAAGAGAGCTGAAAAGTATTAAGAAACAAAAAAGTTATGGACTAAAAAAAACTAGACTATTCACAAATATGCTGCAGAATTCTGAACTTTTTCTTATTTGGGCCACTTTATTTCAGCCCTAAAAAATCACACTTCCCAAGTCTCATAATTTCAAATAAAAATAAAATTGTTTGATCAGGTTTTATATCGGAAACTTTTTGACAAAACCTGCTGAAAGTTGTAGATTTTCAACTTATGCAGAATTTTAACATTAGTGTGAAAAACCTTTAAAAGTTGAGATTTGGAACCAAATTTTCCAAATCTGAATCTCAACTTAGACACCCATAAAACCATGAAATCCCTAATTTAAACTAGACAAGATAATATGCAAAATTATTCCAACAACAGATCATGCAAACATTACAATGAAACAATAAAATAAAAGTAGGATTGTAGAAACAACAAGGCAGTAGTATAATTGAAAATAATAGTGGTAAACAACTGAAATAAATTAAAGCACTAAACTGAAATTAAAATTCGTATTTTTCTCAAAATTTTAGTCTTATTTACAAATTCCCACAAATTCTCATATTCACAGTTCCATTACTTCTATGTTGACTCCAATAATTGTAAGGGTTTAAGAAAAAAAAAATAACCAGAAAAGCCTTACCTTGGTTGGCAGCAACAGCAGAGAGAGACTGAGAGAGCAGAGAGCAGAGAGAGAGCAGATCAGTGAGATCGACTGAGGGAGACAGAGCAGAGAGAGACAGAGAGAGAGCAGAGAGAGACCAAGAAAGGGATAGATCAGAGAGAGACCGAGAGAGAGCTGTGAGAGATCAGAGAGAGACCAAAAGGCAAATCAGAGAGCAGAGAGCAGAGAGAAACAGTGACTGAGAGAGAGACCAAGAGAGGGTGAGATTGCCTGAGAGAGAGAGCAGACTGAAAGAGAAAGAGAGAGCAGAGAGAGACCGAGAGAGGGAGAAATCAGAGAGAGACCGAGAGGCAGATCAGAGGGCAGAGAGCAGCGATAAACAGTGACTAAGAGAGAGACCAAGAGAGGGTGAGATCGCCTGAGAGAGAGAGAGCAAAGAGCAGAGAGAGAGCAGACTGAGAGAGGGAGAGATCAGAGAGAGACCGAGAGAGGGAGAGATCAGAGAGACCGAGGCAGATCAGAGAGTAGAGAGCAGAGAGAAAAGTGACTGAGAGAGAGACCAAGAGAGGGTGAGATCGCCTGAGAGAGAGAGAGCAGAGAGCAGAGAGAAAACAGACTAAAAGAGAGAGCGAGCAGAGAGAGACCGAGAGAGGGAGAGATCAGAAAGAGACCAAGAGACAGATCAGAGAGCAGAGAGCAGAGAGAAACAGTGACTGAAGAGAGACCGAGAGGGTGAGATGACTGAGAGAGAGAGCAGAGAAGGACCGAGAGAGGGCGAGATCGACTGAGAGAGAAAGAGCAGAGAGCAGAGAGAAAGAGTGACAGAGAGAGACTGAGACAGGGTAACAGAGAGTGACTGAGAGAGAGACCGAGAGGGGTGAGATCAATCGGAGAGAGCAAGCGAGAGAGACCGAGAGAGGGTGAGATCAACCGAGAGATCAGATATCAGAGCAGATCGGAGAGAGCGAGTGAGCGAGAGAGAGAACCCAGCACCAGATCAGATCGAGAGAGAGAGAGAGACCCAGTGAGCCGGAGAAAGCGAGCGAGCGAGCGAGCCAGCAAGAGAACCCAGTGACCGGAGCAAATTTGGAGAGAGAGAACCCAGCGAGCCGAAGAGAACGAGCGAGCCAGCGGAGAATCCAACGACCAGATCAAGATAGAGAGAGACCAGCGAGCGATCGGGCAAAGGAAAAGGGGAAAGAAGACGAGGCAGGCGAAGGAAAGGGGAAAGAGAGGGGCGCGAAAATCGGCAAAATTTTCGGATTATTACCGACGATATATTTTCGTCGTAAAAACCAAATTTCGTTGGCAACAAAATTTAACGACGTTTCCGTTTTACCAACGAAAAAATATGTCAGTAAAAATTATTTTTAAAAAAGCACAAAACAATATTTAATTTACTGACTCATAATATTTGTCGGTGAAAATAACTTTTAACGACGTTTTTAATAAACGTCGGAAAAATTCTCCATATTTTCCGACGTTTCGTGTAAACGTTGGCAAAATTTAAATTTAGCGACGTTTTCTATAAAACGTTTGTAAAAGTTATTTTTATCGATGGAAATAATTTTGCGTCGATAAAAAGTAACCTTTAGCAACGAAATTTTGAAAACGCCGGTAATGAACGTCACCAAAACTACAAATTGTTGTAGTGTGGGTTGGGGGTTAAGCAGAAAGCGCATTGGAATTGAATTTGTTGAAACTAGATTTTTAATTCAGGATACATAATTTTTTCGCGATTATTTGGGCTTCCTTTTGTTGTTTGGCTGAGACTAATAATATATTTCTTTTAGTAGATTTGGATCTCATTTGAAGGTATTTTGTGACATTTATAGAGTTTTCCTGTAGAGGTAATTTATTTCTCATTTTTAACTCCTCATATAGACACAAACTTGCATAGGTAGGATCTCCTTCCACCCTATCTCACATTTCCAATACAATCAAAGTATACCCGCAAATGTAATTTCTTTCTTTTTTTATAAATTTAAATTTCTTTAGCATCCAAAGGCTAAAACTCTTATGACTTTTCATTGACACTCAATCTACCTGCTGCCATAGCTTTTAAGGGATCATAAAACATGTGTTTTTTTATTTCTTCTTTTGTTGTTTTTTTTTTTTCCTTTTTCTTTTTACTTTAATCACGAGCCATTTGATTTAAAATGTACTAAGGTTCTTTATCGGATTTTTGAAACTGTTGTTGTTGTTGTTGTTGTTTTTATTTTTATTTTTTTAACATGATTCAATTTGTTGTGTAAATTGATGGTTAGAAAATTAGAATTTTTATTCATTCCTACTGGCCCTCCATTTCTATACTTGCCATGCTGAAATCACATTCACCTTGCGATCTTTTCTTCATTTTTTTTCTTTTTTAGAAAAATTCTTGTCTTCTTCCTTTTTTTTTCTCTTTTATTATTGTGGAAAAGATGAAAATTCAGAAACTGATGTAAATTTAAAGGAGGATCAGTGCTGGATTAATGATGATAAGAGATGTTAAAATTATCATTTATCGAATGTACACTGTTAAGACAAACCATTGCCCATCTACCATGTGCCAACTATGAATATTACTCGTATTTATATTTTTTATTTTATCCATTTGCGCATGTGGCAATCTATTTATCAATACCCAAATCCATTCATTAGCATCAAATTGAAGATAGTTACACGGGCTTTTCTTGGAGAAAGGTTTGATCCAATGTTTTTTACTTTCAAAAAATTGATCCCGGCCTGTGATGTGGATTAATTTATGCAAGTTGTGATACATATTACTTCATATGATCATTCATACTTTCAAAAAATTGATCCCTGTCATGTGGAATAATTTATGCAAGTTGTGAGACATATTACTTCATATGATCATTCATTGGAAGTTCTATAGTTCTGTGTCCACAATGTAAAATTCATACTGCCTCGCATTTCGGTTATCACCACTAATTATATGGTGGCAAGCTATTGTCATTCTTTAAATTATGAGAATAGATGGCCTACAACAAATGTTTGTTTTTACTATTTTTGGCTTATGGATAATTTATATTATAGACAATTACCAATACCATTGACTATAATATTTGATGAGATTAATTGCTGATTATTATCAATACCCTGGACAGAATAATGGATTAGTTTAATTTTGTTCCATCGATCATCTTGGAAATGATTGCATTCTCCCATAGCATCACCCCTGGTTGATTCAACTATCCTTATTTTAGATTTTGGAAATAGACTATACTTGATTGCATTGCCTATGCTCAACATGAGCACCTTTTGCTAGTTATTATATATGAAGCGAATCTGATTGAGAATCTGCCCAGATTTGCTAAATTTGATTTTGACCCTTTACGTTTTAGTTTTACCGAATGTCTCCCCTCTTTACACGTGATATGACCCCTCCTCTTCATCTTCCGTCTCCCAAGCTTAACTCATGCAAGACGTTTCATGTTATTTCTTCCTCTTCCCTCTCTCTACCAAAATCGGTTCTTTCATCAATTCAAAATCCAAAATATTCACCCACAATGCCTCACTTTCTCTATCTCTCTCATCTCCACTACCCATGTTTTGTCCACAAATGCCCACGTAGATGTCTTTTCTTGCCCGGGCTTTGTTTAGTTGTGGATGGGAATTTCTTTTTGACAAGTGCGAGACTTCTTTATGAATGATTGGTAATTTAAGAATTAGATTGATTTGAAATGCACTGGAGCCTAATAAATCATTCTCTTTGGTACATAGAGTTATATGAGTTCGGCCCTCAATCCGGGGTTTCTTCTCAAGGTGTTTTTTTTTTTTAATTTGTTTCTTTCACAGTTTTACAACTCTAATGGTGCATGGAACCTATTTGCTAAATTGCCTGAGTTAAATAATATATACTCGTAAGTGCACATAGTATACTTGCTGAAGTGTAAAGTGGATTGATAGTAGGATTTATATCTTTTTTTTCTCTTTTTAAACTTCTAAACTTTGTTGGTACAAGAATTTTAAGTAATGCCATGTCATTGAAGTCAGCCAGATGATGCTGACAACTCTGTATTCTGAGATTAGTGGGCAACGTCCTCATAGACCTCTTAAGTCTGCCCTTAATAAACTGTGGTTCCCATAATAGTTTAGTGACATAAGAATAAAACCTGATCAGCAAAGGATAAGTTGCATTCTTTGCTCTTGGTAGAGGTGGTTGTGTACTACTATTCAATAAATTTCAATATTTGTCAAGTCGTTTTGATAGTAGGACTTTCTATGATTCTATCTCATGCCCTGTGCAAAAGCAGCAAATATTTTATCCACTATTCCATGAAAGGCCTACATACCAATATTATTTATACGTGCAAGGTTTGCTACCGTCACTCATCACCTTTGAACGTATTCAGTACATCACTCAATTTGAGATGTAGCTTCACATTTTTCTTATGAGAAATTCTTTTTTCTTTAATTGCAATTTGTTTAGTCTTTTAGATTTTTCTTATTTCATCATACCACTGACATCATTTCTTCTTTATTAAATGTTATTTTAGAAATTACTTCTATACTTTTTTTATATAATTCTAGCTTCATTTTAAAATTTATGATGCTTTTAAGTTATATTTTTAATACATATTTAGAATGCAATTATTTTATCTTTAGGTTTAGCTTTATTAATTCACTCGGTTCTTTACCAATTCATCCTTTACAATTAAAAAACTCTATTCAGGTATTATTTTTGAGTTTATATATATATGGGAAATCTTCATACGCATCTGTCCCTCACCATTATATATATAATTTCTATTCACAAATTTTTTTATTTATAATTAGACCTGTGCTTAGCATGGGTGTGCTTTGCTAGTGGAGCTATTATGCCACATCACTTCTGCCTCTATTTCTCTCGTGATTGGCGATGGAAACCGCTTTCATCAAGGGCTAGAGGTGGGGATCGTAGGCAGCTTTATAATATCAAATGATATACTTTCCATTGAGGATATTCCTTAATAGTACTTTGAAACTGGTGAAAGAGGGTTATCCTCAAGTAACTGTACAAGATATGGGGGTTTGCTACAAACTAAACCAAAGATAAAGATTTATTTGGATTTAAAAACTAAAATGTGGTTGTTAGGACCACAACCAACAAGTTCCGACATTCTCCCACTTGATCCAAACACCACTTGTATACAAATATATATTTTATTAAAATATATTGAAGTATAGATGAGTGTGCTCTAATTTTGTAAAACACACCCATACTTCAATTTGGTCAAGTTTTATGCTCATCAAATTAACTACCTACACATGGACAATGGTGTTCACTGCAAATGTAGGACCTAACCATGTCACAATAAAAAAATTTCATTCTAAAAGACTTTGATACATAGTTTCCTGTATGGATAGACATACCATATGGAGACTTTAAGTCTATCCAATGGTCTACTTTAAATCCTACTTATATTTGAATGTGCACAAACAAGTAGGAATACAAAACAATTATTATAAATGTCCATACAAACTTTAATCATTAATACAAAGAACTAACCAAGTCTATATGGTTTACTTGATCTTTATGCATCCCTAATGCCAATGCCTTAGTCAATGGATTTGCAATATTCAATTTTGTATTGATTTTTTTCCATGGACACATAATTTTTCTTTACCTTCTCCCTTACAAAGAGATACTTGATCTGAATGTGTTGGGAACTACATAAACTTTTATTGTTCCTGGAGAAACAAACTGCATATGTATTATCACAATTGGTCTTTAGTGGTCTTGAGATGTTATCTACAACTTGAAGCCCCCGAATGAAGTTCCTTTGCCATAATGCTTATGATGTGGAGTCATAGCATACCACAAACTATGCTTCCACGGTGGAGCTTGTAACAAGCTAGCAGAAAGATGTACCCAGAGGTAGACTTTCTACCGTCAAGACATCTGGCAAAATCAAAGTCTAAGTAACCAATCACTTCAAGTAGATTAGTCTGTCTATAGGTGAGTATAAGATCTCTTGTATCCTTTAAGTACCTCATAACTTTCTTAGCAGCTTTCTAATGAATCAATCTAGGATTGCTTGGATATCTGCCAAGCATGCCCACTGTGAAACTGATATCTAGACAGGTGCAAAGTTTGAGCATAAATAAGGCTTCCTATAGCTGAAGTATAGGAATATCCATCATTTCATCATGCTCAACTTCATTTTGTGGAAACCGTTGCTTGCTAAATTTATCACCTTTTGTGATGGGAAATCCCATTAACTTACAGTCAAGCATCCAAAACTGTTCAAGAACCTTATCTATGTAAGCTCTTTGAGAAATAACATAAACAGCTTCACCCATATCATTCCTTTCAAAATGTTGACTTAAAAACTCTTTAGTCTCTGTAAGCAATCAAAACTATTTCTTCCTAACTAGATATCATCCACATAAAGCACTAAGAAGATGATGCTACTCCCATTAGTCTTCAAGTACATGCATTGGTTAACAATGTTTTCTGTAAAATCGAAGGAAGTTATCACTTAATCAAATTTTATATACTATTGACGGGATGTTTGCTTCAAGACATAGATGGACCTTTTCAATCTACATACCATATCTGGAATATTAACATCTACAAATCCTTTAGGCTGAATCATATATATTTTTTCTTCCAAATCACCACTAAAAAAAGGCAATCTTTACATCTATCTGATGTAATTCAAAGTCAAAGTGGGCTGTAAGTGTCATAATGATTCTGAAGGAATCTTTCATAATGATTCTGAAGGAATCTTTCTTAGAAACTGGTGAGTATGTCTCCTTATAGTCTACCCCTTCCCGTTGTGTGAAGCTTTCTACTACTAGCCTAGCTTTGTAGCGTTTTGCTTTACCTTTTGGATCTAGCTTTGTTTTGTGTATCCATCTGCACTTTATTGGCTTGACACCCTTAGGAAGTTGTACTAGATCCCAAATAGTATTCTTTTTCATGGATTCTAACTCATCACGCATTTCATCTTGCCATCGTGCCAATTCAACATTTTGTATGGCTTCTTGAAAGGACAAGGGGTCTTCTTTGACACCCATGTCAAAGTCAAAATCTTAAAGATATACTAGACAATCATTTGATATGGCACTTTTTTTCAGTTTATGAGACCCTCGAAGTGACTGAGGCTGTGCTTGTTCTGTCTACGTGGTTTCAACCAAAACATTTTCTTGAATGTGGGGCACCTCTTCAATCGATTAAATTGTATAGGAATATGACGAGATAAATGTTCATGGGTCTGAGTTATGTTTAAAATAGGCACAACACATGTGGGTGTTGGATGGTTCAAACAATTTGTTCCTAATAAGATAGGGCTAGGATCTTGAACTTCCTGGAATGGTATATTCCTTGTATTTGTACTCCCATTGAATTCATTATCCTCTAAAAATTTTGCATGAAAAGTTTCAACAATCCTTATATGATATGATGGACAATAGAATGTATAACTATTGTGTTATATGTCTTATACTTCGGGTTCACTAGATTGGTCCATAGGGTTAGTCTTGAACCGGGCTTTAGGTCAAGGGTATTTTGGTCTTTGTACCAGACTTTTTTAGGGGCTAAGAAAGAGAGAGTTATATATATGATATAACCTGTAACCCTAGACAATAAGAAAAAGAGTACAGTAAAAGAATAGAGTTCTCTTTTGGTGTCAATGTAGTCAAATCGCTGCTGACCCATAAAAAATCACAAATGTTGCATGAAGACAGTACAAGCAAATTCTAAGCTAAGGGCACATAAACCCTATGATTGTGGAATGCCAGGTCAAATACTGTGTCCAGAGTTTAGAACTGATGCAACTCACTCAAAAGATTTTAGATGAGCCTAGGACACAACAGTTTAAATCTCAAAGTTAGTAGACTTCATTTGGTCACTCGACTCACCAAACTTCAAATTCAAGGTTCATTTGCTCAAAGTCTATGGGTCATGAAACACACTCAAGCTTCCAAGTTACCAAAGTAGTTAAAAATCATATGGAAGCTCCAAATTATGCCTAGAAATGATGCTTCAAAATTTCAAAGCATTTGGACTACATTTCAATTCAAATTCATGCTTCAGTGACTATTTTTCAACCCCTTGGAGTCACTGTGACAGCAAACACTTCTACATGTTGGAATTAGCTTAAACCCTTAGAAGAAGCTCAAATTATATGCAAGAGTGGCTATGCAAAATTTCAAGTTAAGTAGACATCATTTGACCCAATGTCAACAAACATATCAACTTTGGGTCAATGACCCCCAAGGCAAGGGGTCACTGACTAAAGTGCTGCTTCCAAGCAACCAAAGTTGAAAAAATTTGGACACAAGGCTCAAGTCATACCCAAAAGTGGTTATGCAAATGGTCAAGCCAAGAAGACTTCGTCTGACCTTACTTCAACTACATATCAGCTAGGAGTCCATAACCCTCAAGTCATGGGGGTCACTACCTAAAAATTGTACTTCTAGGAGGCCAAAGCTGATAAAATTTGGATTAGAGACTTAAGATGTACTCAAATTCAATTCCACAAAGGTTCAAATGAATTGAACATCATTTGGTTAGAAAACAATCTAACTGCCCGTGTACAAGAAGACATTGACTTAGAACATGCAACAAGTGGGTCATTGGTCAAAATCCTACTTCCACTAGTCCAAACCACATGAAATTCAGATGGATACTTCAAGATGCTCTTGACATTAGTCCCTCCAAGTTTCACGTCAATCCAGTTCATTTGGGCCTCAAATAGCTTAAACAACGGCCCACTTTCATGGAAAAGTCAATAGGGGCATTGACCAACTTTAAAAGATCAGAATACGCTGAAATTTTTATGACACACTCAAAATAGTATTAAAAAGTATCCCTCCAAGTTTCGTGAAGACTGGACATCGTTCTATCCTAAACAGGTGAAAACAATTTACATATACAAAATCCCCGAAATTGGGCTTGTCCGTGACCGCGGCCACGGTCACGGACACTTGTGAAGCAGTTCCTGACAGTTTCCAGCAGTTTCCTCCACTTTTTTTCAAACTTCAAGTTCCCATAACTCCCTAAACCACCTCTGAAGCCTATAAAAGGCAAGGTTTGGCATGTGGGAGAAGGTTCCAATAAGTTCAACAAGTTAAAAACACATTAACAAGCAAGTTCCAAGAATTCACATGGATTCTGAGGCACTTCAAGCACTCCAAGTCTACTTTTTCTTCTCCTTCTCACTAACTTAAGGTGAGAATTAGTTCAAAGAAGGAGAAGCAACATGCATATCAATTAGAGAAGATGGATACAAGGGCCACTAACCATTCAAACGATGAAACCTATTTCCTTTGGTTTTCCCACTTAGGAGGGTTTTGGCCATCTCAAAAATTATAAACAAGCCTCTTTAGGCTTCATTCTGTTCTTTGAAGATCATAGGTTCATAATAACACAACTTTGGCTCCATTTTGCTTGTATAAAGCACCCTTTTTGGATTTGTGCAGAAATAGTCCGTAATAAAAAAGTGATGATTACTAAAAGTTTAGTCTATTCCATGGCCAAATCAAGCACTATTGGTGGTCATTCAATACTCCAAAAGTCTAAGAACACAAGCTCCAACACTCTGAAGGCATCACAAAAGTGAAACAGAGAAGAAAAGGGACAAACAGTGGCCATTTCAACTACTGTTTGTCAGTGAGCGTGGGTGGCAGGGGGCCAGTGACTGTGAGCCATAGTCACCCCTTTCCTGTTTTCCATTTTTTGCATTTTCATCCACATTTTCATATATTTTATTGTAAATTTCAAGTTTGGATCACATTTGAGACTAGAGAGACAGGTGGTAATTTTTTAAAACTTATATACAACCTGTATCCCTGCGGTTAAAGCGTTTGAATCCATGTAAACAAAGGAAAATTAATGATAAACTGTAATTATTTCACATTCTTCTTAATGTTTAAAGTGTGTGAATGTTGGACTCGAATCTATTGCATTTCACATTACGTTTTGAGCATGATCAGAAGATTTGTGCTGTCTATGAGAAAATCTTCCTCCAACTTTTTATCAAACTTGGTCAAACAACATGGAAAAGTGCCAAAATACTTGAAAAGAGTGCATAAAAAGTGCTGAAAAGTGCTATTGTAGGCCTGTGACCACACGATGCTGTGTAAGATAGCCTGTGATAGCAAAGTGCTATGTAAAAAGTGTGTGATACCAAAGTGCTTTCTAAAAAGTGCTGTGACCGTAGAGTGCTATGTAAAATGTGCTATGACCGTAGGATTCTATGTAAAAAGTGTTGTAACTGCAGGATGATGTGTAAAAAGTGATGTGATAGCAGAGTGTTGTGCAAAATGGGTAGTGACCGTGGGCCTACAGTCACTAACCTGTTTTAACTCCAGTTTGACTTGTTTGGCTTCTAAAGACACCCATGCAAGACCTTGATGTCTGTGATGGGAATTGGAGCATTCATGTAGGAACTTTGCACCTCGAAATGCATCTTTTTGTCACTCAAATGAAGGCACTTGGCACCTTAAAGTGCATACTCTTGCCACTTAAATAAAGGAACCTTGCACCTTGAAGTGCACGGACCAAATTAACACCCTTTTATGCAATAAAAAAGTGTTTATTCAGTCCAGAAGGCTTTATGTTACTAGCTCTTTGATCACCACTTCATTTATAAGACCTAAACAAATATTTATATCAAATCAGTCATAAGAACAACAACATTACAGTTATGCACTGTCTGGCATCTTGCACTAATGTATCCCATGTTATCATTGTGGTAGTGGTGCAGGCTTGATCCTGTAGGCTTTATCCCTTTAATTGGATCCAACTCTCACTTGCTTATAAGTCTGACATAGATAGCCTTGAAATGCTACCAAAATTTTGGTAGCTAGTTTTAGTCAGCTTAGCATGCTTTTAAGCCTAACTATATAGTCCCGAATTACTATAGAAATTTTGACAGCTAGGATAGTCAGCATAGAACAATGAGATAGAGTTTATGCTTATTTCGAACAATTCCGGCTCGAAATCATGTCAGCTCAAAAGGAATTCATAAACCATTCTGACTAGCCCAAGATGTAGCCATGTTAGTTGCAACGCGAATAGAGGCCTTTAGGCTTATTGTTTTGTAGAAAATATCACGGGTTCTTTGATCATCACTTTCGATGAAACCAAAGAGAGGCATTTCAAAATCTCCATGACTGAGAACAAACTATCTGCAAGAGCACCAAAGAGGGCTCAAACTGACTCTGCTACCCTTGATTCAAGAGTCTTAGTCTTCCAAAGACTTTCCACTCCTATGAGTTCCATGACTTCTTCTGATCTAAACAGGTCATTAATGACCCCTAAGTCCATGAAGAAGACCAAGGCTCCCAAACCCTGAGTCTCTAAATACGCCCAGAATCCATTTGAGATTTTCAACAAGGTTCAGGAGGAACCCAAGCACAAACTGAAGTCAAGAGGCAGCAACCTTTATATCATCAAGCCTCGTTTATGGCCACGACAAGTCTGGTTCACAGATCACAAGCCAATGGCACTTAGTAAGTTGCTTTAAGTGGCTACTCAAGGCTCAAAATCATCATCTACTCAGCCCAAGCAATGGGTCATTAACAAGCAAGTACCAAAGTACCTTCGATAGCTCTTAACTCGCAAGATGGCTCAAAAGCATGAGTCCATTCTCAGATGCAGTACGTAGTCACCTTAGCCACGTACCTCAAAACCTAGCAAGGCTAAAAACAAACTCTTAGCCTCAATTGAAGAAAATACCTTCTATCCATTTGACTCAAAAAGAGGGATGAAGATTCTGCAAGCGGCGTCTACCTTTTATAATTTTAGCACCAACCCAACCATCTTCACTCTAGTGTCTATCACATGCCGTTGAATACAAAAAGAAAGCTGAGCGATTGGTTATCAATAATTCGACCGATCTTGCCCACTTTAAGGATTCACTCCAACAAAAGAAAAAAGCAGTAGAAAAAGAGCAAAAAATGTGCTGTTGACATCCTTTCGCTTCCCACTTCCAACTCCATGGATTGGGTACAAGCTGCCAGCACTTCCAGGCCAATGGTCGCTAGGTTCAAAGATCAAAGCTTAGAAACCAAATTGGCTAATCAAATAAAAAAGAAAGCTTTGGCTTGCTACAGGGATCAACCCCAAAAGCTGACACAGTGTGAAATCACTTAAAAATGGGTGATTAAAGGAGATGATCCTGATTTGACCTTGTCATGCATGGTTGGACCAAGTTCAGCTCGAAGAATTACCTAGAGTATGGCTCGGACTCAATCACAAGAGTTTGACTCAAACTCCAATTCAAGCAAGACTTCTGAAGGTCATGTTGAGATAGACTATGATGAGGATCCTATCACTATCTTAGACATAGAAGACAATCAACCCATAACTCCGACATTAACATCCTCCTACCCTCGTTAGTACACCGTGTTTATAGCTAAAAGGAGTGGGAGTAGCAAGGATGGGAATGAGGATGCTAATGGGAGTAAAGACGCCAGCAAAGAAGATGCTGGTGAAATCAAGAGGACGACATCAGTGATGCTAACAAGCAATACAGAGCTAAAATTGATCATTTGACTGCCCAGTTAAAAATCTTGGTGGATAAGTTAGGTTGTCCAGCTGAAGCTCCAGTAAATCCTCTATTTGCTAATAAAAGAGAACAAGCAATAATCAGAAGAAATACCACTAAAATCGATCTGCTAATGGCCCAAATCAAATCCCTAACAAACAAGGTGATAGCTGCAAGTTCTTTTAGTGGTGATCATTCCTCGATCCTGGGTCTTCACACAGATTCTGAAAAACATGTAACCTTCAAAGAAGTTGAAGAGATACCAACAAAATTAAAAGTGGAGACTAAGATAAAAAGGAAGGGTATCACACCCAAGTATCCTCCGAAATTCGACTGGGTTCCATTTCCACTAGATTATAAACTTCCAACTTTCTCACAATACTTTGGAAAAGGGTCAGCATATCAGCATATTGTGCATTTCAAATCATTCCTTGGAAGCTTGACAGAGTTAGATGCACTAAAGATAAGGCTGTTCATCGGTACATTAAAAGGAGTTGCCTTTTATTGGTACAAGCAGTTACCAGAACTCACTTTCATTACATAGCCTATCACGGAAGAGAAGTTTTTACTCCACTTCTAAGAGGAGGATCAAATAGTCACCAAATAGTCACCTTTGTCATGCTTAGCAATACAAGGCAAGGAGATAATGAAACTGCAGAGTCCTTTATCAACAGATGGAGAGCGTTATCCTATAAATGCTTAGAACAACCATCTCAAAGGACAACCATTAAAATGCACAGACCAATTTGCGACCAGAAATCAAAGCTATCATACTTCGTCACAAAACTAAGTCTTTAGCCAGATTGGTTGAGGTTGCCACTAATGTAGACTGACCCTTAAAAAGATCAATAAAATTTAAAGCTATATTGGAGATGCCTTCTTTAAGAACTCTAAAAAAACTCAAAGGATTGCAGGGCATACTTACCTACATTCGCTAGTTATCTCAAACTTTTTTAGGAAGTGCAGAGCATTCTCCAGACTCATGAAGAAAGGAGTTGAATTAGTAGGGGATAAAGCTTACGAAGATGCCTTTCAAGATATTAAATGGTATTTTACAAACCCAACGGTTCTTTCCGCTCCGATTCTAGGCAAACCCTTCATCCTTTACATCGGAGTTCTTGATCGCTCCTTAAGGGCATTATTATCTCAAAAGAATTACGAGTGTAAGGAGGTGGCTCTTTATTATTTGTCACGGATGCTAGTTGATACTGAGCATAACTATCATCAAGTGGAGAAAGAATGTCTTACACTAATGTTCGCAATACAAAAACTATGTCACTACATCCTCTCCAATGTAATGTACTTGGTTTCCAACATCAGCCTACTGAATACACTTGTGACAAAATCTGGAGTACTGAGTGATTGTCTAGCCAAATGGTCTATTTTTCTCTCTCGGTACGATATCAAATACACCCCTGTGTGATCGCACTTGAAAAATGAGTAGAAAATGTGTAATGGATTCGAGTCCAACATTCACACACTTCAAGCGTTAAAAAGAATGGGAATTAACTACAGTTCATCATTAAGTTCCCTTTTGTTTACATGGGTTCAAATGCCCTAACTGCGGGGATGCAGGTAGTCTACATAAGTTTAGAAAGGTCTATAACTCCTCTCTCAAGTCTTAGATGTGATCTCAATTTGGAAAATACAAGAAAATGTACACAAGAGTGGAAAAGAATGCAAAAAGAAGGAAAAATGGGGAGTGACCATGAGTCACGGCCGTGGCCCACTGTCACTGGTAGACAGTGACCGTAAGGTGACTGTTTTACCCACTGTTTCTTGCTGTTTTCTTTCTGTAATTTCTCCAAAGTGCTGAAGCTCGTTTCCTTTGAATTTTGAGTGTTGAACGGCCATCAAGAAGATCGAATTCAACCATGGAGTCGATCGAAACCTTTGTAATTCATCATTGTTGTTTACGAACTATTTTTTGTTCAAGTCCGAAAAAGGGCATCATATGAAGTCGAAGTTGTGTCATTCTGAACCTATAACTCTTAAGGAACAGAATGAAACCTAAAGAGGCTTGTTCACAACTCTTGTGATGGCCAAGAAACCCTCTGAATGAGAAAAACAAAGGGAACGAAGTCATCCTTTAAATAATCGCTAATGCGTAAACATAGTTTGTTCCTAAGCAACCCCACATCCTTCTCCTTCTTTGAACCTTCTTTTAACCTTAGTTCTCACCTTGAGTGACTAAGAAAAGAAGAAGAAAAGGGTCGTTCACGTGCTGAAGTGTGCTTTGCCTTCCAATTTTCTTTGAGATTCTCTCTATCTCCTCCTTTTTGTTCAAACCCTACCCCTTTTATAGAGTCTTCAGGTGGTTTTTGGCTATTCCAGGGAGTTAAGAGGAGTTGTGGGCAGTTACACCTCGGGAAGAAGTGGAGAGAAACCACCCAAAACTATAGGGAGTGCTCTCTGGAGGTTCGTATCTTAGCCATGGTCATGGACAAGGCCCCATTTTGAGCCTTTGCATTTGTGACTCATTTCTGCCTGTTTAGGGCCCGAATGATGTCCAATCGCAGTGAAACTTGGAGGGATGACTCTTTACATTATTTTGAGTCTGTCATAAAATTTTGGCCCAGTTTGACCTTTGGAAGTTGGTCAACTCTTTTGTTAATTGGGCCGCAGTCACGGACAGGGCCCATTTTTGGACTTTTGCATTTGTGACCCGTTTTCATTTGTTTGGGGTCCGAATGATGTTTGTTCTTCACAAAACTTGAAAGGATGCTTTTTGACACTATTTTGAGTGTGTCATAGAAGTTTCAACCTGTTTTGACTTTCTGAAGTTGGTCAACTCTCCTGTTGACTTTTCATGAAAATGGGCCCCTATTTCAACTGTTTGAGGCCCAAATGACCTCGGTTTAATTTGAAACTTGGAGGGATTCACATCAGACTATCTTGGAATGTTCATCCAAATTTCATGCATTTTGGATTTAGGGAAGTAGGATTTCGAACAGTAACCCATTTATTGCATGTTTTAAGTCGCTATTCACTTCACACTGCAGGTAGTCAGCTTGTTTTCTACTCGAACGGTGTCCAGTTGACTTGAAATTTTGGGGGAGTGACTTTGAACATATCTTGAGTACTTGTTCTGAATTTCATCAGCTTCGACTACTTGGAAGCAGGATTTTGGCTGGTGACCTCTATGGCTTGGGGGTCATTGTCTTCTAAGTTGACATCAATGGAAGTAAGATCAAACGAAGTCTTTTTTACTTGAAAACTTGTAGAATAGCTTTTGAGCATGACTGAAGTTTTGTGTTCAAGTTGCATCAAGTTTGGACATCAGGAAGCAGGACTTTAATTAGAGACATCACAGCTTAGGGGTCACTAGCCCTAAGTTAACATGCTTGTAGACTTTGGGTTAAATGATGTCCGTTTAACTTGAAATTTTATGGAACCTTCTTTAAGCATAATTTGATCTTTCTTCAAAAGTTTCAGCTGATTTGATCTTCACGAGGTGTCACTTTGTACAGTGACCCCGCCGAGCATAGTAGATAGCTATTTGGATTGAGCTCCGATCCAGATGATATCCAAATGCTCTGAAATTTTGAAGGACAGTCTTTGGGTGCATTTGAAGACAATTTTCTGAGTTCGAGCTTGTTTTGACATGTAACAGTGTCAAATTCCACAGTGGCCAAAGAAGCTAGCAAATAGTTGTTGAATCTTAGTTTGAGCCGAGATGAAGTCCGAATACTTTGAAACTTTGAGGCATCATTCCCGAGCATGTCTTAGAATTGCCATGTGACTTTCATCCTTTTTTATGATCCAGAACCTTGAGTGTGTTCAGTGACCCCTAGTTTTTTGAGTCAATAAACCCTGAATTTAGTATTTGGCGAGTTGAGTGGCTAAACGAGGTCCAATAACTCTAAAGTTTGAAATGCTGCATTCTGAGCTCATTTGAAGTCTTTTGAATGGATTACACCAGCTTTGAGCATCTAGATGCAGTACTTGACTTGCCATTCCACAATCCTAAGGTTTATGTATCCTTGGTTTGGAATCTGCTTGTAATGTCTTCGCTACAATATTTGTAAAAGTTTTTTTCTAGTCAACAAGTGCCCCCTCGAGGTGCAATGATTATAGTGTAATAATCATTGTGCCTCGAAATAGCCAATCTGTGGGAATGATGGATGACTTAATGAAAAGACAGTTTGTCAAAGTAAGTTGTGCCACAACCTAAGCCCAGGAGATCGGGGGTTAGTGAAAGCCTAACCGATGATACACATACTCTCGTGCCTATACACTTAGACCTAGTCTAAATGCACACGCACAAGGACAGATTCACATGTGCCAAACATATACGCGGAAGCTGTAGATATCAAAACAATACACCAGAAAATACAAGAACAGAGTATAAAGACAAAAGATGACATTTATAGATGAAGGTTGTACAAAATGAAGCAAAATATACATATACAAATCATGACTGGATCCAATCGTGACAATTCTCAAAACAGAGAAGACTCATATGCAAATATGTCCATGGCGCTCTCCGATGGAGTGACTGCATTCACTCCTCTAGTCCGGATGGGACCTCGAGGGCCTCGCTAAGAGTCTAGTCAACTGACGAGGGGTCTGTCTGGGTATCTGAGCCTGCAACACCAAAGACAACTGGTGAATACAACGATTTAGCAAAGTATAAGCAATAACAAGTTAACACATGTTGTCTCTAATAAAATAAGGAACATAATGTAAATTATAGCAGGTCACATTCGTATACTACATAGTCGTGCAGTAAAGAAAACATGCCATGTGAATCAAGGTATACGTGCTGTGTACATAACTAGTTGGCTACTACATTGTCATATGCTCCCAAAATAAGGATCTTATATCTATGCTGAGAACACCATTGACCAGGCCAAGATACAAATGGGTCTCGGGTTCCTAGGGTCCGGATTCCCCAAGACGTGTCCTTACTGCAGCAAGGCCATATAACTACACCAAATTCACCCCGTCGGAATCCTAAGGCTGAGGATAAGTAGTGCCTGACCATACAGAGTCAATCATGTACTAAACCCTTGAGTAGATCGTGCATATCGTAACAAGCATATCTTACGTGCATATTCAAGAACATATCATTTATGTACAAGCTTAAGAACAGACGTGCATACTCAAGGTGTTGGAAACATAGTAAAGAAGTCAATAACTCAATCATGCTATAGAATGGAGATTAATGATTATAATGCGAGATTGCATGCAAGCAATTCTTATCGTATCGAATCAATTTTCTTACTAGCCAACCCTAATCTAATTATCCAGTGTTTCTAACCGTGCATGATGATGTAGTTTTAAGTTCTTAGATGCACCGTTATCTAGTGTTGCATTGCATCATAGGGTGCGCCGAAGTCCCTTAAACCAACACCCATTGGGAGGTGGTGCTTAACAATTGGATAACGAACATGAATGATTCGCAGCCCTCGAGATCATTTACACATCTTATCATGCTCCATTGGGCAAGTCAAGGTTGCCTACCTTCTATTTCAGAGGCCCTACAAGTCTCATTTCCTTCCTCTCGTTCTGACTGTTCATGTCTTTCAGCTCAGCTATAGGTGACCTTACGGCTTAGTCGTGGCCAGACTGTAGAAGGGTTGCAGATTTGCATACTCTCAGTTATTTTTGGTGTCACCCTGTATTGATCTATGGCTGGGTCACGGTGGAGCTTACGGCTTAGCCGTAGTGTGTTTTACGGCTCAGCCGTAGCACATTTCACGGCTTAGCCGTGACTGCGCTGGGTCGAATTCCTGCATCTAATACAGAAACACTGGGGAGATACAAAAGCAGCAAAAACACATCTAATGAAGGAAAATAAACACAAATTTGGGCTGTGAACATGTTTCACATGCAAGATCATGAGAATTAGTGAAAATCAAGCATCTACCAGCATAGGTTCATACAATTTATGCTTATACTTGCCTCACTTGAGTTCTAACATACTAATGGTTGTCCTTAGGCTCAAATCCAACGTCCAGACCCACTCCTAATCACCATGCATGAAAGAAAGCAAGTGACATGAGTGCAAGTCCAGGAAATTGACGTGAAGAATGAGAGTAGAAGATGAAAATCACTTCGAAAACCAAAACTCACCTTACTTCCACCCACAAAAGACAAATAAAGAGTCAAGGGCCCAAAGTCCTCTTCCGTGGCATGATCATGGGAGAAGAAGCAAGAAAGAAGAAGAGAAGAGGAAAAAAGAAAATAAACGAGAGAGAGAAGGAGGCAGTGAAGGCTTTATATAAGATACACTGAAAGTCCAACTTGCAAGTAAGTCTAAGGGTTAAGGCTAATTACAGTTCGAGTCAAATCCGGGTTGAACGGACTCATACGACACCGTTAGCAAATGACGTAGTTACGAAGGTTAACGAGCTCAACAAAAGACACGCGTTGACACCAAGATGATGCCAAAATAATGGTGTCCTAGAAAAGCTAAAATTACAAGAAAGGGCTTGGTCTACCTAATCCAGGTCAAACTCAACCCAATTACCTATTCATGACCTACAATAAAACTAAAACAAAAGTAGAACACAATTAACAGCTAAGGCCTCATTAATTAGTCACTAATCGGAGTCAAGTTGGGTCGAAGTGTTACATCCTCCCCTACTGAGGAATCTTCCGTTCTCAGAATGAACACACACATACCTGCGCAAAAAGGTCGAGATGCTGTCGTGCCATTTGCTCTTCTAACTCCCAAGTAGCTTCATCTGGACTGTGATGCTCTCATAGCACTTTAACCCATCGAATTGTTCTGGTGCGTAGTATCTGCTCTCAGGTTCCCACGATACAGAGCGGTCGCTCAACGTATGTTGTTGAACGTCGTCGTAACGAATGACGTGGGTAAAGTCAGGAACATACTTCCGAAGCATTGACATATGGAAAACATCATGTACTCCTGAAAACTCCACTAGAAGAGTTAATCGGTATGCCAGATCACCAATCCTGCTCTGGATCTCGAATGGTCCGACATATCTTGGAGCTAACTTGCCTTTCTGGCAGAAATGGATCGTACCTTTCATCGGCGAGACCTTCAGAAAAACCCATTCACCAACTTGAAACTCCAATGGTCTTCTGCAAGTGTCTGCATAACTCTTCTATCTCGACCGAGCAACTTTCAAATTCTCGATTACTTTCTGTACTTTCTCCGTAGTTTTGGCGATTATTGTCGGCCCGTGAAAACTTCGAATTCCAACTTCTTCCCAACATACCGGGCTTCTACACTTGCGTCTGTACAACACTTCATATGGCGCCATACCAATACTCTCGTGGAAGTTGTTATTGTAGGCAAATTCACACAATGAGAGATGGGCATCCCATTCCTTCTCATAACTCAACACGCTGGCCTGTAACATGTCCTCCAAGGTCTGAATCATCCGCTCTGATTGTCCGTCCATCTATGGGTGATATGCTGTGCTGAAACTCAATTTCGTGCCCATAGCCTCTTGGAATGCTCTCCAGAATGACGAAACGAAGCGGCTATCACGATCGGACACAATCGATACTAGCGTACCATGAGCCTGACAATCTCATCCACGAACTTCCTCACCATTTCTGAAAACGTCATACCCTTCTGAAATGGAATGAAATGGGCTGATTTCGTCAATCAATCTACAATTACCCAAATGACGTTATTCTTTCTGCTCATCGGAGGTAATCCTGAAACGAAATCTATGGTAATGTGTTCCCACTTCCACTGCGGTATATGCAATAGATGCAATGAACATGGAGTTCTCTAATGATCTGCTTTCACTTTCTGGCATGTCAAGCATCGAGCAACAAACCCTGCTACTTCCTTCTTCATGTTGTTCCACCAGAAGTGATCTTTTAGGTTTTAATACATCTTCGTGCTCTCTGGGTGCATCGCATATTGAGCATAGTGTGCTTCATTCATCAATTTCTCCTTGAAATTATCAACTGTAGGGACACACAATCTGCTCCAAAAATATATCACACCATCTTCCAGTCTGAAATCAGGTCTGTCTCCGATGTGATCACGAATGCGCTTCAAGGTGAGATCTTTAAATTGCCTATCTTTAATATGCTGAATCACCTCAAGCTGAAAAACTAGCGTACTAGCCAATGTCACATACTCATCCACTATCCTCACCTTAACAGGTAGATCATACATCATCAAAAGAAAACTGCTCAACCTCTGTCCATACTTTGCTTTCCTGCTAAGTGCATCTGCCACCACTTTCCCTTTTCCTGGCTGATATTTGATTGGGAAGTCATAATCCTTGATGAGCTCAAGCCATCGGCGCTGTCTCATACTTAGCTCCTACTGCGTGAATAAGTACTGCAAACTATGATGATCTGAATGTACCTCGAATCTTACGCCATACAAATAATATCTCCAAAGCTTCAATGCAAACACAATGGCTGTCAGTTCTAAATCATGGGTGGCATAATTCTTCTCATGCTCTCGAAGCTGCCTCGATCCATAGGCAATTACCTTCTCATGTTGAATCAACACACAGCCTAGACCAACTTAAGAAGCATCTGAATATATCACAAACCCTTCACTACTATCTGGCAGGGCTAATACCGGAGCTGTAGTCAACTTATCCTTCAAGGTCCAAAAATTGGCTTCACACTCGTCAGTCCAATAAAAAAGCACATTCTTCCGAGTCAATTTCATCAAAGGAGAGGAGATCTTAGCAAGCAAAATCCTGGACAAATCAACGATAGTAACCTACTAGTCCAAGGAAACTCTGAACTTCTGTCACTGTCTTAGGGCTGGGCCAATTCACAACTGCCTCTACTTTAGATGGATCAACTGCCAATCCCCCTTGTGAAATGATATGACCTAAAAATGCCACCTGCTCAAGCCAAAAATCACATTTCGACAACTTGGCATATAAACGATGTTCTCTCAGCAGAGTTAAGGCTTTCCTCAAGTGCTCTCTATGCTCCTCCGCTGACTTAGAGTAGATCAAAATATCGTCAATGAAAACAACTACGAACTGGTCCAAGAAAGGAGCAAAAAGCTGCTTCATCAAAGCCATAAACGCTACAAGTGCATTGGTTAATCTAAAAGGCATCACGGGGAATTCATAATGTCCATACCATGTCCTGAAGGCAGTTTTTGGGATGTCATCCTCCTTCACCCTCAACTGGTGATACCCAGATCTCAGATCAATCTTAGAGAAGTAAGCTGCATCCTGAAGTTGATCAAATAACTCATCGATCCGGGGTAGGGGATATTTGTTCTTTATAGTCACTTTGTTCAACTGCGGTAGTCTATGCACATGCGAAAAGTACCGTCCTTCTTCTGAATAAACAACACCGGCGCTCCCCAAGGTGAGATGCTCAGGCGAATAAAACCCTATCCAAAAGCTCCTACAATTGCTTTTTCAATTCTGACAACTCGGCTGGGGCCATGCGATAAAGAGTTTTATTGATCGGTGCCGTGCCTGGAGCAAGGTCAATAGCAAACTCGACGTCTCGCACCGGGGGTAGTCCTGGTACATCATCCAGAAAGACATCCGGGAAATCACATATCACCAGAATCTCTCCAAGCTGCTTCGCATCCCTCTTCTCCAAAATAAAGGCGATGAAGCCTTCACACCTTTTGCGTATCAACTGATCTGCCTTGCATGCAAAGATAACATGCCTTGGGCATTTCTTCTGACTGCCTTCGAAATGGAAGCCCTTGCCTAAATCGAAGAAAATCGTCCTGTTGTAACAATTAACACAGGCACGATATCGAGTGAGCCAATCCATTCCAAGGATCACGTCGAAGTCCAGCATCGATAGCAGGATCAAATCAACGAGCAACTGATGGCCTGCAATCTGCATGTCACAACAAGGGTAGTATACACTACATTCCACTCTCTTGCCAACTGGGGTGGACACAACCAACACGTTTGGCAACGGCTTAGGTGGCTATTGTAATCGCTCCGCAAAATGAGGTGCTATGTATGATCGCGTAGGCCCCGAATCAAACAACGCTAACGCCTCAACTTGCGAAATCAAAATAGTACCTTCAACTACCTGTGGAACCTCAGCACTCTCGTGGGAAGCGGCGTACACACGAGCCGTCTGACATGGCTGTTTTGAGCCAGGACGAGCTGATTGGGACTTGCTTGGGGCGGTGGACACACTTAATCTACCAGAAGCTGCAACAGCTGTAATACTGGATGGTGGAGGCTGGGAAGCCTTGTATCTAGGACAGCTACACCAACATTTGCGTAACTTTAACAATTATGTTGCTTCTCGCGACGCTGTACCCAATATTGAAGTCCTAACTCAGATGAGGAATGCTATGGAACCATCAATTGACAAAATCGGAGAGGGTGGTCGAGATATTGGCTTATCAGATGAAGAGAAAAGTTGGCTTCTGAGCTTAAAGCCTACAGATATGGTATATAGGAAAAATACATATATCAATATTCAACCTTATATACCTGCCAGATTTTGCAGACAATTTAATTTTTATCAAGTTGTCGTAGGAGCACCGGGCTGGATTCGAGGCACTACTAGTGTAACACCCTGACCGATTTGATCTGGATTAGCTGTTGATTTTTGAGGATTTGGTTGTTAATTGTGTTTTATTCTTGTTTTTGTTGGGTTTCGGGTTCTGGATAGGTAGTTGGGTTGAGTTTGACCTAGTTTAGGTAGACATAAGCCCTTTTTTGTAATTTGATATTTTGTAAGATGTCGTCATTCATGCATCATCTTGGTTTTAACGCGTGTCTTTTGTTATGCTCGTTGTTTCCCATAACTACGTCGTTTGCCCAATATATCATTTGTTTCCATTAGACCCGTAATTGACTCAAATTGGAAATAATCTTCCTGCTTGGACTTTCTTACAAATTAGCTTGATATTTATCTTTATAAGCCACCGACCCTCTCTCTCACAGTTCTGTTCTGTCTCTTTCTCTCGAGGCTTCTTCTTCTTCTGCTTGTTCCTCTTTCCTATTCGTTGGGCTAGCTGGGGAAGGAAGTTGTGCATGTCCACGTTTGAGTATCACTCGTGTGATTGGAGATGAGCTTGAGGTTCTTGCAGTGTTTCTTCTCTTTCTTCCTCTCCTTGTTCTCATTATCGATGGGTATGGATCCTCACGGTTCTCGTTTCCTCTTCTTTTGCATGCATGGGTATTAGAAGCTTGTTGGCAGTGTAATTGAGCCCAAGGACAACAAGATCATGTTTGAACTCATTTGAGGCAAGTATAAGCATAACTTGGCTAAACCATGTGGGTATGTGTTTGATTAAGATTAAGTTACACATTTTTGCTTATGAATGATGTTTACAGCCCATTTTGTGATCATTTCCTTCTATTCCATGTGATTTCGTCAGTTTGGTCATGTTTCGACGATTCTGTAATCAGTTCAGAAACTGCTTAGTGTATACCACGGCTAAGCCGTAACTCACCTTCGGCTTAGAATCCAGAGAAGGAAAAACCCCGTTTTCCTCTACGGCCAGGACAAGGCTAAGCC
Source organism: Sextonia rubra (assembly GCA_037013555.1). NCBI lineage: Eukaryota > Viridiplantae > Streptophyta > Magnoliopsida > Laurales > Lauraceae > Sextonia > Sextonia rubra. The sequence continues at coordinate 52,847,083 of JASUAD010000006.1, read as the reverse complement.
GTATATTGTCCTACGACTAAGTCGTAGCTCAGCCGTGACCCATCCGTAGATTAGTACAGGGTGCTTTTTACTGGATTAACTGAAAACAAGAAATTAACAGACCCTCTACGGCCCAGCCACAGCTAAGCCGTAAAGCAGCACACGGCTAAGCCGTAGAACTAAATACGGGTGAACCGTAATTGCGAATGAACAGGAAAGGGAACCGCGGTGGAGCCGCAGTGCATGTTACGGCTACGCCGTAAGATGCCTACGGCGAAGCCATATGTTCACCTACGGCTAAGCCATGCCACCGCTGAAAACTGAATAATAAGGATAGGTGTAAGGAAGAGACTGATATGGCCTTCATGATAAAATATATATCACCTAGACTTGCCCAATGGTATGCATGTATGACATGAATGATCTCGAGGGCTGCGAATCATTCATGCACGTTATCCAGTTGTTTAGCACCTCCCCATGGGTGTTGGTTTAAGGGACTTCGGTGCACATTCCAGATAGATTGCAACACTAGACAATGGTGCATCGGACAACTTAAAACTACATCAACATGCACGGTTAGAAACACTGGATAACTAGAATAGGATTGGCTAGTAAAAGTTTGTGACCCTTATAAGAAAATCTGATTGCATGACATATTGACTTCGGTTCTTGCCTTCTTATATGCGTTCTGCGCTGGGGCAAACGATTGGATATATCCTGGCTCTGTCCATGGTTAATCCCAGGTGAAACAACGGTCTTACATGCTTGATCAGACTATTTGATGCACATGAGTTGAGATGCCTTCATCCTTCTTTATCTTCATGCTTTATTGTTTCATTTGTATGACCTCTTGCCTCTACTTGATATATGCTTAACAAGACATGCACGTCACCTTCTGATATACATGTTAAACTATGCACGTAATGATATGCACGTTAGGAGATGCATGTTTTTATATTAATTGACTCGATATGGTCCGGCACTACTGAGCCTCAGCCTTAGAATCCCAACGGGGTGACTTTGGTATAGTGTGTATTGTCTTACTGCAAAAGGACATGTCTTGGGGAATCCGGACCCCAGGAACCCGAGACCCATCTGGCCCATGGTGTTCTCATCACGTTTGCAAGATCCCTACTTTGGGAGCATATGGCCTACGTAGTTGCCAACTAGTATGTACATGTTATGTTACTTACATTGATTCACAGAGCATATGTTAATTTGAATGCACAACTGCCTAGACTACTACATTGACATGTTATGATTATTTATGTCTTTTATTCTATTAGAGACCACACGTGTTAACTTGTTATTGTTTATACTTTGCGGAATCGTCGTATTCATGAGTTGTCCTTGGTGTTGCAGGCTCAGGTACCCTCGACCGTATTCTTGTCGTTCGTCAGTTTGCAGGGGAGACTCCAACTGTCTCTTCAGGTTCGCGGAGTGTGTGTCATCACTCCACCAGAGCGCGACTGTTCTCTGCATGCATGCATATTGCTTCCTTTTCATGTCATTGATTGTACTCATGTTCTATACGTTGTGATTGGATCCAATTTGTATGTTCAGACCTTTATGTCAGCCTTTGGATATCATTTCTTTTGTTTCTTGTATGCCTCGTGTCACATGTTGATATTTGCATCGTCCGCATACTTGTGTTGCACGTGTGTTTTCCCTTGTGCTTGTGCATTTAGACCGGGTCTAAGTGCATATGCACGGGAGTACGTGTGTCGCTGGTTAGGTTTTTGCTAACCCCCGATCTCCTGGGCTCGGGTTGTGACAACTGGTTCCTTACAAGATGTAACACCCCGATCCCTTTGAGCCGGATTAGTGGCTCATTAGTGTGTGTTTTGTTTTGATTATTCCTTTCGGATTTGGTTTTGGGCCTTGAATAGGTAGTTGAGTGACCTTTGACCTGGAATAGGTAGTTCTAAGCCCTTTTTCGTAATTTTGCTTTTGTTTTGCTCATATCATCTTTGCATCATATTGGTGTCAGCACGCGTATTTCGTTGAGCTCGTTATTTTCCGTAACTGTGTCAGATCCGTTTGGAGTCAATTGGGGAAGATGGACCTTCGCGTGACTTAATCTGTAAATTGCTTGAACCCATTGGACCTTGTTTTAAAACTACAAATCTATAAATATAAGTCATGCTCCAGATGTCCAACTCCTTGCCCATTTGTCTTGGTCGTTGCATGCAAGGAGAATTCCAGGGAAGCTCCACGTTGTCTCATTCTCTCTTCTTCCTTCTCTTGCTCGATTGTGGATTGGAGCCCTTGTTTGATTTGGGTTTGCTACTCTTCATTGGAGTGGGTTCTTCTTCATTCTTTCCTCTCTGTCTATGTTTTGTGGCTTTGGGTAAGTGGGTTCTCTCCCAACTCTCCCTTCTTCTTCTCCAATTTCAGCTCTTTTCTTTGTTGATGTGTCTACATCTCATGCATGGTGTATCTCTTTGATTTGCTTTGATTTCTAGTGGATTTGGAGCTTGTTTCAGAGGATTTGTCAGATTTGAGGCAAGTATAAGTACAGACTTTGATAACACACATGGGTGCTCTGTTTGAATGCTTTGATTTCCATCTTCTTTAGTGTATCTGATGTTTACAGCCAATGCTTGTGAATTTGGAACCTCTGTAGCTTGTTTGGAGATGTTTCTGTGTCAAATTTCAGTTTCTGTACTCAGCCCGAATTCATCTCTGTATTGTACGGCTAAGCCGTGAACTTCTACGGCTTGATTTCCAGAGACTCGAAATTTGAGTTTTGTTCTACGGCTAGGCTACGGCTAAGCCGTAATTTGCCCTACGGCTAAGCCGTAAGCTAGCCGTGACCCAACCGTACCCCAGCCGTGAATTAAATCTCTGATCAGTCGAAACTTTTCTGATATCAGTACTCCTACGGTGAGGCTACGGCTAAGCCGTGGAATGCTACGGCTAAGCCGTGGATTGGTCTACGGCTAAGCCGTATACTGACTGTAGCTCAGCCGAAAAAGGTACCAGATCAGAGGTGGAAGGATAATCAGTTTAGCTGTGTTTTAATGGAACCAAGGTGAAGCCGTAGTGCATAGTACGACGAGCGCGTAAGATGTCTTCGGCTCAACCATAGGTCCCTCATAGCTAAACCGTTAGGCATGGCAATTCTGAAACATAACTTAGGATAATGGTGAGACTTGTAGGGCTCAAACACGGGTTGACCACTCATGTAAACCGGCCCAATGGATTCTTGGAACGCATGAATAGTCTGTTAGGCTGTGACTTATTCATGTGAGTGTTGTTTTACTGTTAAGCACCTCCCCATGGGTGTTGGTTTAAGGGACGTCGGTGCACGCAAAGTTTTCGCAACACTTTGATGGCAACGGTGTATCGAATAACTTAAAACTACATCAACATGCACGGTTAGTGACAGTGAACAATTAGATTAGGGTTGGCTCGTAACGAACCTTGATTCCGTATTAATCTGAGATGCATTGCATATTGTTTATGGTTTTGCCCTCTGTTCTGTTAATCTATGTTTATGCATTCCGTAGTCATTTTTGTTTTCGTCCTGTATATCTGTTCTATGCTTCGTTCCGCACTATGCTTTGATCTATGCTGTGCTTTGGATTTATATCTATGCTCTGCTGGCTTTGCTTATCTCTGAGTTTGGGTATTCCCTGGTGGCTCTGCCCAGAGGTTAATACGTGAGGATAAGATCCGGTCTTTGTCATCGGTGAGTCCAAAGCGGATAATCTCCCTTTCTATGGATTTGATTTGATTGGTATTGGTCTGGCTCTACTCAGCCTCAGCCCTAGGATGCCCGACGGGGTTACCTCTGGCTTAGATCTCTGTATCTCTGTATTCACTGCAGTGTCGCTTTGTCTTGGGACCCCGGAACCCAGGAACCTGAGACCCACTTGTACCCTGGCCCGGTCAGTGGTGTTCTCCTCTGCTCTGCTTTGCTCTGCTCTCTATTGGAGAGAACTTGGTTAACGTAGTAGCCACCTAGTCAGTATTTCTATGTTTGATTCACATATCATGCCTTACTTCTATGCACGATTTGCCTAGCTTATTAAGATGAAATTCTGAAATCATTATTCTGTCATTTATTCAGCTTTGATACTATGAGTGTTTCATCTCTGTTACTTATATTTGCTGGATCGTTGTATTCATTTGTGTTGTCTGTGGTGTTGCAGGCACAGATACCTTGCCCAACTCCCCGGCGGTCGAGGAGGCTGCAGGGGCGAGTGTAGAGGCACCCTCCGGTCTGGCAGAGTGGGCCTGATCATCTCTGCCGAGTGCATTCATGCATACTTCCAGTGGCTTTTGTTTTGGGATTTTGAGTTTTGGTTTCAGGGGACTTGTATTTGGACTTTGGATCTTTGGACTTGGGACTTGTATTCGGTGTATTTTGTATATATTGGTTTTGGTGTGTATTCGGTTTTCTATCAGTGTATTTGTCCTTGTAGTTTCCGTTTCGTATTTGTTTTGGCTTCCGCTATTTTCTTTGTTGCTTGCTATGATATCTACAGCTTCCGCGTTCGTCTCTTTCGCACGTGTTAGATCCCTTGTGTGTGTGCATCTGGACGGGGTTTGGATGCACGTGCACGGGAGTACGTGTGTCACTGGCTTAGCTTTTCGCTAACCCCCGATTTCTGGGCCCGGGTTGTGACATACGTATTGTATGGTATCAGAGCTTGCTAGTTATAAGCATGTAGGCATCTAAGATCGTGGTGAGATAACGCTATCAACTATTTGACTCGAAGTCTCATAGATTGATTTGGGATTTGACTAACTCAGGGCATTTTATATTTGTGTGTTGTGTTTCTTTTCCTTTTTGCAGGATGGCATCAGGATCAGGATCTCGGGATGAGAATCAACAGGGCCATAACGGTGATAGTGGATCAGTACCCCCACACATCAGTAGTGAGGAGCGGATGATGATGATGATGCAGTCTATGCAGTCATTACAGGCACAGATGGCATCCATGGTAGATAGGCAGAGTCAGGCTGCCGCAGTTGCATCACCTCGTATAGATCAGCAGGTGATTTTCCAGCCTAAGGAATCAGATCCAAATGCTCTTTTCGACAAGTTCCGTAAGCGAGGGGCGACCGAGTTTCATGGGATAGAGGATGCATTGCAGGCTGAGCAATGGTTGGAGCAGACTGAAGAGCTTTTTGATACGATCGTGTGCAGTAACAAGCAGAAAGTGGTTCTCACAGCTTCTATGCTTCGGAGTGTAGCCAAGACATGGTGGAGGAGTGTCAAGAACTCATTCCAGACTATGCCCAGTGCCACAGTTTGGGAGACTTTCAAGCAGCAATTCCGTCGGAAGTTCATGCCTCTTCACATTCAGCGAGCCAAGAAGTGGAATTCTTCAACCTTCAGCAGAGACAGATGTCCGTTGCAGATTATGTACACAAGTTTACAGAGTTGTCTCACTTCGCAGAGGACATGGTGAACACAGAGCATAAGAAGGTGACTCGCTTCGTCAACGGTCTGAATCCGAGGCACAAACGCCACGTGGTTGCTTGTATGTGGCCGGCTACATTGGATGACGCTATTGACAGAGCTTATGATGCAGAGGCCATCTTTGAGGAGGAGCGAACAGAAGCTAAGAGGGCGGCAGGTTCCAGTGGCAGAAGTCAGTTTCAGAAAAGGTTCAAGGGTAAGCAGGGCAGTTCGAGCAGTACTCCGTTGGTATGTGGTCACTGTGGGAAGGATCACCCAACAGACAGATGTTGGAGGAAGATTGGGGCTTGTTTCGGGTGTGGCTCTACGGATCACAGACGGGCCCAATGCCCGAAGTTTCAGTCCTCTCCACAGACGAGACAGGCAGGACCTACAGCGCAGGGCAGATCTCAGCCAGCTCGCCCAGCCCAGAAGCCGAACCGCCAGACAGCCCGAGCCTATGCTGCTACGCATGAGGGCGCGGAGGAGGCCACGGTAGTGGAAGGTAAAATTTTAATTTCTGATGCTGAAGCTTTAGCCTTATTTGACTCCGGGTCTACGCGTTCGTACGTAGCACCCCATTTTGCTGTGCAGCTTCGACAGCGACCCACACCACTCCCATATTTGTTGTTAGTATCCACTCCGGTTGGTAAACGGGTGGAGTGCAGTGTCTTCTACCCTCAGTGTGATGTGCGGATAGCTGGTCATCAGCTCCCAGTAGACCTCGTGTTGCTAACGACACTGGATTTTGATGTGATCCTTGGTATGGACTGGCTTGCGAGATATCATGCGTGTATCAATTGCTACAGCAAGGCTATCTACTTTGATTTGGGCAGCGGATTCCGATTTGAGGGCAGCCAGACGAAGTGCCCAAGGCGTGTGATATCTGCTTGTAAGGCAGACAGGATGCTTCGTAGGGGATGTGAAGGATTTCTCGCATTCATTTCAGAAAAGAAAGATCAGCGACAGCTCAGTGAGATCCCAGTAGTCAGCGAGTTTCCGGATGTCTTTCCGGAGGATGTGCCAGAGTTGCCACCAGTTAGGGAGGTTGAATTTGCTATTGATTTGATGCCAGGTACAGCACCCATCAGTAGAGCTCCATATCGTATGGCACCTGCAGAGTTGTTGGAATTGAAGAAACAGTTGCAGGGTCTGTTGGATAAAGGGTTCATACGCCCAAGTGTTTCACCTTGGGGAGCTCCTGTATTGTTTGTCAAGAAGAAGGATGGCAGTTTCCGGATGTGCATTGATTACAGGCAGTTGAACAAAGTGACTATCAAGAACAAATATCCATTGCCTAGGATCGATGAGTTGTTCGATCAGCTTCAGGGTGCAGCTTACTTCTCGAAGATTGACTTGAGGTCAGGATATCACCAGCTCAGGGTGAAGGATGAGGATGTTCCGAAGACAGCTTTCAGGACTCGGTATGGACACTACGAGTTCCTTGTCATGCCATTTGGTTTGACGAACGCACCCGCAGCTTTCATGGCATTGATGAATAGGGTGTTTACTTCCTTCTTGGACCAGTTTGTTGTGGTTTTCATAGATGACATATTGGTCTATTCGAAGACTGCTGAAGAACATGCAGACCATTTGAGGAAAGCATTGCAGCTGCTTAAGGACCACAAGTTGTATGCAAAGTTGTCCAAGTGTGAGTTTTGGCTCGAGCAAGTTACATTTCTGGGTCATAAGATTTCTAGAGATGGATTGATGGTGGATCCGGCTAAGATTGAGGCAGTAGTCCATTGGCCCCATCCTAGATCAGTGACAGAGATTCGGAGTTTTCTGGGTTTGGCGGGATATTACCGCAGGTTTGTGCAGGACTTCTCGAAGATTTCAGCCCCGCTGACTCAGTTGACTCGGAAGAAGGTTCCGTATGAGTGGACAGAAAGGTGTGAGCGCAGTTTCCAGATGTTGAAAGAAAAGCTTACTACGGCGCCAGTGTTGACTCTCCCGGATGGTAGTGAGGGATTCGTGATTTATTCCGATGCTTCTCGAGTTGGATTAGGCTGTGTACTGATGCAGAATCAGAAGGTGATTGCCTATGGATCCAGACAGCTGAAGGAGCATGAGAAGAACTATGCCACACATGACTTGGAGCTAGCAGCTATTGTATTTGCACTGAAGTTGTGGCGACATTACTTGTACGGTGTGAAGTTCGAGGTCCATTCCGATCATCACAGTCTGCAGTACTTGTTTGATCAGCATGACTTGAATATGAGGCAGCGTAGATGGTTGGAGTTTATCAAAGACTACGACTTTCCGATCAAGTACCACCCAGGCAAGGGAAATGTAGTTGCAGATGCACTTAGCAGGAGGACAGACAGTCTTCAGGCGTTGGCAGGATTCTATATGCTTGTGCATGATCAGCCCGTAGAGGTTCGGATGGTAGGCGAATTTGTGACATTAGCTACTACCGTCGTATTTCAGCCTGAGGTGATTCAGCAGATCAAGGATCGCCAGTTTGAGGACCCCCTCCTGGTGAAGTTCAGGGATCGGATTGCAGATCGACCGGATTTCAGCCTGGTAGATGGAGTTTTGTACTTCAAGAATAGACTGTGTGTTCCCGCTGTGGATGAGCTAAAAGATAAGTTGATGACAGATGCGCACGATGCCCGATATGCGATGCACCCAGGGAGTACGAAGATGTACCGGAACTTGAAGGACAGATTTTGGTGGAACAATATGAAGCGGGAGATCGCAGGGTTCGTAGCTCAATGTTTGACCTGTCAGAGGGTGAAAGCGGACCATCAGCGACCTCCAGGATCATTGCATCCATTGCACACTCCGCAGTGGAAGTGGGAGCATATTACGATGGATTTCGTCTCCGGTTTTCCGCCGACCAGTAGAAAGAACAATGCGATCTGGGTCATAGTGGACAGATTGACCAAGTCAGCGCATTTCGTTCCGTTCAAGAAAGGGATGACATTCACGGATATGGCTAGGAAGTTTGTTGACGAGGTAGTCAGATTGCATGGCACCCCGGTATCGATTGTGTCGGATCGAGACAGTCGTTTTGTATCTTCATTCTGGAGAGCATTTCAGGAAGCTTTGGGCACGAAGCTGAGTTTTAGTACGGCATACCACCCCCAGACTGACGGACAGTCGGAGCGTACCATTCAGACATTGGAGGATATGCTCAGAGCTAGTGTGCTGAACTTTGAAAAGGAATGGGATACGCATCTAGCATTGTGTGAGTTTGCCTACAACAACAGCTTCCACGAGAGCATTGGTATGGCACCATATGAGGCACTATACGGACGCAAGTGCAGGACTCCAGTGTGTTGGGAGGAAGTTGGATCAAGGAGTTTCCATGGTCCGACGATCATTGCTGAGACGACAGAGAAAGTGCAGAAAGTGATAGAGAATCTGAAGATTGCTCGATCCAGGCAGAAGAGCTATGCAGATACTCGGAGGAGACCTTTGGCATTCCAAGTCGGAGATTGGGTGTTTCTTAAAGTTTCGCCGATGAAGAGCACAGTTCGATTTGGTCAGAAGGGCAAGTTAGCTCCGAGATATGTAGGACCGTTCGAAGTCAAGAGCCGAGTGGGAGATTTAGCTTATCGGTTGACACTTCCAGTCGAGTTCTCCGGTGTTCACGATGTGTTCCATGTGTCGATGCTCCGTAAGTACGTGCCAGATCCGAGCCATGTGATTCGCTACGATGATATCCAGATTCAGCCTAATGCAACTTACGTTGAGCGTCCGCTTCGCATCGTTGGCACACGAGAGCAGATTCTCCGTACCAGGACTATCAGATGGGTTAAAGTGTTGTGGGAGCATCACGGTCCAGATGAGGCTACTTGGGAGCTAGAGGAGCAGCTAGCGCGCCAGTACCCGCATCTCTTTGCGCAGGTAGGTAGTCATTCCGAGGACGGAATGATTCCTAGTGGGGGAGGATGTAACACCCCGATCCCTTTGAGCCGGATTAGTGGCTCATTAGTGTGTGTTTTGTTTTGATTATTCCTTTCGGATTTGGTTTTGGGCCTTGAATAGGTAGTTGAGTGACCTTTGACCTGGAATAGGTAGTTCTAAGCCCTTTTTCGTAATTTTGCTTTTGTTTTGCTCATATCATCTTTGCATCATATTGGTGTCAGCACGCGTATTTCGTTGAGCTCGTTATTTTCCGTAACTGTGTCAGATCCGTTTGGAGTCAATTGGGGAAGATGGACCTTCGCGTGACTTAATCTGTAAATTGCTTGAACCCATTGGACCTTGTTTTAAAACTACAAATCTATAAATATAAGTCATGCTCCAGATGTCCAACTCCTTGCCCATTTGTCTTGGTCGTTGCATGCAAGGAGAATTCCAGGGAAGCTCCACGTTGTCTCATTCTCTCTTCTTCCTTCTCTTGCTCGATTGTGGATTGGAGCCCTTGTTTGATTTGGGTTTGCTACTCTTCATTGGAGTGGGTTCTTCTTCATTCTTTCCTCTCTGTCTATGTTTTGTGGCTTTGGGTAAGTGGGTTCTCTCCCAACTCTCCCTTCTTCTTCTCCAATTTCAGCTCTTTTCTTTGTTGATGTGTCTACATCTCATGCATGGTGTATCTCTTTGATTTGCTTTGATTTTTAGTGGATTTGGAGCTTGTTTCAGAGGATTTGTCAGATTTGAGGCAAGTATAAGTACAGACTTTGATAACACACATGGGTGCTCTGTTTGAATGCTTTGATTTCCATCTTCTTTAGTGTATCTGATGTTTACAGCCAATGCTTGTGAATTTGGAACCTCTGTAGCTTGTTTGGAGATGTTTCTGTGTCAAATTTCAGTTTCTGTACTCAGCCCGAATTCATCTCTGTATTGTACGGCTAAGCCGTGAACTTCTACGGCTTGATTTCCAGAGACTCGAAATTTGAGTTTTGTTCTACGGCTAGGCTACGGCTAAGCCGTAATTTGCCCTACGGCTGAGCCGTAAGCTAGCCGTGACCCAACCGTACCCCAGCCGTGAATTAAATCTCTGATCAGTCGAAACTTTTCTGATATCAGTACTCCTACGGTGAGGCTACGGCTAAGCCGTGGAATGCTACGGCTAAGCCGTGGATTGGTTTACGGCTAAGCTGTATACTGACTGTAGCTCAGCCGAAAAAGGTACCAGATCAGAGGTGGAAGGATAATCAGTTTAGCTGTGTTTTAATGGAACCAAGGTGAAGCCGTAGTGCATAGTACGACGAGCGCGTAAGATGTCTTCGGCTCAACCATAGGTCCCTCATAGCTAAACCGTTAGGCATGGCAATTCTGAAACATAACTTAGGATAATGGTGAGACTTGTAGGGCTCAAACACGGGTTGACCACTCATGTAAACCGGCCCAATGGATTCTTAGAACGCATGAATAGTCTGTTAGGCTGTGACTTATTCATGTGAGTGTTGTTTTACTGTTAAGCACCTCCCCATGGGTGTTGGTTTAAGGGACGTCGGTGCACGCAAAGTTTTCGCAACACTTTGATGGCAACGGTGTATCGAATAACTTAAAACTACATCAACATGCACGGTTAGTGACAGTGAACAATTAGATTAGGGTTGGCTCGTAACGAACCTTGATTCCGTATTAATCTGAGATGCATTGCATATTGTTTATGGTTTTGCCCTCTGTTCTGTTAATCTATGTTTATGCATTCCGTAGTCATTTTTGTTTTCGTCCTGTATATCTGTTCTATGCTTCGTTCCGCACTATGCTTTGATCTATGCTGTGCTTTGGATTTATATCTATGCTCTGCTGGCTTTGCTTATCTCTGAGTTTGGGTATTCCCTGGTGGCTCTGCCCAGAGGTTAATACGTGAGGATAAGATCCGGTCTTTGTCATCGGTGAGTCCAAAGCGGATAATCTCCCTTTCTATGGATTTGATTTGATTGGTATTGGTCTGGCTCTACTCAGCCTCAGCCCTAGGATGCCCGACGGGGTTACCTCTGGCTTAGATCTCTGTATCTCTGTATTCACTGCAGTGTCGCTTTGTCTTGGGACCCCGGAACCCAGGAACCTGAGACCCACTTGTACCCTGGCCCGGTCAGTGGTGTTCTCCTCTGCTCTGCTTTGCTCTGCTCTCTATTGGAGAGAACTTGGTTAACGTAGTAGCCACCTAGTCAGTATTTCTATGTTTGATTCACATATCATGCCTTACTTCTATGCACGATTTGCCTAGCTTATTAAGATGAAATTCTGAAATCATTATTCTGTCATTTATTCAGCTTTGATACTATGAGTGTTTCATCTCTGTTACTTATATTTGCTGGATCGTTGTATTCATTTGTGTTGTCTGTGGTGTTGCAGGCACAGATACCTTGCCCAGCTCCCCGGCGGTCGAGGAGGCTGCAGGGGCGAGTGTAGAGGCACCCTCCGGTCTGGTAGAGTGGGCCTGATCATCTCTGCCGAGTGCATTCATGCATACTTCCAGTGGCTTTTGTTTTGGGATTTTGAGTTTTGGTTTCAGGGGACTTGTATTTGGACTTTGGATCTTTGGACTTGGGACTTGTATTCGGTGTATTTTGTATATATTGGTTTTGGTGTGTATTCGGTTTTCTATCAGTGTATTTGTCCTTGTAGTTTCCGTTTCGTATTTGTTTTGGCTTCCGCTATTTTCTTTGTTGCTTGCTATGATATCTACAGCTTCCGCGTTCGTCTCTTTCGCACGTGTTAGATCCCTTGTGTGTGTGCATCTGGACGGGGTTTGGATGCACGTGCACGGGAGTACGTGTGTCACTGGCTTAGCTTTTCGCTAACCCCCGATTTCTGGGCCCGGGTTGTGACACAAGATGCCCGAAATGCTGGGGAATTCTACCGGCGCTTCATACTGGGGCTCGCTTTGGCTATCCCTATCTTCTGAATCCTGGATACACGAGTGGCTTCTCTCAATGGTTTGCCAAAAGCAACTTTGCCATTGTGCAGGCATACACAAGCAATCCCTGGGTTAAATGTAGTGTTTTGCCTACTTCTAAAAAGAAAGAAAAAGGAGAAAAAGATCATTTTATCATAGAGAATTTTGAAAATTGGCTACATGATGAGGATCAATGGCGAATTGGTTTGGTGGCAGGATTCGATATCCGCCGAGCTGACCGTTCTTTAAGAGATGAAAGCTTCATGCCTCCGCCTAATATATCTACAGCGAGAATGCAACGAGCTATAGATGAAAATTTACGGGAGAGCATAAGTCTTGCTAAGATTAGGCAGATAGGCAGAGCTGCTTTGGATTTTGGACCTGCTTCCCATTCTGTCAGAACTAAGGTTTTGGTAGGAGAGCAGACCAGGCAGTTTGAAGAAGAGTGGTCTATTATGCATGTAGCTACTGAGGCAGATCTTGCTCAGCGATTAAAAACTACTACTGATGATCTAACATAAACAGAGATACATGTCGGTCAAGGTCCAGTAGAGAGGGTCCAATCCACTGAAGCAGCTATGAGGGCAAGGTCACCTGCTATAATGCCTGTGAACCCTCTGGTAGACCCGGTTTTGCATAAGAAACTCAGACCCACTGTTCAAAACTGGTAACCCAAGCCTGAGCCTCAGTTAGCAAAGAAATGCCTTCCAAGAATAGAAAAGCCGAAAGTCTTCAAACATGTCATTCTCAGAGGCTAAAAGCTGGTAACATATAATTTCTTTATAATCATCTTCTCATTAATCCTTTATCTCTCATTTTGACATTTATATTTCTCTCTGGCTATTTTATTAGCTCAAACCTTAACTGCAGGAGGATCTGCGAGGTAAGTGGCTGAAATTGCTGAAGATTATGCCTCTGATGAAAGGGGTGGAGGAGAAAGCAATTTTAATACCCCCACGACCGGGGAGCGAACCGATAGTGATATCAACATTGAGTTCGATTTTGAGAAAGATCTATTTGATCAAACAATGATCCCTGAATCTAAGAGAAAAGTGGCAGCAGATGTACTAACAGAATCCATCACTGCAGAGAAGTCTATTGATGATGTCGGTGATGTTGCTACTACTGATGCTGTTCTTCAAGTTGGACAGCAAAAGCTTCTTTCTGAGATTGTTGAGGAGCCTGCAGCCAGAGCCTCAATGGATATAGGGGAAACCCCAGTTGTTGCTGAAGGTAAGCCTCGCATTAGCTTGGTTAGTATTTCAACATTTGTGATCTGATTCTATTCATTCCCCTTTTTAGGTGATCGGGTCGAAGAGAGTGTTCCTGATGTACTTCCTACCATCTCAAGGAGGTCTTTTGGATCACCCATTGAAGAACAACTGGAGAAGGACATGCCGAAGCTTCAATTGACCTGGATGATATCTCGATTCATAGTGGATATTTAGAGACATCGCCAGGCAGTCCCCTGGGGAGTGATCTGCAGCGCGTCGTAGAAAGTTTATCATCAGATTCGCTGACCAACCAAGAGTATCAATAATGGTGCGGGATTGTCACCGGCTAGTACCACATTGCTTGTTAGTAATGAGCCAAGGGTTGATGAAGCTAGGGAAATTTGGACAGAGCCACATACTGAACCTATCGGCGACGCAGAAAGAGAAACAGACAGTGTCATGGTTCCGGCCGAAGAAGCCCTTGTAGTGGATCCTATTATAATTAGAACAGGTCCTTCTGTTCAACAGGCATTGGTTTTAGAAGCTGCAAGTCTCCTGACAGAGGATACTCTTGTAACACCTGTCACTAGCAGTATGCCTCCAGTCGCTGGTAGTTTTACACCTCCAAAAGCCATGACGCCTCCGAAGGTCCACTTGTCACAACCCGAGCCCCAGGAGATCGGGGGTTAGCAAAAACCTAACCAGCGACACACGCACTCTCGTGCATATGCACTTAGACCCGGTCTAGATGCACACGGACCAGGGAAACACACGTGCAAACATGTATGTGGAAGCTACAAAGATCAACATGTGACACAAGGCACACAAGAAACAAAGGAAATAATACCCAAGGGCTGACATAATGTCTGAGCATACAAATCTGGACGAAATCACAATATATAGAACATGAGTACAATCAATGACATGAAAGGAAAACAATATGCATGCATGCAGAGAACAATCGCGCTCTGATGGAGGGATAACACCCACTCCGCGAACCTGAAGAGACAGCTGGAATCTCCCAAGCAAACTGACGACCGACAAGAACACGGTCGAGGGTACCTGAGCCTGTAACACCAAGGACAACTCATGAATACGATGATTCAGCAAAGTATAAGCAGTAACAAGTTAACACGTATGGTCTCTAATTGAATAAAAGACATAAATAATCATAACATGTCAATGTAGTAGTCTAAGCAGTTGTGCATTCAAATTAACATATGCTTTATGAATCAATGTAAGTAACATAACATGTACGTACTAGTTGGCTACTACGTACACCATATGCTCCCAAGGTAGGGATCTTGCAAACGTGATGAGAACACCATGGGCCAAATGGGTCTCGGTTTCCTATGGTCTGGATTCCCCAAGACATGTCCTTCTGCAGTAAGGCAATACAAACTATACCAAAGTCACCCCGTCGGGATCCTAAGGCTAAGGCTCAGTAGTGCCGGACCATATCGAGTCAATCAATATAAGAACATGTATATCGTAACGTGCATATCATAACGTGCATAGCCGAACATGTATCTTATCAGAACGTGACGTGCATGTCTTGTTGTTAAGCATATACCAAACCACCATATCCAATTGAACAGATCAAACAAACAAGATAATGGATGATAACGAAGTAAAGGCATCTCAACTCATGTATATCAAATAGTAAGATCGAACATGGAAGACCGTTGTTCCACCCTGGATTAACCATGGACAGAGCTAGAAATATCCAATCGTGTGCCCCAGCATAGAACGGGAATAAGAGGACAAGACCGAAGTCAATATGCCATGCAATTAGATGTTCTTGCAGGAATCACGATCTGTTACTAGCCAATCCTATTCTAATTATCTAGTGATTCTAACCATGCATGATGATGTAGTTTTAAGTTATCCGATGCACCATTGTCTAGTGTTGCAATGTATCTGGAATATTGTGCACCGAAGTCCCTTAAACCAACACCCATGGGGAGGTGTTAAACAACTGGATAACGTGCATGAATGATTCGCAGCCCTCGAGATCATTCATGTCATACATTCATACCATTGGGCAAGTCTAGGTGATCTACATTCTATCATGAAGGCCATATCAGTCTCTTACTTACACCTATCCTTGTTATTCAGTTTTCAAGGGTGGCACGGCTTAGCCGTAGGCATCTTACGGTGTAGTCGTAATCTGCACTGCGGCTCCACCGCGGTTCCCTTTACTGTTCATCCGCAATTACGGTTCACCCGTATTTTGTTCTACGGCTTAGCCGTGTGCTGTTCTACGGCTTAGCCGTGGCTGGGCCATAGAAGGTCTGTCAATTGCTTACTTTCAGTTCGTTCAGAAGAAGGCACCCTGTAATGATCTACGGCTGGGTCACGGCTGAGCTACGGCTTAGCCGTAAGACAATATACAGCTTAGCCATGTCCTGGCCGTAGAAGAAAACTGGGTTTTTCCCTCTCTGGACTCTAAGCCAAAGGTGAGTTACGGCTTAACCGTAGTACACACGAAACATATTCTGAACTGATTACAAAATCACTGAAACACGTACAAACTGATGAAATCACATGGAATAGAAGGGAATGATCACAAGATGGGCTGTAAACAACATTCATACTCAAGAATACATTACTTAATCTAAATCAAACACATACCCACATGGTTTGGCCAAGTTATGCTTATACTTGCCTCAAATGGGGTCTAACACCCTTTTTGTTGTCCTTGGGCTCAATCACACTGCCAACAAGCTTCTAAGCACCATGCATGCAAAACAAAAGGAAACAAGAAGCGTGAGTACCTATACCAATCGATCATGAGAACAAAAGGAAGAAGGAAGAGAAGGAACACTACAAAAACCTCGAGCTCACCTCCAATCACACGAGTGATGCTCAAACGTGGACATGCACCGATGCTCCCCTTGACTTGATCGACAGAAGCAAGGAAGAACGAGGAGAAGAAGAAGACTAGAGAGAGAGAGACAGAGCTGTGTACTGAAGATAAGAAAGGGTCAGTGGCTTATAAATATCAAGGCAATTTGTAACAGGGTCCAATTGTTCCAATTAATTCCAATTCAAGTCAATTGCGGGTCTAACGAAAACACGTGACCTCTTTGGTAAACGACGTAGTTATGGGAATCAACAAGCGTACCAAAAGACACGTGTTAATGCCACAATGATGCATGAATGATGACATCACACAAAATGCACTATTACGAAAAAGGGCTTATGTCTACCTAAACCAGGTCAAACTCGACCCAACTACCTATCCATAACCCAAAACCAAACAAAACCAAGAGCAAACACAATTAGCAACCAAATCATCAAGAATCAGCAGCTAATCCAAGTCAAATCGGGTCGGGGTGTTACACCACTTTAGAGCGAATCAGTCATCACCTTTGAAAATTATCAAAAACCCTGCTGTTTAAAAGATATTAGATGAGGCTTCTGCTGTTGAAGGTGGAGGATCCCGGAAAGCATTATTGCATGTGACAGTCACATCACATATAATTAGGGATCCTTCAGCTACTTTGTCTTCACAAGGGTCACATGATTCACCATCTGTCCATAGAGAAACATTGGCTATTCCTGGGGGCGCAGATATAAATGTCGAGAGAGAAAGGGATAATTGCTCAGATTCTTAAACCCAGTCAAATTAACAAGAGTAAGAATCAAACCTTTCTATCCCTAGAGAACCCAGTTTATTCAGGGACACTCCAAAGCCTCAATCTGCTATTAATTTTGCCACAAAGATGGCGATTCGCAGCATTTTGGCCACTGTTTTCCAATGAGAGCTTTCCTCTGAGAAGATTCAAGGAGCCAAGGCTTTAACTTATATGTTGATATCTTCTGGTACATATTTGAGTGGCCTTCGTGATGCCTTTGTCCTCTTCTTCAACAAACTTGAAGAAAATGATTCTTGGGACAAAATGTTGATCATGCCAAAACATTTCAAGATGAAGTCCTAAGGCATAAAGTTCAACTAGCTGCGGAGATTGAAAGTTCCAAGGAGGAAGTACAGGTAATGAATACGGAGCAGGCCAAGGTGACACAGGAGTTGGCTACGAGTGTGGCCAAGCGTGAAAATATACAACAGCAGATTATTGTATTGCAACAGCAGCTATCTTCCGTAGAGAATACCATTAAAAACTTGCAGAAGTCTGTTTCAAAGGCATTCGTTGCAGGGATGATCTTCTCACGCATGCAAAAGCGAAGCGTAAAGCCTTAGATGATTTTGTTCAGTCTTTGGAGGTTGAATTGAATATTAAGCTAGACAAGATTGACATTAATACTGCCGTTCCAGCTTATGCAAGCTACAAAGGACGTGTCCTAATGGAAGGTGTACTGAACGCAAAGGGATAACTGGAGAAGTTTCTAGACTGAGATTCTCTATTGCAACTCCTACCTGATGCTTTCTTTGCTTCTTTCTTTCATTCTGATTAGCCCTGGGGGCCATGTATACATTGACTTCATTCTTTGTATTTGAACTTTAAATGAATATCAATGGAAAAACTTTTCTTTCTTTCTATTTTGTCATTGGTATGGGTGTTTGGTTTGATCTTTTGTGGATGTTTCATGTGGTTTGTATGGATAGTTTGCTTGGTTTGGTTTTCTCAGACTTATATGAGGGTGTGATTTGTGATCTTTTGGATCCACAAATTGAAGATAAGGGAGTCATATAGGTGAACGTTATCTAGTGCCCATGTGTGAGGCTTTCTCCAGGGTCCATGACTTGATCCTTAGGACAAATATTTGGTTTTGGTTTTTGTTTAGATTATGGTTATACAGGGTCTGCAAAAAGACTTGTTCTATATAACCGAAGGTAGTCATATAAGGTCTGCAAAAAGACTTATTTTATACAACTAAGGATTAGCTATATGGGGTCTGCAAAAGACTTATTCCACACAGCTGAGTTTTGCTATATAGGGTCTGCAAAAAAACTTAATCTATATAGCAGGATGTTACAAGGGGTCTTGTAAGGACGTCATCCAAGTAACAAAAGTTTGATTAGAGGGGTCGAAAGACTTAATCCTCACAATCATTTGATACAAATCTGAGGGATTTTGGTTAAGAGTCATAGGTTATGAGACTCAAAACCAGAGGATTTTGATTGTGGTTAGGAGTGAGAATGTACACTGTACATGGTTTAGGTACATTGTACATGGTTAGGTATACCAATGACATTCAAGTATAGTATTTCTTGAGAAGTTTTTTATTGATAGGCATCATGCATCTATCTCATTCAAGTATGAGAAGTGCATAGGAGCCGTTGGAGTAGACTTTGTCAATGAAAAATGGTCCTTCCCACTTAGGTTCAAATTTGCCTTTTGACAAGTGTGTGGAAAACATGGGCCTCTTAACTGCAAGGACTAAGTCTCCTTTCTTGTAAGTTCTGTATTTGACCTTTTTGTTAAAAGATCCAGCCATACGAGCTTGATACAACTCAATACTTTGTCGAGCGGCAAGCCTCTTCTCATCAAGGCTCTCCAGCTCTTAGAGTCTGAGTTTAGCATTCTTCTCTTCAAAATATTTGTTTATCACAGCTACGCGACGAGAAGGAAGTTGTATTTCCAAGGGGATTATGGCCTCACAGCCATAGACCAAGGAATATGGTGTCGATTTAGTTGGATTGCGAACTGTAGTTCTGTAAGCCCAAAACGCCTCAGAAGTTTGGTACTCCAACCTTTTTCGTTGTCAGAGACCATTTTCTTCAAAATTTTGCAAATAGCCTTGTTGAAAGCTTCAGCAAGTCCATTAGCTACAGGATTATATGCCGTAGATGGATAGCATTGGATTCCATACTTGTCACAGAATATATAAAATTTATCGTTATTGAATTGGGGACCATTGTCATGATATAGACGTCTAGGCACTCCAAAGCGACAAATGATATTGGTTTTCAAGAAACTGAGGACTATATCTGTCTTGACTTCTGCAAGGGGTATTGCTTTTGCCCATTTAGAGAAGTAATCCATCACAGTCAAAATGAACTGATGGCCACGTTCTGATGGTGGGCCAATCTTCCCAACTATGTCCATTCCCCAAGATTTAAACAGCCAAGAGGTGGATGTAAGATGTAGATATTCAGGAGGTTGATAATGTAATCACCATGAATTTTGCATTCATTGTATCTTTTAACAAAATTGATGGCATCAGATATCATAGTAGGCCAATAGTAGCTTAGCCTTCATATTTGATCATGAAGCTTTGGCCCAGCCTAGTGAGCACCACACCGACCAAAATGGACTTCTTTGAGGACTTGCTTTGCTTCTTTTGGTGATAAGCAATGAAGAAGAATTCCATCATATGATTTGCTATAAAGAGTCTTTGAGGGCAAATTGAAGTGGAATTTTAGAGCTCGTCTTTGAATACTAGTTTTGTCTTTAGTATTCTCTAGTAGTACCCCATGAAGGATGTAATCAATAAGAGGATCTCTCCAATCTCTGAATAAATTATGGAAAGATGAAATCCGATTATTAATCATAGTAAAGCTATTAGCCACTGCTTTATGGGTGTCGAGTGGAGGTAGAAATCTTCTCTCGACTACTTCTAATACCATTTTGTCATTTTCAAAAATTGACATTAAAACTGCAAACTTGCTAATGCATCTGCTTTGACGTTCTGATGTCTCAGAACATGATGAAACTCAATTAAGCTGAATCTTTTCTTGAGTTCACATGCTTTGTTAAAAAAAGGAACCAGATTAGGTTTTTTCACTTCATACTCATGATTCATTTGCTTGATCACGAGTTGTGAATCCCCATAGACTCCAAGCATAGTGATACCTGATTCTATGGCTAACTCAAGACTCATAATCAATGCGGTATATTCTGCTACATTATTTGAATATGGCTTGATTAATGAGAAGGAGTGAGAAATGTAGAATCTTTCCGGGCTACAGAAAATAATTCTAACTGCTGAAACCGGTTCTCCCAATTCATTAGTTCTGGAAGCTCCATCAAAGTGCATAATCCAATGCAGATCTAGGTCAATGGAGGGTTTCCACAGTTGTTCAACGAAAAGGACCGGTTCATCAGGGAGATTATGAATTCAAAATCTTCCAAGAGCGGATGTTCTACTAGAAAATCGGCAAGAGCTTGCCCTTTTATAGCCTTTGCAGGGGTATATCTGATATCATATTGAGAAAGGAGAATCAACCATTTGACCAAGCGTACACTTAGGGCCCCGGCTTTTGTTACCAGTACCTTTAATGGATTAATGTTAGAAACTAAGTACACTACATTAGAGAGGATGTAGTGACGCAGCTTTTTAATTGCAAACATCAATGCAAGACATTCCTTTTCTACAGGGTGATAATTGTGTTCAGCACCAGCCAACATGCTTGACCAGTAGTAAAGAGCCACCTCTCTCCCTTTATCATTCTTTTGAGCTAATAATGCCCCCAAAGAGTGACTGAGAGCTTGTGTATAGAGAATAAAGGGTTTTCCTGGAATTGGAGCTGAAAGAACTAGCGGATTAGTAAGATATCGTTTGATATCTTGGAAAGCATCTTCGCAAGTTTTGTCCCATACAAAATCTACTCCTTTCTTCATCAGTTTGGAAAAGGGTCTGCGTTTTCCAAATAAGTTTGAAATGAACAAACGAATATAGGCAAGTCTTCCTTGCAATCCTTTTAATTCTTTTAGAGTTTTTAGAGAAGGCATTTCCAATATGACTTTGATTTTAATTAGATCTATTTCAATATCGCCTTTTCGAACCATAAATCCTAGAAACTTTCCAGAAGAAACTCCAAAGAAACATTTCAAAGGGTTCATCCGAAGATTGAACTTCCGCAATCTTTCGAAAACTGTGCGGAGATCAGCTAAATGATCTAATTTCTGCTTGCTCTTGACGCCAAGTCATCGACGTAACATTCAACAGACTTATGTTGTATGTCCTCGAAGATTTTGATCATTGCTCTTTGGTATGTGGTCCCAGCATTTTTAATGCCGAAAGGCATGACGGTATAACAGTATATGCCAAAGGGAGTTCTGAAGGAAGTATATTTCTCATCCTCTATGAACATTTTGATTTGATTGTACCCTTAGAATCCATCCATGAATGACATTCTTTCATAGTCAAAAGTATTGTCAATCATGATTTCTAGTATAGGCAATGGGAAGTCATCCTTAGGGCAGGCTTTATTCAGGTCTCTGAAGTCAATGCAGACTCTAATCTGTTCATTCTTTTTGGTAACTGGTACTATGTTGGCCAACCAGTCAGGGTGTTGTTCTGTGCGGATGAAACCAACATCTCTGAGCTTCTGGACTTCCTTTTCTATTTTATCCATGATTTCAGGTTTTATCCTCCATTGGTCTTGTTTTATAGGTTTAGCCTCATCTGTTATATTCAACTTATGTACCGAAATCTCTGGATCTAGACCTGGCATTTCCGCGTAGGTCCATGCAAAGCAATCCATGAACTCTCGTAAGAAATTCACATACATATTAAGTTCGTTTCCTTTGATTTGAGAACTTACAAAAGTAGGTCGGGGATTTTCTGGAGTTCCCAAGTTTATTTCTTGTACTTTGTCCTCAGTTGGAGGCTCCGGAGGAGGCGCTTCCACAGTATTATCGGAAGTTTCCAACTCCGTGAAGCTTTCTAGAGTTTCATTTGGGGGTTTAAGCGAAGGCCTGATCCCTTTCCATGGATTCAATTTTTTAAGCTTTTTAGCTTTTACATCAAGGCTAAGCATTCCCAGCGAACATGTTGGGATGGGTGTAACATCCCGACCCGATTTGATCTGGATTAGCTACTAATTCTTGATGATTTGGTTGCTAATGGTGTTTTGTTCTTGTGTTTGTATGGTTTCAGATTCTGGATAGGTAGTTGGGTTGAATTTGACCTGGTTCAGGTAGACATAAGCCCTTTTTCGTAATATTGCATTTGGTGTGATGTCGTCATTCATGCATCATCTTGGCTTCTACATATGTCTTTTGTTATGCTTGTTGATTTCCGTAACTACGTCATTTACCAAACAGGTCATTTGGTTTCGTTAGACCCGCAATTGACTCGAACTGGAATTAATCGGAACAATTGGACTTTCTTGCAAAATGGTCTTTATATTTATAACCACCGACCCTTTCTTCTCCTTCATTCACTGTTCTGTCTCTCTCTCTCTCTCTCTCGAGTCTTCTTCTCCTCCTCGTTCTTCCTTGCTTCTGTCGATCGATCAAGTCAGGGGGAGCATCGGTGCATGTCCACGTTTGAGCATCACTCGCGTGATTGGAGGTGAGCTTGTGTTCTTGTTGTGATTCCTTCCTTCTTTTTCCTCTTGTTCTCATTATTGATGGGTATGGATCCTCACGGTTCTCTTTTCTTTTTTCTTTGCATGCATGGCGATTCGAAGCTTGTTGGCAGTGTGATTGAGCCCAAGGACAACAAGATCGTGTGTTAGACTCCATTTGAGGCAAGTATAAGCATAACTTGGCTAAACCATGTGGGTATGTGTTTGATTTCGATTAAGTAATGTATTCTTGAGTATGAATGTTGTTTACAGCCCATCTTGTGCTCATTCCCTTTTATTTCATGTGATTTCGTCAGTTTGTACATAGTTCAGTGATTCTGTAATCAGTTCAGAATATGTTTCGTGTGTACCACGGCTCAGCCGTAACTTACCTTCGGCTTGGAGTCCAGAGAGGGAAAAGCCCAGTTTTCTTCTACGGCCAGGATACGGCTAAGCCGTATATTGTCTTACGGCTAAGCCGTAGCTCAGCCGTGACCCAGCCGTAGATCATTACAGGGTGCCTTCTTCTGAATGAA
The DNA here is from genome assembly GCA_037013555.1 of Sextonia rubra. Taxonomy (NCBI): domain Eukaryota; kingdom Viridiplantae; phylum Streptophyta; class Magnoliopsida; order Laurales; family Lauraceae; genus Sextonia; species Sextonia rubra. The sequence goes on along the minus strand of JASUAD010000006.1, from coordinate 52,823,931 downwards.
CTGAAAGCAAGAAATTGGACAGACCTTCTACGGCCAAGCCATGGCTAAGCCGTAGAATAGCACACGGCTAAGCCGTAGAACAGAATACGGGTGAACCGTAAATGCGGATGAACAGGAAAGGGAACTGCGGTGGAGCCGCAGTGCATATTACGGCTACGCCGTAAGATGCCTACGGCTAAGCCGTATGTTCACCTACGGTTAAGCCATGCCACCCCTGAGAAATGAATGAAATGATAGGATTAAGAAAGAGACTGATATGGCCTTCATGCTAGAATGTAGATCACCTAGACCTGTCCAATGGTGTGAGTGCATGACATGAATGATCTCGAGGGCTGCGAATCATCCACATACGTTATCCAGTTGTTTAGCACCTCCCCATGGGTGTTGGTTTAAGGGACTTCGGTGCACATTCCCGATACACTGCAACACTAGACAATGGTGCATCGGATAACTTAAAACTACATCATCATGCACGGTTAGAAACACTGGAGAATTAGAATAGGATTGGCTAGTAACAGATCGTGATTCCTGCAAGAACATCTGATTGCATGGCATATTGACTTCGGTTCTTGTCCTCTTATACGCGTTCTATGCTGGGGCACACGATTGGATATATCTAGCTCTGTCCATGGTTAATCCCGGGTGGAACAGCGGTCTTGCATGATCGATCTTACTATTTGATGTACATGAGTTGAGATACCTCTACTTCGTTACATCCATTATATCGTTTGATTGGATCTGTTCAGTTGATATGGGTATGCGATGTGATGTATTACCTCTTACATCTGTTTATATGCTTTACAAGACATGCACGTCACGTTCTGATAAGATACATGTTCAGCTATGCACGTTATGATAAGCACGTTATGATATGCATGTTCTTATATTGATTGACTCGATATGGTCCGGCACTACTGAGCCTCAGCCTTAGGATCCCGGCGGGGTGACTTTGGTATAGTGTGTGTTACCTTACTGCAGAAGGTCATGTCTTGGGGAATCCGGACCCCAGGAAACCGAGACCCATCTGGCCCATGGTGTTCTCATCATGTTTATAAGATCCCTACTTTGGGAGCATATGGCGTACGTAGTAGCCAACTAGTATGTACATGTTATGTTACTTACATTGATTCACAGAGCATATGTTAAATTGAATGCACAACTGCCTAGATTACTACATTGACATGTTATGATTATCTATGTCCTTTATTCTATTAGAGACCACACGTGTTAACTTGTTACTGCTTATACTTTGCTGAATCGTTGTATTCATAAGTTGTCCTTGGTGTTGCAGGCTCAGGTACCCTCGATCGCGTTCTTGTCGGTCGTCAGTTTGCTTGGGAGACTCCAGCTGTCTCTTCAGGTTCGCGGAGTGGGTGTTATCCCTCCATCAGAGCGCGACTGTTCTCTGCATGCATGCATATTGTTTTCTTTTCATGTCATCGATTGTACTCATGTTCTATACCTTGTGATTGGATCCAGCTTTGTATGTTCAGACTTTTGTATCAGCCTTTGGATATTATGTCTTTGTTCTTGTGTGCCTCGTGTCTCTTGTTGATATTTTAGCTTCCGCATACATGTTTGCACGTGTGTTTCCCTTGTGCGTGTGCATCTAGACCGGGTCTAAGTGCATATGCACGGGAGTACGTGTGTCGCTGGTTAGTTTTTTTTGCTAACCCCTGATCTCCTGGGCTCGGGTTGTGACATACGTATTGTATGGTATCAGAGCATTGTTGCTCTAGTGGTTCAGCATGTAGGCATGTAGGTACGTGGTGAGTAAACGTGATGCTAACAGTTGGTCTTCAGTGCCAATTGTTGGTAGGGTTGGTTGGTATGTGTTTTTCTTGTCTCTTTACAGGTGTTTCTTTCGCAAGTGTTTAATCAGTGTTTGTACCTACACGTGGTGTTAGAGCTCATGCCAGCGGACGATTTTCAGGAGCCTTATATTGATGTTCTCCGTTGGGAGTTAGGGCACCTCAGAGGCATTCCTTTTGTTGTCCGGACAATGGCCTTGGTGGATCTACTGCAAGAAGCTGAACTGTCCCGAGACCGGTACACGTTAGAAGAAAGCATCAGGCATCTTCTCCCAGACGCTTATACGATTGTGTGCAGACGACGGCAACTCCTGCTGTATGCATTTAGAGTACGAGAGATCCTCAGGATGCACTTCGGCTATCCCTATACTTTCTGGACAGACAGCAATTACGTGACATTCGAGGTGTACTTCCACGCTTGTGTAGAAGCTTTGCTCGCGCAGCGAGATGAGTACGTCAACATGCTCCAGGGAGTAGTTGTTTGGTATGTGCTGCATCGAGGACCCCATGCCTTCATCGTACCCTATTAGAGGCAACTCCTTTCTCGTGCTCGAGGGACTGGCTATCCATGTTCTCTGGTGTTTTGGGTCTCCTTCTTTTGCTTTTGTGTTAGTTAGTAGGGTAAAAGTCGGAGAGATCTTCCATTTTGAGTTTTGTGTTGTAGAAACCCTTGACTTTGTAATCCTACTCTTAGTGCCTTTCTTGCATTGTCTCTTGCTCTCATTCTATGTAGATGTCGAGATGTTGGTTTCCCTTGCCTGGTTTGAGGTTGCTCGTGAGATCGGGTAGTCCCTTGTCGTGTGATCTTGTTTGGGAAGAGTCACAGCCCAATTGGTGTAAGGAGTCTGATCCGTTCTTTTAGTGGGGGAGTTTGTTCCTCTCCACTTCGTTCGAGTTCCATGGATCAGCATCGGGAATCTCTGGTTTTGTTGTATATCCGCCCTGGTTTCGTTGTACCTATGAGAAATGGCTAAGTTGGCTTAGCTGTTGCCTTTGAGGGGAGCATGTAGTTCCCAATTGTCATTGTGTTGGTGAGGGGCAGTTGATTCCTCCTAGGTTTTACGTTGTATCGACTTGTTGCTGTGTTGTTGTGCTGTGTCAACCTTCGAGTGGTAGACTCCCGATGATTCTTTCCTTTTTCGCTCTTACTAGTTTGTTCTTCCTCCTTTCCTTCCATCGATTGGTGTGGAGTCATACCCGTATACTAGCTAGTGACCATTGATAAGTCCTCTCGGGTTTACTTAGTAGGTCTGGTTACGACTCGGTTCTTTTCTGTTCGTGCCTGTGACTAGGTGACCGATGTCAGAGTTGTTCTCTCTTTCCGCTTACCCTCCGTTTCCTTGCTCGGAATTATTTGGATGTTTTGTGGAATGTTACTTCTTTTTTTGACGTCACTGCTTGATCTGTTGACCTTCGCTTTTCGCTGAAGATGCTTCTCGTGGAATCTTTTTCCTTTGCCGTTGGAGACGGATCTTTGAAGTTCTATTCATCCTATGCTGCAGTGACTCCGAGTTTTTCTGAGTCCAACTATCCTTGATATTTTTAATGTGAGTTCGATACCATTCATCACATCGATTTTCCCCGTGACCATTCTCTGACTTGCAGAAACCTTTGATGATTGTTCGGACGCCATAGTCATTTCATTGTTTACCATGGTCACTGTTCGCTCTTCTTCTAGCTTTTTCTCCAGCTCGTTCTGTTTGGCAGATAATCTTTTCCTCTCCTACTTGTCTATGGACGTCTTTTTCTGGATTGTTGTCGACCGTCGATGTCACTATTCGTGGAGAATCACAGTTTTGTCTCTCTTGTATCACTCTCTTATATCAATGTACCTGCCCTATGGAAATCTTTACTTCTTTTCTTTGCTTCTTTCCTTGGATCACGCACTCATTCCTTGCTTTTCCTATTTGGTTGTTTTGTTGGATTGTTTCCTCGCCGCTTGACCCCTGTTTCCTTTCTATCTGCTCATGGTGTAGGATGTTAAAAGGACCATGTCGGTGGAATTCTTTCTTCGTGGACTTTTGCTAGTGAGCTGGAAGTGACGTGAGCACCAGGTTTCGTTCTTCGGAAGATGGATGATGTTTTCGCTTGACAAGAGTTTGCCAACTTTCCTGGCAGAGGGAGCGAACGGATGATCAATCAGTGTTTAGGAGGTGATCTGGTGGGCTAGTGCGTGCGGAGTGCTGCTCTGGTCGTGATAAAGCATTGCGTCACGTTGGGTTTCTTGTCGAAGTCTAGTTTGACGAGACGATGTCAGTGTGAGAAGGGTTCTGCTGTGGTTTGTGGATTGAGGATACCTGCTGGCTTTACGCGTTGAGTTGAGCTTTTCTGATCAGCTGACATGTCAGTTTCTTCGGGGAGCAGTTCATGCTGGAAGCTGCGTTTGTGACCTTCTTCCGTTATTCGGAGTGCTGAGAAGCTGTTTTGTCACCTACCTTCGCAATTGCTCGTTGCTTCTTCAGTCAGTATGAATTGTCAGCCACGTGCACGCAGACAGACGGATAAGTCGAGTGGATTCTTTAGAGAGACACTCATAGATCGCTCAGTCCAGAGAAGGAAGCCTTGCAGACTAGTAGATGGTCATGGAATTCCCGACGCGAAGATTGAGTTTCGGAAGGTCTTGCCGATGCAGAGTACGATCTTTATTGCCAAGAAAACAAGTTAGCTCCGAGACCTGTTGCACCATGCGAGATTGAGACTAGCTTCAGGGAGCTGGCGTGCAGCTTGGGTTCTTCCGTGTCGTTTTCTAGAAGACATGCTGTAGTCAATGTCGAGATACGTCATCGATGTGTTCGGACCTTTCTCCTGTGTGTTTGTTGCGATGCTGTGTGTGTGCTTTGCCAGGACGCTTTTTGCGAAGCGATTCCTCCAGCTCGTGGGAACTTGAAAATCCGCCTTGCCTATCAGAGCGAGTCGAGAGATCAAGCATTCTGGAGACGCAGTTGTTCGGCGGGTTGTACCTGCAAGTGTGTGTTCATTCCGAGGACGGAATGTGTCTTTAGTGGGGGAGGATGTAACATCCCGACCCGATTTGATCTGGATTAGCTACTAATTCTTGATGATTTGGTTGCTAATGGTGTTTTGTTCTTGTGTTTGTATGGTTTCAGATTCTGGATAGGTAGTTGGGTTGAATTTGACCTGGTTCAGGTAGACATAAGCCCTTTTTCGTAATATTGCATTTGGTGTGATGTCGTCATTCATGCATCATCTTGGCTTCTACATATGTCTTTTGTTATGCTTGTTGATTTCCGTAACTACGTCATTTACCAAACAGGTCATTTGGTTTCGTTAGACCCGCAATTGACTCGAACTGGAATTAATCGGAACAATTGGACTTTCTTGCAAAATGGTCTTTATATTTATAACCACCGACCCTTTCTTCTCCTTCATTCACTGTTCTGTCTCTCTCTCTCTCTCTCTCTCGAGTCTTCTTCTCCTCCTCGTTCTTCCTTGCTTCTGTCGATCGATCAAGTCAGGGGGAGCATCGGTGCATGTCCACGTTTGAGCATCACTCGCGTGATTGGAGGTGAGCTTGAGTTCTTGTTGTGATTCCTTCCTTCTTTTTCCTCTTGTTCTCATTATTGATGGGTATGGATCCTCACGGTTCTCTTTTCTTTTTTCTTTGCATGCATGGCGATTCGAAGCTTGTTGGCAGTGTGATTGAGCCCAAGGACAACAAGATCGTGTGTTAGACTCCATTTGAGGCAAGTATAAGCATAACTTGGCTAAACCATGTGGGTATGTGTTTGATTTCGATTAAGTAATGTATTCTTGAGTATGAATGTTGTTTACAGCCCATCTTGTGCTCATTCCCTTTTATTTCATGTGATTTCGTCAGTTTGTACATAGTTCAGTGATTCTGTAATCAGTTCAGAATATGTTTCGTGTGTACCACGGCTCAGCCGTAACTTACCTTCGGCTTGGAGTCCAGAGAGGGAAAAGCCCAGTTTTCTTCTACGGCCAGGATACGGCTAAGCCGTATATTGTCTTACGGCTAAGCCATAGCTCAGCCGTGACCCAGCCGTAGATCATTACAGGGTGCCTTCTTCTGAATGAACTGAAAGCAAGAAATTGGACAGACCTTCTACGGCCAAGCCATGGCTAAGCCGTAGAATAGCACACGGCTAAGCCGTAGAACAGAATACGGGTGAACCGTAAATGCGGATGAACAGGAAAGGGAACTGCGGTGGAGCCGCAGTGCATATTACGGCTACGCCGTAAGATGCCTACGGCTAAGCCGTATGTTCACCTACGGTTAAGCCATGCCACCCCTGAGAAATGAATGAAATGATAGGATTAAGAAAGAGACTGATATGGCCTTCATGCTAGAATGTAGATCACCTAGACCTGTCCAATGGTGTGAGTGCATGACATGAATGATCTCGAGGGCTGCGAATCATCCACATACGTTATCCAGTTGTTTAGCACCTCCCCATGGGTGTTGGTTTAAGGGACTTCGGTGCACATTCCCGATACACTGCAACACTAGACAATGGTGCATCGGATAACTTAAAACTACATCATCATGCACGGTTAGAAACACTGGAGAATTAGAATAGGATTGGCTAGTAACAGATCGTGATTCCTGCAAGAACATCTGATTGCATGGCATATTGACTTCGGTTCTTGTCCTCTTATACGCGTTCTATGCTGGGGCACACGATTGGATATATCTAGCTCTGTCCATGGTTAATCCCGGGTGGAACAGCGGTCTTGCATGATCGATCTTACTATTTGATGTACATGAGTTGAGATACCTCTACTTCGTTACATCCATTATATCGTTTGATTGGATCTGTTCAGTTGATATGGGTATGCGATGTGATGTATTACCTCTTACATCTGTTTATATGCTTTACAAGACATGCACGTCACGTTCTGATAAGATACATGTTCAGCTATGCACGTTATGATAAGCACGTTATGATATGCATGTTCTTATATTGATTGACTCGATATGGTCCGGCACTACTGAGCCTCAGCCTTAGGATCCCGGCGGGGTGACTTTGGTATAGTGTGTGTTACCTTACTGCAGAAGGTCATGTCTTGGGGAATCCGGACCCCAGGAAACCGAGACCCATCTGGCCCATGGTGTTCTCATCATGTTTATAAGATCCCTACTTTGGGAGCATATGGCGTACGTAGTAGCCAACTAGTATGTACATGTTATGTTACTTACATTGATTCACAGAGCATATGTTAAATTGAATGCACAACTGCCTAGATTACTACATTGACATGTTATGATTATCTATGTCCTTTATTCTATTAGAGACCACACGTGTTAACTTGTTACTGCTTATACTTTGCTGAATCGTTGTATTCATAAGTTGTCCTTGGTGTTGCAGGCTCAGGTACCCTCGATCGCGTTCTTGTCGGTCGTCAGTTTGCTTGGGAGACTCCAGCTGTCTCTTCAGGTTCGCGGAGTGGGTGTTATCCCTCCATCAGAGCGCGACTGTTCTCTGCATGCATGCATATTGTTTTCTTTTCATGTCATCGATTGTACTCATGTTCTATACCTTGTGATTGGATCCAGCTTTGTATGTTCAGACTTTTGTATCAGCCTTTGGATATTATGTCTTTGTTCTTGTGTGCCTCGTGTCTCTTGTTGATATTTTAGCTTCCGCATACATGTTTGCACGTGTGTTTCCCTTGTGCGTGTGCATCTAGACCGGGTCTAAGTGCATATGCACGGGAGTACGTGTGTCGCTGGTTAGTTTTTTTTGCTAACCCCTGATCTCCTGGGCTCGGGTTGTGACAATGGGCTTATTTCTTCATTGAGTTCAGGTGGCCAGTATTCAGTGATTTGTGATATGGCATCATCATCATCACTTGCCCCCTTAGGATGTTGAAAAGTGGCCCAATCAGCAGGTTCTTGAAAGACAAGAGTTTCATAAGAGTCATCAGATTCATACTCTTCGGTAAAGACCACGGGTCTTACTCTGACATTTTGGTTCAGTTTAGGAATGCTACTGTAGGAAACATATCCTATGCAATGACATTACTGTTCAATTTTGCATCCCATTTCGAGATCTTCCTTCATTTCTGGGGTGAAGACGTCTAAAGTAATCTGTATCCCATTTGCATTCAATCCAAGGCCTGTGGGCTTTTTAAGATTGTACCCCATATTCTTCATCATGTTACGGACCACAGGATTATAGTTATCAAACCGTATTTTCCCATCATTGATGATTTTGTTAATAGGATTTGAAGGAGAAGCATCTTCAGCCCGATGGAAAATGATTGGATGGTCATGTTGCTTAGATGGGGCCACTAAGAAGCAAGATCCTTCAAAATCATAAATATGAGATGGAGTGGGCCATGGTAACAGTGAAGGCTCCCAGTTTACTATAGAGTGCGCAGAGGCATTCCTTGTTTCGATATCCTCAGAGTTTGACTCAAAATCCAAACCTATGATCATTGAAATGACATGTATCGAACGTGTTTGTCTAGACCTCCCCCGCAGACGATAGAGTGCTACTTCAAGAGATGAAACAATTCGAGACATTTCATTGAAGGTTTGAAACTCCATTACCATAGTTAAACTATGGAGAGCCGGCAAGATACCTGTCCAGCATAAATGAATCCATGTGGAGAAGTGCGGAGGATTCTCACATCTTTCAGCCAAACAGAGCCATTTATCTATATATCTGTAGGATAGTTCTCCTCTTTGTTGTGATCTTAGCACGAGCTGACGAAAAGTAATAGGAGAACCAAGCCTTATAGGTGACATTCCTCTTGTGGGAAGAGGTACATTGTTGCTTTCTTGATCAAATCTGAGTTGTCGGCTGAGGAAACTGCATTTGTCTAACACAAGGGCTTTTGATGTCCTACTTACTTTTTTCTCGATGATTTTGTAAATATGACTAGAGGTTGATCTGATTGTTTGATCTCAGATTTTACCTTGATCACCAAAGGATCTTTGGTTTCTACATACTTTGCCACAAACTGCTTTGTAGGCTGCAACTTTCTGAGAGTATTGGATCAATTCCTGGACAGGCTTTTTTCTCTAATGAAATAGTAAAAGATTCTGCGGCATTATCATCCACTGGAGGGCTTTTTGTATCCGTCTTAGACTTTACAAGTCTTTTTTGATACATGGCTGCATCAGTGAAGTAGACTTCTTTTCCTTTGAATGGTTTTTTATCTGCAAAGATCCAATGCACTTTACCTTCATCATCGATATATTTGAGACATTGATGGAGAGTGGAAGGTACTATGGCATAATCATGAAGCCATCTCCTTCCTAAGAGGATATTATAGCAAGCACGAGTCTTAACCACGTGTAGAGTAGCTTCTGAGGTAAATTCTCCTAACTGGAATCGGATTCGAATTTTACCAATCGGGTCCTGAACTTCCCTATCATAACCTTGAATAGAAGTCTTTGTAGCAGATAACTTGCTTATTGGGATGTTAAGTTCGTGAAGAGCCGTAATTGTGATGAGGTTCAGAGCCGACCCTGGGCCAACTTGAACTCTCGGAACAGGAATGTCTTTGATGTAGGCTGTGAAATAAAGTGGCCTTGTGTGTTTCATATCACCTAAGAGGAGATCATCTTTAGTGAAAGATATGGTAGTTTTAGATGCATTGTGAATTGAAAAGCATTCCATGCATTGTTTTTAAGGCTTTTTTTATTTTGATTTCAGGTAATTCTTTTCTATCTGATGAACTTGCGCTACGTGAGTCTGATTGTCTGTATTCAAAGCTTGTAGAGCTTGTATGAAATTACTACGAGTCTCCTTGGACATCTGCAAGAGATTGAAAATGTGAAGCCGTGTAGGTATCTATTTGAGGTGTTCAATAACTTCATAAGTGAATGGCTCTGGTAGCCTTGCATTAACATTTGCCTCTGAAGAAGTTACATTTACATTAGTGTTATCCCTCGAAGGCTTTACATAAGAAGGAGAAGAAGAAGAGGGTCTATCATAGTTGACCCTGTAGTTACGACTGGAATGAGTGTTGTTGCTAACCGTGTTACCTCGGTCGATTTCTAGACGAGTATCCCTTCTTATGGCATTAAATTCTTCGGGTTCAAAAAATTGACTGATTTCCTACAAGCTTGATTCTTGACTTGTGTTATCAGGAATGGCTTGAGTTGCTTGAGGCTCGTTAGTGGCACTCAAAATTACCAGAGTGGGGGCCGATGATATCTCTTCTTCAAAGTCAGAGACACTATCTTGAACTTGAGAGACTTCCTGTGGTGCGGCAATGTTATCAATATTGAAGTCATCATGTTCCTCTGGCAATCTAGGTTCATTAGTCGAATCAGACATGACCAACTGAGTGCTTGATTTGGAATCCGCATCTAGAGAAGTCAACTCCAGGTTTGATCGGGAAGGAACATCTAGTGCAAGGGTTACTGTGTATGGAGAAGGAGGAACCACCTGCTACTGTTGTGCCTCACCAGAATCAATCAGTGGTAAAGGGTCTGGGTGAATTTCCCAGGGTGTTGTGGAAAAGGAGGAGGGTCATTCGACCGGCCACTCGTGCTCGGTCTGTGTATATCATACAGGGCCACCGAGAGTGTGTTGAGACCATGCTTGATATTGACTGTACCCATTTCAGGATCAAAGGTTTGTTCAAAACCTTCATCTTCATTAGAAGGGTACTCGTCAACAAAGTAGTCATCAATCCACTAACCATCTTCGAAGTTTGAGTAATCTAACCAATCCTCTTCGTCATCTGAGTTTGGGGGTGTGCTGTCCCATGATATCCGATTACAACTGGATATCAATGGTTCTTCCTTATCTTTTGGGATCGGTATGATGTAGTCAGCTAAAGTGAAGTGGCCTTTAACCGATTTGGGAAGTTCTTCTGAGATCGGAGCTTCATTTACCTTTTCCTCCCTCCGCTTAGCTTGTTTTTCTTGTTTAACTAAGCAATTTTGAGCAGCCTTTTGAAGATTTTTGAGTTGCTTTTTGACTTTTCTTCTTTCTGTAGGTGTGGGTTTAGTTTTCACCTTCTCCCAGCCTTTATCACTTACTGAGTCTGGATGAACCCACATTTCTTCCCCTGAAGAAGTTTTGATTGGTATTAATCCCCGTTCATTATGTATTGCATTGATGACCTGGAATTCAACAGTCAGTGGTTTTGATGGAGTAGGTACTGCTATGGGTGCGAATTGCCCGAAAGAAATCATTTTGATTGGAGCAGCATCATATTTCCGATAGAATGTTATTACCCCATTTTTCCACGTTTCGTTGACTTTTTCTTTTAGGATGAAGCAGTCTTTGAGAGGATGAGATACCATCCGATGATATGCACAGTAATTTGGGTCATTGACGCGACCTGCTTGCTCTGGTTTTTTCATTGGTGGAAGTTCAATTTTGTTATTTTCCATCAATACTTGAAAGATTATTTCAATATCTCCATCGAAAGGGTATTTAGCTCTCTTTCTTTTTTCATATTCCTCCTTTTTAGTTTTCTCTGTCTTGACATTCTGTGGCTTTTGAGGAGGTGGTTTAGAGGTTTGCACATTGAATACCTCTTGTTTCTTGAAGTGGTTGATTGTGGAGTAGAAAACGATGATGATTCCGCTTTTCGGGAATTTACCTTTTTTTAACTGATTTCTTTGAGAGTCAATTCTGCATTAGTAGCCACCTCAACCAATCGGGCCAAAGACTTAGTTTTATAACTAAGTATGATAGCCTTGATTTCTGGCCACAAATTAGTTTTACACATTTTAATGGTAGCCCTCTGAGATGGTTGTTCTAAACATCTATAAGGCAATGCCCTCCATCTATTGATAAAGGCTTGTGCAGTTTTATTTTCTCCTTACTTTGTGCTACTAAGCATAGCGAAGGTAACTGTTTGATCTTCTTCCTGAAAATGAAGTAAGAATTTCTCTTCCATGATTGGCCATGTTGTGAAAGAGAGTTCTAATAATTGTTTATACTAATTAAAAGCAACTCCTTTCAATGTGCCTATGAACAACCTTGTTTTTAGTGCATCCAACTCTGGCACGCTCCCAAGGAGTGATTTGAAATGCACTATATGTTGATAAGCTGACCCTTTTCCCAGGTAAGGCTGGAAAGTCGGAAGTTTATATTCTGGCGGAAACGGAACCAGATCAAATTCCGGAGGATATTTGGGCGTGATACCTTTCTTTTTCATCCTATTCTCCATCTTTGATTTGGTTAATATTTCTTTAACTTCTTTAAAGGTTATATGCTTTTTGGGATCCATATGAAGACTAAAGATTGATGAATGATCGTCACCAGCAGAACCTGCAGCTATCACTTTATCTGTTAGGGATTTAATTTGAGCCGTAAGCAGGTCGATTCTGGTGGCATTCCTCATGATCATAGTCTGCTCTCTCCTGTCAGCGAATAGAGGATTGACTGGAGCTTTAGTTGAACCACCCAACTTGTTTGTCAAAATTTTTAACTGAGCAGTTAGGTGATCAATTTTAGCTCTTTGCTGTTTAACGACATCATTGATGCCATCTTCTTGGTTTTCACCAGCATTTTTTTCACCAGCATCTTTACTCTCACTAGCACTCTCATTTCCGTCATTACCAGTTTCACTCCCTTTAACCATAAATACGGTGTACTGATCGGGGTAGGAAGATGTAAGAAAAGTGGACTGCCTATCTTCCGTATCTAGGAGAGTAATTGAGTCTTCGTCGGAATCTGTTTCAACATGTCCTTCAGAGGTTCTGCCTGAATGAGAATTGGAGTCAGATTCTTGTGACTGAATCCGAGCCATGCTCCGAGTGACCCTTCTAGTTGGGCCTGATCCAACCACACATAAGGAGGTCAAGTCCGGCTCTTCTTCTTTAACCACCCATTTTTTAGTAATTGGATGCCGGGACTGCTTCTGAGTGTTCCTTTTATAACGAGCCAAAGCCTTTTCCTTAATTTTGATTAGCCAATCGTGCTGTCAAAGTTTGATCTTTGAATCTTGCAAGTAGTGGCTTAAAAGTGCTGGCGAGTTGATTCCAATCCATAAGGTTGGAAGTGGGAAATGAAAGAACATCGATGGTACTTCTTTTATTTTTCTTCTTTTGCTCCTTCTTTTGTCGAAGCGAATCTTTGAAATGAACAAGATCGATCGAATCATTGATGACCAACCTTTTAGCTTGCTTTTTATTTTTAGTACCGTATGATGGATGCTGGGGTGAAGACAGTGTGGATGGTGCTACAACGACTGAAGGTAAACATCTCCTTCCGAACCTCTACCCCTCTTTTTGAGTCAAATGGTAGAAGGTATTCTCTTCGAGCAACGCCAAGGATTTGTTCTCAGCCTTCTTGGAATTTTGTATACGTGGCTATGGTGACTACGTGTTGCAACTTGGGATGACAGCATGTTTTTGGACCGTTTTACGGGTCATGAACTGTCGAAAGTTTCTTGTCATAGCCCCTTGTTTGGGCCAAACAGATGATGTTCTTGGAGCTTGGGTAGTTGCTTGATGCTGCTTTTCAAGCGCCATTGATTTGTGATCCATGTACCGGACCTGCCTTGCCCCCAGTCGAGGCTTGATGACACAAAGACTACTACCTCCTGATGTTGGTTTGTATTCTAGGTCCTCTTGACCCTTGTAGAAGACTCCAAATGGGTTTTGAGCATATTTAGAAACCCAAGGTTGAGGAGTTTCAACTTTCTTAATGATTTTTGGGGTAACTGATGACCCATTCTAAGCTGAAGTGGTGGAGCCTATTAGAGTAGAGAGCCTTTGGAAAACTAAAACTCTTGATGTAGGAGTAATAATATCCGTTCGAGCCCTTTTTTGTGCTCTTGCAAATCCCTTGTTCTGTGTCATAGAGATTTTGAAAAGCCTCTCCTTGGCTTCGTTAAAGGTGATGATTAAGGAACTCATGATATTCTGCAAAAAGCAAATCCGCAAGACTATATTAGTGTGACAACCAACATGGCTGCTTCTTTGGCTAGCCAGAATGGTTTGTAACTGCCATCTAAACTAACATAATTTTGGACCAAAATGGTTAGATAAAGGCACAAGTCCCATCTCATTGTGCTATGCTAACTGTCCTAGCTGTCAGAATTTCTGCAGCATTTTGAAATCTTATAATCAGACTTAAAAGCATGATAAGCTGATTAGACCTGGCTACCGAAATTTTGGCAACATTTCAGGGCCATCTGTGTCAGTCTTATATGCAAGAGTGGGTTGGATCTAATCAAAGAGATAGGGCTCACGGGATCGAGTCTGCACCACTACCACAATGATTATAGAGGAACCATCAGTGCTTAACGCCGGATAGTGCACGACTGTAATGTCGTTGGTCTTATCACTGATTTAATAAAGCAATTGTTTGGGTCAAAGCCCTTTGAACTGAATCTTCACTCTTCCAAAGGGTGTGATTTGGTCTATGCGCATCAAGGCGCAAGTTCTTTCAATTAAGGCAAAGATTTGCACTTCGAGGTGCATAATGCCTTCATTTGCACAACAAATGGATGCACTTCAAGGTGCAAAATTCCTCCAATAATTTTCCAAACCCATCGTAGACATCAGGGTCTTGCATGGGTTCCTTCAGAGGTCAAACAGACTACTTTTAGTAGCAAAACAGGTCAGTGACCGTGACCCACGGTCACTGCCTTGGTTCCCACGGTCACACACTTCTTGTATAGTTTCCCGCAGTTATGGGCTTTCAGCAGCACTTTTCAGCACAACAGCAGCACTTTTCAGCGCAACAGCAGCACTTTTCTTCATAATAGCAGCACTTTTCAACGCAACAGCAGCACTTTTCTTCATAACAGCAGCACTTTTCAGCATTTTTCAGCACTTTTCAGCCAAATTTGGGCACAAATTAGGGCAAGTAACATTTCTCATAGACGGCGCCAATCTTCTAATTGCTCTTGAAAATGAGTAGAAAAAGTGTAACGGATTTAAGTCCAACATTCATACACTTCAATCGTTAAGAAGAATGGGAATTAACTACAGTTCATCATTAAGTTTCCTTTTGTTTATATGGGTTAAAATGCCTTGATCGCGAGGATGCAGGTAGTCTACATAAGTTTATAAAGGTCTACAACTCCTCCCTCAAGTCTTAGATGTGATCTCAATTTGGAAAATACAAGAAAATGTACACAAGAGTGGAAAAGAATGCAAAAAGAAGGAAAAATGGGGAGTGACCGTGAGTCACGGTCACTGTTTTGCCCATTATTTCATGCTATTTTCTTTTTGTAACTTCTCCAAAGTGCTGAAGCTCGTTTCCTTTGAATTTTGAGTGTTGAATGGCCATCAAGAAAATCGAATTCAACTATGGAGTCAATCGAAACCTTTGTAATTCATCATTGTTGTTTACGGACTATTTTTTGTTCAAGTCCGAAAAGGGCATCATATGAAGCCGAAGTTGTGTCATTCTGAACCTATAACTTTTAAGGAACAGAATGAAACCTAAAGAGGCATGTTCACAACTCTTGTGATGGCCAAGAAACCCTTCGAATGAGAAAAACAAAGGGAACGAAGTCATCCTTTAAATAATCGCCAATGCATAAACATAGTTTGTTCTTAAGCAACCCCACATCCTTCTCCTTCTTTGAACCCTCTTTTAACCTTCGTTCTCACCTTGAGTGACTGAGAAAAGAAGAAGAAAAGGGCCATTTAGGTGCTGAAGTGTGCTTTGCCTTCCAATTTTCTTTGAGATTCTCTCTATCTCCTCCCTTTTGTTCAAACCCTACCCCTTTTATAGAGTCTTCAGGTGGTTTTTGGCTATTCTAGGGAGTTAAAAGGAGTTGTGGGCAGTTACACATCAGGAAGAAGTGGAGAGAAACCATCCAAAACTGCAGGGAGTGCTCTCTGGAGGTCCGTGACCGCAGCCACGGTCACGGACAAGGCCCCATTTTGGGCTTTTGCATTTGTGACTCGTTTCTGCCTGTTTAGGGTCCAAACGATGTCCAATCGTCATGAAACTTGGAGGGATGCCTCTTGACATTATTTTGAGTGCAGCATAGAAGTTTTAGCCCAGTTTGACGTTTGGAAGTTGGTTAACTCCTTTGTTAATTGGGCCGCAGTCACGGACAAGGCCCATTTTTGGACTTTTGCATTTGTGACCCGTTTTCTCTTATTTGGGGCCCGAATGAAGTCTGATCTTCACAAAACTTGAAAGGATGCTTCTTGATACTATTTTGAGTGTTTCATAGAAGTATCAACCTGTTTTGATTTTTTAAAGTTGGCCAACTCTCCTGTTGACTTTTCATGAAAATGGGCCCATGTTTCAGCTGTTTGAGGGCCCAAATGACCTTGGTTTAATTTGAAACTTGGAGGGATTGACGTCAGAGGTATCTTGGAGTGTTCATCCAAATTTCATGCATTTTGGATTTGGGGAAGTAGGAGTTCGAACAGTAACCCATTTATTGCATGTTTTAAGTCGCTATTCACTTCACACTGTAGATAGTCAGCTTCTTTTCTACCCGAACGATGTCTAGTCGACTCGAAATTTTGGGAGAATGACTTTGAACATATCTTGAGTACTTCTTTCGAATTTCATCAGCTCCGACTACCTAGAAGCAGGATTTTGGCTAGTGACCTCCATGGCTTGGGGGTCATTGTCTTCTAAGTTGACATGCAATGGAAGTAAGATCAAACGAAGTCCTTTTGACTTGAAAACTTGCATAATAGATTTTGAGCATGACTGAAGCTTTGTGTCCAAGTTGCATAAATTTTGGACATCGAGAAGCAAGACTTTGATTAGAGACTTCACGCTTGGGGGTCACCAACCCCAAGTTAACATGCTTATAAACTTTGGGTCAAATGATGTCCGTTTAACTTAAAATTTCGTGGAACCTTCCTTGACCATAATTCGATCTTTCTTCAAAAGTTTCAACTGATTTGATCTTCATGAGGTTTCACTTTGTACAGTGACCCCGCCGAGCATAGTAGATAACCATCTGGATTTAGTTAGGATCCAAATGATATCCAAATGCTCTGAAATTTCGAAGGACAGTCTTTGGGTGCATTTGAAGGCATTTTTCTGAGTTTGAGCTTGTTTTGACATGTAGCAGTGTCAAATTCTACAGTGACCCAAGAAGCTGGCAAACAGTCGCTAAATCTTGGTTTGAGCCGAGATGAAGATCAAATGCTTTGAAACTTTGAGATATCATTCCCGAGCATGTCTTAGAATTGCCATGTGACTTTCATCCTTTTTGATGATCCAGAACCTTGAGTGTGTTCAGTGACCCCTAGTTTTTTGAGTCAATTAACCCTAAATTTAGTATTTGGCGAGTTAAAATGAAGTTCACTAACTCTGAAGTTTGAAATGCTGCATTCTGAGCTCATTTAATGTCTTCTGAATGGATTATACCAGCTTTGAGCATCTAGATGTAGTACTTGACTTACCATTCCACAATCCCAAGGTTTATGTATCCTTGGTTTGGAATCTGCTTGTAATGTCTTCGCTGCAATATTTGTAAAAATTTTTTTATGTGTCAACATTGCGAAGGTAGTAAAAGGATAGGCTCTCACTGATTTTTTAGCACATCCACTCTCGAAAGATTCTAAATTCAGAGACAATCTCCCTAACAAGCTAGTTTTCTTCATTATACAAATATGGAAACCCACCATCGATCCAGACTTACATTGGATCATGCATTTTATGGAGTTTCCAAAACAAATGAGCTAGGAGATCCAATTTCCAGGGTTGGAATCATTTTTTGCGGCCCAAAAAGATTCTATGTCCCTCACTCCTTGTCATTGATCAATCCATGTTTGAATAATGTGGCGAAATACATAGCATTGATTATAGTCTCGAGCTAGCTTTGGAATCAAGCATCAATATGTTTGGAGTCTATAGGATTCACAACTTGTAATCAAACAAATGAATCTTGAATACTAAGTGAAGAAACCAAACTTGCTTTCCTTTTTCAATAAAGCTTGTGAACTCAAAGAAAGACTTGCGCTAATTGAGTTTCACCACATTCCAAAGCATCAAAATCAAAGCAGATGCACTCTGGCAGGATTGGCAGCCTCAATGTTAATCCCCTAAAATGAAAAAATGGCACTGGAAGTAGTTGAAAGAAGACTTCTACATACATTGGAAACCATAAAGCAGTAGAAGATTACTTTGATGTGATTAAAAATCGGATCTCATCCTTCCAAAACTCGTTCAAAGACTAGAGAGATCCTTTCATTGATTACATTCTTCATGGAGTCCTACTAGAGAATGCTAAAGACAAAACTAGTGTTCAAAGGCAAGTGCTAAATTTTCACTTTGATATGCCTTCGAAAACTCTCTACCGCAAGTCATACGATGAAGTTCTTCTCTGTTGCTTGTCACCAAAAGAAGCCAATCAAGCACTCAAAGAAGTTCATTCTCACCTATGTGGGGCTCACCAAGCTAGACTAAAGCTTCATAATCATATTCGAAGTTTAGGCTACTACTGGCTTACCATAGTGTCTGACGCCATCAATTTTGCAAAAAGATGTAATGAATGCTAAACCCACAGCAATTACATCCATCAATCACCTAAATATCTACATCTTACGTCTACCTCTTGGCCATTTGAGTCTTGGGGGATGGACATCCTTGCAAAATCAATCCACCATCAAAACGTGGTCATCAATTCATTTTAGCTGCAATGGACTACTTCCACAAATGGGCAGAAGCAATGCCTCTTGTAGAAGTCAAAACAGATACATTCCTCAGTTTCTTAAAAACCTATATCACTTGTCGGTTTGGACGTTCGCATCATGACAATAGCCCTCAATTCAATAATGATAAATTCTACAGATTCTGTGACAAGTACGGAATCCAATGTTGTCCTTCCACGACATATAACTCACAGTTAATAGACTTACTAAGGCTTTCAACAAGACTATTTACAAAATTTTGAAGAAAATGGTCTCTGACAACAAAAAGAGTTAGAGTACCAAACTTCCTCAAGCTTAATGGGCTTATAGAACCACAGTTCAAGGTCCAACAAAATCAACACCATATTCCTTGGTTTATGGCTGTGAAGCTATGATACCCTTGGAAACTCAACTTCCTTCTCTTTGGTAGCATTGATAAACAAATACACTGAAGGAAAAAATGACAAGCTCAAACTTCTAGAGTTAGAAAACCTTGATGAGAAGAAGCTTGTTGCTCAACAAAGAATCGAACTCTATCAAGCTCATATGGCTGGGTCTTTTGACAAAATGGTCAAACACAAAACTTACAAAAAAGGAGACTTAGTCCTTGTATTTTAAAGGCCAATATTCTCTACACACATGTCAAAAAGCAAATTTGAATGTAAATGGGAAAGACCTTTTGTGGTCGATAAGGTCCACTCCAACAGCACCTTTGCACTCCTCACACTCAAAGAAGACATATGCATGATGCCTATCAATGGAAAACTTCTTAAAAAATACTATACTTGAATGTCATTGGTATACCCAAACCATGTACAGTGTACGTTCTCACTCCTAAAGTCTTCTGGTTTTGAGCCTCACAACCTATAACTCCTAACCAAAATCCCTCAGACTTCTATAAAATGACTAAGATGATCAAGTCCTTTGACCCTTCTAGTCAGCTTTCATTACTTGGATAATATCCCTACAAGACCACTTGTAATATCCTGCTGTATAGATTAAGTCCTTTTACGAACACTGTATAGCAAAACCTAGCTACATAGAATAAGTCTTTTTACAGACCCCATGTAGCTAAACCTTAGTTGTATAGAATAAGTCTTTCTGTAGACCCTATATGAGTACATTCTATTGTATGGACTAAACCTTTTTTGCTGAGCCCATGTAACCAAAATCTAAACAAAAAACAAAGCCAAATCTTTGTCCTAAAGAATATGTCAAGGATCCTAGAGGAAGCCTCACACATAAGCACTTGATAACATCCACCTTGTTTGACCTTTTTTGGCACCAAAAGGATCAAGTTATGGACCCTGGAAAAAGCCTCACACATGGGCACCGGATAATGTCCACCTATATGACTCCTTTACTATTGATTTGTGGATCCAAAAGATTGAAAGTCGCACCCACATACAAGTCTGAGAAAACCATACCAAACAAACAATCCATATAAACCACATTAAACACCCACACAAAATCAAATCAAGCATCGATGCAAATGAAAAAATGGAGCAGAAGAAACATTTTTCCATTTATATATTTGACGTTTAAGTACAAAAAATGAAGTCAGTGTATACATGGCCACCCAGGCTGATCAAGATAAAAGAGTCAAACAAGAAGTTACGGCAATGAAACCCAGCCCAAGAGCTTCTCAAGTCGCCTCCTCGTGTTCAAAATTTCTTCCCTCAGGACATGCTCTTTATAGCTTGCATAAGCTGTGATAGCAGCATCACTATCAATTTCATCCAGTTTGATACTAATTTCACTCTCAAGGGATTGAACAAAGTCATTCAACGTTTTCTGCTTCACTTTTTACTTTAGCGAGAATGCACTCTTCACGGACCTAGTTCTCTGAACTAGATTTCTCCAAGCCATCTATAGTGCTTCAAAGCTTCAAAGCATCATTTTTTAAAGCTGAAAGCTGTTGTTGCAATGTGGTAATCTATTGCTGCAATGTGGTAATCACAGCCAAAGTTTTGGTTTTTTTGTTATTCAAAGTAGCAGCAAATAGTTCATTCTAGTCCCTTGCACCAGGGTTACTTGCACCTCTGCCCTTAGAGCAGCTCTTTGATGCGCCGAAAGTTGAGATCGTAGGTGATTTGCCTTTTCTATCTGAAAAGCCAAAAAAAAAAAAAAAACAGAAAGAAAAGACATTAGTAGCAGCAAAAATGGCTAAGGCATAAAATTCAACCAAAATTTCGACAGTATCTCCCCTTAGTAAAAGGCCAAAATGAGAAAATAATACTTAGTTCTAAGACCAAGAATTGGCATCAAGGCACACTTAAGTCTCAGAACCGAAGCTTCTGGTCCAAACAGATGTTCAAGTACCTTAAGACCTTTTAGGGCGCAATTTGTTGTGCACTCTAACACAAAAATTGTAGCATCCAATGCAAGAAATACCTGCATAGTACAAGCAAGGCATACTAGAAACTACATACATCACAAAGCACAAACAAACTTAACATATATGAAAATGCAAAATGTAAAAGCAGATGGCATGTTTTCAACAAGAGAACAACAATTCAAGCATTGAAGACAAAAAGTAAATGCTGATGGTCTGATGGCACCCATCTTTAGTCATATCCCGTGGTTTCATTGACTTACCTGCAACTATTGAAGACTATTTCATTCTCCACACTCAAAGTTGAAGCCAACAGAAGGACTCAACATTCCCAAGACGACATCTTCAACAAACACAAGCAAAGTACTCAAACATGTACTTTAACCGGTTGTTATATTGGCAACCAAAGTCCCATGGTGATTCGCTATGGGACTATTAAACATTCTTGTGGGAGTCTGATAATGTAATTTAAATGCAACATCATCTCACAAACTCCTCACTTGAAATGTACACTCAAATTTAGGCAAAATACTAAATTAGTGTTCGGCAGCTTGAATCCCGCAAAGACGTTCAACATCATTCGGATTCACTCGGACACGGAAAATACAAGGAAGGATGAAATAGTTTTGGAGGTTGGGGTTGAGAAAGATACTATAAAAAGCTACATGTGACTGGAGGCTAATCCTATCTTCATCAATTTCTCTAACCAATCAGTCATATCTATGAGATTTTTACTTCTCATGTTTATTGAGATTTAAGGGGAATAACTTTCTCATCAAAAAAGCAAAATAAATGCATTTTGGGCATGATCAACTTGTTGACTATGGAAAATTCCCACAGAGGCCGTGGTGATTTAACTTGTACATTACACTACGCTAAGGATCAGGTAGACTGTCACTTCTCAACCTCCCACACTTCTCAGATACTGCAAAAGCTAGGCACGTACTCAGACTATATCAGTGGTCAAGTAGAACAAGTGGGTTTGCCTTCACTAAGTCTAATGGTCAGATGGTGAAGCCTAATATTCTACCAAATATGTACATTCCCCAAAAAGAGTTTGTTCACTTTAAGTTTATCGATGGGTGGGCTCTCTACAAAACTTCTCCCATGAACCTAACTCGGTTGAAGCAGTGGGGTGCATGACATGTTGTCCCTCTTGCTCATGGACACAGCTCCTCCTCTCAAGCCCATGGTCACTATTTCACTCTTTTTCCCACAGTCATAGCATGTTTCAGCAGGGGGATCCACGGTTTGGTGACCAAAGTCATCTTATGCAGTGATTCAAACCCTCTCAACACACGGAGAACTTTTTACCCTTGGTCACTATTACTTTGAGCAATGGGACCCATTGCCAGTGGCCCACTCTCTCAAATGTGAACATCCAAATTCCCACATCACATGGCGGATCCACTTCGGGTGTTTTACTCAAGACAAAAAACATATGGATTCCCACAACATAGTAAACCTACTTCGAGTATTTTGCTTTAAAAAAATGTGTGTTTTCTTAAAAGCCAACCCAATCCAAATTTCAAATTCATCTTGGGTCAAACCTAATTTTCAACCAAATTTGTCATCTCAAATTGTTTTGGATCAAAATCCACAAAAACCAATCTCCTTCAAAATCCTATCTCATTTCAACTTATGTCAAGCTTAGTCAAAATCTAACCTTGATTTTTGAAAATTTATCAAAATCCATGAAATTCCAAACCCAAATCCATTTCAAATCCAAACTTTGATTTTTCTTAACGCCTCAGGGATTCATTAAGGGGGTGTTCTCCACAGTCCCCACAGAGATGCCACTTTGGATATATGTGATAAATAGGTTAAAAGAAAATTATATACACTTTCTAAAATCCAAACCAAATTCATAAATTTCTGAATTTTCTAATACCTCAGTGATTTCTTTTGTAAGCGTTCCCCACAATCTCCACAGAGATACTACTTTTGATATCTATGAAAAATAGGACAAAGAAAATCAGAACCTTTCTGTTTTTACGAAATTCCATCATCAAACCCTTCATGGTTTTTAATCAAAATTTCAAAATTTCAAGTCTAGGCCTAAAACCTATCTTGACAAACTACATTTTCATCAAGTCATTCATCATTCCCACAGATTGGCTATTTCGAAGCATAATGATTGTTAGACTTCAATCATTGCATCTCGAGGGAGCACTTCCTGACCCAAAAAAATCACAAATGTCGTAGTACAAACACTACAAGTAAATTCCAAGCCAAGGGCACATAAACCCTAGGATTGTGGGATGCCAGGTCAAATACTACGTCCAGAGTTTAAAGCTGATGCAACTCACTCAAAAGCTATCAGATGAGCAACTCACTCAAAAGCTATCAGATGAGCCTAGAGTACAGCAGTTCAAATCTTAGAGTTAGTGGACTTTATTTGGTCAATCGACTGAACAAACTTCAAATTCAAGGTTCATTGGCTTAAAGTTTAAGGGTCATTGAACACACTCAAGCTTCTAAGTTACCAAAGTGGATGAAAATCAAATGGTACCACCAAATTATGCTTAGGAATGATGCTTCAAAATTTCAAAGCATTTAAACTTTATTTCAATTTAAATTCAAGCTTCAGTGACTGCTTTCCAGCTCCTTAGAATCATTATGACAATAGCCACTTCTACAAGTCAGAACTAGCTTAAACCCCTGGAAAAAAGGTCAAATTATATTCAAGAGTGGTTCTGCAAAATTTCAAATCAAGTGGACGCCATTTGACTTAAAGTCAACAGACATGTCAACCTTTGGTCAGTGACCCCTAAAGCATAGGGTCATTGACCAAAGTCCTGCTTCCAGGCAACCAAAGTTGATAAAACTTGGACACAAGGCTTAAGTCATGCACAGAAGTGGTTCTGCAAATTTTCAAGCCAAGAGGACTTTATTTGACCCTACTTCAATTACATATCAGCGAGGAGTCCGCGATCCCCAAGTCATGGGGGGCATTGACTAAAAATTATACTTCTAGGAGGCCAAAGCTGATGAAATTTGGATCAAAGACTTAAAATGTACTCAAATTCGATTCCGCAAAGTTTCAAATGAATTGAATATCATTCGGTTAGAAAACAATCTAATTGCTCGTATGCAAGAAGACACTGACTTAAAACAGCAACAAGTGGGTCACTGGTCAAAATCCTACTTCCACTAGTCCAAGCCACATGGAATTCAGATGGATACTTCAAGATGCTCCTGACATCAGTCCCTCCAAGTTTCACGTCAATCCAGTTCATTTGAGCCTTAAACATCTTAAACAAGGGCCCACTTTGATTTAAAAAAAGTCAATAAGGGCGTTGACCAACTTCAGAAGATCAGAATACGCTGAAATTTTTATGACACACTCAAAATAGTATTAAAAAGTATCCTTCCAAGTCTTATGAAGACTAGACATCGTTCGTCTCCTAAACAGGTGAAAACAGTTCACATATACATAATCCCCGAAATTGGGCTTGTCCGTGCCCGCTGCCACGGTCACAGACACCTGTAAATCAATTCCTGACAGTTTCCAATAGTTTCCTCCACTTTTTGTCAAACTCCAAGTTCCCATAACTCCGTAAACCACCTCTAAAGTCTATAAAAGGCAAGGTTTGGCATGTGGGAGAAGGTTCCAACAAGTTCAACAAGTTAAAAGCACATTAACAAGCAAGTTCCAAGCATTCACAAGGCTTCTAAGGCACTTCAAGCACTCCAAGTCTACTTTCTCTTCTCCTTTTCACTAACTTAAGGTGCAAAATAGTTCAGAAAAGGAGAAGCAATATGCATATCAGTTAGAGAAGATGGATACAAGGGCCACTAAACATACAAACAATGAAACCTATTTCCTTTGGTTTTCTCACTTGGGAGGGTTTTGGCCTCAACTGTCATCAATGATCGAAAGGCAATATTGTATTCGTTAGCTTCCCATACAAAGATGGTCAGCATCATTTAAAATGACTCGGATCACACATCTCGAATCGATATGGAAAAGGCAAGGATGGGTTAGCCTTGGAAGTTGTCGTTGAGAAAGATAATGTAAAACATCTCATTCAAAACTACATTCAAACACGCGATAGGCGGTTCAGTAGCCTTGAAAGTTGTAGTTGAAAAAGACAATGTAAAACGTCTCATTCAAAGCTACATTTAACCACGCGATCGGTGGTTCATTAGCCTTGGAAGTTGTAGTATAGAAAGATTCAAAGTTGCAATCAACCACTCTACCGGAGCCACTTAACCAGAGGGTGATCTATTTTTGTTAGTTTCTTTAACCAGCCGCTCGAATTCGGGTGGTTTATACTTCTCATGATTATTAAAGATTTAAGGGGAGTAACCTTCTCATCAAAAGTAAAAAGAATGCCCCTTGTGGCTAATGAGTTTGCTGAACTGTGAAATAATTCCCACAAAAGCTATGGCAGTTAAACTTGTGTTCACACAGAGGGCGTGGTGACCCAACTCCTGTAATCCCTTGTATACACCTTACACTTTGCTAGGACTCAAGCAGGTAGTCATCTCTCAACCCCCTTACACTTCCCATAGTCCAGAATGGTCAGGTGTATGCTCAAATTATGTTAACGCTGAGGTAAAACAAGTGGGTGTCCTCACTAGATTCAAAAGTACAAATGAGAAAACCTAATGTTCAATAAAGTTTTGCAACCCCCAGACAGCTTGTTCATTACAAGTTTGTTGGAAAATGACTTTTTTACAAACCTCTTGAAATTCAAGGGTCATATGCTATTCGAATAATTTCGGACAAGTCATGTGCATTTCACCTTGAACTACTATGATTTTCCAAATCAAAGGCAAAGAATATGATTTTTGGCTCCAAATCCAATTTTCTCAGTTATGACAGTGATGGCCGTGACCCACATTTGGAATTTTGGGGGTTATATTGGTGCCAATTCATGGAGCAGAAAGAGAACCCAGCATGAGAGAAGCTCTCGGCATAAAGACATAGCACAGAACAAAACAAAAAAAAAAAAAAAAAAAGAAAAAAGAATTCAATCAAGCATTTTATCAAACAGGTGGTGACCGTGACCACCACTATGGATTCAGCTGGGTAGTGAGTTGATGGGTTTGAGATGATTTCACGAGAATCATCTTACATCATGACCATTATCAGGTTATGCATCTTGAATAAAAAAAAGGGGGCCGTGACTATGGGATTTCCCCAGATGGTGCCCATGGACTGCTGCTGTGATGCGTCAGTCGTGCAAGCATCACGGATGGAGATCAAATATAATCCTCACGTCAAGGGGCAAGCCAGGAGCAGAAAAGAAGAAGAAGAAGAAGAAGAAGAAGAAGAATAAAGAGAGAGAAGAGGCTGAAACTCGTACCAACCATAGCAGTCTCCTGGAGTAAAAATTTGCAAGTTAATAAGAAGAAACTGAGAAGAAGAAGAGCTCCAAGTTCTGCTGTCTTCGATTTCTGTCAAACAAAATTTGAAACGGTGATGAGGAGACTTAGAATGAGACCCAATTCTCTTATAAAGACTGCATCCAAACTTTGACCCCATTTTCACTCACGGTCACTGCCATTTTTAGAGTGGAGCCCTTTCCCTCTCCCACAGTCACTGCAGTTTCGAAATAATGGGGCCTGCTGTTTAATAGCTCACTTTCACATTTACGGTCATTATAATCTTGAAACAGTGGAGCATTGCTTGGCTGTTCCCACCCAAGCTCATGGTCATAGCGTGATCAAGCAGTAGGACCGTCCCCCACAGCCACTGCCTTCCCTATCTCCTATGGACACTGCTGTGTGAGGCAGTGAAGTTCATGGCTCCATTCCATGGCCCTCCTCAAGCCCAAGGCCGCTAATGCTTCATCCTTATTTCCTACAGACACAAGATGCCTTGATAATAGGGTCCATGCCTTGGCCAAACACTGCCGCCCTACTCCGACCTCACGGTCACTGTAATTTTTAGCAGTAGGACCCACTATTTAATGGCCCACCCTCTTAAATGTGATCATCCAAATTCCCACAACACATGGTGAACCCACTTGGGGTATCTTACGGAAGAAATAAATTTTCCACAATAAAATGACCTTATTTTGAGGGAAACTATAAAAAAGAAGGGATTTTTCTTTCCAAACCAACCCAAATTTCAAAATTACCTTGGGTCAAACTTGATTTTGAACCATCACCTCAAATCAAAACCCACAAAAGCCAATCTTTTTCAAAATTCCATCTCATATTGCCTCATGTCAAGCCAAGTCAAAACCAAAACTTTGATTTTTGAAGAAAAACCAAAAATCCTTGAAAATTCCAAACCCAAATCTATTTTAAATTCAAATTTTGATTTTTCTTAAAACCTCAGGGATTTCTTTTACGGGTGTCCTCCACAGTCCTCACAGAGATGCCACTTTGAATATCTATGATAAATAGGTCATAAAAAAATCAAATCTATTCCAAAATCCAAACAAAAAATTCATAAATTTATGAATTTCCAAATACCTTAGGGATTTCTTTTTGTGGGTGTTACCCATAGTTCCCACAGAGATGCTACTTTTGATATATATCTATAAAAATAGGGCAAATAAATTCAAATTTCTTATAATTCTCACCAAAATTTCATTATCAAACCCTTCATGGTTTTTATCAAAATTTTTAAAATTTCAAGTCTAGGCCTACAACCTACCTTAACAAATCCTTTTCCACCAAGGCCACTCATCATTTCCACAAATTGGCTATTTCAAAGCACAATGATTGTTATACATTAATCATTACACCTCGAGGGGGCACTTGTTGACCCATAAAAAAGATTTACAAATGTTGCAACAAAGACAATGGTACACAAACCCTATAATTGTGGAATGATAAGTCAACTAAAACATCCAAATGTTTGAAGCTGATGAAAATCTCATGGCAACTCAACAAACATGCTTGGGAATGATGTTTCAAAGTTTCAAAATATTAGGACTTCATCTCAGCTCAAACTCAAGCTTCAGTGATTGCCTCCAGGTTCCTTAGGGGTTACTAAAACTTCTACATGTTAAAATAAGCTCAAATTTAGAGGAATGTCTTCAAATACATTCAAAGACTATCCTTCAAAATTTTAGAGTATTTGGATATCATTTGAACCAAAACTCAGTTCATATAGTCATCTACTAAGTTTTGTGGGATCACCGTACAAAGTGACACCTCACAAAGAACAAATTTGCTAAAACTCTTGGAGGAAGCTCAAATTATACTCAAGGGAGGATTTGCAAAATTTCAGGTCAAACAGACATCATTTGACGCAAAGTCTACAAACATGTCAACTTTGGGTCAGTGACCCCCAAGTTATAAGGGCACTTACCAAAGTCCTATTTCTTGATAGTCAAAATTGATGAAATTTGGGCACAAGACTTCAGTCATTCTCAAAGGAGATTATATAAATTTTTAAGTCAAGAGGACTTCGTTTGGTCCTGCTTCCACTGCTTGTCAACTTAGAAGAAAATGACCATCGAACCTTGGAGGTCACTAGCCAAAATCCTACTTCCAAGGAGCCAAAGCTGATAAAATTCAGCACAAAGATTCAAAATATGCTCAAAATGAACTTCGCAAAGTTTCAACTCAATTGAATGTCGTTTAAGTAGAAAACAAGCTAACTACCTACAGTGTAGGTGAATAGTGACTTAGAACATACAGCAAATTAGTCACTCACATCCAAAATGCATGAGATTTGGATGAATAGTCCAAGATACTCCTGACATTAATTCCTCCAAGTTTTAAACCAAACCAAAGTCATTTGGGCCTCAAATAGCTAAAACAAGGGCCTATTTTCTTAAAAACTCAATGGGCAAGTTAACCAACTTCAGAAGGTCAAAACGAGCTGAATTTTTCATGACACATCAAATAGTGTCAAAAAGTATCCCTCCAAGTTTTATGAAGATCAGACATTGTTCGACCCCAAATAGGCGAAAACGGGTTACATATGTAAAAGTAAAAAAAAAAAAAATGGACTTAGAAGTAACCGCAGTTGCGGTTACTGTCACCCTTGGAGCAATTTATGTGGTTTTCGATAGTTCCTCCGCTTCTTTTCTACTTTTAACTCCCTATAACTTCCAAAAATTGCCTCTAAAGTCTATAAAAGGGAGATTTAAACTCTTGGGAAAGAGAGAGAAGCACACAAAGCCAAATAGAGAGAAAAACAGTAAAAAGAAACAAATTCAAGAAGGAAAAGTAAGTTCAGTCTTAGTTCTAAACATTTGGTGAGGGTTCCAAGGCACTTCAAACACTTCAAGCTTACTTCTTCTTCTTCTTATTCTCACCAATTCAAGGTGAGAAATAATTCAAAGAAGAGGAAAAAGCACGCATTTCACTTAACAAAGACATACGCAAGGGCCACTTGTATGACATCTTCTTCCTTTGATTTCCCCTCTTAGGGGGGGTGTTATAGGCCATTATGGAAGTTGTGAACAAGCATCTTTAGGCTTCATTCTAACCCTTGAAGATCATAGGGTTTGAATGACACAACTTTAACTTCATACAATACCCTCTTCAGATTTGTATAAAAAACAGTCCGTAACCTAAAAAGTGATGATTATCAAGGGTTTAAATCGATTATATGGCCAAATCAAGTATTTACGGTGGCCACTCAACACTCCAAATTCAAAGAAAATAAGTTCTTACACTCTGAAGAAGTCATAGAGGCGAAACGGAACGAAACAAAGAGCAAAACAGTGGCCTCTCGACCACTATCTGGTAGTGACTGTGACCCACGATCAATCCCCCCTTGTCTTCTTCTTTTTTGCATTTCTTCCATATTTTCATGTATTTTCTTGTAAATTCCGAATTTAGATCACATCTAAGACTAGAGGGAGGGTTTATAAATACTTCAAAATTTGTAAACAGCTTGTATCCCCGTGGTCAAAGCATTTAAACCCATGTAAAGAAAAGGGATATTAATGATGAATTGTAGTTAATTCCAATTCTTCTTAAACGCTTGAAGTGTGTGATTGTTGGACTCAAATCCATTGCATTTTCACATTTTCAAGCACAATCATTCTCTTTCCAATTTGATATCTTCTTAGAGTCTATTAGCATCTTATTAGTAGGAAATAATTGTTGGACTGAGTAATTGAGAGGATTCATTGCTTAATATAAGGGCTATGAAGGTATTATAAATACCAATATCATTGTGCTTAGGGGACAGTTACGAGTGAGTATTTTTAATGAAGATTATTATTCTCTTTTCTTCATTCAGCCTTTTTCTCTTGCCTTATGTTCTTTAACATAATTCGTGCTGTGTAATATTGTTAGAGTAGATTGATTCTTCATTCTTGGATGGCTTGCTTGGGTTGTCATATACTGTTTTAAACAGTTTGTATTCCACAACAGTAGCCTGAGTGCTATTGGGATTCTTTCGCACTGATGAAACTCTTTTCCAGCCACTTATTTATTGCAAATGAGTATCTCAATACCTCATTTTGCATTAGGTCTTTAGAGTGACTCTAACAAAGAAGACCTTCTGATATTCTTCAATGCAACCTATAAGGTTGAGAAGGAAAATGCCTCCTTCAAATTTATTACGAAATCTAATAATATCGTTGTGAATGCAAATGCTATCCGTGGACCCAAAGTTTCCTATTCAAAAGAGGTAGAAGTGAGGGCGGTTTTAGTAGCCTTGGTAATGTAGGAGAAAAAAAGGTTCTGACAAAGCGTAGGTCTTGATAGATGCTAAAGAAGTGTACAAGCTTTCAAGGGAGATATTGGCTGGTCTACTATAAATTCTATTATTTTAGATATTAAAGCTTTGGCTGCTTCTTTCTCTTTTATAGACTTCAATTGCACTCCTAGGACTCGAAATGAGCAAGCACATATGCTTGCTAAGGGTGTTAAAAAAATCGAAAAACTATCGAACTGATTGAATCGAACCGAACCGAACCGATGGTTAATAACCATATTTCATAGTTTGGTTGCGGTTACTCAATTCGGAAAACCGTACTTCATGATTCGGTTATGGTTATTAAATTCGAAAAACCGTACTTCACGATTCGATTTTGGTTTTCAGTCTCAACTTACATTTATTAATCGAACCAAACTGGAAACTGCACTTTATTATTTCACTTGTTTATGCGAACATTCTAATGCTACTTTAGTATTCTGGAATTATGTAATTTTTTATATTGGATCTTTGGCTTTGACTTTTGAATATGTATTTTGCATTCTGACAATATATATATATATATGTATTTTGCATTTTGGTATTATGGTAGACAATTTTTTAAGTGATAATTAACTACAATCAAACCATATAATACGGTTAACGGTGGTTCGGTTGTTAATGGTTTTTGAGGTTATGGTTTTTAAAAAATAAAAATTGTAAATTATGGTTGAGTTAACAATTTTTCCAAAATACATTGTTAAATGAACCATCACACCCCTAGTGCTTGCTAAATTTTGCTATTCTATTAGGCAAGATATAGGTTGGGGAAAGGCTTGTCTTCTCTTTATGCCCGAAGGCTCCGCTTTATCTCTCTCTATTTGTTTCTTCTTTTTGTGTTTGTTTTGCCTGAGTATGTGCAATTATATATATATATATATAAACATATGCACATGAAGACTCCTCGTGTGTATCTAAATATGCATTAGGACTCTTCATGTGTATATGTCTATGTATATATACACACATGAAGACTCCTTGTGCATATATAAATGTGCGTATGTCTCACACACACACACACACACACACACACACACACACACATAGATGGATAAAACTACTATACATACATCCCTCACACTTTGGTGAGGGACATTTTCTCTTTTAAAAAGCTTTATTGTGCAAGACAACAAAACCATCATACCTTATAACACCTTTTTTACCTTGTTAGGTCTAGAAAAGATATTGTCCCTCACTATAGTGTGAAGGACATATGCATAATAATCTTTCCATAGATATATATACATATGACAAAACGACTCTATATGCATCCATTTGTTACTTTGTAGTGAGGGATAATTCTATTTTTTAAAAGTATTGATCTGTAAAATGACAAAATCATCATATATCATAACACCTTTTTGACCTTATTAGATTTAAAAAAGAATTATCCCTCACTACAAGGTGAGAGATGGAAGCATAGTAACATTTTCTATATATATATATATATAAAGAAAAAAGCATTGAGGCACTTGCACCTTAGGGTAGACCTCGTCACGTATTGGTTGCAACCACAATGATTGAGAAGGCATATAAGTACCTTATGATAGCAAAAAGCCATGTGACAGCTTCTATAGCAGGTCAGCATCTCGAACTTCAACTTCCGCCATCAATAATGCAGTGGGTCATGGCAAAAATAACATAAAGGAGGTAAATGGGTTTGGTTCCATGGTTCGGGACCAAAAAACTTGCCGACACTCATTTGTTTGCTAGAATTCCCAATCAAGGGAATTTGGATGATGCTATCTTCAAGTCGAATTCTAAATGTCCAAGTGTAATCTAATGTCTAGAAAATTGGGATTCCAAAAGTTTAAAACGCTGAAAGCCTAAAAGTGAACTCACCAAGAATAAATTTTAGAAATTCTAGTGAAAATAGGCCCTAAAATGACTTTTCAAAATGCTTAATTTTCATAATTTTAGCAATGGACATGATCTGACACGGTGACACCTGCATAAAAAATCCATAACACTTAGAATTCTCTCCATAAATACATCAAAACAAATGGGCCCTATGCTAGTTCGTTATTGTAAGGTGATTCGGCAGGTTCTCCTGAAACAATTTTGTAGAATCAGGTACTGGATCAGATGACATTTGTACACTAAATTCAAATCTGACCCATTTTCGAATCTAGTTAGAAATTCCAACAAAACTCCAACCGGACCCGCATTAAATAGTAATAGGTAGTGCCAAGTTGGGTTGATGGTTTGGGTGCTATAAAGATTTTCTAACACCCATTACAGATTTTTTTTTATTAAATAAATAAGTGATACGTGTCAGATTTGAACATAGCTGGCACTTGTCCACTTTGAGGAGAAGAGAAGAACCTCCAGCAACTATGTCATCATCTTTCAAGTTTGTACCAATTTCTAGAAACCTGATCCTAGGTCGATCAGGTGGAGGTGGACGATTTGGTTCAACTTGGTTTGACACCTGAGTTAACCTGGCTAAAAATTTGGATGTGAAGATGGTACAAAATATTGAAAATAGATAATGATGGTCCAACCAGTTCATTGCCAGGATTTATTTGTTTTTGTTGGTCTTTGACTGGTACCCCAGTTTTGATCAAACTATATAGGCCAGTCCAGTTTGGTGACAGTGGTCTGTAAATGCATCCGGCACCACCATGTTGTCCAGGATTATTCCATGGTGGGGCCCACTTCAAGAAAAAAGAGAAGAAGAAAAAGAAGAATAAGACAGCAAGAAAACCCACCCAGTGGGACTTCCCTTATTTTTGACACTCAATCAAACAGTCAAACTTCACTGAATTTTAGTAGAGCCCACCAGCTCACTGATTGTAAGGAAAATGCTAAACCAGTTTGGTCTTTTTCTTGTTAACCATATCTTTTACTGGTTATTAATCTAACGGTGAGCCTTCCTCCAGTTGGATTAAATGTTTGGTCAAGTCCTGGATATGGGGAGAATCTAATTTGAGCGGTTTGGATTTAAAATGGTGAGCCAGATTCTGAAAAAGAACCCCAGATGGGAAATCCTAGCCAGTCAAAAGTGCACCCCTTCATGTTGAATCTGAGCCATTGTCCTAGTGCTGTTTATGAAATCTCCATCAGAATCAGGCACTGATGAAGGGTGCTGATCGAAGGATAATGGGCTCTCATCCCTGCAAAAGGATATTATGCTCAGTAGCCAGCACCAATGGAGCCCCACTTAATTCTTTTTGGTTTTCCATCTTTTCATGTTACTCTAATCTTCTTGTGCATACATCTCTCATGGAGGAACTATGTATACTCCTCCGTATAGCACACTGCGGACCCCACCAAGGGATGAGACTAGGAGATGGAAAGATCTATATGGGATCATCCCATATATCAAGTTTTGCCCCAATGAAATATCCCTAACTCCCTCATTCATAGCCCATAAATCCATTCTATTTGGATTAGTGCACAGTTGATCCAACGGTCAAATAAATTTGGATTTGACAAAAAATTAATAAACGTGTGCAATTCAGTGTGGTCCTGTGTGTGTTCCATTTAGATGGACTATTTAGTGGGCCCCATCCAACATTCTCATGGAAAAAATGGTGAAAAACATATGCACATGAATATTGTTTGAGAAGCCATATGAAAATTTGGTGCAAAAGCTGCAGAGTGCAAACCCCAGCTTAAGTTTAAAATACTTATATCACATGACACCTTTTTACAGGAATCACGCTGAAATTACACTTTGATGAAAGTGACGGGGACCTTTGAATTGATTCTACTTAGAAACTTATGACATCTAGGTTAACCGCATGCATAAAGCAAGGACACACCATGGAAATGACACTGAAACAAATTTTACAAGTAAAAAAGTGAAGTATTGTAAAACATACCGCATGATACATTGCTAAATTTAAAACCGTAATATAATTATATATATTTTTTACATAGTCAATTCAAAGGTGCATGATACTTACTTGAAGGACAGTTTATCCAAGGGCGTATGTGACATCAGCAGCCCACTAATGATCTACAGGAGCGGATTTGATCACCTAAAAGTGGGCCCCCAAAGGATAAATCTAGGATTTTAGCGTGGACAGGGGTAGGGGGGTCACTCACTAATTAAACGGTTACCTGCCGTGAACACACGGTAAAGCATGCATCAGCATTGCCAACTTTACAGATGGTTGAGTGAAATGGATGAGGATTTGGAAACTTTTTCTTTTACTTTTAATTTCATTCTCTTGTTTTGGCAGATACCTGACCCATTATTCCACTCCAAAGAAAGATCCTTGGCTTCATTCCTTCACAATTCCTACTGTCCTCTGTCTTCTCTTTATGTACTCTCTCTCCGTCTCTCTCATCTTTTGTATTTTCTATTTAGAAATTCTTCTTTTAATTCCATCTTCCAGCTCTGTCATCTGCAGCAGTCACCAGCTATTTAACCTGTACCAATTTTCTCCTGCTTCAATTTGCATTTTCTGTAGGGAGTTGTGTAATCTGTCAACAAAACCCAACTCAGTTTGTTTTGCCTTCTCTGTTTTAAGCTCTTCTTGTGTCATATTTCTATAGGCACCAACTTTTTTGTTCTTTTTTTTTTTTTAATTTTTGAATGAAAACCCTTATCAGTTTTGATCTAGTTTCAAGTTCACAAGCAGGTTTTGGGACTTCAAAATAGAACAGCCTTTGCCTTGTTCCACTGTTATTTATAAACACTGTTGTTGTACTTGTTTCTTGCACTATCTGACCTCTGACAACCTGCCAACTGTCAGCCTTTTCATGTGGGTATTAAATTCAGAAGTTCTTTTTGTTTATTCAGAGCTAGAGTTGAAAATCTGAAATCAATTTGTTAGTCCAATTCAATCTCCTGTTACAGAGCCGTTTCAGTTCTCATTTATGTGGCAAGAGTACAAGCTGCTTGGAAGCTAGGGACATCATTTTAGGGGTCCTTTCCTGACTCTGTTTTAGTTGTTGGTCTAGGACCCAGCTCTGTTTTGAAGCTTCAGAGTCTAGTTTAAGGAGTGATGAGGTGGTTTTCTACCGTTTATGGGGTGGTTGCTTGGTTTTGTTTGGTGGGTTCAGTTTCTGGTATTGGTGTGAACTGGGGGATCCAAGCAAGCCACCCACTGTCACCAAGTATTGTGGTCAGAATGCTTAAGGATAATGGGTTTCAGAAGGTAAAGCTGTTTGAGGCCCATGCAGGGACTTTGAATGCCCTTGCCAGGTCAGGGATTGAGGTAATGGTGGGGATTCCAAATGACATGCTGGCTACTCTAGCAAGCAGTTCAAATGCAGCAGATCAATGGGTGTCTAAGAATGTCTCTTCATATATCTCCATAGGAGTGGATATCAAGTGAGAACTCTCTCTCCTTTTTCTTTCATACATCACTCTTTCTATTTCTTTCAACTGAAAAAAAGAAACAAAAAAAGAATGCATGATTTGCGGTTTTATGATGGCTGGACTTTCGCAGTTTTACTTGGTAATCGGTATATCAAAAGCTTATGAGCAGTGTTGTTGAAGCAATTAAATCTACAATGCAAATTTATAAAACAATTTTTTGTAGAAAATTAGATACACTATCATAAAAAAATGGACCGACATTTAGGTCCACTTGTTGGACCCATATAAAATTTAGGTCTGCTTTTAGGTTCAGGTTTGTGGATTTCATAGATGCGGTACTCGGATATTCAATGTCATGGTTATTTATATATTATAAGCATGTTAGTTATATCAAGCACATTTTATTTGTATATATGTATGTTGAACATGAAGGGTAACTTGGCCCAATGGTAAAGGCTTACTGTACGCAAGTTCAAAACATGAAGGTAATGCTATGCAGAATGTATTGGTATACAAGTATTTGTACCTCAATTTGGGCACAGGTCCAGGCCTTGTTTAGTAATTTGGGTTGGGTTCTGGGTACACTAGGTCTTACCCCAACGTGACCCTCTCTGCCTGTCTTTCTCTACCTCTATTATTCTATAGGATGCTTAGCCCAACCAAAATTTTGATTTAGTGTGCTTCTGTCTCTGCAGTTTCTCTTTGCACCAATTATTCATGCGATTTTAAGTTTATAGCAACTAACTGTAGGGATTCAAGTCTAAACAGAAATTTTGATGAGATGGTGGAAGCTATCTTAGGGGAATTTCTATGGAAATTGCTTTTATCTCATAGTTTCAGAATTAGGAGTTCTTTTGTAATTTATTCATTTCTTGGATTTATGTAAAATTTCTGATGCTTCCTTTTGGTTGTCTGTTTGTGGGTAGTTCTTTGCTTAGTATCAATGAAGTGTATTGTTATGCATTTTTAAATTTCAAATCCTTCAATAGTTGGTGCTGTCGTGCTCTCATACTAAGGTGGAGTAAATATACTTCCTACCTCTCCAATATCTTCGTCGAATTTCCTATGTTTTGCCCCCATTCGATAATCAATATCTTGTTCTTTGATAAACTGACATTGGATTAGCAGTAATTCTAATATTTAATTACTCATGGATTCTTTTCTGGGATAAATATTCAGATAAGAATTAATGATATACAGTTTTCTTGTTCTCTGGTTAAAAGATATCTACTGTCTTCTCGAGCATTTAGTGCTGTATAAGATATGAAATATACTTCTAAACTCTCAATGCCTAACTCCAGTGAGAGGCTTCAAATATAATATAAATAATAATTTCCTAGCAATTTGGAACATTAATTAACTTCCATAATAGGAAATCAAAAGTGTTTTTTTTTGTTGCTATGTTGGAAAATCAATAGTGTTTATAATGATATATGTTGAACTCTCAAATCACTTCCACAAAGTGTTTGTGACTAAGTGTGTGCGACTCGTTAGTACCATGGAACATGAATTCGATTCTATTATGTGTGTGTGCACGTGCACTGAAGGATTGATCTTTTCCTTGTGCTTTGGGGATGTGCTTGATAAAAAAAACCCTGAAGATCATAAATTCTTAAAAAATTCATGTGTGTTTTGCTGGAGCCTTTTGGTGAGATGCTTGATACTGAAAAAGCTTGAGAATCATGAATTCTTAAGTTTTCATCTGCGTTGGTTGTATCTTTCTTTTCAGTGAAGAAGATGCATTTGTTAAATAAAAAGGCTGGAATTTAAAATAATCATTATCATCATTATCATTAAAGTCTTATTCTAACTATATTGGGGTTAGCTATATGAATTATATAATTTTTTTCCGTTTATTTTGAGTCAAATCCATAGATAAGTTGAACTTCTTTAAATATAATTTAATAACTTTAATTAATGTTTTCTTCGACCTACCCCTACCTCTTGATTGGCCATCCACCTAGACAGCCAAACTTTGAAATAATGAATTCCAAAAACTATGCAAGAAAGTAGTAGAAATGGGCATTGAAACTTATGATACTACTCCTGAACTTTGTTATTTCTAAGGAATGAACATCTAATCAATGCAGGGTGCTGAAACTGATTATCGGACTATACAAAGAACCATAAAAACAATTAGGGAAGAGTAGATTTTACTTCCTTCAAGGATCTATTATCTTTATATCCAATTTATAGAATTAACTTACATAACCACTAGGACTTCTTGATTCATTCTCATGTTCTTCTCATTTATATCGAGCCATGCCTCATCTTGGGCAGGCAAATCCTCCCAGAGAAGAAAAATCTGCTAAGCTGAGTTTATTGAATTTTACTACTATCTCATTCAACTACTCAAAACCTTTTCTACTCTAGATTGAGTAGGGGCTGAACCAAAAGGTACTTTACCCTTCTTTCTTTGGTGGGGGTGGGGATGGGGGTGGCATCGGGGAACCAATGTCTTAAAAACAAAAACCCACAATTGTAATCAGAAATTACGTAGATTATAATTATTGAAATTGTGTCAAACATTTTTCCTTGGGCTAGAAATCATTGATTATTGTTCTTGTACTAAAATTTTCCACAACCTATTATTTGGTGTATACAGTAATCAAATGATTTGTAAGAAATACACCGTCATGATTTTGTTGCATCTAGTCTTAGCGATCTCCATGGGATGCTAGAATTTAATTTTCATCTCACCCTATCTACCTACAATTTTACAAAGGTACGCAGCTGTTGGGAATGAACCTTTCTTAAAAGCCTACAATGGAACCTTGCTTACATCTGTCTTTCCAGCTCTCCAAAACATCCAAGCAGCCATCACCAAAGCTGGTCTGAGCAACCGCGTGAAGGTCACCATCCCTATAAATGCTGATGTCTATGAGTCGTCAGATAGCCTCCCATCAAGCGGCGACTTCCGGTCTGACATACGCAGCATCATACTCGACATCCTCAAGCTCCTAAATGACAACGCTGCCCCATTCACCGTCAACATCTACCCCTACATAAGCCTTAATGCAGACCCCAACTTCCCTGTTGACTATGCCTTCTTCGATGGAGCTTCATCGCCTGTTAATGATGGCGGGACCACTTACAACAATGTGTTTGATGCAAACTACGACACCCTCGTCTGGGCACTAAAGAAGAATGGGTATGGAAATTTGTCCATCATCGTCGGTGAAATTGGGTGGCCAGCTGATGGGGACGAGAACGCAAACTTAAACTATTCACGAAGATTCAATCAAGGTTTCATGACCCACATGTTGACAGGGAAGGGAACACCAATGAGATCAGGCCCCATCGACGCCTACCTATTTAGCTTGATCGATGAGGATGAGAAGAGCATTGAACCAGGGAATTTTGAGAGACACTGGGGGATATTTTATTATGATGGGCAGCCTAAGTATGATTTGAATTTGGGAGTGAGGAATTCAAGTACACTGGTTGCAGCAAAGAATGTGGAGTACCTAAGTCTGAAATGGTGTGTGCTTTCACCGTCGGCCAGCCTTGACGACCCACAAGTTGCACCGAGCGTGAGCTATGCGTGTGGGAATGCAGACTGCACTAGCCTTGGTTATGGGACATCCTGTTCAAATTTGGATGCGCGTGGGAATATCTCTTATGCGTTCAACAATTACTATCAGAAGCTCGATCAGGCTGCAAGCGCTTGTAAGTTCCCTAACCTATCAACGGTCACGACATCGAATCCATCAGCCGGGACTTGCAAGTTCAATATCATGATCAAGTCGACCGTTACAAATGAAGCCCAGAGAACTGGATGCATCAGAAAATGTGCAAGTAGCATTGTACTTGGTCTGGTTCTCTGCTTATTGACATTACTGTGATTTTGAGCTTTTCTTCTCACTTCTGTTTTTTCTGTGAATACGTCGATGATTATTGTTCTTCACATGAATGGATTGTAAAGTGATTTAATCTTGTTTGTTTTTAAATTTTCCTCATAATACCTTCAATTTCTCGCTTTTGCAAGGATTTCACACTAGGTTTAGGAATGACCATGCATAATATACACTAGCTAGTATGAACAATTGGTTGAAGGTGAGCATTATATTGGGGATGTTAGGCCTAGTCTTCTTTTCATGATGACCATTCTTGAAGAAGATCTGTTCCGAGATGGGACCAATGAGCGGGCCAAGGCTGGTAAAATGTTAGGTCACTCACTTTGAACAAGTAGATCCTTCCTCCTGCTGATGGAAATGTTTTCTCAAATAATCTCTCTCATCCAGAATGATTGACCATGGGTACTTCAATTGATGTATAAAGATGATTTAGATGTTGTTTGTACAACTCTAAAAGATAAGAATGAATCACAAATCATGACAAGATAGCAAGAGACTACAACAAATTTTTACAGTAGAGGGAGAGAGGACCCGGATGAACTGTGATGGAATCTCAGCTCAAAAGCCTACAACAACTCTGAAGAGGCCCAAAGCGCATAACCAACATGCAGCAATTCTGAAGAGGCCGAAGCGCATAACCAACATGGGGCCAGGCCCATGGATATCCCAACGATCTTAGAACCTATGCAATGATAGCTTAGGAAGAAATTTCTGAAGGCCACATTTCATAGAATTTATCACCTTAGCTTTTTGTTAATACAAATTTCTAAATATAAATGGCTAGAATCATTTCAAACTAAACTAATCCTA
The DNA here is from genome assembly GCA_037013555.1 of Sextonia rubra. NCBI lineage: Eukaryota > Viridiplantae > Streptophyta > Magnoliopsida > Laurales > Lauraceae > Sextonia > Sextonia rubra. Next base: position 52,783,693 of record JASUAD010000006.1, on the reverse strand, counting down.
GTAGTTCCAACTAGGGTTGCAAATGGATCCTTAATTCGTCCATTACCTGAAAGTTCCGATTCATTTAAAAGTGGGTCTGGATTCAATTTTAGTCTCCGATAAGAAAATGGACCGATTTTGGGTCCTATGTTTGGACCCGGCACCTAAACGGTCTGGTTCCAGATCCACAAGGGCTCAAAACCGTGGAGCCAAGACCCGCTACATTTACTAAATAAATACAAATTTGATACCTGCCCACCTTTTATACTAGTTTCGTACTCGGTGTTCCGTCATTCCCAAACATAAGATAAGCGCCAAAACTAAGGTTTTGTTTCTCTTCCGTGTTCTCTCCCCTCTTCCCACACATTCACTGGTGCGATCAGAATCTTTCCACCCAAATTCAATCTTCTCTATCTCTTCTCTGGCTACTACTCTCTTGCTCTCCTTTTTCTTTTCGGCGTTGGAATCTTAAAGAGAGAGTAACTATGAAATCTGTGGGAGGTGTATATGTTTCGGCGTGTTCATATATCTTTTGCTCATGTTTAAGCCCAATCTCTTCATCTTCTTCTTATTATTTTTTCAAAGGCTTTTTTTTTATTCCTCTCATTATAGATGGGGCTAGGGTTTTCGTTTGGACAGGGGTTAGGGATGGTTGAGAAGATAATTGGAAGGTTTGGGGTTCGGTTGACTTACAGTTTCTTGAGTTAGCATAGAGATGGGATATTGGGTCTGAGGGTTAAGGAAAAGAGACTGGGAGTTGAGGGGTTTTTCCGTTTTGGGCTCGGTTTTGAGGGGTTTTTAGATTTCTATCCCCTGCAATGCTGTGCTTCCAAAACTACTCCAATCCACGACCACCCATTAATGGAGGAAAGCACAGCAACATCAGCCCACCATTCCCAAGATCAAAGATCTCTCTCTCACTCCTAAAATCCGTGTGGGTCACTCCAACTCGCCAACCTGTGTGTAAAAAAAGTATCCGAACCAGACCCAGTTCCTACTAATCTTATCGAAACCGTTTCCACGTCTAGTAAATTGAACCGAAATGCAGGACTAGAACCAACTCGTTTGCATTCCTATCTCCAATTGACTAACACAATAACAATTCCCTAATATCCACAACGACCACTTGTTAATAGATGACTGTAAATCGGTATTTTTTTTTTGGGTAAAAAGAAGATTAGATTAAAAGAACCAAACAACATTACAAAAAGAAAATGAGGTGGAGAGCTATAGTAGACTTAGAATTTTCATTTGAGTGATGTAGGCAATCGCAGGGTGAAGAAGTCAACTACTAAAATCAAATATTTTAAAGTCTAATTTAAAGAATTTTCCAAATCATGCGGGTGCGGTCGCACTCACGTGATAACACCTAGGTCCGCCCTTGGTGCAAAGAAACCCCTTTAGGTGGAGAAATGAAAAGAAAAACTAGCAGCAGGGCAAAGAAAGAGAAACCCTACCATGTGGAGAAATGAAAAATAAACTAGCAGACAACCCCACTAGGTAGAAAGATGAAAATAAAACTACCACTTGTTAAAAATCACTTAATTCTTCTCTTTAGCAGTGAATGTGGTACTAACTTTATGATTCATTTTTTTATTTATAAAAATTCATTTTTTTTACTCAGCTTGGTGGAGAAGATTCTTTCCTATATTTTGCATAAGTTAATTGGACGAAAAGATTAGTGAGGATTTTACTGAAAAAATCACCTTAGATGGTCTCTAAACCAAAAAAGGCCCCTTTACCGATATAGGCATCAGAGCGGCCGCCCGAGACCAATTTGGTTTTATTATTTTCTCTCTCTCTCTCTCTCTCTCTCTCTCTCTCTCTGGTAATGTTGTGGGAACCAGTGTTTTAATTGGAGAGAGTTCAACCCTCCTGTTTACCAATAGATTTGGTAGCCCCTCTTTCTAATTTCTTTGATCTTTGAAACACCAACCATCTTTGAAACACCGGAGAAGAAGAGAACCCTCTTCTCTCTTCTACTTCGGATTTGTTACAAAAAACCCATATGGATTAGACCCATGTACCTCTGTTCCAATCTCATCTATTAGTCTACCATTTGTGATGTGAGCATGGACTGCACCTCAAGGTAATCCAATTTTTCTAACATGAGGAGATTTCAAAGAAATGCTAGGGCTAGAGATTTACAAAAGAGTAAAATTTTCTTATACCATCCATCCAACAAATTGGAAAAGAATGCACCTATGAAAAGTAAAACAACATTAGAAATACATTTGTTTTTCTCTTCTTGCCTTGAGAGTGAGTATAGTTTCATTATATATATTAAAGCTACAAGAATGGAGACCTCTGAAGGGTGCCACATCAGCACCCCTAATTTTTCTTTTTTCCTAGAGCTCCACGTCAACTTTTAAAAATTAACACATTACATCAATAAATTGTTTTTCTAAAACCTCTCCCCACTGTTTCTACATCATCTCCTAAAATCTCTCTCTCTACACTCCTTTCTCTCATCTATTCCATTTATTTCGCAAAAATCTTGGTCATTTTCATTTATTTCTGTAAAATGTCTTATCCACTAAATTCTCTTTCTCCCTACTAAATTATCTCCTTCAATTTTATATTCTACCCTAAATTCGATTACATAACGGGCTAAGCATAGGCTTGACATGCTAGCCCTAGCAATAAAGCCCCATGTTAAGCTCCGAGCGAAAATTGGAAATTTAAGAATTATAATTATAATTAAAAAAATATATTATAAAGAGAAATGAAATGAATTAAATTAGTATGGATTATGAAATCCATTAAAATAATAACTTTAATTTTCAAAAGAAAATTCCAAAAAACAAAAATAAGAACCATATGTTAGTCAATTTAGAAAAACCCAAAAAACCAATAAAAGTAAGATCTTGCTCTCCTTGGAAAAAAAAAACAATGTATAAAAACACCCCAATGAAATCCACAAAATGTGATTATAATGTTTTTGAAAAAAAAAACACAAATGATCAATCTAATCATGTCACATAATACTGAAAATTATTTATATAAAAAATGAATTTAGAAAAATAAAGTCATTTCAGTGGGCACAACATGTTGATAGGATAAAAAATAAAGTGCTTTATTCTATTATTAGGCTTGCGCTAAGTTCAGGCTAACAAAGTAAAAGTATACAAATATATAAATATGTATATATATATATATTACTTAGGAATATAAGAATTTGATGATTATGATAATTAAATTTTATTAAAATAATATTGAAATGACAATATTTCTAATATTCGTAAGTGTGCGGGGATGCATGAGTTTGAATCTACTAAAATATATAATTTGATATTCCATTACTTCAATTTAGCAATAACTAATTTGATATTTTTTATTCTTTTTTTACAAGTATTTTTTTTTCAAGTAGATATTGTCAATTTTTCCATCACAATGTCCTTTTTCCTTTCTTCCATGAGTTTGCTCATCATCTTGTACAGTTCCTATCATGATATAAGCAGCCCACATTCTTTGTTTGAGTCAAAAATTTCAAGGAGAGGAAATATATTTGAATTTGTTGATTCATTCGTTGTGGGATCTTAATGTCCACATTCTTTTTTCAAAAATTAATGATGGGTCTCTTATCTTAATATTAACACTCATACTTGGCCTTGAGATAAGCACTATGATAAAATGATAGACAATGTTATAGTTTTTATAAGTCCGGGCTAAGTACGGGCTTGTGTTGCTAGTTCTTATATATTAGGATATTATATACATGCATTACATGTCAAACTAATTTGGATAGATCTTTTGTGTATAGTTTATACACAGTTTGGGTTGACTTGGATATTTATAATAGGCAATAGAATGAAGTGATTGTAGAAGAACCCAGCTGGATCTAATAGTCACACGTTTTCACAAGCCCTCTTTAAGTGGGCCATGGCCTTGGTTATTATGCTCCCTCAAGCTGATGGGCCGCTCATAAACAGGTAGCTTGTCTTGAAGAAATTTAAATTGATGAGATGACATGCCCTTAGTGAAGACATCTGCAATTTGATCCTTTGAATGTACAAACTACAAGCCTTATTGAAATATCATTTCTTGCAACCTTTTCACAGATGAAGTGATAGCCTACTTCTATGTGCTTGGTGCTAGCATGAAAGATGGGATTTGATGCCAATGAAATGGCACTAATATTATCACACCAGATTAGGGGAATATGGCTTATAAATGTTCTTAAATTTTGAAGTAGCATACGAAGCTAGGAAATCTCAATTGCAGTATGAACAATACAACGATATTCAGCTTCAGTTGAAGAGTGGGCCACAGTGGTTTGCTTCTTTGCACACCATGAAATTAGATTTGGGCCAAAATAAACACAGTACCCATTTTTAGATCTTTGATTATCTGGATGACTAGCCCAATCCGCATAACAAGAAGCTATGAAACCAAGTGGACCAGGACAAAAGTGAAGCCCAAATGTGATTGTTCCCTTTAGAAACTGCAAAATGCATTCTACTACAGCTAGATGACTTGTTGTTGGAGCATGCATGTATTGGCAAACTTGGTTAATAACAAAGGTAATATCTAGTTATGTAAGTGTCAAGTATTGAAGGCCTCCAACAATACTGTGATATTCGGTAGCATCAGCCAGTGGTTCTCTTGAGGTGAGACTTAATTTAATATTTGAAGCGACTGGTGAAGAAATTGCCTAGCACCAATCATCGTAGATTGGGTGAGGAGGTCCATTGTATATTTTGCTTGAGAAAGAAAAAGGCCCGAAGAGTGGTATTGAACCTCAATGCCTAAAAATGACTAATGGGCACAAGGTCTTTCATAGCAAATTGTCAGCCCAATTGAGAGATTAATTGTCTAAAAAAGTAGCATTGTTGTTGGTTAAAATTATGTCATCCATGTATGTTAGAGTTCCATCTTTTAGCTGAATGAAGAGAGAAATATCTGCATTGGATCCAACAAAGTCTAGTTCCAACAATTTGGTTGTGAATTTGTCAAACCATGCCCTTGGAGCTTGTCAAAGGCCATAAATGGACTAGTGCATGCGACAAACATGATTTGGGAACATAGGGTCCGCATATCTCGGAGGCTAGGCCATATAGACTTCTTCATAAAGATCCCTATGGAAAAATGAACTTTCGACATCTAATTGCTGGATTGGCCAATTATAGTGAAGAACAATTAAGATAACTACACGTATGGTAGCTTGTTTGAACATAAGACTAAAGTCTTCAAAAAGTCAACAACCGATTGTTGATGAAAACCTTTAGCTACGAGGTGTGCTTTGTGCTTCTGAATGGATCCATCAGAATTTCTTTTAATTTAGTAACCCACTTGCATCCCACAATGTTTGTGCTCTGATTGTAAGGCACCAATGACAAAGTACCACACCACTGTAGAGTATTAAACTCATGATCTATTGCATGGTGCCACTTAACATGTTTATTTGCATGGGTGAAAGAGGTGGGCTCAGTTGTTTCAAGGATGGCAGTCAGTCCTTTACGTAAGTGATGTTTGGTGGAGAGGGGTATTTTCTTTTTGGCAATCCCATCTTTGGCACGTGTGATCATTGGGTGGTCAATGATTTGGTTTGTTTTTCTAGTGGCAACATGTTGGGTAGTGATGGATGGAAAGGTTGTGCCACGGTCAGTAGAAGGTGGGTCGGGATCATGAGGTGATGGGCATGGTTCATGGTAGTGGTCTGGATTCATTAGATGAAAGGCTTTTTTCAAGGGAGGCAGGGCTAGGTGCATCTATTTGGCACAAGCGTCTATTTGGGACGAAGTTGGAGGCATTGTTAAGGTACCGTGGGATGGTGGGGTCTAGTGTAGGATTAAGGTTTGTAGGTTGGTCTAAGATAGCAGCAAATTGGTTTGGAGAGGTTGATTGTAGAGTTGTGTTGGAGATGCCAATAGTGATATTGTGAAAATGACAATCTACCTTAGGAGCAGGGAGCCAACTTGTCAATGGACCAAAACCACCCAGGTTATCTTTTCTTAGTGCAAGACTGAAAATGGGTTGTGAAAACCGATATGACTGATTTTTGAAAGGAAATGAAAGCTCATCAAACACAATATGGTGTGAGAGATAAACACGCTCACACCACGGCCTGTAGTTGGGTCAAGGCATCATTAGCCTTTATGGTTAAGGCTATATCCAAGAAATACACATTTGGAAGAGCGAAATTCCAACTTGTTATGGGTATAAGGGCGTAACGATGGATAACATATGCACCCAAATACATGTTAAAAGGAGTAGTTCGGGGGTTTATGAAACAAAGCTTCCTAAGGAAATATTTTAGAAATGGCTTTTGTGGGCATGGGTTTAATTAAAAAAAATAGCCGCATTAAAAGCTTCAAGCCAATATACTGGGGGCATATAGGAGTGACCTAAAAGGGTAGGCCTATTTCCACAATATGATGAAGTTTTCTCTCAGCCATGCCATTTTGTTATGGGGTGTGTGGGCAAGACAGTTGGTGTGAGATGCCATGGGTGGATAGAAAATTACAAAACCAAGTGCTCATGAACTCTCCACCCCCATTTGAGGGAAAAATTTTAACTTTTTGGTCTAAAAGATTTTCAACAACTAAACTGAAATTGGCAAAAATATCATATGAATCTGATCAATGAGCCAAAGAAAACAACCAGCAATAATGTGAATAATCATCTATAAACACGATGTAATATTTGAAATCACTTATTGATGGAACAGGGGTTGGTCCCCATACATCCGAGTGAATTAATTCTAATGGTCTAGTGATAATTAATGAATTAGAAGAAGAAAATAGTAATTTCTTACTCTTTCTGAATTGATAAAAAGACCAAATTAAATCAGGGATGGACAGCCCCAAGTTCAGTAGATCAAATCAAGAAAGAATGTTACGCAAAGCTCTTGATGAAGGATGACCAAGTCTTGAAGGCCAACTAGAGCAAGAGACTCGTTTGCCAAGAAAAGTGGTAGGTTTGGAGTTTTTGACTTGGTTTTTAGATAAGTGGAAAGGGTACAACCCATTTTCAGTCTGTCCAGGGGAAAGAGTCCAACACCACCCACCCCCCCCCCCCCCCCCCCCCTCCTGATTGTTTTGTCATTCACAATAAAACCATGGAAAATTTTTGAACAAAAAGGAGGTTAGTTGCTACAGTGGGACAGTGCAAAATATTAGAGAAATAGACAAACCTTGATCGTTTTCAACAAGAAAGTAAAAACTAGAGCTTGGTGTGTGAAAAGTGGAGGAGCTAGTATGGGAAATAGACAAACCATGATCGTTGCCAACATGAACTGTATCGTATCCTCAATAGTCTAAGCATACTATAATAGATTTGCTAGGTCAGAGGTTATATGATGAGTAGTGCCCGTGTTGGAGTACCAAGCTTGATCTTCAGGGGGAGAGTGACTTGCAACCACGACAGCAAGTGTGCGTGGTGGGATTTGACCTTGGTAGGCATAATCCGTCCTATGATGGCAATTGATGGTGAGGTGCCCAACGCAATTGTAGATCTGACACATTGGATGGTTGTAGGAGCCAGATTGATTTATAAAAAAAGTTGCTTCCTCCACGACCATTTCCACTACGACCTTGGCCTCCTTAGCCTAAACCACTTGAGCCACAGCGGTTGGAGCCCCCATAGCGTGACCCATTACGACCACGGCCTTTAGTAGCAACAAAGGCAGTCATGGGTTCAATTGCTGGTGAAGGGACCATTTTTTTTTTCAATGCTTAACTCCTTACAGATAAGGAGCTCATGTAGTTCTTTAAGAGAAACTGAATCAAACCTTGATTGAGTGTGAATAGAGGTCTGAAATAGACAATACTCAATGGGAAGTTCATCTAAAGTACGAAGAATAAGATCATCTTCACTGAATAAGATCATCTTCACTTACAGTGGCCGCACAAGCAGTGAGTTTATCAGACAAATGCTTTATCTGTTGAAGATAGACTTGCATGGAGGAGGTCCCTTTCTTTAGGTTTTGGAGTTGTTTCTTGAGTTGAATAATGTGGGAGTGAAATAAAGAAGCATACCTCCTCTCAAGAGCAATCCAAATAGATTTTTAAAGTGTTCAATCCTGTAACATAGAGAAAAACAACTTCAAATAGTGTGGAGTTTATCCAAGTCAGAAGATTCTGATCTTTGATGGTCCACTCCGTGTATTGAGGATTAACAGTAACAGAGAGTTTGCCATCATCACCGCGTAGATACTGCGGAGGGTATGCAGAGGAGCCATCAATAAAGCTCATGAGATCATGACCTTGCAAGATAGGCAAAAAGAGTGATCTCCATAGGAGATAATTTCCTGGATCAAGTTTTATTGGAACTAGGTGAGAAATATTGGTGAGAACAAACGTGTTAGTAGGTGAGGCAGCCATGGATCTATGTGTGATGTAAGTCCTCTGCTCTGATACCATAAAATAGTTTTAGAAACATGTTTGTTTCTCTCTTCTTGCCTTGAGAGTGAGTATGATTTCGATCATATATATTAGGATATTGTACACATGTATTACATGTCAGGGTGATTTGTACACATCCAGCAGAATGGAGCGATTATATGAGACCCCAAATGTATCAAATCTTCACAAGTTTTTACAAGCCTTATTTAGGTGGGCCATGGCCTTGGTTATTACAAAGCACGATCACGAGCGGAGATGTAGTCTCTTTAGTTCTTTTATTCAACGGCAACACTTTTCCATTCCGATATACACAAATGCCTCTCTACCCTAATTTTTTTAGATCTTTCATCAAAAACCAAAAACTAAATCTGATTAAATTAAGGATAAACGAGATGAAATTCTCTACAACAATCGTCACCAGTTTCTTTACTTTCTTGTGATCTTATTTGAGATTTCTCTTTTAGAGTGATTTTGGGTTTTATGGCACAAATATGAAGGAGAAGAGAGAAGAGGGTTCTCTGTTCCAAAAGGAGAAATTAGAAAAAAAGGGGTTTCCAGATTCTTTCGGATAACGAAAAAATTCGATGCTGGTTCCCACAATGTAAAAAGATGAAAACCAAATGATCTCGGATGACCACTTTGGTGCCTATACCCGTAAGAGGGCTCTTTTTGTTTAAAGGTCACCCAAGGTGATTTTCGTAGTAAAATCCTCAAAATTATTCTTCTCCCTGCAATTAATTTAAAATAGAAGAAAATATATTTAACAAGAGAGAGAGAAAATTTTCCTCCTTCCCACTTTACATTATGAACCTTGAAACTTCACACTTTTTGACCGCCACTGGTTATTTTGTTAAAGATGTTGGAATTGATAGTTACAAGGTCATCAAAACACTATCGATTTTGGAGGTCCAAATTCAATATAAATTATCCATAGTCTTATATGGACAAATGTGACTAATCATGCAGGTCTCCTTAGTTAGTTTTGACATTATTGATGGTCATGCTTAGCCCACCACTGGACACGACGGCCTAGATCATTTGATAAGCCTCCAGAGGCCCATCCATTGATCCTTCTAAGTGCAATTACTGCAGAACAGGCAAAAGGACTTCTTCCATAAGAAGGGAAAAAAAAAGACCCTCCTGCAAGCAGGGTAAGTGAAAAGTAAAATAAAAAAAATAATTAAGTTAAATATCATATCAGACCCAACTGATTACGAATTCAAATTTCAGGAGGAATGACTTGACAGTTAAAATATGCAGATTCCACCTAAGAGGAAGTTAACGTTGAGGAGAGGGCTCCACTTCAAAAGAAAAATATTAAAAAGTATTTACGCTACCTCCATTAATATATTGAGGTTTTGATATAAATGATTAGCCAAGAAAGTTAATAGAATTCCTATTGTAAAAGGGCTGAAGAATCATGAAAATACTTTCATACATGCCTCTTGCATATACACACATTTCGATGTTGAGTCTCCTCATATTCAAACTTAGACCAATTGGCTTTAAATACCATGTCTACTCTGACTAGCCAATATATCCTAAAAGCTTAAATTGTTAAAAAGTGGATGACTAATCTACTTAACACACCCTTTTTTTTTTCTACATACATTTTGTAGATACACACATTTTAATGCCAAATCTTGTTTCTTGGGATTGGAACTTTAGACTAATTGGCTCTAATATCATATTTATTCTAACGCTATGACTAGCCAACACATCCCTAGAGCTTAAGCTGTTCTCAAGTAGAAGATTACTTAATAAACACACCCTTTTCTTTTATGTTTTCTTTTTTGGACTACTCCTTTTACATACTGCGATTAGCCATATAGTCCCAAGACTCCCAATTTGAAACTGATATATGTTGGATATATCCACACAGCTCCTGCATGGATGAGAGGGATTTTCAACTAATATATGTATCATTTGAGTAATATTGAAAGATAAAACGTATTAAAGATAGAATTACATGATGCAAAGAAAACACGTATATATATATATAATATTCAAGTGCATAATATATAACTCACTTTACTTCGGTATTGTGTTTGAATCCAATCCAGATATATGTGTTTACAACAGTATTGTATTTGTGCAGATCCAAATGGTTTAATATAATTAATGCTAACAATCTGAGCACTAGTTATCAATGAATCTACTTATAGAAAAGAGTAATGCACTGTAACCCATCAAACTTTGTAGCACTGATACAATACAAAATGTTGGCACTCAAATTGGTCCCCATCCATGATTCACATCTAAACCCACTATCCCTTGTTAATCATCATGGTGGCCCACAGAGGAGATGGGTCCTTTTTGTTTTTCCTTTTGAAGAGCACAACACTTGCTGTATACAAATATATAATAATTACTCTACAGAATCAGATGCCTATGATTTTATACACACACATTACAAATATGCCTACACTATTTACACCAAGTCTCCTGTGTCATTCACTTACACCTATTATTTCCCATATATCCCTCCGCTCTAACATGAAGGTCTGCATGAAACTCTCCGGCGAAAACTCATCAGAACCCAAAATTCCGGCAGCCCTGACAAGCGAATTCCCACCATCCGCCTCGCCAGAACTTTCAACTTCCGACGAACCCGTCACCGTAGAAGTCGAAACCGCCGACGACGACGGCAATGCCATGCAACCGGACGTGGAGAACATTGCAGCGATGGCCTTGATATCTGCCTTGGATAGGACCACCGGGAACCGACCTGGGAACCCCGGCCGCTTGTCGTCGGGGAAGTTGAATTGTCCACGGGGACCGCGGAGGCAGTACTGGGCGGCGTCGTAGGCGCGGGCCGCCATCTCCGCCGTGTCGTAGGAGCCCAACCAGATCCGGGTCCGGGTCCGGGGGACCCGAATTTCAGAGACCCATCTCCCCCACTTCTTCATTCTGACTCCCTTGAATGAGCCGTCGGATCCTTTTCTTTTTGAAGGCTTCTCCTCCCTCTCCACCACCTCACAGTACACCATAGCTCCAAGTATTAGAGGGAGGTTCAAATCAATGAGAGAGAAAAGGCTTCAAGTGAGTGTGGGCTTTAATCAAATTTAAAGGTAGAAGACACAAGAAGATATATGTAGTTGCTGTGTGTATCCATTCTCCTTTCTTTGATCACGTGAAAGAAAAGTTGGTATTTAAGGATGAGAAAGTTGAGGTTGATGGATAAGGGAATGCAGGCCACTTGAGAGGGGGGAGCGCACGTGTGGAAAGGAGGGAGGGGGTACGTGACTTAGCAATGGCACGTGGCAATGGGAACGGGAGCTCGTGAGTGGTTGGAGGGTCACACCCGGCGGAGGATAGTTTCCAACCATAAAAGAGGAGAATAAGTGAGGGACACGAGTGGGGGTATGATGTCACTGCTTACGTCACTTTCCCCAATTTCCAAACGCTTTTTTTGTTTTATTAAGAGTTTCGTGTTAAACGATATCAAGTATGGGCTATGCTAGAAAAAACCTAGATTTGTATTCCTTGAAAGAAAAAAAGAAAAAAAAAAGCTATCATCCTATGAGATTCCCATTCTTCTTTTTTATGGTAATAAGTCCACTCATAATCACCGTACAATAAAGGCAATAGAGAATTTAGAATTTCGAATTAAATATAAGATAAATGAAAACTAGGGTTTTTTTTCCCATGTATGGGCTCTCTTTTTTATTGTGCAAGCTGTTTTAAGTCTCAACCCCCAATTTGAGTACCAAGAAGAGGAAGATTAAAAAAAAAAAAAAAAAAAGGAAGAATCATAGCTACTATTATAAAAATATATAATTTGTAAGTAAAATAAAGGAAGCTTCTCAACTAAGTGCCTCAGGCTAGGAGCCCACCTCTGGCCCTAGCTGGGAATTAGATCAAAGAGGATCAAAAGATCTCCTTCAAAATGACCAATGTATGGTAATGGGGCTTGGATAATAATGGGCCCCACTTGATCCACGACCAATACATTTTCATCATCTAAAATGAGTGTCAAACCCTAGGACCTATGATTGGAGGGGTCCCCGCTTGATGATCCACTCAAATGGCCATAAAATGGGCCCCATCGCATGTTTAGAGCCTGGCGAGCACTGAAGCTCAATTGACAGGAGCACTGAAGCTCAATTGACAAGCTCTCTATATATATAGAGAGAGAGAGAAAAATATTCATATGCATATGTACCTTACGAATTTTTTCGTGAAAACTATAGGTGGGACCCATCTATCACCCAATTCAAACATTAAAGAATGACGATTAGACATGTGAGTTTATAACATTGAGTTAACTCGACAATAGTTATATTGGACGCCCAAGAGTTAAAAACATACTCCCTAATATTTTCTTTCAATATTGCTTTTTATTGTCATCATCATTAAAGCTCTGTCCTAACTATATTAGGATTGGCTTCATGAATTCTAATTCTCCATTCCGATCTATCATAAGCTAAATTCTAAGATAAGTTAAGTTTCTTCAACTCTATTTTTACTATCTACATTTGCATCTTCTTCAATCTAGTCCTTTTTTTTTATTGTGGGCGATAGTCAAAATTTTTTTTACCAACATCGTTGTTTACCTACATTCCACATGTTCAAACTATCTCAAACAAATTGACAAGCCACACATATTAACAACATCACTTTTGACAATCAAGAAGTTTGCAAGTGTAAACCATAAAAATTTTCGAACACAGTATCACTTTAGATAAACTTGATCTAACAGTTCACTTGTCTGGAAGAAGCCGGAAATCCCGATTCCTTCAGTACATTTTTCAGGAAAACGACCGCTAACGTGTCAGCATATGTCCTCACGCATCCTTTTGTTTAAAGTAAAACTGGAGATAAAGATCAGGGAAGAAGAAATCCAATTCCACATGTCAGGACATGAGCTACAATTGCCTCCTTTTCTTCACCATCTTGGCACTTGGCAGCATTATTATCAATCTGTTTTGGATGGATAGAGTTGAATATGTCTCTAAGATGCTGGAAAGGAACTAAATCAATGGCTTCAGGAAAGGACCATGGCCTTTTTATTATACTTGAAAGGTCACGCTTGGCAGTCATTGTAAACTTCCCTTCAAATTTTTATGAAGTCATTAAAAACTAACATTTTGCGATTTTTAATTCTAAAAAATTTAAGCAACGAAGATTCTTATTTTTGAAGATTTTAAGCTTGACCCCCTCCTTAGAATTTGACAATCTCATTTTTATAAAGATTATCTTTTGTCAATTATGTGCTTTGATATGCACTAATATCAATTTAAGAACCTTTTCTATAAAATTAGTTTTCAATAAGGAATTCCAATTTGAGAATGAGGAATCTTCTACCGATCTCTTCTCCCGCTTGTGGCCCCCAAACATCGTTCATCCCATTTCTAGCCTGCCTCTCCGTGACATAGATCTCCGCTGTTGGAAGTCCCAATAGGTTGGGAAGTGTTCCATTAAGGTCATTGTTAGAGAACTTCAAGGCACACCCTTTGGTCCCCATTTCTCTTGGAAGAAGCTGTGGCAAATCCATGCTCTCCCCAAAATGATCTTCTTCCCCTAGAGATGCCTTCATAGCAAGCTCTCTACCCGGCATTAGCTTACTACTTTTGATCAGGTCCTTCACCCTCATTGCCCCCTCTGCCACTCATCCTGGAAGACTGTTGAGCATCTTCTTTATTAGTGTCCTGTCACCAAATCAGTATGGGACCTCCTTCCATGTTCCTCCTACAAACACACCACCCGCCCCCCCCCCCCCCCCCCCCCCCGCCCGGGCTCTTCTCCCCACCAATCCTATTCCTCAATCATGAACTTGTTCACCCAGGATTTGAATCTCCAAAAGTTTCGTGTCGGAACAATTGTCACCTAGTATGTGCAGAAAATCAGGAACCGTCTCATCTTCCAATCAACCTCCCTTAACCTAAACCAAGTCAAAGCTCAGGTCATTAGATCTATATTTGAATGGAATCTAACTCATATGTATACACGTCCTAGCTCTAACGTTGGCGCTCAACCAGACAAATGGCTTCCGCCGCCTCCAAGATGGTTCAAACTAAATTTTGACAGTTCTTTTGTCCACTTTACCAGGAAAGCTAGTCTGGGAGGTATCATCAGAGACTATTTGGGTCACATGCACATGCCTTTGTAAGTCAAATTGTTGCTTCGTGATCTCTGGAAATGGAGCTCCTTGCCCTCTACAAAGGCTTCAAGATATGCAAATCAATGCAAATTCTTAGCCTCCAAATTGAGAGCGATTGCCTCACTATGGTCACCAATTTTAGAGAAAAGAGAACTTTGAATGGACCCTAATGCCGGTATGGAAGAAGATTGAAGACCTACTACCCCACTTCCATTCTTAGTCTATTCATTACTGCAAGAGACCGGCTAATGAGCTCGCAGAAGCACTCTCCAAGTATGACTCCCTGATTGTCTAGATTTTCAGGGATTCCCTTCCCCTTCAGTTTCAGCACCAACTACGGACAAAACAGCATCGACGACTATTTACTCCAGGACTTTCTTTCACCACATGTAGCCTACACCAGTGACGCCATCGACCTCCCAAGCTCCATATGAGACAGATCATAGAGACTGCCGCAACTAAGGGTACCCAGATGGTTCTCTTGCTCCAGTACTGGCTTACAAGCCTTTCCACCACACCTACGAGGAAGTATTAGTTATTGGGCTTTTTCTGTAGGTTTTCTTTGCTTTCTTCCTATCTCTCTATGCCTGTGAACCCTAGCATAGTTCTTGGCTGTATTTTGTCAAGGCCTTCTTTATTTTCACTTTTGTTATTCTCTCAAGGACCTCTCTCTGGCGGCCCATCTGTTCCTTTCTGCCGAATGCTAGCTTTTGTTATCCTCTGGGCTTTGTAATATATTTCCCTTTCTCACCCAAAAAAAAAAAAAAAGAGGAATCTTCAAATCTACGAATTCCTCACTTGTTACCAAATGTGTCTTTAAAAGCCATTCTATTCAACCTATCTAATTTTATAAACTTATTAAAGCCAAAAAAATTCATCCCATTATCAAAAGCACTAATAACCACTCCTCAATTTTCACATTTTCACTTTTATTTTTTTGCAAACACTCCATTTCTATTTAAAATTTACCTTTCCCTTTTCTACGCAAGATCTCCTCTTTTCTTTCTTCGCCACTTGCTTTTGGATTACATGCATAAACATGTCTCTCATAACTATTCTCTTTTGTTTTCTTTCTAAATCTATGAATAATTAAATTGCAATGTTGGCAAAATCCATGTTGAGCACGGGTTATTATGCTAGTGTCATTTATTGTTGATTTCTTCCATGTAAATCAGAAATAGATAAACAGAAGTCATAGCCGAACATAGACCCCACCTAAATCTAAAGTTTATTATTATTGTTCTATTCTATGTACTAATAATGTTAAGCTATTATATACTTACTATGTTCATGTACGTTGCATCAATTTATAATTTTCACAAAGGAGAACAAGATGTCCTGTAGAAAACAATAGGCCTATCTAGATTTTTTATTATTTTTTGGTAGAAATATGCACGCCAACCTAGATGGATCCAAATGAGGGGGATAGTAGGAATCAAATGCCCCATTCATGATAGTAATGCAAATGATTTGGAGATATCACTAGAAATAGGAAAACATCATTTCCTAAATCTAAGATTAAAAACAACTTGGGCATGTTTCTTTATTAGAATTCAAGGAATTCTTGTCTGGGGAATTCCTGAATTGCCAAACATAGTGAAATTCCTAGATGCTCCCCCATACTTGAGCATTTAGAAATTCCACCAAAAAGCAAAGGAGATAGAATTCTAGAATTCCCAAGGGCTTTTGAGTCCTTTAAGTTGACTAGAATTGAAGAAAAATCTCAACAAAAAAACATGGAATTTGAGATGCCAGGAGACCGCCCATCGCATAATGTTCCAAAAACCCCAACAACTCAAAATGCAATCATAAGTTCTTGGAAAGAAACATGCCCTAAAGTCCCTTGGAATGCATTAATTATAGTATAGGTGGCATCTATGGCGATGTGTTGGGTCATGATATCATTGAAGCCATGCCTCCTACCTTACTTTTCCACATTTGACTTAGGCCCACCTACTCATATAGGAGATTTTATAACACAATTGCAATATTAACCTAATATCGACTGATAGGATTTCAGCACTAGAAATTAGACTTGTCGATTTGGCCCTTTGACAAGGAAGCCTAGGTCCCTAGAAGCTCTTCAATTGAGGGATTTCATTCTTTCAAATAGGCTAGGGCTGGGCTAGAATAAAATTTTGCAAGCCCTCTAACAACTAGTAAATGTTGGTACAAAGGTAATCTCAAAATCCATAATCGACTACATAAGCAACTAAAACAATCCCTTAAATTAAATGGTACTGATTTATTTCATATGCTTTGTTTTGTTCATACTCATAACCTTATAGTGCAAGAAGGGTTGAAAGAAATTAATTTAATTACTCAAAATATTAGGGATACAATAAGATACACTAAGAATGTAACTAATTGCATTCATAAATATAGAGAGAATGCTGGTTAAGTTAGTGCTTCGTTTTAGTAAGGGGTTACTTCTAGATGTTCCTACCAGATGGACACCTACTTAGTGTTAGAGTCGGCAAATTATTTTCGAGAAGTCTTTTTTTTATTACAATTGTCCGACCAAAGCTATTAAACTATTCTATCTGATGATGATTGGGAAAGGGCCCTTATAGTTAAAGAATTTTTAAAGAAATTTTACAAAGCAACAAAAAAAAATTTTTGTAAATAAATTTCCTTCTATACATTTATTTTTACCAAACGTTAATAAAATATATTCAAGATTAGTAGAGAAATTAACTAACAATGGTTCTTTATCTAAAAATATGGCTATAAAGTTGACGGATAAATTTGATAAATATTGGGAGAATTATAATAGAATTTATGAGATTACCATATTGCTTGATCCTAGTGGTGGCTGCAAATAGAGTCCAGCTAACCACCCTAGATTGGAAAAAGTCAATATAAATATATATATATTGTTAAGATAGGTTTTTACAACCCTAAAAAAAGAATAGTGACCACCTTAAGGGTCTAAGTGTAATTTTTTTAAAAACTTAAGTAAAGGTCAAAAGCCTAAACCCATTCTTTATTCTTCATCAAAGCCACCAATTGAAACATAAATACATAAATAACACCTAAGAAGTGAGAACGAGGAGGAGGAGGAGGAGGAGGCCACTAGCTGCATCGTCATCATTTTCTTTTCCACATTTCAAGGATGAACTCATTTCATTTTCCCTTTCTAAGACATGAGAGCCATGAAAGATCATGCTTCCCATTTGTGACTTCATCATCTCTCTCTCAGTCTCCCTCTTGTCTATTTGTGCCTGACTGCCTGGCACTTGCAAATCCACTCTAAGCTTTCAAAAAGCCCTCCACGAAATACACACATCTCTCTTAAAACTAAAACCAATTAAATCATGAAATCCTGAATCCCTAATATGAACCCCAACTAGCCCCCTAAATCTCATTTTCCTATGTGCTCCAATGCAATGTTTGGTTAGTATACTTGCATTCATTTGGTTTTTTGGAACATGTTCTTTTCATTTGTGGAATTTAATTAAATCTGAAATTAACATGTAACGGCACACGAATTAGGTTTTGTTTAATGATTTTGTTAAGACATTAATATGAAATGCTAGATTTCTTTTGTATATGTTATTTAATAAAGCTTATAAAATTTACATTTTTTTATACTAGCTTGATAAAAATTCCTGGAGCCGCCACTGTAATTGATCCTTCACGTAAGGTAGAGTATATATAATTTATTTTAAGCAAATTACATGCATTAAATGAATATATAAGAATGCATACAAATGAAACTCTTAAAATTTTAGAAATCTTTTTGAGGAGTATTGTAGGAGATTAGGAAATAAATCTAGTTCAAACAATGAAGTTGAACAAGTTACATTAGCTATTGGCAATAATGGTGAAGGTGAATTCTTTCAGTATTTAAAGAAAAGAACAAGAAAAGTAGCAGTCAAGTAAAACATGAACTAGATAATTACTTGAAGATCCTACAGAACAATCTAAAACATTAGATATATAAGATTGGTGAAAAGGAAATTCAATGAATTATCGAATTTTATCAAATATGGCTCATGATATTTTTGTTATTCCTATTTCCACAGTTACTTCTGAGTCTGCATTTAGCACTAGAAGAAGGATACTTAGCCCACATAGATCATGTTTAAAATCAATAATAGTAGAGGCCTTAGTTTGTGCATATCATTGGATACGTGCCAAAGAACATAGTGACTAAGAATATGATGATAACCATGAATTAGATGATTTATTAGATATATTAAAATAGGACTAAATTAAAAATTTTTTGAAGATATTATCAAGTAATATTATTTAAATTAGTTTTACATATACAATACCTTTTGCATATAAAATAAGTATCATTACAAGTATTTCTAAGTATTATCAAAAGTTTTTATTTTATATTATTTAATATATCACTACAAGCATTATTAAGTATCATTTGATGTGTTAGTTAATGTCATTAGAAGTAGTATTAAGCATCATTAGATGATATTATTATAAAAACTAATTTTTAATTTTTTATCAGTTAATAAAAAAAACTGACTCCGCCATGCTTGCTTTATTGCCGCCATTATAGGTGACAAGCACAAATAAAGGACAAGAGTGAATGTTAGATTGACACTCCATGCTTGATGGCAATGCTAAAATAATTTAGGGACAGTGAATATAATGATAGTGTTGCATTAGATGATTTATTAGATATATTAAAAGCGGACTAAATTATTAAATTTTTAGGATATTATCAAGTATCATTGTTTAAATTAGTTTTACATATATAATACCTTTTGCATATAAGATAAGTATCATTACATGTATTATTAAGTATCATCAAAAGTTTTTATTTTATATTATTTAATATATCACTACAAGCATTATTAAGTATCATTTGATGTGTCATTTAATGTCACTAGAAGTATTATTAAGTATCATTACATGATATTATTATATAAATTAATTTTTAATTTACTATAAGTTAATACAAAAATTAACTCCTCCGCGTTTGCTTTATTGTAGCCATTATTGGTGTCAATCACGAATAAAGGAAGAAGGTGAATGTTGGATTATTACTTGATGCTTGATGGCAATTCTAAAATAATTTAAAGATGCAATTCTGGTTTTCGGGCCATGGCCCAGCCCTGGCCCTTGAAGGTAAAGGCCAAGGTGGAGCAGGCCCTTCAACGGCTCTGGCCAACCTAAGCCTGGCCTTGCATATATTATGGGTAGGGCATGACAACCTCAGGCCCAGCCCTTCGATAGGCCCATTAAAGATATGTTGTTAGATCCAAAATGGCAAGACTTGGCCTATAATAAGCATTATCATCATCATCATTATCATTTAAGTCTTATCTTGGCCTATAATAATAATAATAATAGTAATAATAATAAGTATTATTATTATCATCATCATCATTTAAGTCTTATCCCAACTATATTAAGGCCGTTATAAAAATTATTATTATGATCAGCTATATGAATTTTATTTCTCCATTTTGATCTACTTTGAGCTAAATCCTTAGATAAGTTTCACTTTTTCATATTTATTTTTACTACTTTCATCCAGGTCCCCTCCTGGGACTACTCCTTTCCATTGGTGGGTCATCAACTTTAATAGCGAACTGTTTATTATCGGTGTCATTTGCATTCGTTGAACATGCCAAAACCATCTCAAACATTAAAAAGAGAGATCTACATTGCTCAAACAATCCTAGCTATCAGATCAATGCCCTAAAAACTGAAAGCTTAGGATGAATGACCAAGTTTTGTTGTTATTGTCATTATATTAGCCTTATCTATTGAATTAATTTGCCAGCCCACATTTAATTTCTCTTTTATCTCTTAAGCAGATTTTTTGCTGATATACGAACACACATATATTGTAATGGCCTCTCGTGAGGCCTCCACAAACAAGATTGCTTTTCATTGATGATGACATTTATACACTAACTTTATACAGGCATGTTTGGATAAGCAAAAAATAAAGTGGAGTGAAGTTAAATGGGCCCTAATAGCTTAAAATTTCAATTTCACCCTATTTGGATGAGCCTTGCCCAAAGGTGAAATATTGTTGTCAACCCATGTATACTTCATTTCACTTCAACCGTAAATACTTCAATTTTTTTGAGTAAAAGTCAATTCTACTCAAATATTTATAGTTTTCATTTCACATCAAACATCCAAGTAAAGTGAAGTGAAGTAATCTATCTTAACTTCAACTCACTTCTCCCTACTTCACTCCTCATATAAAATTAATTTTTTTCTTTTACTCCTCATTTATCCAAATAGGTCCTACATATACGTGCGCACTATTTCATCCAATGGAGGTTTGGTCCCCGAAGGGTACCGACACTGACACCAATCCTCTGTGGGTTTAGTTTGAAAAGTTATAAATGACTTGATTTGAAATATCACCTTTCTATACAACTTTTTTATTTTCAATTTCGTTTATGAAAATTGTGTTTTTATAATACAAAACAAACCAAGTTATAACTTGGGGCTGATATATTAGCCGAGATGTAAAAGTTTCCGAATTAAATACTTGATACATTCTTCTAAACTCTTTCTTAGTATTCAGCCGAAATAGAGTACTTGCATGGGCCTAATATGTTGTTGTTACGAACATGTATAGTATAAATTGCCGTGTGAGTTAATTTGCGAGACTGGTAAATTCAAGAAAAATAAATCAAATGAAAATGAAATAATAGTACTGTACCAATATACCGATTTATAACTTTTCTTTTTCTACATGGGATACATGGGTGGAACTAGAACATGGCCCTCTCAAAATTTTTTTTCCAGATAGTGGCTCTCCCAAAGAAGAATTTCTTGGTTTGCTTCTTCGATACTTGGAATAAGCACCACAACTCACGAGAATTACTAATTAAAGTCATGCATTTAAACCGTATATACTTTACTTTCTGTTTTTGCTAAAAAAAAAAAAAGAAAAAGAAAAATCTCCAAATCGCGCACTCCATGACCCAACCAACCTGTATCTGCCAAAGCCATCCATGAACTGCTCAAAACTCTTTTCTTAGCATTCAGCCAAAATAGAGTACTTGCATGGGCCTAATCTGTTGTCGTTACGAACATGTATAGTATGAATTGCCGTGTGAGTTAATTTGAGACACTGGTAAATACAAAAAAAAAAAAAAAAAAAAAAAAAAAACGATTGAAAACGAAATAATGGTATTGGACCAATATACTGATTTATAACTTTTCTTTTTCCACGTGGGATACTTGGGCAGAACTAAAGTGGGGCCAGCTAGGGCCATGGCCCACCGAAAATTTAAATACCCCTTTAAATTTTTTAATATTTTTATAATATTTAACATATACTACTCCCCCTAACATTTTTTACAAAAGCCCCTATATATTTTGTAAACAATGTTAATTTTTTATATGTGGCCCTCCCAAATTTTTTTTTCTAGATAGTGGCTCCTCCGGAGAAGAATTTCTTGGTCTGCTTCTTGGATACTTGGAATAAGCACCACCACTCACAAGGATTACTAATTAAAGTCATGTATTTAAACCATAGATACTCTACTTTCTGTTTTGTTTTAAAAAAGGAAAAATCTCCAAATTGCACACTTCATGACCCAACCAACATGTATCTGCAAAAGCCATTCATGAACCAAATGTGTGATTTACCTAAATTATCATCTAATCTTGACCTGACCCAATTCACACTTCTTCTTCAAAACCAATCCCCAATTCTATTTATAATCATGAACCTCATCTCAAATATCATATTTTACACTCTTTCCCATCACCCACAGGGCTCCTGACAAACAGTCCACCATGGGTGAGCCAGCAAAGATCTCCAAAGAAGAAGAACACATCTTCAGAAGCAGGTTTCCAGCATACCCCGTGCCTGAGAACAAGACATTGCCGGAATATGTGCTTGAGGGAGCCGAGTTATTCTCCGAAAAGGTGGCACTAGTGGATGCTGTCACAGGGAAAGAGTACACATATGGTCAGGTGCACCGGGACACCCACCGGTTTGCGAAGGCATTGAGGTCCCTGGGCCTAAGGAAGGGGAATGTGGTGGTGGTGCTCCTCCCCAACATGGTGGAGTATGCCGCCATCGTCTTCGGCATAATGACGGCTGGCGGCGTGTTCTCCGGTGCGAACCCCCAGGGGCATCCATTGGAGATAAAGAAGCAGGTGGAGTACTCTGAAGCTAAGCTTATTGTCACCAATGGCTCCTTTTATGACAAGGTGAGAGCACTACAATTGTTGCTTGATTTCCATCAAAGCATTGAGAATTATAATACATATAGGTTGATCATAAGGACTTGAAATTTTGCACAAGTTGGGAAATATTGAGATCTTTCTATCTCCCACCTCCTCCGGAGTGATTGGTAGGGCCCTGGTTGGGTCCCACAACTCTTGCACAGTAGGCACGCGCAAGACATCAGCAAAGGGGTGGGCCATACTAGGGCTAGACCTACAAACATTGATTTGGTGTGGTTGCCCTGTGAAGACATAAGACCTATGCCCTTGAAAAATCTAGTCTACTTTTAAAACTCACAAGAAAAAATTTAAATCCGCATCCAAAACTAACTTAAAAATTTTAGATTTGCCCCCAAAACCGAACTAACTATTTGGGTCGGCTCCCCTCAAACTAAAATCCTTAGCTATGCATATAAATAAATTAATCTCACATTGAGATGAGGCCAAAAGATGATAAGAAAGGACAGGAGAAAGCGAATAGAAGTTCTAAAACATTTTTAGTCATAAACTCAAAAATTTCTGTTTTCAAACTTTTTAGAATTATACAGATCGAAATGGCTTGAAAAAGATAGTTTGGAAAGAAAACATTTTGCATGTTATGATGTAAAGTCATTTTAATTTAAAAAAAAGTTGTGATTTAACATGTGTAATATATATATATATATATATCTATTGCTAGATGGTGTAAAACAGTTTATATGTGAAATGATTCTACAAATAGAATTCGTATAAAATTGATTTTCCCTTGAGACTTAAATAGTTGATTAAAGTTCTTTGAATGTGATGGAAGGGACTGAAAGCAGGGTTTTTAATGGGTTATAGTTCAAACTGTTTCAATAGAAAATGGGTAACACTCAAAGTTGAAACTGGTGCATGGTGATTTCATGGGCTTATCTTGTTCGGCCGTCAATTGCACGACCTGATAAGACCAGGACTGATCAGCACAAAATCTGGGCTTCAACGAACTCAAACAGAGCCCACTGATAGTGACATAGTCTAACATTATTATCCCACAGGTGAAGGATCTAGGGGTGCCCATCATCACAGTGGGCCAGGAAAGCGTGGAGAACACCATCTCATGGGATGATCTTCTGGCCGCGGCTGATCAAGCTGGCCCAGGAACCAACAAAGAGCCCGTGGATCAGATGGACCTGTGCGCACTTCCATTCTCATCTGGCACCACTGGGACATCTAAGGGTGTGATGCTGACCCACCGCAATTTAGTGGCCAACCTTTGCTCCACGCAATTTACTGTAAGCCCTGATATGGTGGGTAAAGTCACCATACTGGGCTTGATGCCCTTCTTTCACATCTATGGAGTCACTGGCATCTGTTTCGCAGCGATCAGGGACAAAGGGACGGTGGTTGTGATGGGAAGGTTTGATCTGAGGACTTTCATGGATGCATTGATCAAATACCAAGTGCATTTTGCTCCGATCGTGCCACCGATCATGCTGGCTTTGGTCAAGAATCCGATCATCCAGGAATTTGATCTCAGCCGTCTCCATCTCAAGGTTGTGATGACTGCAGCTGCTCCATTGGCACCAGATCTGCAGACCGCCTTTGAGGAAAAGTTCCCTGGGGTCCAAATCCAACAGGTGATTTTCTTTTTTTTTTCTTTTTTTTTCCCTTTCTTTTTTTTTTTTCTGAAAATGGCACACATGTAGATCAGTCCAAACTAATTCAAACTATGGAAACCATTTTAGGTGGGGTGTAGCTGCAAAATGTAATTGATTGGATGATGCAAACACCTTGATGAATGTGCACCTTTTTCTTCTCTCTTTTGGATTAGGCCATCAATGATAATTTCTGTTATGTTTGTCCACTTTATGGTCATTAATCTAATGACAGGAATCATCTGTTTGGTGACTATTTCTCTAAGTTCACAGCCAACATGATAGTATGATATGGATGATAGGAACAAATATTGGATATGACAAGTCCAGCTCCTAGGCAAGGTCAAACCAATTAATCTTTGGACTCTAATGGAGACCCAACCCGGCAAGTCATGGATCAGGTTGATCCCTTTTGCTTGCAGGTTAGGTTTAGGTTGAACTTTTCAGCTGATTTAATCAATGGGTCTGGTTTGGGCTCAATCCATTTTTATTATCCATCACCTACCTTCACTTGAACTCATCCCAACGCAACTCATTTCTTATATACCAATTACCAACCAAACCAAAGCCCGACCTCATAATTTAGGGTTTTGACTTGACTAACTGTTTTCACTTCCGGATTGGGTTTCTCATAGATCCATTCTTACTAGTTTGGTGTAGCCTCTTTGGGTTTTGATTAAGCAATTTTACTTTCACATTATTGAAAAACAGGCCCGGTTTGTGTCAGCACCGTACTGATAAGTTGATTTGCAAATTGGATCCAACCCCTTGTCACTTCTGCCACTTCATTGATTAATGCATTTATTTGAAATATATATTTGATGGCTCTGAGAAGGACATGGATGAAAGTAATGAGGATAGATATGAAGAAATAGAACCTATATAAGGCCTTTGGCCCATGATAAACTAAGATAATGAAATAGGATTAATATGATAAAAGATACATGTGCACACTAAAATGCGCACAAAATGCACATAAGCTTATGGTGATATTTGGAAGCATTATCATTTAATTTTCTTTTCTTACTATGGCCAGCCCATAACCTCACTTGGGTTTACATATATAAACACATGTAGGTCCCTAATAGGAGCCGGGGGAGGTGGGTCACCCATTTACATGACACATTTCCATCTCTACTTCACTTTAACAGGTCTCTCTTATTTTGCTTTTGTGAGTACTAGGCTTATGGGCTAACAGAACACAGCTGCATTACTCTTACTTATGGAGATCCCAGTCATGGACAGGCCACAGCAAAGAAAAACTCTGTTGGATTCATACTGCCCAACTTGGAGATGAAAACTATTGATCCTGACACAGGCCGTTCTCTCCCTGTGAACACTGCTGGCGAACTTTGTGTAAGAAGCCAATGTGTAATGCTAGGTATTATCCCCCTCACTGAAGCCTCTTTAATCTCATCTCCATGTTTGGATCTTGTGAAATTGATTTCAGATAACTCAGTTTATGTGAAAAGGAGGATTCTTTCATTCTGTCTTAAGACATAATCCTGGCTCACTTCAAAAGTCAAAATATGTATTCCTCAGAGTGAGGCACTCAGGGAGGTGACCCAGTATGTGCGAGGCCTTCCCCTATTCCTTGTTGTGTTGGACTACCACAGGGATGGCCCCAATGGGGTCTTTGTAAATTGTAAACCAAGTGCAAGTAAATTGGTTTACATGTAGACGTGTTTCATGTGTTTGGATAACTTGATTTACATGAGGACGTTGTTTTTACTATTCCCCAACGTTGAGGTTACATATCATGTTACCAATATAAAAATACATGTAAAGAACTGGTTTCCAAGTATCGTATCTTTGTGAATCTAGTGAAGGTAGCTTTGTCTAGTAGCAAATCAGGTTCTTGTTTTTTTTTTTTTTTTAATTTTTATGGATAACCTGAGTTACAACAAGTAGTTTGGTTATTTGACATAACCACGTACAGGTAAATAAAGTTTATGTAATTAGATTTGCTGGTAGAAATGATTGCAAAGAAACAAATACCAAGGGTCGAAGGGCCACGTTCCATATAGTGGTAACACTGCCAACAACATATTTTCACTGCCTTGATATCATTGTTGTCAATTTTATTCTGTTCTAATGGAAATTCCTAGAGCTTTTGGCCGCCTCTTTATCTCATTTTGGGCAGTTTGTGGTCTATTTCAAACACCTGTTGTGTTAGGGCCAAACCACTAATTTTTGTAATTTTTATTCCTTTTCACATTCCCAATGGGGGTAAAATAATAGGCACAAGAATTTAGTAACCTCCAATTTAAATAAGACAGCATAATAGATAATATATATGTATACATAAATATGCTTTAATTATTCATATATCTACGTAATTGCTCATTTTTCTATATATAAACACATATGACATGGCTTGGACATGTCCAATGCAAGCCAGAAATAACACCAGTGAGGAAAGGGTTTTCTATATAGGTTGATAGCCCACAAAGAGATAAAAGTAGGCTGAAGAAGATGTGGATAAAAGTAGTAACAATAGATCTAATAATTTGGATCAAGATTGATTGGAATGGAGTAATATTATTAATACAGCCAACCCTATCATAGGGGGGACTAGGCTTTGATGATGATGATATCTACATAATTCTAATTGTTAAAGCATTTTGACATTGACATATTTGGCATTATATACACAGAAACAAAAATGTGGTTTAATTATTCCAATCTCTACCTAATTGCTCTTGTTATTAAATTATGTTTTTCATTTAATCTGTGTCACAGGTGCATGCCATTGACATATTTGGCATTTAGAGGAAGTATATTTGCAATTTACTATTTTATTTTATAATATTTTTGGTTGCATCTATTCCAAAATGGAATGCTGGAATGGCCCAAACACCAGAATGTTTTACTTTAAGGCCAAAGCAGAGGAGCAAATCTAACAGTGCTCTATATATCATTTTGTGCCCAAGCTACCATTGCAATTAGTCCATCACTATCACACATTTCATCATGCAGGTTACTACAAGAATCAAGAGGAAACTGACAGGGCTATTGACTCAAATGGATGGCTCCATACTGGAGATATCGGTTATATTGACGAAGATGGAGATGTTTTTATTGTTGACCGCATTAAGGAGATGATCAAGTACAAAGGGTTTCAGGTAGGGGGACAACTTACATCTTGCTCTCTCATCAAATGTCATAGAAATCAGTGTCGAATCCGAGATTCATAAGATAAGGCTACGATGATAAAAAATGCCTAGAAATCAATGTTTAAAAACCGCACTGACTTAAGCAGCCATTTGGATAAAGAATTCAAATGGCCTCTTTGGGTGGAGCCCCTCGTGGATTTCTCTGTCTCCATTCTCTCCTTGTCCTTATCCATGCAATCCTCACATGTTTGTGTGGCCTGTTTGTTTGTGGGTTGGAGTCGAATAGAATAAAGTGTCAAATCAATGAAGAGCTGATATAAAGTTGGAATAGAGTTGAAAACTGATTACTCTGTATATATTCAAAAGGGTGGAGTAGAAAAAGTGTCAAATCAATAGAACGTTGGAATAAAATAGGAAAGCTGAAAATTTGAAAATTTTCCTACACAGGTGGCTCCTGCGGAGTTGGAGGCTGTCCTCCTTTCTCATCCTTCCATTGAAGATGCAGCAGTCATTTCGTAAGCATCTTTGTTATTATTTTTATTTTTATTTATTTGCTATCCTTAAATTGGCTTGTTGATCAAAGGTGGAACTAAGAAAATTTCCTCAAGGAGGCCAGTAAGTAAAACGAAAAAAAAATTCTTAGGTGGGACCATATGTAAAACTAAACTAGGTCTCCCAAGAAAGTTGGGACCTGTTTGTTTCATGTAGTTTAATAAATAGGAATTGTAATACTTCTATTTCTAAAAATGGTTATAAAATTATAGAAACAAATGTGAATTTTCTAAAATGCACATCAGAGACCTCTGTATTGATCGAACTTAAATAAGGGGGGATGTGGGAGGGAATATACGACCCTAGTAATTCAAATCCTTGGGAAATAAGTGTTGCATCTACATTCCTATGTTTTATCATTCACCCATCGCCACCTTTTTTTTTTTTTTTTTTGGTAAATGGACTATGAATTCCTATGTATTTTATGCAAACAAAGAGGACCTTGGGGGCTTTTGAAATTTCTTGAGAGCCATGCCCACCCCTTTCCCCTATGGTACTTCTCCTATTTGATTTTGTAATTTTTATTTGTATTTGTGGAAATTACGTACCTAGTGAAATCTCTCTCTCTCTCTCTCTTATCGATACGAAATCTCTCTAAATCCATTATTTGTTTGATTTGTAGATTACCAGATGAAGAGGCTGGGGAAATCCCAGCAGCTTGTGTTGTCATGAGAGCAGATGCAATGGAAAATGAAGAAGATATCATGCAGTATGTTGCTTCCAATGTAGCCACTTATAAGCGAGTGAGAGTGTTGCACTTTGTGGATAAAATACCGAAGTCACCTTCGGGAAAGATAATGAGAAGGCTTCTTAAAGAGACTATGGTGAAGTTGGGCATAGCCAAGTAGGATGGTGAAAAGGGTGCACCCCAAAATGCCTAAGGTTGGCATCTGGGTATTGAGTATATGAAACTTATTTGATGTGTTAAGTCTCTTTTAATCACTCTATTTTCATTTGTTTCTTTTTCTTTTTTTTTCTTTTTTTTCTTCTTTTGATGAATCTTTTGAAGTTTTCAAAGACATTATACAAAATATGTTGAAAAGAGAAAATTTGGTGTTTTTTTTTGTAAATAAATGATATTAAAGATTAGGGGGTATTTGAATATATAATATTTTTGAAGATTTTGCTATGTTATCAAATATAAT
Source organism: Sextonia rubra (assembly GCA_037013555.1). Taxonomy (NCBI): domain Eukaryota; kingdom Viridiplantae; phylum Streptophyta; class Magnoliopsida; order Laurales; family Lauraceae; genus Sextonia; species Sextonia rubra. Next base: position 52,754,662 of record JASUAD010000006.1, on the reverse strand, counting down.
CTACCCATCTAGAAAGTAGGTGTTTGGCTGGCTAAGAATCTAGCAAGTGAATGACAATTTTTTGTATGTATGAAATAATCTTTGATGCAAAAATCTTAAAAACATTGGTTTCAAGCTTTATTTAATAACCCTAGGTATGAGAGTTCATGAGCAACCATATCATAATGGTCCAATATGATTTCCAGAATAGTCTGATTCCCAGCAGTAGAGTGGTCTGTCTATGATTACAAGCATCTGTTGGGTCCCATGCAAACCTCCCTTAGTATAAGGGGTGCTTCCAGCTATTGGATTTGGAACTCAATCCAACAACTGAGGATCATCAAATATAAAAAGCTGAAAATTAGACAATCCAAACCAACCATTCCCTCTTCTATCGATTTTGATCCTAGGGTTTTTTGAAAATTCCTCTACCCTTCCTCCGATACTCAGTTTGGTGTATATATATATATATGGTACACTAGTTATTAGGTGCATCTAGTCCAATGTGCATCTTGCACAGTGTGGTGGGCCCCACCTAATATTTCATCTAACTAGACCACATAAACAAACCCCCCTGAATTTCACACACCGCCTGAGTTTTCACCGATCTGAATGGGTTGGATAGTTGGATTGACTATACACCCATTCAAATGGATTGTACATCACTAAATTAGTGAGGCCCTGGTGGAGATGGTAGAATTTAGGTTTGGGGTTGGTTTTTCTTTCCTTTTGCAAAGAGGAGGGGCTCAAAAAGATATGTCGATCCCCCCCCCCCCCCCCCCCCCCCCCCCCAGTCCTAGGTTGGGCCAATGTGGTCCCTACATATAAGGATCTGCTTCCAAAGTGTGAATGTTCTAGATCCTACAAGTATATAGATCTAGATTTGGATCCAAATTTTACCTAGATCCAAAAATGGGTTTTGTACCCCATTATAAAAGGAAAAGTTTCAAATAGGGATTTAAATTCTCGCCTTGTTTCTGAAAATAGCATAAATTTCAAAGCTTTTCAAATTAGTCCTTAAGTATTCTAACAAGTTTTTAATTAAGAACATGCGACCAATTAATGGAATTTCCTAATAAATTTTTCTCCCAATTTTTTAAAATATCCAAATTACTCACACTATAAAGCCATTACATTGTTCCAACAACCACTACATGCAACCGATTATTGTGGAGATACTAGTTGTCCATGATTACCGTAAGGATGCCACTGAAGCAAATAGGGAGAATATAGAGGAAGTGAATGAAGATTTTAATTCAATGAAAGGTAATTTGTGTATTTTATAAAAATTGAGTAAAAAAGTTGCTAGATAATAGCTTTAAATTGAAGGATGTCCTTAATTGAAGACTTAGGAACTAGTTTGAAAATCTCTAAAATTTGTGTACTTTTTTGAAAGAAGGCAAAGACTTAAGGCCTTATTTGAAATTTTTCCTTATAAAATAAAAAAAAGTCTCCATAGCCGCTATATTACAAATTAGAATCATAAAATGGAACCATTTGCACCCCTACTTGGAATTGGTGTCAATATATTGCAACCCATTATTTTTCAACATTAGATGGTCCCTAAAAGATTTTTGGAGGGTTTCTAGATTGCAAACCAAAAAAATATGCAGTAAAATAAATAAAACAAACTTGCAAGGAAAAGCAATCAAGTATATAAGAAAAAGACAAACAGATTTTTAATGTGGAAAACCCCAACGGGAAAAACCAGAAGCCTTTACGGATTAACAAAACCAAGCACTAATTTTGAACAATTATAAGATATACTTACAACCCTCTCTAGCCAGTCCCTCGATAGAGATGTAGTTCTTCTTGTAAGAATTCACAACACGACTAGCCTTCCGTGCCCTACTCTCCACACTTGATCCAATCACCATAATTCTACAAGATGAGCAATCTCCTATAAGGAAGTAGAAGAAATAAAACTCTAAAACTCAAAGCTTCAATACAATCTCTCTAATGGAAACTCTAGAGAAGAATGATGATCTCCAAAGTATAATCTCCACTTAGAATAATGAGATCTCTGTCTTAAGGTTGAGAGATAGCTCCTTTTTTTAACCTATAATTTGTGCTTTTAAAGAATACTCTTTGTAGAACAAGAACTGCCAATTCCTTTAAAAAATGCTTCTTGTAGGATAAAAACTACTAGTTTTTTAAGGAATACTCCTTGTGGAACTTGATTTACTAATCTTAGGACAAATCGGAAACAATTCCATAATAGGAAAGTAGGTTCCTCAATCCATCTAATATGAAATTTCATATGCAACTTAATGAACCCAAAGTTTTGTCCAACCCATGAATTATCCAACATGCAAAATCCTTACAATCTCCTCCTTTAGTAATTAATAGACAAAAATCCCTTTATATTCAATCTACCCAAAAATAAAACAAAAATTACAAACTCCCTTTGCATTCAATCTATCCAAAAATAAAGCCAAAATTACATTGAGTACATTGAGATACAAAACAAATAATCTGTATCATCAGCTCTGTATAACTACCAATTGAATACATTAATCTCAACTTTTGACTCTCCTGAATTTCTGAATCTTTTTCCCCCTTGATTCTACATATCTCCCCATTTTTTTCCATGATTGACGATCTTAATAATGTCAACATGTAGCATAAGCGTTAATCAGGATCCGGCAGTAGCTCCCCCTCAATTGTGACTCCCCCTTAAAGATATCCTTATAGCAGCTGGGGGTAGGAATTTGATCTTCTTAATCAGGAGCTTTTAGATCTTTCATCCACTCTACCGAGACAGCTGGTCTAGGAGGCATCATCAGAGACTGCTTAGGTCACATGTACATGCCTCTGTAAGTCAAACCGTTGCTTCACGATCTCTAGAAACGGAGTTCATTGCCCTCTACAAAGGCCTCAAGATATGCAAATCAATACAAATTCTTGGCCTCCAAATTGAGAGCGACTGCCTCACTATGGTCACCAATTTTAAAGAAAAGAGAACTTTGAATGGACCCTAATGCTGGTATGGAAGAAGATTGGAGACCTACTACCCGACTTCCATTCTTGGTCTATTCATTACTGCAAGAGACTAGCTAATGAGCTCGCAGAAGCACTCTCCAAGTATGACTCCCCGATTGTCCAGATTTTCAGGGATTCCCTTCCCCTTCAGTTTTAACACCAACTGCGGACAAAACAGCATCGGCAACTATCTACTACAGGACTTTCTTTCACCACATGTAGCCTGCACCAGTGACATCATCGACCTCTCAAGCTCCATATGAGACCAATCATAGAGATTGCAGCAACTAAGGGTACCTGAGTGGTTCTCTTGCTCCAGTGCTAGCTTACAAGCCTTTCCACTGCACCTGCAAGGAAGTATTAGTTATTGGGTTTTCTCTGTAGGTTTCCCTTGCTTTCTCCCTATCTCTCTATGCCTGTGAACCCTAGCATAGTTCTTAGATGTATTTTGTCAAGGCCTTCTTTATTTTCACTTTTGTTATTCTCTCAGGGGCTTCTCTGGCGGCCCCTCTGTCCCTTCCTATTGAATGCCAGCTTTTGTTGCCCTCTAGGCTTTATAATATATTTCCCTTTCTCACCCAAAACAAAACAAAAAAAAAAAAAAAGAGGAATCTTCAAATCTACGAATTCCTCACTTGTTACCAAATGTGTCCTTAAAAGCCCATTCTATTTAGCCTATCTAATTTTATAAACTTATTAAAGCCAAAAAAACTTTATCCCATTATCAAAAGCACTAATAACCACTCCTCAATTTTTAAATTTTCACTTTTATTTTCATGCAAACACTCTATTTCTATTTAAAATTTACCTTTCCCTTTTCTACGTAAAATCTCCTCATTTCTTTTTTCACCACTTGCTTTCGGAGTACATAAACATGTCTCTCATAACTATTCTCTTTTGTTTTCTGTCACAACCCAAGCCCAGGAGATCGGAGGTTAGTAAAAGTTTAACTGATGACACACGTACTCCCGTGCCTATACACTCAGACCCGATCTAAATGTACACACACAAGGGAAGATTCACATGTGCCATACATGTACGCAGAAGCTATAGGTATCAAAACATAACACAAAAATTAGACAACAAGAACAAAATAATAATTTACCAAGATTACAGAGAAGTCAACGTTATACAAAATGAGTCAAAAGACAAATTACAAATCATGATGGATCTGACGTGTCAAATCTCAAAATAAGAAAGACATATATGGAAGGTGTCCATGCCACTCTCCGATGGAGTGACTACTTCCACTCCTCTAATTCGGATGGGACATCGGGGGCCTCCCTTGGAGTTTGGTTGACCGACGAGGGGTCGGTCTAGGTATCTGAGCCTGCAACACCAAGGACAACTTATAAATACAACGATTCAGCAAAGTGTAAGCAATAATAAGTTAACACATGTTGTATCTAATAGAAACAATAACATGATGTAAATCATAGCATGTCATGCTCGTATACTAGGCAGTTGTGCATTAAATAAAGCATGCCATTCAAATCAAGGTATACGTGCTGTGTACATAACTAGTTGGCTACTACATTTGCCATATGCTCCTAAAATAGGGATCTTATATCCGTGCTAAGAGCACTATCGACCGGGCTAGGGTACGAATGGGTCTCAAGTTCCTAGGGTCCGAATTCCCCAAGATGTGTCCTCACCGCAGCAAGGCCATATAAACTACACCAAATTCACCCCGTCGGGATCCTAAGGCTGAGGCTGAGTAGTGCCTGACCATACAAAGTCAATCATGTACTAAATCTAGAGTAGATCGTGCATATCGTGACAAGTATATTATACGTGCATACTCATGAACATGTATCATACGTGCATACTAAAAAACATACGTGCATACCAAAGGTTCTAGAAACATAGCAAATAAGCCAACAATTCGATGTTCAACAAAAACTAATAAATCATGCCGAAAAGTGGAGGTCAATGGCAGTCATGCGAGATGTTATGCAAATCAATCATTATCTAGTCAAGATCATATACTATCCAACCCTGATCTAGTTATCCAGTGTTTCTAACCGTGCATGATGATGTAGTTTAAGTTATCCGATGCACCGTTGTTTGGTATTGCACTGCATCATAGGGTACACCGAAGTCCCTTAAACCAACACCCATGGGGAGGTGCTAAACATCTGGATAACAAACATGAATGATTCGCAGGCCTCGAGATCATTTGTAACACTCCGATCCCCTTTGAGCCGGATTAGTGGCTCATTAGTGTGTGTTTTGTTTTGTTTATTTCTTTTGAACTTGTTTTGGGTCATGGATAGGTAGTTGAGTGACCTTTGACCTGGAATAGGTAGTTCTAAGCCCTTTTTCGTAATTTTGCTTTTGTTTTGCTCATATCATCTTTGCATCATCTTGGTGTCAGCACGCGTATTTCGTTGAGCTCGACAATTTCCGTAACTGTCTCAGAACCGTTTGGAGTCAATTGGGGAAGATGGACCTTCGTGTGACTTGAACTGTAATTAGTCTTAACTCTCCGGACTTTGACTTAACTTTCAAAACCCATATATAAGTGAGTCATCTTACAGATGTCTCTCCCTTGCTCATTTCTCTCTTCAACGTGCATGCAATTCCAGAGGAGACTCCAGGAGAAGCTCTCCACGTTTTCTTTCTCTCTCTTCTTTCCTTCTCTTGCTCGATTGTGGGTTGGATCCCTTGTTGGATTTGGGTTGGCTACTCTTCTTTGGATTGGGTTTTGTTTCTTTTCTCTCATCTGTGTTGTGGCTTGGTAAGTGGGTTCTTTCCCAACTCTTTGTATTTCTTCTCCAAATTACATCTCCCATTCTCTGTTGCTTTGTCTTCATCTCATGCATGTGTGATTGCTTTGATTTGTTTTGATTTTAGTTGCTTGGAGCTTGATTTCAGAGGATTTGTCAGATTTGAGGCAAGTATAAGTACAGGCTTTGATAACACATATGGGTGTTTGTTTGATGGCTTTGATTCACTCTTATTCTTTGTCTAGCATGTTTTACAGCCACAATTTGTGAATTTGGAACCTCTGTAACTCATTTTATTTAGTTTCTGTATCAAATTTCAGTTTCTGTACTCAGCCCGAATTCATCTCTGTATTGTACGGCTAAGCCGTGAACTTCTACGGCTTGGTTTCCAGAGACTCGAAATTTGAGTTTTGTTCTACGGCTAGGCTACGGCTAAGCCGTAATTTGTTCTACGGCTGAGCCGTAAGCTAGCCGTGACCCAACCGTACCCCAGCCGTGAATTAAATCTCTGATCAGTCGAAACTTTTCTGATATCAGTACTCCTACGGTGAGGCTACGGCTAAGCCGTGGAATGCTACGGCCAAGCCGTGGATTGGTCTACGGCTAAGCCGTATACTGACTGTAGCTCAGCCGTGAGATATATCAGATCAGAGGTGGAAAAGCTGACAGTTTAGCCGTGTTCTGAAGGGAACCACGGCTAAGCCGTAGTGCATAATACGGCTACGCCGTAGGATGCCACGGCTAAGCCGTAGGTCACCCATGGCTAAACCATAAGACCTGTAAAATAACACTTAAACGTAGGATAATGGTGTGACCTTGTAGGGCTCAAACACAGGTTAACCATACCCGTAAATCGGCCCAATGGATTCTTTGGATCGCATGAATAGTCTGTTAGGCTGTGACTTATTCATGTGAGCGTTGATCACTGTTAAGCACCTCCCCATGGGTGTTGGGTTAAGGGACTTCGATGCACTTGAGGATTATATTGCAACACTAGGATGACAACGGTGCATCGAATAACTTAAAACTACATCATCATGCACGGTTAGTGATAGTGGTGCAACTAGATTAGGCTTGGCTTGTAATTAACCTTGATTCCGTATTAATCTGAGATGCATTTCATATTGTTTATAGTTTTGCCCTCTGCTCTGTTAATCTATGTATGCATTTCCTCAGTCATTTTGCTTTCGTTCTGTATATCTGTATTATTCTTCGCTCTGTACTATGTTTTGATCTATGCTATGCTTTGTATATTCTCTGGCTTTGTATATCTCTGATTTTTGGGTATTCCCCGGTGGCTCTGCCCAGAGATTAAACGTGAGGACGAGATCCGGTCTTTGTCATCGGTGAGCCCAAAGCGGATAATCTCCCCTTTCTATGGATTTGATTTGATTGGTATTAGTCTGGCTCTACTCAGCCTCAGCCCTAGGATACCCGACGGGGTTACCTCTGGCGTAGATCTCTGTATCTCTGTTTTAACTGCAGTGTTGCTTTGTCTTGGGACCCCGGAACCCAGGAACCGAGACCCGCTTGTACCTTTGGCCTGGACAGCGGTGTTCTCCTCTGCTCTGCTCTGCTCTCTTTTGGAGAGAACATGGTTAACGTAGTAGCCAACTAGTTCAGTATTCTATGTTTTGATTCCATTATCATGTTTTACTCCTATGCACGATTTGCTTAGCATACTAAGATGGACTCTGTATTTAATCTTCTGTCCCTATTTCATTCGCTTTGATACTATGCGTGTTTCTTTCCTGTTACTTATATTTGCTGGATCGTTGTATTCATTTGTGTTGTCTGTGGTGTTGCAGGCACAGATACCTTGCCCAGCTCCCCGGCGGTCGAGGAGGCTGCAGGGGCGAGTGTAGAGGCACCCTCCGGTCTGGCAGAGTGGGCCTGATCACTTCTGCCAAGTGCGTGCATGCATACCAGTGGCTTTTATTTTGCGTTTTGGTTTTTGAGAGCTTGTATTTGGACTTTGGACTTTGGACTTGTATTCTGTATATTTTGTGTATATTGATTTTGGTGTGTATTCGGTTTTATCTCAGTGTAATTGTCTTTGTCTTTTCCGTTTCGTATTTGCTTTGGCTTCCGCTATTTTATTTTCCTTTGTTGCTTGCTATGATATGTACAGCTTCCGCGTACGCTTAGTTCGCACGTGTTAGATCCCTTGTGTGCGTGCATCTGGACTGGGTTTGGGTGCACGTGCACGGGAGTACGTGTGTCACCGGTTTAGCTTTTCGCTAACCCCCGAATTCTGGGCTCGGGTCGTGACATACGTATTGTATGGTATCAGAGCATGCTAGTTATAAGCATGTAGGCATCTAAGATCGTGGTGAGATGACGATATCAACTATTTGACCCGAGGTCTCATATGTTGATTTGGGGTTTGACTAACTCAGGGCATGTTATATTTGTGTGTTGTGTTTCTTTTCCTTTTACAGGATGGCATCAGGATCAGGATCTCGAGATGAGAATCAACAGGGCCATAACGGTGATAGTGGATCAGTACCTCCACACATCAGTAGTGAGGAACGAATGATGATGATGATGCAGTCTATGCAATCATTACAGGCGCAGATGGCATCCATGGTAGATAGACAGAGTCAGGCTGCTGCAGTAGCATCACCTCGTATAGATCAGCAAGTGATTTTCCAGCCTAAGGAATCAGATCCGAATGCTCTTTTCGACAAGTTCCGTAAGCGAGGGGCGACCGAGTTTCATGGGATAGAGGATGCATTGCAGGCGGAGCAATGGTTGGAGCAGACTGAAGAGCTATTTGACACGATTGTGTGCAGTAACAAGCAGAAGGTAGTTCTCACAGCCTCTATGCTTCGGAGTGTAGCCAAGACATGGTGGAGGAGTGTTAAGACCTCATTTCAGACTATGCCCAGTGCCACAGTTTGGGAGACCTTCAAGCAGCAATTCCGTCGTAAGTTCATGCCTCTCCATATTCAGCGAGCCAAGGAAGTGGAATTCTTCAACCTTCAGCAGAGACAGATGTCAGTTGCAGATTATGTACACAAGTTTACAGAGTTGTCTCACTTCGCAGAGGACATGGTGAACACTGAGCATAAGAAGGTGACTCGCTTCGTCAACGGTCTGAATCCGAGACACAAACGCCACGTGGTTGCTTGTATGTGGCCGGCTACCTTGGATGACGCTATTGACAGGGCTTATGATGCAGAGGCCATCTTTGAGGAGGAGCGAACAGAGGCTAAGAGGGCAGCAGGTTTCAGTGGCAGAAGTCAGTTCCAGAAGAAGTTCAAGGGTAAACAGGGCAGTTCGAGCAGTTCTCAGATAGTTTGCGGTCACTGTGGGAAGGATCACCCCACAGACCGATGTTGGAGGAAGAGTGGGGCTTGTTTCGGGTGTGGCTCTACGGACCACAGGCGGGCCCAATGCCCGAAGTTTCAGTCCTCTCCACAGACGAGACAGACAGGACCTACCTCACAGGGCAGATCCCAGCCAGCTCGCCCAGGCCAGAAGCAGAACCGCCAGACAGCCCGAGCCTATGCTGCTACGCATGAGGGCGCGGAGGAGGCCACGGTCGTGGAAGGTAAAATTTTAATTTCCGATGCAGAAGCTTTAGCTTTATTTGACTCCGGGTCTACGCGTTCGTACGTAGCACCCCATTTTGCTGTGTAGCTTCGACAGCGACCTACACCACTTCCCTACTTGTTGTTAGTATCCACTCCGGTTGGTAAACGGGTGGAGTGCAGTGTTTTCTACCCTCAGTGTGATGTGCGGATAGCTGGTCATCAGCTCCCAGTAGACCTCGTGTTGCTCACGACACTGGATTTTGATGTGATCCTTGGTATGGACTGGCTTGCGAGATATCATGCGTGTATCAATTGCTACAGCAAGGCTATCTACTTTGATTTGGGCAGCGGATTCCGATTTGAGGGCAGCCAGACGAAGTGCCCAAGACGTGTGATCTCTGCTTGTAAAGCAGACAGGATGCTTCGTAGGGGATGTGAGGGATTTCTTGCATTCATTTCAGAGAAGAAAGATCAGCGACAGCTCAGTGAGATTCCAGTAGTCAGCGAGTTTCCGGATGTCTTTCCGGAGGATGTGCCAGAGTTGCCACCAGTTCGGGAGGTAGAATTTGCTATTGACGTGGTACCAGGTACAGCACCTATCAGTAGAGCTCCATATCGTATGGCACCTGCAGAGTTGTTGGAATTGAAGAAACAGTTGCAGGATCTGTTGGACAAAGGGTTCATACGCCCCAGTGTTTCACCTTGGGGAGCTCCTGTATTGTTTGTCAAGAAGAAGGATGGCAGTTTTCGGATGTGCATTGACTACAGGCAGTTGAACAAAGTAACTATCAAGAACAAATACCCATTGCCTAGGATTGATGAGTTGTTCGATCAACTTCAGGGTGCAGCTTATTTCTCTAAGATCGACTTGAGGTCAGGATATCACCAGCTCAGGGTGAAGGATGAGGATGTTCCGAAGACGGCGTTCAGGACTCGGTATGGACACTACGAGTTCCTTGTCATGCCGTTTGGTTTGACGAATGCACCCGCAGCTTTTATGGCGTTGATGAACAGGGTGTTTACTTCCTTCTTGGACCAGTTCGTTGTGGTTTTTATAGATGACATATTGGTCTATTCGAAGACTGCTGAGGAACATACAGACCATCTGAGGAAGGCATTGCAGCTGCTTCGAGATCACAAGTTGTATGCCAAGTTGTCCAAGTGTGATTTCTGGTTAGAGCAAGTTGCATTTCTGGGTCATAAGATTTCTAGAGATGGATTGATGGTGGATCCGGCTAAGATTGAGGCAGTAGTCCATTGGCCCCGTCCTAGATCGGTGACAGAGGTTCGGAGTTTTCTGGGATTGGCGGGATATTACCGCAGGTTCGTGCAGGACTTCTCAAAGATTTCAGCCCCGCTGACTCAGTTGACTCGGAAGAAGGTCCCGTATGAGTGGACAGAGAAATGTGAGCATAGTTTCCAGATGTTGAAAGAAAAGCTCACTACGGCGCCAGTGTTGACTCTCCCGGATGGTAGTGAGGGATTCGTGATTTATTCCGATGCTTCTCGCGTTGGACTAGGTTGTGTACTGATGCAGAATCAGAGGGTGATTGCATATGGATCCAGACAGCTGAAAGAACATGAGAAGAACTATGCCACACATGATCTGGAGTTAGCAGCCATTGTATTTGCACTGAAGTTGTGGCGACATTACCTGTACGGTGTGAAGTTTGAGGTCCATTCCGATCATCACAGTTTGCAGTACCTGTTTGATCAGCATGACTTGAATATGAGGCAGCGAAGGTGGTTGGAGTTCATCAAAGATTACGACTTTCCGATCAAGTACCACCCAGGCAAAGGCAATGTAGTTGCAGATGCACTTAGCAGGAGGACAGACAGTCTTCAGGTGTTAGCAGGATTCTATATGCTTGTGCATGATCAGCCTGTAGAGGTTCAGATGGTAGGAGACTCGGTGACATTAGCTACTACTGTCGTGTTTCAGCCTGAGGTGATTCAGCAGATCAAGGATCGCCAGTTTGAGGACCCCCTCCTGGTGAAGTTCAGAGATCGGATTTCAGATCGACCGGATTTTAGCCTAGTAGATGGAGTTTTGTACTTCAGGAACAGATTGTGTGTTCCCGCTGTGGATGAGTTGAGAGAGAAATTGATGACAGATGCGCACGATGCCCGATATGCGATGCATCCCGGGAGTACGAAGATGTACCGGAACTTGAAGGATAGATTTTGGTGGAACAATATGAAGCGGGAGATCGCAGGGTTCGTAGCTCGATGTTTGACCTGTCAGAGGGTAAAAGCGGATCATCAGCGACCTCCAGGATCATTGCATCCATTGCACACTCCGCAGTGGAAGTGGGAGCACATTACGATGGATTTCGTCTCCGGTTTTCCGCCGACCAGTAGGAAGAATAATGCGATCTGGGTCATAGTGGACAGATTGACCAAGTCAGCACATTTCCTTCCGTTCAAGAAAGGGATGACATTCACGGAGATGGCCAGGAAGTTTGTTGACGAGATAGTCAGATTGCATGGCACCCCAGTATCGATTGTGTCAGATCGAGACAGTCGTTTTGTATCTTCATTCTGGAGAGCATTTCAGGAAGCTATGGGTACGAAGCTGAGTTTTAGTACGGCATACCACCCCCAGACTGATGGACAGTCGGAGCGTACCATTCAGACGTTGGAGGATATGCTCAGAGCTAGTGTGCTGAACTTTGAGAAGGAATGGGATATGCATTTGGCATTGTGTGAGTTTGCTTACAACAACAGCTTCCATGAGAGCATTGGTATGGCACCCTATGAGGCTCTATACGGACGCAAGTGCAGGACCCCGGTGTGCTGGGAAGAAGTTGGAACTAGAAGTTTTCATGGTCCGACGATCATAGCAGAGACGACGGAGAAAGTGCAGAAAGTGATAGAGAATTTGAAGATTGCTCGGTCCAGGCAGAAGAGCTATGCGGATACTCGGAGGAGACCTTTGGCATTCCAAGTTGGAGATTGGGTGTTCCTTAAAGTTTCTCCGATGAAGGGCACAGTTCGATTTGGTCAGAAGGGCAAGTTAGCTCCGAGATATGTAGGACCGTTCGAAGTCAAGAGCCGAGTTGGAGATTTAGCCTATCGGTTGACACTTCCAGTTGAGTTCTCCGGTGTTCACGATGTGTTCCATGTGTCGATGCTCCGTAAGTATGTGCCAGATCCGAGCCATGTGATTCGCTACGATGACATTCAGATTCAGCCTAATGCGACTTACGTTGAGCGTCCGCTTCGTATCGTTGGGACACGAGAGCAGATTCTCCGTACCAGGACTATCAGATGGGTTAAAGTGTTGTGGGAGCATCACGGTCCGGATGAGGCTACTTGGGAGCTAGAGGAGCAGCTAGCGCGCCAGTACCCCCATCTCTTTGCGCAGGTAGGTAGTCATTCCGAGGACGGAATGATTCCTAGTGGGGGAGGATGTAACACTCCGATCCCCTTTGAGCCGGATTAGTGGCTCATTAGTGTGTGTTTTGTTTTGTTTATTTCTTTTGAACTTGTTTTGGGTCATGGATAGGTAGTTGAGTGACCTTTGACCTGGAATAGGTAGTTCTAAGCCCTTTTTCGTAATTTTGCTTTTGTTTTGCTCATATCATCTTTGCATCATCTTGGTGTCAGCACGCGTATTTCGTTGAGCTCGACAATTTCCGTAACTGTCTCAGAACCGTTTGGAGTCAATTGGGGAAGATGGACCTTCGTGTGACTTGAACTGTAATTAGTCTTAACTCTCCGGACTTTGACTTAACTTTCAAAACCCATATATAAGTGAGTCATCTTACAGATGTCTCTCCCTTGCTCATTTCTCTCTTCAACGTGCATGCAATTCCAGAGGAGACTCCAGGAGAAGCTCTCCACGTTTTCTTTCTCTCTCTTCTTTCCTTCTCTTGCTCGATTGTGGGTTGGATCCCTTGTTGGATTTGGGTTGGCTACTCTTCTTTGGATTGGGTTTTGTTTCTTTTCTCTCATCTGTGTTGTGGCTTGGTAAGTGGGTTCTTTCCCAACTCTTTGTATTTCTTCTCCAAATTACATCTCCCATTCTCTGTTGCTTTGTCTTCATCTCATGCATGTGTGATTGCTTTGATTTGTTTTGATTTTAGTTGCTTGGAGCTTGATTTCAGAGGATTTGTCAGATTTGAGGCAAGTATAAGTACAGGCTTTGATAACACATATGGGTGTTTGTTTGATGGCTTTGATTCACTCTTATTCTTTGTCTAGCATGTTTTACAGCCACAATTTGTGAATTTGGAACCTCTGTAACTCATTTTATTTAGTTTCTGTATCAAATTTCAGTTTCTGTACTCAGCCCGAATTCATCTCTGTATTGTACGGCTAAGCCGTGAACTTCTACGGCTTGGTTTCCAGAGACTCGAAATTTGAGTTTTGTTCTACGGCTAGGCTACGGCTAAGCCGTAATTTGTTCTACGGCTGAGCCGTAAGCTAGCCGTGACCCAACCGTACCCCAGCCGTGAATTAAATCTCTGATCAGTCGAAACTTTTCTGATATCAGTACTCCTACGGTGAGGCTACGGCTAAGCCGTGGAATGCTACGGCCAAGCCGTGGATTGGTCTACGGCTAAGCCGTATACTGACTGTAGCTCAGCCGTGAGATATATCAGATCAGAGGTGGAAAAGCTGACAGTTTAGCCGTGTTCTGAAGGGAACCACGGCTAAGCCGTAGTGCATAATACGGCTACGCCGTAGGATGCCACGGCTAAGCCGTAGGTCACCCATGGCTAAACCATAAGACCTGTAAAATAACACTTAAACGTAGGATAATGGTGTGACCTTGTAGGGCTCAAACACAGGTTAACCATACCCGTAAATCGGCCCAATGGATTCTTTGGATCGCATGAATAGTCTGTTAGGCTGTGACTTATTCATGTGAGCGTTGATCACTGTTAAGCACCTCCCCATGGGTGTTGGGTTAAGGGACTTCGATGCACTTGAGGATTATATTGCAACACTAGGATGACAACGGTGCATCGAATAACTTAAAACTACATCATCATGCACGGTTAGTGATAGTGGTGCAACTAGATTAGGCTTGGCTTGTAATTAACCTTGATTCCGTATTAATCTGAGATGCATTTCATATTGTTTATAGTTTTGCCCTCTGCTCTGTTAATCTATGTATGCATTTCCTCAGTCATTTTGCTTTCGTTCTGTATATCTGTATTATTCTTCGCTCTGTACTATGTTTTGATCTATGCTATGCTTTGTATATTCTCTGGCTTTGTATATCTCTGATTTTTGGGTATTCCCCGGTGGCTCTGCCCAGAGATTAAACGTGAGGACGAGATCCGGTCTTTGTCATCGGTGAGCCCAAAGCGGATAATCTCCCCTTTCTATGGATTTGATTTGATTGGTATTAGTCTGGCTCTACTCAGCCTCAGCCCTAGGATACCCGACGGGGTTACCTCTGGCGTAGATCTCTGTATCTCTGTTTTAACTGCAGTGTTGCTTTGTCTTGGGACCCCGGAACCCAGGAACCGAGACCCGCTTGTACCTTTGGCCTGGACAGCGGTGTTCTCCTCTGCTCTGCTCTGCTCTCTTTTGGAGAGAACATGGTTAACGTAGTAGCCAACTAGTTCAGTATTCTATGTTTTGATTCCATTATCATGTTTTACTCCTATGCACGATTTGCTTAGCATACTAAGATGGACTCTGTATTTAATCTTCTGTCCCTATTTCATTCGCTTTGATACTATGCGTGTTTCTTTCCTGTTACTTATATTTGCTGGATCGTTGTATTCATTTGTGTTGTCTGTGGTGTTGCAGGCACAGATACCTTGCCCAGCTCCCCGGCGGTCGAGGAGGCTGCAGGGGCGAGTGTAGAGGCACCCTCCGGTCTGGCAGAGTGGGCCTGATCACTTCTGCCAAGTGCGTGCATGCATACCAGTGGCTTTTATTTTGCGTTTTGGTTTTTGAGAGCTTGTATTTGGACTTTGGACTTTGGACTTGTATTCTGTATATTTTGTGTATATTGATTTTGGTGTGTATTCGGTTTTATCTCAGTGTAATTGTCTTTGTCTTTTCCGTTTCGTATTTGCTTTGGCTTCCGCTATTTTATTTTCCTTTGTTGCTTGCTATGATATGTACAGCTTCCGCGTACGCTTAGTTCGCACGTGTTAGATCCCTTGTGTGCGTGCATCTGGACTGGGTTTGGGTGCACGTGCACGGGAGTACGTGTGTCACCGGTTTAGCTTTTCGCTAACCCCCGAATTCTGGGCTCGGGTCGTGACATCATTCACGCAGGTTTATCGGGATCCGTTGGACAAGTCATGGCTGCCTACATTCTAATCCAATGGCCCTACAAGGTCTCATTCATCCTTCGCTTTCTTACTCATTACAGGTCTTACAGCTCAGCCGTAGGTGACCTTCCGGCTTAGTCGTAGGCACCTTACGGCTTAGCCGTAGAAGACATCACGGCTTAGCCGTGGCTGGACCGTAGAAGGTCTGAAATTTCCTAACTCTCAGTTATTTTGAAATGACACCTTGTATTGATCTACGGCTGGGTCACGGCTGAGATACGGCTTAGCCATATGACATTTTACGGCTCAGCCATAGCACAGTTTACGGCTTAGCCGTAACTGCGCTGGGTTGATTTCCTGAATCTGTTACAGAAAACTAGAAATGAACCAAATTAACAAATACATATCTAAGAGAGGAAAATGAACACCATTTGGGTTGTAAACAGACTTTGCATGCAAGATCATGAGAATTATTCAAAATCAAGCATATATCAATATGGGTTCATACAAATTATGCTTATACTTGCCTCAATTGAGTTTGTAACACACAAATAGTTGTCCTTGGTCTCAATTTGCATCCAAACATGATTCAAGGCTATCATGCATGAGAAAGAGAGAATGAACTAGTGAGCACAGCCATAGAGCATGAGAAGAAGACAGGAAAGAAGAAAATCAACTCCCCCAAGCATACCGAGTCACACAAGGAAGAAAAGAAAACAAGATACTCTAAGTCCCCCTTCTTACTTGACTTAATCAAGGAGAAGCAAATGAAGAAAATCGAGAGAGAGAGAGAGAGAAAGAGAGAGAGAGACGCCAACGTGAAAGAAAAGAAGAGAGTGTGAGAGATGAGTCGGTGCTCACCTTATTATATAAGATAAGGATAAAAAGGGAAATTGCGCTACAGTCCAAATGCTCTTATGAATTACAATTCAAGTTAAATCAGGGTCCAATGGAAACAAATGACATCTTTTGCAAACGAAGCAGTTACGGACATGAAAGAGCTCAATGAAAGACACGTATGGACGCCAAGATGATGTGTGAACGACAATGTCTTACCAAATCTAAAATTACGAAAAAGAGCTTGGTCTACTTAAACCAGGTCAAACTCAACCCAACTACCTATCCATGGCCCGCAACAGAACTAAAACAAAAGCAAAACACAATTATCAATTAATGCATCACTAATTAATCGCTAAATAGGGTTAAGTGGGATCAGGGTGTTACATTTTCTCTCTAAAATCTATGAATAATTAAATTGCAATGTTGGCAAAATCCATGTTGAGCACGGTTATTATGCTAGTGTAATTTATTGTTGATTTTTTCCATGTAAACCAGAAATGGGTAAACAGGAGTCATACCCGAACATAGACCCCACCTAAATCTAAAGTTTATTATTATTGTTCTATTCTATGTACTAATAATGTAAAGCTATTATATAATTACTATGTTCATGTACATTGCATCAATTTATAATTTTCACAAAGGAGAACAAGATGTCCTACAGAAAACAATAGGCCGCCTAGATTTTTTATATTCTTTTGGTAGAAACAAGCACGCCCACCTAGATGGATCCAAATGAGGGGGATAGTAGGAATCAAATGTCCCATTCATGATAGTAATGCAAATGATTTGGAGATATCACTAGAAATAGGAAAATGATCATTTGCTAAATCTAAGATTAAAAACAACTTGGGCCTGTTTCTTTATTAGAATTCAAGGAATTCCTGTCTGAGGATTCCTGAATTCCCAAACATAGTGGAATTCCTGAATGCTCCATTGTACTTGAGCACTTAAATATTCCACCAAAAAGCAAAGGAAATGGAATTCTAGAATTCCAAAGGGCTTTTGAGTCACTTAAGTTGACTGTAATTGAAGAAAAATTCTTACAAAGAAACATGAAATTTGAAAATGCTAGGAGACCACCCATCACATAATGTTCCAAAAATCCCAACAACTCAAAATGCAATCATAAATTCTTGGAAAGAAACATGCCCTAAAGTCCCTTGGAATGCATTAATTATAGAATAGGTGGCATCTATAGGGATGTGTTGGGTCATGATATCATTGAAGTCATGCCGCCTACCTTACTTTTCCACATTTGACTTGGGCCCACCTGCTAATATAGGAGATTTGACAACACAATTGCAATATTAACCTAATATCGACTAATAGGATTTCAGCACTATAGATTAGACTTGTCAATTTTGCCCTTTGACAAGGGCCCAGCTCCCTAGAAGCTCTTCAATCGAGGGATTTCATTCTTTCAAATAGGCTAGGACTAGACTAGAATAAAATTTTGCAAGCCTTCCAATTTTGAGGGCCATGCTAGGACAATACTCAACCTCTCGTCTGACCCTTATATTTTATCTTCATTTTAAAAAATATATAATTAAATATATGGTATGAACTACCCATTATAACAGTAAAATAACTAGTAAATGTTGGTACAAAGTTAATCTCATAATCCATAATCGACTACATAAGCAACTAAAACAGTCCCTTAAATTAAATGGTACTGATTTATTTCATATGCTTTGTTTTGCTCATATTCTTAACATCATAGTGCAAGAAGGGTTGAAAGAAATTAATTCAATTACTCAAAATATTGGGGACACAATAAGATACACTAAGAATGTAAATAATTGCATTTATAAATTTTGAGAGATTGCTTGTAAGTTAGAGCTTCATATTAGTAAGGGGTTACCTCTAGATGTTCCTACCAGATGGACACCTACTTAATGTTAGAGTCGGTAATTTATTTTCAAGAAGTCTTTTCTTGATTACAATTATCTGGCCAAAGCTATTAAACTATTCTATCAGATGACGATTGGGAGAGGGCCCTTATAGTTAAAGAATTTTTAAAGAAATTTTACAAAGCTACAAAAAACTTTTTTTGTAAATAAATTTCCTTCTATACATTTATTTTTACCAGACGTTAATAAAATATATTCAAGATTAGTAGAGAAATTAACTAACAATGGTTCTTTATCTAAAAATATGGCTACAAAGATGAAGGATAAATTTGATAAATATTGGGAGAATTATAATAGAATTTATGAGATTGCCATATTGCTCGATCCCAGTGGTGGCTGCAACTAGAGTCTAGCTAACCACCCTAGATTGGAAAAAGTCAATATAAATATATATATATATTTTGGTTAAGATACGTTTTTACAATCCTAAAAAAAGAATAGTGACCACCCTTAAGGGTCTAAGTGTAATTTTTTTGAAAACTTTAAGTAAAGGTCACAAGCCCTAAACCCCTTTATTCTTCATCAAAGCCACCGATTGAAACATAAATACATAAATAACACCTAAGAAATGAGAACAAGAACAAGGAGGAGGAGGAGGCTATTGGCTGCACCATCGTCATTTCCTTTTCCACATTTCAAGAATGAACTCTGTTTTATTTTCCCTTTCTAAGACATGAAAGCCGTGACAAATCAGGCTTTCCATTTGTGACTTCGTCATCTCTCTCCCAATCTCCCTCTCTTTTATCTGTGCCTAACAGCCTGACACTTACAAATCCACTCTAAGCATTCAAAAAGCCCTCCAGGAAACACACACATCTCTCTTAAAACTAAAATCAATCAAATCATGAAATCCTAAATCCCTAATATGAACCCCAACTAGCCCCCTAAATCTCATTTTCCTATGTGCTCCGATGCAATGTTTGGTTAGTATACTTGCATTCATTTGGTTTTTTGGAACATGTTCTTTTCATTTGTGGAATTTAATTAAATCTGAAATTAACATGTAAAAGCACACGAATTAGGTTTTGTTTAATGATTTTGTTAAGACATTAATATGAAATGCTAGATTTCTTTTTGTATATGTTATTTAATAAAGCTTATAAAATTTACATTTTTTTATACTAGCCTGATAAAAATTCCTGGAGCCGCCATTGTAATTGATCCTTCACGTAATGTAGAGTATATATAATTTATTTTAAGCGAATTACATGCATTAAATGAATATATAAGAATGCATACAAATGAAACTTTTAAACTTTTAGAAATCTTTTTGAGGAGTATTGAAGGAGATTAGTAAATAAATCTAGTTCAAACAATGAAGTTGAACAAGTTACATTAGATATTGGCAATAATGGTGAAGGTGAATTCTTTCAGTATTTAAAGAAAAGAACAAGAAAAGTAGCAGTCAAGTAAAATATGAACTAGATAATTACTTGAAGATCCTACAGAACAATCTAAAACATTAGATATATAAGATTGGTGAAAAGGAAATTCAATGAATTATCGAATTTTATCAAATATGGCTCATGATATTTTTGTTATTCCTATTTCCACAGTTACTTCTGAATCTACATTTAGCACTAGAGGAAGGATACTTAGCCCACATAGATCATATTTAAAATCAATGACAGTAGAGGCCTTTGTTTGTGCATATCATTGGGAACGTGCCAAAGAACATAATGACAATGAATTTGCTGATAATGATGAATTAGATGATTTATTAGATATATTAAAATAGGACTAAATTATGAATTTCTGAAGGTATTATCAAGTATATTATTTAAATTAATTTTATATATACAATACCTTTTGCATATAAAATAAGTATCATTACAAGTATTATTAAGTATCATCAAAAGTTTTTATTTTATATTATTTAATATATCACTACAAGCATTATTAAGTATCATTTTTTGTGTTATTTAATGTCATTAGAAGTAGTATTAAGTATCATTAGATGATATTATTATATAAATTAATTTTTATTTTTTTATCAGTTAATGAAAAAACTAATTCCGCTGTGCTTGCTTTATTGCAGCCATTATAGGTGACAGGCACAAATAAAGGACAAGAGTGAATGTTAGATTGACACTCCATGCTTAATGACAATGCTAAAATAATTTAGTAACAATGAATATAATGATAGTGTTGCAGTAGATGATTTATTAGATATATTAAAAGAGGACTAGATACTTATCTTATATGCAAAAGGTATTATTAAATTTTGAGGATATTATCAAGTATCATTGTTTAAATTAGTTTTACATATATAATACCTTTTGCATATAAGACAAGTATCATTACATGTATTATTAGTATCATCAAAAGTTTTTATTTTATCTTATGTAATATATCACTACAAGCATTATTAAGTATCTTTTGATGTGTCATTTAATGTCATTAGAAGTAGTATTAAGTATCATTACATGATATTATTACATAAATTAATTTTTAATTTGCTACCAGTTAATAAAAAAATTAACTCCGCCGAGTTTGCTTTATTGCAGCCATTATTGGTGCCAATCACGAATAAAGCAAAAAGGTGAATGTTGGATTATTACTCGATAATTGATGGCAATTCTAAAATAATTTAAAAATATAATTCTGGTTTTCAAACCCTGGGCTAGCCCTAGCCCTTGAAGGTAAGGGCCTAGGTGGAGTAAGCCCTTCAAGGGCTCTGGCCAACGTAGGCCTGGCCTTGCATATATTATGGGTAAGGCATAACAACCTCAAGCCCAACCCTTCCACAGGCCCACTAAAGATATGATGTTGTATCCAAAATGGCAAGACTTGGCCTATAATAATAATAATAATAATAATAATAATAATAATAAGTATTATTATTATCATCAACATCATCATCATCATTTAAGTCTTATCCTAACTATGTAATGGCCGTTATAAAAAAAAATTATTATGGTCAACTATATAAATTATATTTCTCCATTTTGATCTACTTTGAGCCAAATCCTTAGATAAGTTTTACTTTTTTATATTTATTTTTACTCCTTTCATCCACGTCCCCTCTTGAGACTACTCCATTCCATTGGTGGGTCATCAACCTTAATAGCGAACTGTTTATTATCGATGCCATTTGCATTAGTTGAACATGCCAAAACCATCTCAAACATTAAAAAGAGAGACCTACATTGCTCAAACAATCCTAGCTATCAGATCAATGCCCTAAAATCTAAAAGCTTAGGATCAATGACCAAATTCTATTGTTATTGCTATTATATTAGCCTTATCTATTGAATCAATTTGCCAGCCCACATTTAACTTATCTTTTATCTCCTAAGCAGATTTTTCACTGACATACAAACATGCATGTATTGTAATGGCCTTTCATGAGGCCTGCACAAACAAGATTACTTTTCATTGATGATGACATTTATACACTAACTTTATATGGGCTTGTTTGGATAAGTAAAAAGTAGAGTGGAGTGAAGTTAAATGGGCCCTAACAATTTAAAATTTCAACTCTACCCTATTTGGATGAGCCTTAACTAAAGGTGAAATATTGTTGTCAACCCATGTATACTTCATTTCACTTCAACCCTAAATATTTCAATTTTCTTGAATAAAAGTCAATTCTACTCAAATATTTATAGTTTTCATTTCACATCAAACATCCAAACAAAGTGAAGTGAAGTAATCTATCTTAACTTCAACCCACTTCTCCTCTACTTCACTCCTCGTATAAAAGCTATTATATTTTATTCTACTCCTCATTTATCCAAATAAGTCCTACATATATGTGCACACTATTTCATCCAATGGAGGTTTGGTCCCTGAAGGGTACCGACACTGACACCGATCTTCTGTGGCTTTAGTTTGAAATGTTATAAATGACTTGATTTGAAATATCACCTTTGTATACTACTTTTTTATTTTCAAATTCGTTTATGAAAATTGTGGTTTTATAATACGAAACAAACCAACTTATAAATTGGGGCTGATATATTAGCCCAGATGTAAAAGTTTCTGGATTAAGCACTTGATACATTCTTCAAAACTCTTTCTTAGCATTCAGCCGAAATAGAGTACTTACATGGGCCTAATATTGTGTTGTTACGAACATGTATAGTACAAATTGCCGTGTGAGTTAATTTGAGACACTGGTAAATTCAAGAAAAAAAAAATCAATTGAAAATGAAATTATAGTATTGTACCAATATACCTATTTATAACTTTTCTATTTCTACATGGGATACTTGGGTAGAACTAGAGGGGGGCCAACTAGGGCCATGGCCCACCCAAAATTTAAATACCCCTTTAAATTTTTTAATATTTTTATAACTTTTAACAAACACCCCCCCCCCCCCCCCCCCCCCCCCCCCGTTAAATACTTTTAACAAAAGCCCCTATACATTTTGTAAACAACATTAATTTTTTATACGTGGCCCTCCCAAAATTTTGTTTTTTCTAGATAGTGGCTCTCCCAAAGAAGAGTTCCTTGGTTTGCTTCTTGGATGCTTCGAATAAGCACCGCCACTCACGGGGATTACTAATTGAAGTAATGCATTTAAACCATAGATACTCTACCTTCTGTTTTTATTTAAAAAAAGAAGAAAGAAAAATCACCAAATCGCACACTCCATGACCCAACCAACCATATCTGCCAAAGCCATTCATGAACTGTTAAAAACTCTTTTCTTAGCATTCACCTGAAATAGAGGACTTGCATGGGCCTAATCTGTTGTTGTTACGAACATGTATAGTATGAATTGGCGTATGAGTTAATTTGAGACATCGGTGAGTCCAAAAAAAAATCAATTGAAAATGAAATAATAGTATTGGACCAATATACCGATTTATAACTTTGCTTTTTCTACGTTGGATACTTGGGTAGAACTATAAAGGGGGGGGGGGGGGGTGGGCGGGCCACACAAAATTTAAATACCCCTTTAAATTTTTTAATATTTTTACAGTTTTTAACAACTACTAACCCTTTAAATTTTTTAATATTTTTACAGTTTTTAACAACTACTAACCCACCCCCCCCACCCCCCCACAAAAAAAAGTTTTTAACAAAAGCCCCTATACATTTTGTAAACAAGATTAATTTTTCATACATGGCCCTCCCCTTTTTTTTTCTAGATAGTGGCTCTCCCAAAGAAGAATTTCTTGGTCCGCTTCTTGGATACTTGGAATAAGCACTGCCACTTAGGGGGATTACTAATTAGAGTCATGCATTTAAAGCATAGATATTAGATACTCTACTTTTTTGTTTTTATTAAAAAAAGAAAAGAAAAATCTCCAAATCGCACACTCCATGACCCAACCAACCTGTATCTGCCAAAGCCATTCATGAATTGCTCTAAACTCTTTTCTTAGCATTCAACCAAAATAGAGTACTTGCATGGGCCTAATCTGTTGTTGTTACGAACATGTATAGTATGAATTGCCATGTGAGTTAATTTGAGACACTGGTAAATCCAAAACAAAAAAAAATAAAATAAAATACAATTGAAAACGAAGTAATGGTATTGGGCCAATATACTTATTTATAACTTTTCTTCTACGTGGGATACTTGGATAGAACTGAAGGGGGGCCAACTAGGGCCATGGCCCACTCAAAATTTAAATACCCCTTTAAATTTTTTAATATTTTTATAATTTTTAAGATATACTACTCCCCCTAACATTTTTTACGAAAGCCCCTATATATTTTGTAAACAATGTTAATTTTTTTTATGTGGCCCTCCCAAAAAAATTTTTTTTCTAGATAGTGGTTCTTCCAAAGAAGAATTTCTTGGTCCGCTTCTTGGATACTTGGAATAAGCACCACCACTCACGGGGATTACTAATAAAAGTCATGCATTTAAACCATAGATACTCTACTTTCTGTTTTTATTAATTAAAAAAAAAAAGAAAAATCTCCAAATCGCACACTCCATGACCCAACCAACCTATATCTGCCAATGCCATTCTAGAACTGATCAAAACTCTTTCCTTAGCATTTAGCCGAAATAGAGTACTTGCATCGGCCTAATCTGTTGTTGTTACGAACATGTATAGTATAAATTGCAGTGTGAGTTAATTTGAGACACTGGGAAATCCACAACAAAAAAAAAATCAGTTGAGAATGAAATAATAGCATTGACCAATATACCGATTTATAACTTTTCTTTTTCTACGTGGGATACATGGGTAGAACTAGAGGGGGGCCAGCTAGGGCCATGGCCCACCCAAAATTTAAATACCCCTTTAAATTTTTTAATATTTTTATAATTTTTAACAAATACTACTCCACCCAACATTTCTTAGAAAAGCCCTTACATATTTTGTAAACAACATTAATTTCTTAGACATGGCCCTCCAAATTTTTTTTTCTAGATAGTGGCTATCTAAAAGAAGAATTCCTTAGTCCACTTCTTAGATACTTGGAATAAGCATCGCCACTCACAGGGATTACTAATTAAAGTCATGTATTTAAACCATAGATACTCTACTTTCTTTTTTATTTTAAAAAAAGAAAAAATCTCCAAACCGCACACTCCATGACCCAACCAACCTGTATATGCAAAAGCCATTCATCAACCAAATCTGTAATTTACCTACATTATCATCTAATCTTGACCTGACCCAATTCACACTTCTTCTTCAAAACCAATCCCCAATTCTATTTAAAATTACGACTCTCATCTCAAATATCATATCTCACACTCTTTCCCATCACCCACAGGGCTCCTAACAAGCAGTCCACAATGGGAAAGCCAGCAAATGGTTATAAAAGCCAGCAAAAGAGAAAAATTCTTAGGCCAATATGTAAAACTAAACTAGGTTTCCCAAGAAAGTTGGGACCTGTTTGTTTCATGTAGTTTAATAAATAGGAATTGTAATACTTCTATATCTGAAAATGGTTATAAAATTATAGAAACAAATGTGAATTTTCTAAAATGCACATCAAAGACCTCTGTACTGATGGAATTTAAATAAGGGGGGCGTGGGGGAGGGAATACACGACCCTAGTAATTCAAATCCTTGGGAAATAAGGGTTGCATCTACATTCCTATGTTTTATCATTCACCCCTTGCCCCTTTTTTTTTTGGTAAAAGGACTATGAATTCCTATGTATTTTATGCAAACATATAGGGCCTTGGGAGCTTTTGAAATTTCTTGAGGGCCCTGCCCACCCCTTTCCCCTATGGTACTTCCCCTATTTGATATTGTAATTTTTATTTGTATTTGTCAAAATTACATACCTAGTGAAATCTCTCTCTCTCTCTCTCACATCGATATGAAATCTCTCTAAATCCATTATTTGTTTGATTTGTAGATTACCAGATGAAGAGGCTGGGGAAATCCCGGCAGCTTGTGTTGTGATGAGGGCAGATGCAATGGAAAATGAAGAAGATATCATGAAGTATGTTGCTTCCAATGTAGCCACTTATAAGCGAGTGAGAGTGTTGCACTTTGTGGATAAGATACCGAAGTCACCTACGGGAAAGATTTTGAGAAGGCTTCTTAAAGAGACAATGGTGAAGTTGGGCACAGCCAAGCAAGGATTGTGAAAAGGGTGCACCCCAAAATGCCTAAGGTTGGCATCTGGGTATTGAGTATATGAAACTTATTTGATGTGTTAAGTCTCTTTTAATCACTCTATTTTCATATGTTTCTTTTTCCTTTTTTTTTTCTTTTTTTTCTTCTTTTGATGAATCTTTTTGAAGTCTTCAAAGACATTATACAAAATATGTTGAAAAGAGAAAATTTGGTGTTTTTTTTCTAAATAAATGATATTAAAGATTAGGGGGTATTTGAATATATAATATTTTTGAAGATTTTGTTATGTTATCAAATATAATCTACCCACTCGAAAGTAGGTGTTTGGCTGGCCAAGAATCTATCAAGTGAATGACAATTTTGTGTATGTATGAAATAATCTTTGATGCAAAAATCTTAAAAACATTGGTTTCAAGCTTTATTTAATAACCCTAGGTATGAGAGTTCATGAGCAACCATATCATAATGGCCCAGTATGATTTCCAGAATAGTCTGATTCCCAATAGTAGAGTGGTCTATCTATGATTAGAAACATCTATTGCGTCCCATGCAAACCTCCCTTAGTATAAGGGGTGCTTCCAGCTGTTGGATTTGGAACTCAATCCAACAACTGAGGATCATCAAATATAAAAAGCTGAAAATTAGACAATCCAAACCAACCATTCCCTCTTCTATCGATTTTGATCCCAGGGTTTTTTGAAAATTCCTCTACCCTTCCTCCGATACTTAGCTTGGTGTATATATATATATATATATATATATAGATATATGGTACACTAGTTATGCATCCAGTCCAGTGCGCATCTTGCACAATGGGGTGGGGCCCACTTGATATTCCATCCGACTAGACCACACAAACAAACCCCCTCTAAATTTCACACACCGCTAGGGTTTTCACCGATCTAAATGGATTAGACAGTTGGATTGACTGTACACCTATTCAAATGGATTGTACACCATTAAACTAGTAAGGCCCTGATGGAGATGATAGAGTTTACAGTTGGGGTTGGTTTTTTCTTTCCTTTTGCAGTGAGGAGGGGCCCAAAAAGTTTGGTCGATCCCCCCTAGTCCCAGTCCTAGGTTGGGCCAATGTGGTCCCCACATATAAGGATCTGCTTTCAAAGTGTGAATATTCTAGATCCTACAAGTAGATCTAGATTTGGATCCAAATTTGACCTAGATCCGAAAATGGGTTATGTACCCCATTATAAAAGGAAAAGTTTCAAATAGGGATTTAAATTCTCGCCTTGTTTTTGAAAATAACGTATATTTCAAAGCTTTTCAAATTAGTCCCTAAGTTTTTTAACAAGTTTTTAATTAAGAACATGCGACCAATTAATGGAATTTCCTAATAAATTTTTCTCTCAATTTTTTAAAATATCCAAATTACCCACACTATAAAGCCATTACATTGTTCCGACAACCGCTACATTCAACCGATTATTGTGGAGATACTAGTTGTCCACGATCACGGATGCCAATGAAGCAAATAAGGAGAATATAGAGAGGAAGTGAATGAATATTTTAATTCAATGAAAGGTAATTTGTGTATTTTATAAAAATTGAGTAAAAAAGTTGCTAGATAATAGCTTTAATTTGAAGGATGTCCTTAATTGAAAACTTCATGGACAACTGAGGGACTAGTCTGAAAACTTCTACAATTTATGTACTTTTTTGAAAGAAGGCAAAGACTTAAGGCCTTATTTGAAAATTCTCCTTATAAAATAAAATAAAAAGTCTCCATAGCTGCTATATTACTAACCAAAATCATAAAATGGAACCATTTGCACCCCTACTTGGAATTGGTGTCAATATACAGCAACCCATTATTTTTCAAAATTAGATGGTCCCTAAAAAATTTTTGGGGGTCTTGGGTTTCTATAATGCAAGCCAAAAAAATATGCAGCAAAACAAATGAAACAAACTTGCAAGGAAAAGCAATCAAATATAAAAGAAGAAGACAAATAGATTTTTAATGTGAAAAACTCCGACGGGAAAAACCACAAGCCTTTCCGGACTAACAAAACCAAATACTAATTTCGAACAGTTATAAGATATACTTATAACCCTTTATAGCCAGTCCCTCGATAGAGATGTAGTTCTTCTTGTAAAAATCCGTGACACGACTAGCCTTCCATGCCCTGCTCTCCACACTTGATCCAATCACCATGATTCTATAAGATGAGCAATCTCCTACAAAGAAGTAAAAGAAATAAAACTCTAAAACTCAAAACTTCAGTACAATCTCTCTAATAGAAGCTCTAGGAAGAAGGATGATCTTCAAAGTATAATTTCCACTTACAATAATGAGATCTCTATCTTAGGGTTGAGAGAGAATCCCTTTCTATAGCCTATAATTTGTGCTTTTAAAAAATACTCCTCGTAGAACAAAAACTGCTAGTTCCTTAAAAAAATACTCCTTGTAGAATAAAAACAACTAGTTCCTTAAGGAACACTCCTTGTAGAACTCGACTTACTAATCGTAGGACAAATAGGAAATAATTCCGTAATAGGAAAGTGGGTTCCTCAGTCCATCTAATATGAAATATCGATACAACTTAATGAACCCAAAGTTTTGTCCAACCCATGAATTATCCAACATACAAAATCCTTACAGTCTCCTCGTTTGGTAATTAATAGACAAAATTCCCTTTTTATTCAATCTACCCAAAAATAAAACCAAAATTACAAACTCTCTTTACATTCAATCTACTCAAAAATAAAACCAAAATTTACATTGAGATGCAAAACAAATAATCTGTATCATCAACTCTATATCAATTACCAATTGAATACATTAATCTTCAACTTCTAACTCTCTTGAATTTCTGAATCTTTTTCCCCCTTGATTCTACATTTTTCCCCATTTTTGTCCATGATTGATGATCTTAATAATATCAACCTGTAGCATAACTATCAATCAGAATCCAGCAGTAGCTCTCCCTCAATTGTGACTCCCTCTTAAAAATATCTTCATAGCAGCTGGGGGTAAGAGCGTGATCTTCTTGATCATAGGCTTTTGGATCTTGGTACCTACACTTGAAAACTTAGGAATTTAAGCATAGTTTGTACCAACACATTGGACAATTCATATTTCTTGGCCCAGATGACTTTTTGTCTTGACTTTTAGCTAAGGTAACTGCTTCCTCCAATGCGTATTCTTTGGCATAGCTCCATCTTGTTGCAGTGGGGTCGAATGTCATTTAATTCCACAATGATAACATGTGGGTGTGACTTTAGAACTCAACACATTCTTCTTCTTTGCACTACTCACCATATGATTTGTATTTGCATACGTGAAACAATTGGTGCCAAAGAATTTAAAGCAAAACTTTTAACATAAACAATTTTACTTTAGCATTTGAAGTAGATGCTCCTTAATCATAGCCAAGACCATGTTTATCATTAGGCCATTTCTTATTGCAGTAGAGCCAACATTTATCTTATCAAGCATTCACTCTAATATTATCATCTTCAACTTGCCATTCAAGTCAATATCCTAATAAGTTTGACAAGTTTGCAACTTTTTCTTCAACTCTTTCATCTCTTGTGTAGAATTCTTATGATCGGCAATCTGTGACTCATATTTATGTTCTACAGCAATCAACTTGTTAGCTAAATCATTATAATGATTATCAAAGAGTTTGACCTTATCATGAGCTTCAACCAATTCAGCTTTAAGCGAAGAAATTTGTTCTTTTGTAGCTTGCCAATTTATTACAACCTTCTCATTCATCTTGGCTATCTTCATAGTTTTGCTAAACAAAAGTTGATATTCTACCTTCCAATCAGGTTCATCCTCTAACTCACTAATATCATTATCAAAATCAGCTTTAGAGGAACACATGAGACCTACTCATGAAAGCAACATACTTGGCCTAGCATTTTCAGGGACAACAAATTCAAGTTCAACTTCAAAATCATCCCTTATTGCATTCAGAACTTTACCATATATCTTCTTTTTTGTATTTGCATGCTTAGATGCTCTATTGCTAAACCTTTTGCATTTAAAGCATTGAATAAATTTAAGATTTTTCTTTTTAGACTCAGATTTGAGCATCTTTTTCAAGTCAGATTTATTATCTTTCAGAACAAGAGACATGGTATTCGATGTGCCTTCATAGTTTAATTCTATTATAGAAATCTCAAATGATCAAATCACAACAGATTTGTGTAACCCTCTCTGATTCCAATTGAAAGATTTTTGGGTCCCAGATTTCTAGATTGCAAGACAAACAATATGCAGTGGAATAAATAAAAAAAATTTACAAGCAAACAGAATGAACCACACAAGAAGAAGACATGCAAATTTTGAACGTGGAAAACCCCACAAGAAAAACTACGAGCTTTTCCAAACTAGTAAAACCAAGCACTAATTTTGAGCAGTTACAAGATATATTCGCAACCATTTCCAATCAGTCCCTTGACCACACTGAATTCTTCTTGTAAGAATCCATGACACGACTAGCCTTCCGTGTCCTGCTCTTCACACTTGATTCAATCACCATAATTCCACAAGATGAGCAATCTCCTATAAGAAAGTAGAAGAAAAAAGACTCTAGAACTTAAAACTTCAGCACAACCTCTCCAATAAAAGCTTTAGAAAACAAAGATGATCTCCAAAGTATAATCTTCACTTAAATAATGAGATCTCTGTCTTAGGATTGAGAGAGAACTCCTTTTTGTAACCTACAATTTGTGCCTTAGAAGAATACTTCTTGTCAAACAAAAACTGTCGGTTATTTAAAAGAATACTCCTTGTAAAATAAGAACTATCAATTCCTTAAAAAATACCCTGTGTAGAGCTCAACTAATTAATCCTAACACAAATAGGAAACAATTCTGTAATAGAAAAGTGGGTTTCTCAATCCATCTAATAAGAATATCAAATACAACTTAATGGACCAAAGTTTTGTCCAACCCATGAATTAACCAACATACAAAATCCTTACAGCTCCACTTCTCTTGTTCGTGCTATATCTCGAACCCAAGATAATCCAATGGAGTAAACCATCATTAGATGACTACAATGATTACCAGTTAATGGGTCGGACATAAGGTCGCTTGCTTCCACTTAGTTTCAATTTCTTTCTGTGGCATGACATCTTGCGAATTCCTTGTAAATTGCCCAAACTCTTCATTCTGTTATATGTGATTACAAAATTTGGCAAAGTGTAGATGAAATCTGACATTACCCAAATCCAGTGATATTATATTATAAATGTGTCCAAACACCCCTGGCCCCTTACTATAAACTCAAGTAGAACTATATTAAACCGTCACCGCAATATTCTTGTGGAGAGTCTGTGTGTATACATGGTTGCGTGCAAGAGAGAATGATCACAAGTGAAATTGTAAATAGATTGGTTTACAATAATGTAGAGATTACCTTCCTAGAAGCAAAATATTAAAAGAAAATGACTAAACCTAAGAAAGTTGCCAAGAACACAATATGAACCACGTGAAAAGGCCCTTATGTCCAACCAATAAACAACAAAATCCAAGGAAGATAGGTTTTTCCATTTTTGGTAGAAACGACTAGGATTAGTTAGGTATCCCTCTTACTCCATGTGAGTTTTTTTTAAATTTTTTGGGTCGCTGTCCGATGAAGAACATGACATGAAGGTTTTCTAAATGACGTGGTATTCGTTTTAATGGACTAATCACCTATCTATGATAATATTGTTTTTTAAAGGACACAATAATAGGTACTAATGATCTTATTTGTTTCTCAAATGTAGAATAGAAAGTGAATTCAGAATTCATCATGCACATGAACCTCACTAGGATGTAACATGCGATTAGGATGAATTAATGTAAATTAATGAAAACATCAACATAAGATCAATATGAGAATAAAGGGATAGCCCAAAGGTTGGTAGTCTCATTCTCACCCAACAACGATGGGTTTGGTCCTTGTGTCCTCTCCCCTATGTGTGTAGCTGATCTTCTCCAAAATCCAAATCCAAACCCAATTCAAATTCCACGAGTATCAAAATCTAAAGTAATTACATTCAAGTATTCAACCCAAACCCAAATAAGGCGAACTTAAATTTCACTTTTAGTTAGGTGGGGTCATGTGGGTTCAAATTTTGTCCCAACCCAAGTTGACCCCTATTCAGCAAGCTTTACTTGTTGTCTCTTTCTTGCATTAAATCAAACATCATTCAATAGATCTGATTTTTAGTAGTTAATAGCACCAATTCCACCACGTCTATAATTTCAAAGGCACTAGGGTGATTCAACTTATTTACTTTTATTTTAATCACAAATTGCATAGTGCTCGATTAGGCCAAGGGCATAACTTAAATTGATATGAAAACGTTTATAGATGTAAAGCATATGAATTGTTTGAATTTTAAAAATAAGTCCTGCTCAAAAAATTATATTCATGGACACTGCAAGATACAATCCTATGCAACTGGCAACATGACTTTAAACAGAGGCCTGCATATACATTGGTGTCAAAATATTTTGATTTCTTGCAATTTTGCTATTCTTTATTTGCTTTTTCCTTCCATAAAAAGTGAATTTGAAAAGTTTCCTAGATTAGTTTTATCTTTTTGCTTGCTATTAAAAGAAAAACAAATTATTCTTAAATTTTGAAGAAAAATTTTAAGGGGTTACTGATCAACGTAGACCCCAAGTGCAAGGTTTCGATGTAGTTTTACCCGGTAAGTCCGGGGTCATATCCATAAGGAGCTGGTATTCGCAAAAAACATATCCTATTCAGAAAAAAACTAAAGCTACCCTAAGAAGATCTACAAAAATACACACTACTACTTCTAAAAATTAAAATTAAATTACAAGTCCAAATTTGAAAAAAAAAATTACAATTTAAATCTAACCTAAAAATCCTAAACTTAAACAATTCTATACCTAAAAATTGCAAGACAATGAAATAGATCAAACCACCAATGTAAAAGAATAAATAACCATGCATTAAATAAATAAAAAATCAGAAATAAAACATTTAGATGTAATAAAGAAATAATGAAAAGAATGCTAGTTTCTCTTATTTTTGGAAGATTAAAACACTGTATTGGCAGAATAAAAAAAATCCACAAAAGCACCGTATCAAGTGCGTGCTGTCACCACACACAAACACACGGTGCTGATCCAAGGTGAAACACCTTGACCTCACTAATTGTGTATTTAAAACTAAATAAACCAACACACCCAATAATATCCCAAAAATAATAACTAGAAAAAGAAAAATCTACCCCTACCCTAGATCAAGACATCAACAAGAGAGGACTCCGTGCGCGATCCAAACTCTTATCTTCAATCTTCACACCAGGGAGGATTAGATGATAGGAGAAGATGAAATGGAGAGGATGGATCCAAGTGGGCTGGCCAAACCCCTCTTTGGATTGTGCTAGAATGGAAATTGATGTGGTATGGTGGAGTATGGAAAAGAAAGGAGAGAAAAAGGTGATGGGAAGGTGGCTGTGGACGTGTGATGTGGAAAAGGAAATGAAGAGAAAAAAAAAAAGAGAAGGGAGAGATGGGCGTGGGATGAGAGGGGTGGTATATATTGGCTCTTGCACTTACTTCCCTTTATGGTATATATAAGAATATATAATGGGAAGTCTACAAGAAAGAGAGGTGTGGGTAGGAGTGCTATATGGATAATGACATGAGTGAATAGGAAGCATAGATGTAGGACACATTAGAGAAAGGCATGGAAGCAAACTTACGTGTGGTAATGGTAGTCTTCTTTGGCTTGGAGATTGAGTTTCCAAATATATATATATAAGAGAGAGAGGGAATGGCGTGAAACGCTAGGATTCTACATGTAAAGAATAAGTATGGAGAGAATGGCGTGGAATAAAGGTAAGAATAGAAAGTTTATGATGGCATAGCGTCCAAACACTTTTGGACTTCTTTCCTTTCATGAAAAAAACTTCATAAAATTGGCTCTACCTTGGATTTCTTTCCAAATAATGTCCTGGCTTATAATCTTTTATGCAGGTCCTTTTCTTAAATTTCTACAAATGAAAGTGATTTTTAATTAATTTAATAATTTTGAAAAAAAAATCACAAATGCGCTAATGCGGGCCCAATTTACATAAAATGACATACTAAATTCTCATCATTGATAATGATTTAACTTTAATTAACTAATGATGATAAGAAATTTTATCATTCCATGCAAAATCATATATTTGAAAAACACTTCTAAAAATAGAAATCCAAAATGGAAAATTGCATGATTTTACGGAAATTTGTGATTTTTAAATGAATTTTTGCAAGAAAACTCAATATTAATTTCTAAAATCATAAAAAAAATGAATTCCAACTAAATGAAGAAATTTCTAATGAATAAGCCCTTAAAATTCCTCAAAATACACATAAAATTATGCATTTTTAAGAACTTATCATTAGCCAAACTAAATCCTTCACTCCCCCTTTCTCTCGAAATGGGAAATCTTTGTAAGAGACATTTCTCCTCCACCGCTTTTTGAGAAAAGCATTTCTCTACAATTAATTTTATTTGGGCATGTGGCTATCCTTTAGATTAAAATAGGAATTTATTAAAATAGGAATTGGTCCCACCATATTTGAACACACTTTTAAAATATGATTTGCTCAATCTTATGATGAGACCAACTCCAATTTGAGCAAAAATTGGGAAAGTCCACTTAAGAAGAGGCCTTTTTGTTTTAAACATCATGGATATTATACCTTGACTCTTTTTATGACATTGGCTAATGGCTGTCAATAGTATGATCTTAGCCATTTATTCCTAGTCCAGGCATCAAAGCCCATCAAATGATTATAATAATCAATCAATGGATTTTCAACCATCCATGTTTACCATAGGAATCGTGTCCCATTAAACGGTTACAAGCAACCAATCAACAATTTCTCATTAATTAATTTTGGTTGGATTGGTTATAAGTGATTAATTTGACATAAACCCTACTATGATTGGAATGATATACAACTCCCAGTTGCAAAACAAAGAGTGAGTGATTATTTAGAGTGGTTTGGATTCATTATGTGAGCCTATTATTATTATTATTATTATTATTATTATTATTATTATTATTATTATTTTCTATGTTAACAATCCTCTAAGTTTGGAGAATTTTTATCCTTAAAAAACTATTGAAGTATTTTCAATTGTAGGAATAGTAAAAAATTTTGTAATAAATAAATAAGTTTATATTAAAATTATAAGTATAAAATAACAAATAGGAAAATAGTTTTTCCTCAAATGGTAACATGAACTTTCATTAAAAAGAAGAGAATTACAAAGAGAGAAAGGCAAAGGGAGGCACATGAGCATTGTACCCCCACGTAACTACAAAATAAATCCTTGCATAGAGAAACCCCTCTCGACCCCTTTTTTGGCCGCAAAGGATTTTTGTATGTTGGCCAATCATAGGTTAGACAAAAGTCTCAGTCCATTATGTTGTGTTTTATTTTTCTTTTAGTATGAACTGTGGTATAAGTCACCGAATGCACAGAAGTGAAGAAATCGAAGAAAGAAAGACAAATTAAATTGTTTTTCTAAGGATAATATAAATTAAAAAGCTCATATCTCACAAATTGAACATCAAATAAAGGTAAGCTACCTACCATTGACAACTCATTTCGAATAAATATCCGTAGAACTCAAGATTGAGTCAATTAGAGCTGAAGCAATAAAGTTATGGCCTCAGGAAGTTTGCATAAATTTCTGCTAAATTTTATCCGATCATTCGGGAAAACATCCAATCAATTAATTAGACCAATGTCAGAAGCTTCATTCGATCAATCAGGCAGTTCATACGATTGAAAGGATAACGAGAAATTTCCCATTAACTTGCCCGGGATTATTTCCTATTTGTTTATTCTTACTTGGAATCTAACCCTAAGGCATGAATTATGGGTTTCCTCTAAACACTAATATATCCATCTCTTTATTCTTAGTAGAGATTACTCATCGGAAATTCCCTTTCTTTAGAGCTTTCATTGAAGAGTTGAAGTGTCAAAACTTTTTTCTAGAAAGTTGTTGGTTCTACATCTCTTGTAGAAATTTTGAAGCCATCTCGAGTGTTCGAGGTGTGAGTTGATCCAGCAGAGAGGAATACACGGTGAACGAGAGTCGTGTGGCAAAAGGAGTGCACAAGAAGAACTCAATCCTATGGGTGCGAAAAGGGTGTGAGTATCTTGTAAATGTTCATTATTGCTTGATTAATCCTTGTTGGATTCATGGTTTTTTACCTGATTGAGGTTTTCTATATTAAAAAACTACGTGCTTTCTTGTGGTGTGTGCTTGTGTTTGATTTGATTTAATTTCCACTACATATACATATCTAAGGATTTGGCTCAAAATAAAATGGAATGAAGAAACAGAATTCATGTAGCTGACCCCAACATGATTGGGCTAAGGCTTTGATGATGATGATATCACATACATACTTGGGAGCACCCCCCCCCCCCCCCCCCCCCCCACAACCCCCACCAAAAAAAAAAAAAAACCTTCATGGCCTAAGCATTGGCAAAAAGGTTAGACAATCTTAGTTCGCGACGAAAGACAATGGTGAAACAACACTTGGATTTCATTGAAGAGAAAATAAAATTTTCATAGATTCATCTTTTGCTTATAAACTCAAGCACTTGCATTGGAAAAGTCATTCTCTATGATAAGGGCACCCTGAAAATATCTCATAGAGTACCTTACTGCACTACGTCAAAATTCGCAAACAACAAGTGTTCTGAGCTGTCGTTTAATTGGAAAAATGACAGTCGAACCTATCGTTTTGACCGTCGATAATATTGGTGTAGCTTTTCAAAAACAAGTGTTCATAACCGTCACGTAAATTTTAACTTAACAAGTATTTCGAGCTGTCGTTTTTATAAGTGTTAGTAGCTCTCGTTTTTTTATAATGACAACTGTCGTTTTTTTAATCAATTATTAATTACAAAATAGTTTTTTAACAAATTATCAAGGTATAGGAGCCGTCATTTTTAAAAAGTATCTATAGTCTTCTTCAAATTTTCAAGTGTTAATAGGTGTCGTTTTTATCTGTTTTTTTAAAAATAAAAAAGTACCTATTTATAGAATTTATATAATGATCCATTCAATAAATGTTATTGGTAATCCACCCATAAATACTAACAATAACACATTAGATAAAAACAAACATCATTAGTTTAATTAAAGTCACCTGAATTAAAATTCAATCCAATACATAAAATCAAAGCTTCAAGTGAAATCATTCTAAGACAAAAAATAAACTCGAGTCGAAATTGCAACAAAGAAAAATGAACCTAATCTAAAGTCTTATACA
This sequence comes from Sextonia rubra, assembly GCA_037013555.1. NCBI lineage: Eukaryota > Viridiplantae > Streptophyta > Magnoliopsida > Laurales > Lauraceae > Sextonia > Sextonia rubra. The sequence continues at coordinate 52,717,647 of JASUAD010000006.1, read as the reverse complement.
TGGGCCAATCAATCATATCACCCAAAGTGATATCTCCAAAAGTTTTATCTTCGCTAAGTAACTGGATCAAATAATCAAGAATCTTATCCAGAACAATCCTATAGCATCCTGGATAGTCAAGCGATGAACCAATCACAGTCCTATAAGCAACACAAACGTCCTTCTGCACCGAATGCATCAACCTATGTTGAGTCAATCTTATTCGTGGACTTGCTTGTTCTGTCTGTGTCTCTTGATGAGGTGATTCATTCCGAGCCTATAATATTATTAGAAATAAATGGTGTTAACATACTTCATCAATTAAAATATTATCTATTTAATTATAAAAATCTAGAATATATGAAAAATAAATATTATACCTGAGAATAATTCCTATGATGGGTGGATGACCGCATCACTGTCCCACCTTGAGATAGAGTTTGTTTTAACTCATCCATATCTTTCCGTAGGACACCCGTCTCCTCTGTCAACTTTATCATTTGTCTCTCAATCTTTTCATTCAATAACTTCTCATCTGCTAACGTTTTCATAAATGGAGCAGAATAATGGATACTTGTCATAAAAACACCCATACCTAAGCCGCACACACGTTCTCAAGAATCAAGACCAATGATCTACACAAAAATAAGATAAAATGATGTCAATATTTAGGCAAATACTAAATTGACACTTATCAGGCTTTATCATCAACAAGAAAATAAATGAATTATACCTTAACAACTGGGTCATTTTTTAGATCTTTTTGTGCAAGAGATCTATCAGCTTCATGAAGACTTCTAACAGCATCCTACAAAACATATGATAAATAACAAGTAAAATAAAAAATCTAAAATAAAATGAGTGTAACACTAAAATATTCATACCCATAAAAATAAAATATCATCCACAACATATTGAATCATATAAAATGCATCTGAATAAAAAAAAAATTTCCCCACCACTATTGGGCTAGAAACTGATCCATCCTTCTTAGTATGAGTTCTTAAAAAGAGGTCCGTACGAGTAATCTCCTGACCCGGATTTTCTTGTTCCTATAAATAATTCAAGATATAAATTTTGACCATTGATAAAAATCATAGATAAATTAAACATGATATAAGCATTACACTTACCATATCATCTGCCACCCTAGCCTGTCCCTTTCGTCCAGAAGTATGAGGGCAAATCATCTTTGACCTATCAATCTGACCTTTCTCCCTTAAAGCCTGGGCCTCTTCCATTGATTCCATGTCCACAAATGACTTCCAATCTTCCTCTCTAACATGTGAGGGGACATGAGCTTTCTTCTCTGCATTTGTGGCATATTTATCAGACTTTGCGACGAAGAAATGACTTCTAATCCCTCCAACTGTCATTTGCTCTCCTCAATACATATTGTTTGTGGCATACTGAAACTTCATATGAGGACTGTGTAAGATAAGAAACATAATTTAATTATTGCATGTATTACATTAAATTACTATCTATAAATATAGTGATAATTGCACAAAAATACTCACGCATATGAGATCTCAAACTTGATCTTTAAAATTATTTGGCACTTTTGTCCAGCTGGTATAGTTGGGTGGGACATTTGACCTTGTTATATGCCCTACATCCGTGCTGAATTTCACTGAGTTAGGCCCTATAGGTCGACCATCAACGCTAAAAGCAACATGGATAAGAGTACCTGTTGTAAATATGTAACAATCGTTAAAACTATAATGAGAACTTTCCTATCACTACAAATTAAAAAATGTAGTATTATGTATGGAAACATTGTGCATTTAAAAAAAAATAAAAGACATACAACGTGAACAACATATGATAAGCACAATAGGAACAATATATGAAAATAATATAATTTTTGACATAACATGATCACCTGCAACCCAGATATTCTTCAGCATCATTGATATCATTGGCTTCTAAGATTGATCTCTTTGACCATGGAGTGGAATGATTTTCTTCTACACTCTTCCTCTTCTTGCCTCTTTTCCAAACTTTGTCTCATTCATTTCCATTCTACTTAGTACTTCAGAACCACTCAAACGCCTGGGAGGATTCCTATGTTCTTCATACCCATTAAATTGTGATTTTTGGTACCTAAAAGGATAAGTCATACTTGGTAAAAATTTTCTATGCCCCATGAAACACAGTTTCTTTCCATTTGTTAGCCACTTGGACTCTGTCCCTTCACTACATATAAGACAAGCATACTTTCCTGCAGTCCTAAAACCTGACAAATATGCATATGCTGGGAAATCATGTAGAGTCCATAACAAAATTGCTTTCATTGTGAACATAGTATTTTTATAGGAGTCGTATGTTTTGATTCCAGTGGACCACAATTCATTCAGCTCTTCAATCAATGGTTGCAGATAGACATCAATGTTATGCCCTGGGCCTTTCTTTCCAGGAATCAACAATGTCAAAGGGACGGAGGAAGATTATATGGAACAATCATAACTGACCAACAACTATAGGCATTGTTATTATTTCCAAAAAGATTGAATCCATCTGTTGCAAGCCCCTACCGAACATTACTTGCTTCAGAGGCAAAATTAGACCATTTCCGATTGACTTGTTTCCAATATGAAGAATCCACTGGATGGCGCATGATTGATTGGCTTGGTATAGCGCTTGCATTTGCATGCCATATCATACTCTCTGCAATCCATAGCACACTATACAATCTTTGCAATCTTGATGCTAATGGAAAGTATCTTAACTTCTTCCAGAGCTTACGCTTACCATTCGGCTTTGATTTATCTTCCGGCTACAATCTACTTTTGCCACAGGTAGGACAAGTATCTCGATTTTCATGTTCTTTCTAGTATAATATGCAATCATTAAGGCATGCATGGATAATGTTACAGTCCATACGCAATGAATTAACCATCTTCTTAGCAGTATATGTGTTCTCCAGTAAAGTGTTATCTTTTAGAAGAACCCTTTTAAACAATTTGAGTAACTCATTGAAACTCACATTGGACCATCGATGTCTAGCCTTCATGCTTAGTAATTCAATTGTCACTGATAATTTTGTATCCTCAACTTGACATGATTGCTACAAGGGTTGTACCGCATCTTCCATCAATTCTTTGTATCGAATATTATCTGGTGAATGCTCTTGAGCGTCACCATCTTCTTCATTATTAACTTCATTAATTCCTTCAGATAGGTTACCACCCATTTGAGATAGTGTCTCACCCTCGCCATGAACATGCCCAAATAAATTACCATATCAACCATGCCAACATATGCATCATCATTTTTGCTACTGGCTCCAACTTCTTTATGTCTTTGGAGATGGATTTCCCCATGATGGATCCATGTTGTATACGACTTATCTATGCCATTACATATTAAATGTGTACGAATATCATTTATTGTTTTCTTCCCTTTGATTACATTTCGACATTTTATGCAAAGGCAACAATACCAATCCTCTCCTATTAATATAGGCGCATTAGTTCTAAGGAGCTTAATGAATTCTCCAACTCCTTTTATATATTCAGAAGATGACCTTGATGCCTTCATCCACTCTTTGCTTCGAGTCATATTTTGAAAAATATTTTGCAACCTTCTCAATTGAACCCTTCATTGCCAAAAGCATTCAGAAATTAGATTTCATTTATAGCATATTTGTTTGCACAAGAATGTACTTTTTTTTCAAATAGAATCACTCCATCATTGAAAAAAATATTTCAAATATAAAATACTTGGTCCTACAAGCTCATACGACAATTATAATAAAGTAAAATTGTTTCAAGAGGCCAATATACACCAAATATAATTCCAATGATAAATTTAAAATAAGTTGCAAACTAGTGGCATGTATGAGGGTAAGTGTGGTACCTGTGTTGTTTAAAATTTCTCCTCTATTTGATGGAGATCTGCTCCTCTATCTTTCACCTTGCATTATACTGGAGATGGATGGTGCTGGAAACATCAAGCTAATATTTATGTTAGACCTAAATATATTTACCAAATGAAATTAGGAAGTTTATTACTGCTTTTTATTTTTATTTTTATGCTTATCTTTCTTTATAGATTCTTTACTTTGGCTTGGCTTAAAAAAAATTTTTTTTTTTTTGCTGAATTTGGGTTCATGATTTAATAATTCTTGATGGGGCTCACTAGAAATCTATTCTTTTTTCTCTCATTTTTTCAGGGATGGATTACATTATTTAATCGTATGAGAAAGACCTATTAGCAATTTGGTGTTTTATTCTTGTGCCCATAGGGTTATCCCCCACATTAAGCCTTTGTTGTATTAGAACGAGAGAGAGAGAGAGAGAGAGAGAGAGAGAGAGAGAGAGAAATTTTGTGGATATGACCATTTCACAGATTATCCTATATATGATAAATTCTCAGGCCTGCCCACAAAAAATGTACACTAAATTCTTGACACTAATCAATTTATGTTTTATGTTTTATGTTTTTTGTCCATTTGATGGATTATTAAAAGAACATGTCAACTGATCATCCTAAGTCTACATAGAACATTGTTGAAACTTAACATTAAAAAAAAAACTTGACAAAAACTTCATCTCTGTCATGGCTTCAACAGTACGTCTCTGTCATATGGGTTTTATATCCTTCATGCCTAAGGGGATTTAAGTCATCAAATGGTGGCCCAAACGGGGTCCACTCATCATGGGTCCCTCACATCCTTGGTCGCCCATGGATCCCCTTCAAGATCCATGGTGCTGATCTTCTGAAAAAAGAGAGCATATTTGAGTTTCTTTTCTGTGTTTTCCTCTGGTCTTCTTTCTTCTCGTGTTTCATCTTTCTTCCTTCTTCTTATGTCCTCTCTCCCTCTTACTTCATCTTTTTCTTCATTCTGCTCTAACCCTCCATCTCCACTGTGATGTCCTCCTCTCTTCTCCTTCTCTCCTTATTCTACCAGCGGCCAAGCCAGTCGGTGCCATCTTCTTCCTTTCTTCTCGTTTTCTTTTCCTTCTTGTTTTGCTTCTGGTTTCTTTTCCCTGTGGTGTCTTCTCTGCAACTCAAGCCCAGCCTCTCGTTTCTCTTCTCTGTTTCCACTCCTTTCTGCAACTTCTTCTTCTCCCTTACTTTGCTTCTGTTTTCTTCTTTTTCCTTTCTTCCCCTTCCTCTGCTACTACACCCAGCCAAACAACCAGTTCCTTCTCCTTCACTGGTTTTCTCTTCTTCTTCCTCTGCATCCGTCCCTGTGCCCACTTCAGTCATTCTTCTCCCTGCCATGTTCTCCCCTACTTCCCCTTGCTCGTTACTGTTTTCTCTTCTCTGTTCGCTTCTTGTCTTCCTCCTCTCCTACTTCTTCCTCGTCTTCCTTCCTTAACTGTTCTCCTTCTTTCTTCCCAGGATCATCTTCTTCTTCTGGTTCTTCTTTCTTTTTTGTTTTCTTCCTTTCTCTTCTTCCATTTTTACCAGATGAACCAGGAGCCCATGTCTCTTCCCTCTCTCCTTCTTCTTCCCTGCAACCAAGCCAGCGCAGACTCGTTAGCCCCCCCTGGCCACTTCAGAACCCACTTCTCTTTTCTTTTCTTCCTCCCCTTTGACCTGTTTCTTCCCTCGTGTCTTCCTATTCTTCTTCTTTCTCATCTTTTTGTTTTCTCAAAAAGGAGTGTTTTCCCCTCCAAGAAAGATGAAACACGGGAAAAAAGATTAGAGGAAAACGCATAACAGAAACTCAAATTTTAGACGCATAGATCCTCTATTTACCCACTACGTCAACAAATATGCTCTTTGAGATTCGCTATACACAGATAGACAGAGAAAACAAAGACACATAGATTAAAATGAAAAAAGCAGAAAAAGTTTTGTTACCTTGGAGATGCTCGCTCTCCCTGAAGAACCCTGGAGATGCTCGCTGGGGCTGAAGAACCTTGGAGATGCTTGTTGGGGCTGAATAGATGAGAGAGACCTGAGGCTTGTGCACGCGGTAACGAGGGAGAAAGTCGCACGATTTTATACAATAATTTGCAAAGGCGCGAAAGGAAAGAGGGAAGAAATCGATTTTGGGTTATCTTTTATTAAGTATTTAGGTCAATAAAAACAAGAGTTTAAAGCTGTGGGATTTAATAATTTAAACAAGTGCTTTAAACTGTTATTTTTATTAATAAATTTTTCCACATAAGAGTATGTTGTTTTTTTCTTAACAAGAGTTGAGAACTGTGGAGTATTGTGGAATTTAATCAAGCGTTTAAACCTGTGGTTTTTCACACCAAATTAGTGTGGGATTTAACCCCTTTTGACGTAGTGCTGCTTTCAAAAGTGCTAGTACCTTTACTTCATTAGAGTCACAAATACCAATATGCTTATTGAAAATAAAAATCAAAAAAGACATCACCATTCCCCTTTAAAAAAACATGCGCTACTACCAGCTCATATTTACTCTGCCAGTTTTTGCTGCGGGTCCCAAGCTTGGGTAAAGGAGGAGGGTTGCGTTAGGTAGGTTAACAACCAATGCAAAACTTTGTCACAACCCAAACATGAATTCTGAGAAAACAATTTTTCGCGATAAGGCTAAGATGTTCCCCATTTTAAGCGATGCATTACAATGTCGCTCGGCTGCAATGAAAAGTGTGCAAGGGCTACCGCATGACTTTGAGCTAGTGCTGTTAAAGAAGTTAATCCATGAGAAGAGGAAGAGAAATAGGAAAATTAAACTTACTACACTATATTGAACTTTACAGTGGCATTTGATCTTGTAGTGGCAAATACTTACTTTAAAAAGAGAGATGAGCATTTAATTACCTATAAAAGTAGGAGTAATAGGAGTTAAATAAACTTTTTTCTAGTCAGAAAACAGGACCGATTGACTTGTAAAGATTACAAGGTTATCCCAGGAGAGAGTTTAACTACGCAACATAGGCTCGAAGTTTTAGATATTTACATTAGAAAAAGAAAGAGAGCGGTAGTAAGCAAAATGAACCCTAAAACAAGGTGAAGAGATTTGAAGTGGGAAAGAACAAATATATTTAAGGACAAAATGATTGAGAAGTGAAAATAGAATCTTGAAAGAAAAACTATAGTAATGTAGAATTAAATGGTAAATTGCATTAGGAATGTTACAAGGGAGGTACTTGGAGAATCAAAAGGAAAAAGATATATTAATAAAGAAACATTGGTGGTGGAGTGTGGAGGTTCAGGAAGTTATTCGACAGAAAAGACATTGCTACAAAGTTTGACAGGAGACTAAGAGTATGGAAAATTTTGAGTTGTATAAGAAGGCAAAGAAAGAAGCTAAGAAAGTAGTAAGTAGTGCAAAGTTCAAAGCATATGATAACCTCTATAATAGGTTAGGAACAAAAGAATGAGAAAAGGATATTTTTTAAGCTTGCAAAAATAAGAGAAAATAAAAGTATGGACTTAGATCATGTCAAATGTATCAAGGACAAGGAGGAAAATGCTCTAGTGAATGACAACGACATTAAAGAAAGGTGGAAGGAATATTTTAGCAAACTTCTAAATGAAGAAATTTAGAGGATACAAGAGTTAAGGATGATACTTCATCACTAGAACATACTTTTCTCCATAGAATTTGAAGGGTGGAAGTGAAGGAAGCATTGAAACAAATGAAGACAGGAAAGGCAACAGGCCCAGATGATATTCCGATAGAGGTATGGAACTGCTTAGGAGAGGTTGGGGTGAGTTGGTTATGTAGACTATTCAATAAGATACTTTGACAAAGAAAATGCTTGATAAATGAAGAAGAAGCATTGTAGTACCTATATATAAGAATAAGGAAGATATACAAAATTGTACCAACTATCGAGGGATTAAACTTATGAGTCATACTATGAAGTTATGGGAGAGAATAATCGAGCAAAGACTGAAACGGAAGACCAAGATATCTAAAAATCAATTTGGTTTTATGCGAGGGAGATCAACTATAGAAACTATTTTTTTCACTTAGACAATTAATGGAAAAATATCGAGCAAAGAAGAAAAATATATACATGGTCTTTATTGATTTAGAAAAAGCCTATAATAGGATACCGAGAAATTTAATTTGATGGGTTTTGAAAAACAGGAATGTCCCCAGAGGTTACATTGAAATTTTTAAAGATATATATGAAGGAGTAGTAACAAATGTGAGAACCACATGTGGAGAAACAAATGGATTCCCCGTGACTATAGGTTCACATCAGGGATCAACCTTAAGCCCTTATTACTTTGCATTAATTATGAATGAGTTAACTATGTATATTCAAGAAGAAGTACCATGGTGTATGCTATTTGTAGATGATATAGTATTGGTGGATGAATCAAGAGATTGTGTAAATTCAAAACTTGAAAGATGACGAGGGGCATTAGAATCTAGAGGCTTTAAAATAAGTCGTAGAAAGACAAAATATATAGATTGCAACTTCAGCGAACATATGCAAAGTATTGAAACTACTGTCAAAATTGAAACCCATGAGATACCACGTATAGATTCTTTTCAGTACTTAAGATTGATGATTAGTAAGGATGGGGAGATTGACGAGGATGTGGAGCATAGGATAAAAGCTGGATGGCTGAAATTGAAACTAACTTCTGGAGTGCTTTGTAACAGATGAATACCATTGAAATTGAAGGGCAAATTTTACAGAACAGTGGTTAGACCAGCTATGATATATGGAACAGAATGTTGGCTAATTAAGAAGACGCATGTTCATAAGATGGATGTAGCAGAAATGAGAATACTTAAGTGGATGTGTGGTAAAACTAGAAAAGATAAAATTAGAAATGAGCGCTTTCGAGAGCATTTAGGGGTAGCACCAATAGAAGATAAGATTAGAGAAACCCATTTGAGATGGTTTTAGCATGTTGAGCGTAAGCCGATAATGGCACCGGTGAGAAAAAGTTTGGCTATACAGGTGGATGGCCAATCAAGAGGTAGGGGTAGGCCGAAGAAAACATTGATGAAAGTCATTTATTCAAATTTAAAGAAGTTTAACTTATCGAAGGATTTAACTCAAAATAGAACAGAATGAAGAAACAGAATTCATATAGCCGACCCCGACATGGTTTGGATAAGGCTTTGATGATAATAATGATGATGACTGCCGACTCATATTACATGATTATATTTGGGATGGTGAAAATTTACTTTTACCAGAATGAAATGCATGGTGGGTTACTTCAAAGTCCATTTGCTCTCCAATGCTGCGGAGGTGGTGTAAGCTAATAATAGAAAAAAAATCAACTGGTCTATCAACTCGATTCTGGTGGATATTAAATCCATTTCGAGTTCCTTTCAATTTATGGTTTTCTCTAATATTTTTAGGATATTACTAGTTTAGAAACTTAGCTCTTCTTTGAGTCCTGGCTACTTTTGTGATGGGAATGTTTTTAGTTTTTTTTTTTTTTTTTAGCATTGAGACACTTGCACGTGTGAAGAGATAAGAACTCACATATATGGAAGGACACAAACTCACAAATATAAAGGGAACACAAACTTTCACATGTGCGGAAAAGAACCCGTGTGCAATGGAAGGGGGAGGCTAAGGTTGAATCCCTAACCTTCCAATAAGAACTGCATGTCTTGCCCAGTGGGATAAAATACCATTCTTTAGAACATTTCTAGTTGCATTAGCATTTTTTTTTCTTTTCTTTTTTTGGTTGTTGTTGTTTTTGTGTATGAGTGTGTGTGTATATATATATATATTTTTTTTTTTTTTCTTAACAAAGTTCTTCTCTCTTTTCTTTTTTTGTTCAAAATAAGAGGAAGCCTATAAACTGAAAAGGAGAGCCCGCATAAGTAGATAGTGTGGCATACACAAAGGTCGATTCCCCCTACCAACCAAGTAAGCAAACCCTTGTCATCAGAATGTCTCCTTCAGTTTTTTAAAAAAAAAGTAGGGCCTAAAGTTATACAAAGGACAAGAAAGAAGGTAACAAAGGGCAAGAAAGAGGGTACCGATGCTCAAGTGGAGGGCAAGAAAGAGGGTACCGATGCTCAAATGGAGGCCCAAGTGTACACTAATATCATGTTCATATATAGGAAAATCTTTTCCAATGCAAGTGCTACCGTGACGCGCGCATCCAAATTGTCACCGAGGGAAGAAAACCCCAATTTCATCGGCTAACGTGCAGCACCAATGTGCAACGCCCAGGTGGGCAGGAGAAAATCATCCAATCATCCTATACACTGCACAAGGTGCGCATGTAACATTTTGTGCATACCTCATAATAGACCCACTTGATCACCCATTTGAGTGCACCACACACACAAGGGCCCCTAACTTACATGGATCTCTTTTTTTTAACAAATGTATTGAACCATTGGGTTGATTTTGCACACTTTTTCATGGAGTGAAACTTTGTGGGTTTGATCAAGAGATTAAGATGATAAGTTGTGCCTCATATTTTGTACACCAGTGGATCCCAACTAGATATTTTAATCCCCCAGCCCCATCCCCTGGAAAGACCCCAAGTGGGCCCCACAATGATATGCAGATGGAGAGCTCCGAATGCACAGCGTGCATGTTATCGTCGCTTAAAAGTATTCTTTCCCTTCTACTTTTCTATATAATCAATTTGTTTTATAAAAAAAACTCATTAGACTTCCAAAATATCATATTAATTAGAGATATTATCCATAAAGCTATCTTTGGACATGATATTTGCCCTTGAGGACATGATATTCGCCCTTAAGACTAGTTGTACAATCAATATCCCTGTTAATTAAAGCATGGGCCAATCACTTGTCTATGATATCATATTTTGTTTGAAGGACAAGTTACCATGTATGGATAACCTTATTTATTTTTTTAAAATGTGGAACAAAAAGAGAATCTTAACCATCCAAGTATAAGAAAAAGAAAAAAGAACTTTTTTCCTGGTACACACTCACACACCCACCACTGTGCTAACCAAAGTTTCTATCCAATACAATCAGGAAGCCTGTATCTATGGATTGGGAGATGCCTCATAGCTTTGGCTGCAAATGGATTGGGATTGGCAATGAAAACCAATCAAACTGGCATAATGAGAACTTATCATTGAAAATAAAAAAGTTGTTTCATTTTCTTGTTATTGAAAATCATAATCCATAGTGGTGTGGGGTAATGATTTGTGTTGTTGTTATTAATGTTAATAATCTATTTGTTTGAAAAGGCAAACATTCTACTTTAGAATAATCTATGTTCTGGATCTTGATCATTCAAAGCTATGGTTGCAAATTAGGGGAATCTTGTTTGATAATGGCTTCGACCAAGGCTTGACTCAAGAAGGGTTCGAGTTCGCCCTTATCCTACCGTCACATATATAAGCCAAATCTAGTCGGGCTAAAGCCCTTGGCAGGCCTGCACTAGCTAGGCCTGATCTTGCCCTTAGGGCCAAGGTTAGACGAAGGTTACTAGAAAAGGATATTATTGTTAGTATTGCTAAATATGTTCTATTTGGTCAACAAGGAAAAGGGGTCATCGATCAATAGTTAATCTCATTTTTCATATATTGATTGATTTAACGTGCATATAATGCCCTCACTAAAGTGAAATTTGGGATGTCACAAGTGATAAGGATTAATCAAAGTTAAGTCAAGGAAAACATCAACCTTGGAATTCTCTTATTTTATAGTGTATATACATACGTTGATAGATAAATCAAATACCTAAGTCAAATATGGATACATTAAGCCAAAACCCAAATCTGTACCTATTCAAAGTCCAAACTTAATGCTCAAGTGTTCAGCCCAAACCCAAACAATCCTAATCCAAATTTCACTATTAGCTTTTTTTTTTTTTTGGTCGTGGTCGGGGGGGGGGGGGGGGGGGGGGGGGGGGGGGGGGGGTGTGTGCGCGGTGTGTTAGAGAATTCCACTTTTGTTTTGTTGGAGGGTAGAGAATTTCAATTGTAGTTAGGTTGGTTCAGTTTTGGCCAGACCCTAGCTAGACTCCTTTATAACTTCTGCTAGCTTTACTTGCAGCCTCTTTCTTGCCTAAGATCAAGCATCATGTAAAAGGATTTTGTATGTTGGCTAATTTATATTCTAGACAAAACTCTTGGTCCATTGATTTGTATTTTATATTTTTTAGAATGGACTATAGTTCGCTTCACAAAAAGTGTTGAATTGAAAAAATCAAAAAACAAAGCACGCGCTCGAGCAGTCATGTTCACATGCTTAAGCAGGCCTAGACATAAGCAATTATGATCAAGCCTGACAGATGGATTAAAAATAACTGGATACGCGTAGCATATGCTCGAGCACACATGCGGCAAAAGCCTACAGACTTGCACGAAAACCTTTCATGTTTTTGTGCCAATGTTGCCTGTTTTATTCATATATACTTGGACTCTAATCCTAAGGGTCAAATATTGGGCTATAAAAAGGGTGTTTCTCTCAACCCTAGTATAAATATCTCCATAATCTCAGTTGAGATTACATATTGCAGATTATATATAAAGCTTCTATAAGAGTTGGGCAGAAGGCTTCAAGTTCTAGAGTTGGTATTTTTACTTCATCGTAAGAGATTTTTAGCTTATATATCTTCATAGGAAATTGCTATCTCGCTGTAGAGATTCGTTTGAGGTGGAGATCAAAACACTAATAGCAAAGCACTGAGGGACTACGTGTTAAGGAATCTAGTAAGAATAACTACAACGCCTAGTATCAAAGGACTAACTGTAGGGTTATAGGTATATCTTGTAACTGCAAAAGTCAATGTTTGATTTCGTCCACTTTGGATTTATGGTTTTTTCCCATTTAGATTTCCATGTTAATTATTGTGTCACCTTTTTTATGTGATGATTGTTTTTATTTTCCGCTACATAAAAGTAATAGTAATTGAACTACAATCTAGAAAAATCCTAGACCTGAAACCTTCAATTGATATCAGAGCAGGTTCACGTGAAGTTATTGTGTGTTGATCAAAAGGATTTTCTAAAATGGAATTCAATAATGAAGAAGGCTCTTCTACTATGAAACCTCCTTTGTTGAAAAGTACTATTAGCTATGCCTATTGGAAAGCATGTAGATCGTTTTTTTTTTAGGTCTGTGGGCGAGTATTGCTGAATGGATATTCCTTACCCACTGTTACGATTATTGGATAAACAATTTGAAAAGCCAATAGTTCAATGGTCCAAAGAGGAAATTTATGCCTGCAACTATACCAATAAAGTAATAAATGCAATCTACAATGAAGTATTAATGACTGAATTTCATATAATCTCCATTTATAAGAATGTAAAAGAGGCATAGGACACCTTTTAAACAGTTCATGAGGGAACTAAAAACGTAAAAGAAGTTAAGATGTAAAGTTTTTCATCTACTTTTGAACTGATAAGGATGAGTGAAGAGGAGATATTTGATTACTTCTATCTAAATTTAATAACATAATCAATTCAAGTCACAAACTTGGGGCACCATTCCTAATAAAAAGATTGTGAAAAAAGTTCTTAAATCTCTCCTAGAAAGTTTTAATCCAAAAGTTATTGCAATTGCTAAGGCCAATAAACTGAAAACATTGAAACTTGATGAGTTAATCAAAAACTTGCGAACTTTTAATACTGAATTCATTAATGGCTAGTCAAGATCTTCTGTACTTACCTTTCAAATTTTCCAAGTTTCAGCATAGAAACTAGCGGTTGAATCTAATTCTGATTTTGAGGAAGGGGATATGCAATTGTCTTCTAAGTTTGTATAACAATTTAACAGACATATGAAGAGAAGAATACTAGATTTAAACTATACCAACTGGAAAGAAAAGTTCCTCTAAAGGAGTTTAGTATTTTGAATGTTAAAGTTATAAGCCTATGGTTAATGGCTATGCTAATAAGAAAAAGAAGCCCATACCAAGCAACAAAAAGGCCCTGAATATCACTTGGAATGAAGATACTTCTGCTAAAAAGGAGTCTCCTTAGCATAATCCTACTTACGTTGTAAATGACAAATTTATTACTTTCATGGTTAAATCTTCACAATCTAAAGATGATTCTGATGAAAACAACGATGATGAAGAGGTGTTACATGAAAATGTAGACTGGGAATGACAGTATAAAATTTTTGTATGGTCAAAGCCAATAACTAGGCAAGCATGTGTAAAACTTGTGACAAAAGTTGATGAATCAGATGCTAACATTCTATCTCTTAAGAAAACTTTAGAAAAGGCATATGTATAGATTATTCTTGTTGAAGGTCAGAAAGATTCTCTAATTAAGATTTTGGCTTCTGAGAAACAAAAAAATGAGCCTTGAGAATGGAAGTGTTGAAGAAAAGGGCAAAGAATGAAGATCTGAATGGAAAGTTAAAGATGGCTTTGACTGAATTAAAAGCTACAAAAGCTACTTTGAACCAACTGCATGTTGATTCGACTGCACTTAACAACAACTTGAGCATTCAGAAGCTACATAATGACTAGATTACTCTTGGCTACACTAATAGTGCTTCAACATCAAAATCATCAGGAAAAACTATTTTTGTCAAAACACAGTAAAAGCACCCACTGCACAACATACTGCATAAAAGAATTAAATTGATTGCACATCAAAGAGTGAGTCTAGGCCTAAATCCGCAACAACACCCACATGTCAATACTATGGAGTAAAAGGACACATTCGTCCTCATTGCAATAAGCTGCTAGCATTACCACAAAGCACAGCGTGGAGAACTCAATTTTTTGAGCCCACAATCAAATCAAGTGTAATATAGATTAAAAAGGAAGATTTGTCCTCTATATTAGTACACACTATGTTGAAGTTCTTCAATTCACAAGTGTAGTTACCAAAATTCAGAAGCCCCTCATCAAGGTGACTGAGCTCCCAACCCCAATGATGATACGAAGATATCATTAAAGGGAAGTGATTACAATTAAAGAGGAGCTACTGCTACTGCTGACTGATAGATATGCTTTACGCTGACATCTTTAAATTTATCAATTATGGATAAAAAAAGGGAGAATGAGGTATTCAGGGGGAGTTTTAAAAGTTCTAAACATGGATGGAGCTGAAGATAAATTCAAATGGTATGGATTATTATTATTATTATTATTTGTAATTGATGCAAAGCTGATGGTGCAAGATTTTTTTTTTCTTTTTGCACTTCAATTTAATCAATGTATTTTTATTTTTATTTTTGTTTTGACAAATTGTTTATCTAGGAAGCTTTGTCCATGAATTGCCAAAGGAGGAGATTGTAAAGATTTTTATGTATTGGCTAATTCATGTTCTAGACAAAACTATTGATCCATTGATTTGTACTTTAGATTCTTTAGAATGAATTGTGGTTTGGTCAAAGAAGTGCTGAATTGAATAAATTAGAAACCATGGCACGCGCTCGAATGAGCCTAGACAAAAGCAACTACGCTCAAGCCCATAAAGACTGCTCAAGCCTCATAAACAAATAAAAAAGAACTAGATACACGTAGCATGCGCTCGAGTGCAGATGCGCAGAAGCCCACCAATTTGCATGAAAAACTTTCATATTTGTGCCAAAGTTACATGTTTTATTCATACTTGGACTCTAACCCTAAAGCATGAATATTGGGTTATAAAAAGGGTATTTCTCTCAACTCTAGTATACACATCTTTATAATCTGAGTTGAGAGTACACATTAGAGATTCTATGAGATTACATATTGGAGATTCTATCTAGAGCTTCTATAAGAGTTAGGCTGAAGGCTTCAAGTTTTAGAGTTAATACTTCTACTTTATTATAGGAGTCTGTGGCTTTTACATCTTCATAGGAGATTGTTCTCTTGCTGTAAAGATTTTTTGGAGGTGGAGATCAAAGCACAAATAGTGTGGAACATGTTGAGGACTCTAGCAAGAACAATTACTCTGCCTTGTGCCAAGGGATTGACTGTAGGCTATGAGTATATTTTGTAACTCTAGAAATTAGTATTTGATTTCGTCCACTTTGGATTCATAGTTTTTTTCTATTTGGGTTTTCACGTAAAACATTGTATGACCTTTTTTGTTTGGTTGATTGCTTTTATTTTCCACTACATAAAAGTAGTAGTAATTGAACTACAATCTAGAAAAATCTGAGGCCTCAAAACCTTCATCATGTAACAGATGTCCGGACTTGATATTTAGTAGTTGGCCTCACCAATTCTATGATGATTACAATTTCAAACGTCAGGAGGGTGATTTGATTTATTTTCATTTATTTTAGGTACACATTTCTAGCATCAATAGGGGCTAAAATTAGAGAAATAAATTTGAGATGGTTTGCACATGTCCAATGTAGGCTAGCAATGACACTTGAATGAAAAAGTTTGACTATACCAATTAATAGCCCGCTAAAAAGAAGTGGTAGGCCGAAAAGGAGTCATATGGAGGTAGTAAAAATGCATATGAAGAAGTACAATTTATTTGAGGATTGTTTGCTCAAGATGGATTAGAATAGAGAAACAAGAATTCATATAGCTGAAACCAACATAGTTGAGATAAAGTTGAATATGGTTGTTGTTTATATTTTTATATCTAAACTCAAATTACTAATAGGAATCTATTTCTGACCATTTTTGCTAAATTTAACTCTTCTTTCAGTTTGGACTGTTCTTGGGATAAGGATGTTCTGCAGTTGGGTTGGCAATTTGGTTTAGTTATTGTCTAGGTTTGTTTGTTTTTGTTTCTCAATGCAATCCTCCTTCTTTCCACCAAATTTGAATAATAAAAAAAATGCAAGGATAGATTAACTACTAGGAAACAGTTTGAGAAGAAAAAGATTATTGACACTAGCACCTACAAATTGTGTAAAAGGGAGATTGAGGACTGTATGCATGCCTTATGTTTAAGCCCTCAGGTGCAACAAGTTTAGAGATAATGCTCTTCCATTGGTGGTTTCTCCTCTTTCAAGACGAACAACTTTGGTATGTTTGCTTGGGAGTTGGTTCATAAAATTCAAATGGTAGATATATATGGAGTTATTCTTTATCATGGCGACTCAAGATTTCAAAAAAGTCTTGGTGTCAAAGAATAATATTTAGAAAGAGAAAGCTATATGTTGGCATCATCTTCTTCCAAATGTTTTCAAGCTTAATATAGATGGTGCTTTATTTGAAAATGTGCAACTATTCTACGAGATGATAAGGGGAATATTATTATGGCTATGAGCAAAGTAAACATGGATAGCAGAGGCTGATGACATTGAGGCGGTAGCGGCATTGAGAGGTGTTCAAATGGTTTATAATTTTGAGTGCATGACATTATCCTTGAAGGAGATTCCTTATGGACGATTAAGGCATTCAACTCCTCCTCTCCTAGCCTTTCGAGACAAGGCGCCCTATTCGATGAGATCATAGCTCTTTCGCAATATTTAATTAGTTATAAAGTAGTTCATGTTAGAAGAGATGGCAATAAAGTAGCTCACAAGTTAGTTAGGCATGCCCAGTTTGTTGATTACATGAAAATTTGGTAGTACTGTAGGCCTGACATCATTATGCATAATGTAATTGTGGACTCTTCATGTCTTTTTTAATATTCTACCGAAGTCTTTCCATAAAAATTTTAAAAATTAAATAAATAAATAAAGCCCAGCCAAGACCAAGGATACACAAAAAGCATGTACGCCTATGTCCAAATGGAGGCCCAAGTAATTCCACTGTACTATCTTGTTTATAAAATTTACTTGATAGTAGGATTTGCATTGACCATTCTATTTCTAAAGCGTGGAATGGCCCAGTTAACTCACCCTTTGATCAATCTACACCCCCTCAATACTCACTACCGGATATAATCCACCCAACTATGTAGTCTTATGTGGAGCAACGGGCTCATAAAACCAGTTCATAGCCTTGATTGAAATAGGTGTTTTTCCCAAAGCAAGGAAAATTAGTTACTCTATTTGTGTGAAAAAGTACAATGCCAAACATGAATTACACAAGGAAATTGAAGAATTTTTACATGACCACGAAAAGCCTCATTACTAGACTATCATAAAAGTTTTATCTCTTCTTCTTTTCTAATCAACTTAAGAATCTTGCTAGATTACGAAATTATATATCATATTCGTTTAATGGACCGACTATTTTTCCATGATGCTTTAGTTCTTACAAGGATAGGTTACCATGTACAAATAAATTTTTTTTTAAGTGGAATAGAAAGAGAATTCTAATCATATTCAAGCACAATAAAATATCTTTCACATGCTGACATACTCGTTCTATCCAATCTAAAAGACTTGGGGATCCAACTTTGGTTGTATGTGTAGATCAGAAAATGCCTCATCACTTGCGCTACAAGTAAATTGTCAATAAAAAATATGTAAAATTGGGATAATGAGAATTTAACATTAAAAATAAGAAGTTTTTGTCATTTTCTTGTCACTAAAACCCATATTCAATAAGTATCACATGGGCCTAATATCATTTAAGAGAGCCACTATCATTACAGTATTACATGAGTCCCAAAAAGCAGGGCTGGCTTGAGACAACTTAAGGCCTAAAGTTACAATCCTAAATAGACATTTTTAATTTTTTTAATATTATTATAAATATTTTATTTAAAATCTATTTTTTTTCACTTTTTATAATGCAGAGTTACTAGTTAAGATATCAAATAATTCATTTCATATCAGAAATTCAGAATTCATATGTCCCCAAATCCCAAAGATTACCCAAAAAGAAAGGACTAAATTCCCATCACAACTTAACCTTGTGCGAAAGAGACTCTACTTGTGAAATTCACAATCTAGACACAAGAAATCTACAGAAAGATACATAAGAAGTCATGAGGCAGGTTTGGTATGAAAACCATCCAACACGAGGTCGGGTGGGTATGGTACGGCAGATATGCCAATCGAGTCGGGTTTGGGTTTGCCATTGCCATTGCCATCCCTGAGAAAACCCAACAAGACCCATGTATTAGTCATTAGATAGAATGGAAAAAAAAAGGAATAGGAATATCTTATGTTTATCAAAGACTTACTACAAATCTTTTAAAAGTCCACAAAACGCATAATTCAATTAGTTGAACCAAAGAAAAAAACCAAAATTAGGATCTTGCAAACTTATCAAAAATTGAAAAAGCTCATCAAAATTAGGAACATCATCAACTTTTATAAATGTTCATATAAAGTTTTTAAATAACTATTTAATTTTTTTTAGAGAGGCGTAGGCATAGGCCATATTAAATATCTTTCAAAAAATATTGAAATAGAAAAAACGAAATGACAATAATAATATTAAATATGTTTGAATAAGACACACATGTAAATAAAAAATCAAATACAATATAGTTTTCACTACCTCCAAAGGCATGACTTTACCCTTCTACTCTTCTTGTTTTTGCTAGGCTTTTTTAATGCAGAAAAAAAAAAGAAAAAGAAAAAGAGAGAGATAAAGAAGGTGCAATGTTGTGATTTTGATATCACCCGTTGTGCAAATATATCAATCCAAGATCAACAAAGAACCAACCACATACAAGAAGAGACACGGAGATTTATATGGTTCACCCAAATAGGGCTACATCCACGGGCACAGAGACGATCATCTTCACTATGACAAGTAAAGCATACAGAGACTCATTCTCTCACATTGCCTCACCTACATGGTGTGAGAACACCACGGGCAAGAGAACTCTCACCTCTCTTCAGCGCAAGATCTATGGTTACAGACTAAACACATATATAGTTTTCACTTTCTAGGCCATCGAGAAAGCCCCGATATAATTACCAAAACACCCTTGACCTTAAACCAGTCTCTGGCTAACCAAGTAGACTCATTCGGCTAAACCGGAATACAAGACATAAACCCAACATGCAAAAGGAGGTTCTTGTGTTTTATTTGAATGACCTCATTGTTGGCAATGATTTAATGTCTTACGCCATTTGGAATGTGAAGATGCTGTTTTGGAAAGTGAAAAAGAATACGGAGAGTTGTTTATGGGGAGAAATAAAAGGAAGAAGCTGTTGTTTTTAGAATTTGAAAAAATACTCTTGCTTTAATTATGATCGTGGGCCTTTTTTTAGAGGGGCCTAAAGATACTGTAAGATCATGGGGCCCTTTTTTTAGGGGGCCCTAAAGCAAGAGCCTACCCTGCTTTACAACAAAATCGGCCCTACTGCAGAAAGATTATGTTATTTAGATGGAGCCACATTGTAAGTAAACTAGAATGACTATGTAAGAGCAAGCTTCTCCTGTGAGACCAACCCTTATGGTACTGTGAGACGTAGTTGTATGGGCAGTTAGATGGGCCGACTCAGGGTAGCACTATTCACAAAACTAGGGGGATAGAAAGATCCATACGAGTAGGCCCTAAATGTCGAATTTGGCATCAAGCTAATATCCATAATCCATTGATCCATGTCTTGCAAATTTAATGACTTTATATTAAAAACAAATGATCCTCAACCCAACGATGCAAACCCTAGGGTCAAATGACTATCAAGGAAGGTCCTGTGTGTGTGAATGGTTTGGATTAATTATGAGCTGGGCTTGCTAGAAGTTCCCACATACCCTCCATGAGAAATGTTCTCACATGAGCAAAGCCCATATACAATAGAAAAAGGGCATACAAACACGTATTTATAAAATTCATGTTAATGAAAAAAGAGCCAGGCCGGATTGTGTCAAGCTCTAGTGCATGGTCCTCAAGGTGGCGAGCTTTCCAAAATCGGCCTAACCTATTCCCAGGCTTTAGGACAAGAAAACAAACTCTCATTTTTCTAAACTTTAACATGTGGGCCCCCTAGTAAAAGGGCTGGGTTGATGGGCCTACTTGATACAAATTGCATATGGACACACCCAAATTTAAACCATGTAACTCGAACATGTGTAACCTTAATTATATCATAATTGTGTTTTCCAACATGATGAACATAGAGCGGTCCATGGTTAAAGCTTGAACTAAGGTGACTCTTCCAATGGTCCAATGGCCCAAATCCTCATGCAAATTCTAAAATTCTGAGAATTTTAAAAGTTATTTGTGACTTTTTGGGTGAGATTTTTTTGTTACACCGGCTTTAGGGCAGCTGGGACCCATGGTCCTCAAGTGAGGAGAGACACCTTAGGTGAGGTTAGTGAAGGTTTTGGAAAAGCCTTCAGAACAGATTAACGCAATCAATCTCAACAATGTATGTGCAATTAATAATAAACCGCGCAGCGAAAATTAAATAAAAAAACAAAAGCCATGCAGCGAAAATTAAATTAAAAAAAAAAAGCACACACTATAAGAAGACACGATTTTTATGTAGAAACCTAATCCGGGAAAAAACCTGTAAGGCCCCAACCCTATATAATTATGATTTATAGTAATTAAGTTGCTTTTACTTTAATTAAGATGTTATTAGGTTAATTGAGCCCAAGTCTCCAGAGGTTTGGGTCATGGATAGGTAGTTGGGTCGGGTTCATACCTTATTAGGTAGTCCAAGACCTTTTGTATTTAGTATTTTCATGATTTGGCATTATTTATGTACCATATTGGTTGCATTGGGTGAGTTTCATCTTGTTGAACATCTTCTATATTTGGCCCAAATCCATTTAGATTCATTCCGGCCCATTCAAACCCGAATTGACTTAAACCGGAAATGTCTAGAAACCAAGAGGGCTTCCTTGTAAATTACAGAAACTTCATTCCTATAAAAATCCCCAAAACCCCATCGATCCCTATTCCTCTTCTACCTCCCTCACGTTGCAGCACTGGCCCTTTCTTCTCCTTTTTCCATCGTCATCTTCTTCATCTTGCCTCCACTTCTTTGGTGATTGAAGCTCACGTGCATTAAGCTGAGTTTCTTCCTTCTTTCTCTTCATTTTCTCCTTGCTCTTCGTTGGCATCAAGGCACCATGTTCACCTTCTAGTTGTAGAAGGCTTGAGGTAAGGAAAAACCCATTTCTATTACAGCTGTTGAGTCCATTTGGGGGCATGGAAACCCAAGGATTTGGCATGCATGCATCTCATTTCGTTTCCCTTGTGCATATGTTAGATTCTCTATTTATGAAGCCTTATTCTTCATCTAATCAAGGGGCAAATTGGTTTAGGTGAAGCACCAAGCACCAGGCAAGTATAAGGATACATATTCTTGCATGTATGGCTTTATTCCTTTGATTCTTGATGGATTGTATGGTTTTACCCAAATCTACAGCTCTATGGCAAATGGATGGATCAAATGGTGATTTTGCATGAATAAAGAGGTTAATGGTCTTTAGGAAACCAAGGGTGTAGAACGGAAGCTTTTAGAGTGGTTTTATTACAAGTACAATAGACATTGGAAAAAAGAAACCGGTGGAATAGAAACCCTCCCGTAACAGAGTGCTTCAGGGCCGACCAGTCGGTCCTGAAGCCAGATTGGTTGAATTGCCTTCCTGGTAGTCCGACCAGTCGGCCATTCAGCCCGACCGGTCGAGTTACTTTTCTGGAAGTGGTCCGACCGGTCGAACAAACACCCGATCGGTCGGGTAAGTCAGAACTGTAACTTTTAGAGAGGCGTTCCAAAACCAATTTTTATGCTAGACTATGAACTTCTATAGTCTATAGGATAGCCTAATGATGGGTTACTCCCTTAAATCTTAGAAAGAAACCGAGATATCCACCCACACATTACCATAGGTTGTAGGTTCAACCAAAGACCTTATAGGACCATAGAGTTGGATCCTTGCCACCCTCAAACTAGTCCAACGGTGATTAATATAAAGGAGAAGGAGTGTTGAGCTGTCACCCCTTTTTCTTCGTGATTCTCTGGTCAGTTTTCAATGTCACGTCATGGGTGTTGGCATAAGGTGAAGTGTCCTATATATATACATGAGGTAACACCAAGAATGGTAATGCCGGGACACCGAATATCTTATGAACACACCATATTGAATGACCTTGGAAACCCGGATTATCTAGTATAGGATTAGCTAGTAATTGTCCTTGATAACCTTATAATCTAATTGCATTCATATTGGTGGTAACCTTGATCTCTATATAAAGGTCTATACCAGTTGCATTATTGATAATCAGTTACTCGAGGACAAATCTATGTTTGATGTTGCTCCAAGAATGAATTACTTTCTCTTATCAATATAAACCGATTATATATATATAAGTAAAGATCCCAGATTATTCCCGACATGTTAAGAGTCAGCGCCACTGAGCTTGTTATTCCCCATAGGAGGTTCGACCGGGACCCCATGGGATGTGTTATCAGTTGCCTACTGCAGTAGTATCAGGAGAGTGAGTCGACGCTCTCACGGGCAGCTAATCGGCCCTGGCCCGGCCGCTAGTGGTATCCCAAGGATCAGTTACTCTCTTTTAGAGAGGAGATAGCAAATGTAGTTGCCATTTTGGTATGATATATTCTGTATTTCATGATTCACTATTCACGCTAACTCATATGCATCAGTGCCTAGATTTCGATATTGATCTCTTTTAATCAGTATATTATTTATTTCCTTTGATCTATCATGCTAAGCTCATGTATCCTTATCTTTGCTTAACCGTTGTGTTAACTAGAATTACCATGGTGTTACAGGTGCAAAACCCAATGCCAATCAGGCAATCAGCACTCTCCCGGTGGCGACCCCAATGTTACCTCGGGACGTGGACGAGTGGAGTGAGGAGGACATCTTCTCTTGATTCTCCTCAATAGTGCGCAACAGGGAACATTGTCACAACCCGAGCCCAGGGACCGGGGGTCAGAGAAAATCTAACCAATGACACACGTACTCCCGTGCATGCACACCTGGACCCCGTCCAAGCATACACACACAAGGGATCATTCACACGTGCAAACAACTGTACGCGGAAGCTGTACGTATCAAGGCATACCACAATATACCAAAAGACATAGGAGATTACAAACGATCATAAACTGATAACAATAACAATAACAAAATACAGGAACGTATGTTACGGAAGAGGGCTCCCAAAAATCAAAATACAATATACAGGTATCACTCGAAGCCCTTAGTGCAATTACAGAAAAATCCCCTCAATAGACTCCAACACAAGGAATGGGGAAAACCAAAATGATGCAAACCGTACTCTGGAGGATGGATCAAGTCCACTCCTCTAGGCCGGAGGGGGCCTCGCGAGCCTCTCCTGCAGTCGGGTCGACCGACGCAGGATCGGAAGAGGGATCTGAGCCTGCAACACACAAGACAAACGTATAAGTACAACGACTTAGCAAAGTATAAGCCAACAAGAAGATAACACGAATTGTGTCTAAAACTGAAGAATACCGAACAATAGTCATAATGCAATATCCATAGAAATTTTGTCTGTATACTAAACAATTATGCAAATGAATAAGCATGCTATCAGAATCATAAACAGGTAACAATCAAGTGGCTACTACATTGGCCATTTTCTCCCTTACGAGAGCAATCAGGATGAGAACACCAGCGACCGGGCCAGGGTACGCATGGGTCTCTAGTTCCCGGGGTCCGGAGTCCCAGGACAATCACACTCTGCAGAGGCAAACACTTAAACTAAACCAAAGTTAACCCCGTCGGGTATCCTAAGGCTGAGGCTCAGTAGTGCCAAGACCAATCACAATCAATCGGATGATGCACCTCAATCAATCAATCAATCACTTATCACTTACAGATCTCACATATCATGCTGAACAACAATAGGAAGTGCATCGCATATACGGACTGAATGTACATAAGCAATTACAAGAAGTGCTGACAATGAATATCAATCACAATCACTGACTCATGACTGATGCAAGTACTCCAATGGAACAATGATAACACTGATACCAATATAACAATAGAATGGTTCCGCCCGGGCTTCGCTCTGGGGTTGCTGCATGTCCCACAGAATCGAGAGGTCCAGCGCAGAACACATAAGAGGGCATAACCGTAATCAATATGCTGTACACATCATGATACCTTTACGAATCAAGGTCAATTACAAGCCAATCCTATACTAATTATCCAGTGTCTCTAACCGTGCATGTTGATGTAGTTTTAAGTTGTCCGATGCACTATTGTCTAGTGTTGCAGTGTCAGGAGTGTGCACCGAAGTCCCTTAAACCAACACCCATGGGGAGGTGCTAAACAGCTGGATACAAGCATGAATGATTCACAGCCCTTGAGATCATTCATGTCATTCAAACATTCCATTGGGCATGTCCAGGTTCGCTACATTCTAACATGAAAGTCATATACGGTCTTTTACTTAAACCTAGTCCCTTTTCATTCAATTCTCAGGGTCTCACGGTGTAGCCGTAGGTAACCTTACGGCTTAGCCGTGGCATCTTACGGCTTAGCCGTAATATGCACTGCGGCTGAGCTGAGGTTCCCCAAATATCCCTTCGGATTTACGGCTTAACCGTATTTTGCTCTACGGCTCAGCCGTATCTTGGTCCACGGCTTAGCCGTAAGACAATGTACGGCTTAGATCAGGCTGGGCCGTAGAAGAATGTCAAATTGCCAACATCCAGTTATTTTCAGCTAACAGTCTGTACTGTTCTACGGTTTGGTTTACGGTTGGGTCTCGGCTTAGCCGTAAGCCATTTTACGGCTTAGCCGTAGCACATTTCACGGCTTAGCCGTGAGTGCACGGACTCATTTTTCTGAACTTGTTACAGTCACACAGAAAGTGCACAAAACAGCTGGAAACCGGAAGAAAACAGCAAAATGAGCTGAATAGAACTGTCTAATACGGAGAAACACAATGAAACATAAAAACAAGACGATCAAATCACTATCAATCGATGTTCATACAACTTGGGCTTATACTTGCCTCACGGACGAAATCCACACGCTGATTGGCTCAGTCCACCGGGAACACACGCACAAACGAGCTCCTTTCTTCCTCCCTCAAGCACAGAAACAGAAAGGAGAAGGAGAGAAAGAGAGCTGTCGAGAGAGAGAGACAAACAGAGAGCGAGAGAGACGATCGAGAGAGAGACAGGGAGTTGGTGGGATTTTTTTATACTTAATTTGAGTCTAAATTACATTTAAGGCCAAATAGCTTATACAAATATCAGTTTGAGTCAAATGACAGTCCAACGAGAGCAAACGAACTCATTCGGATTCAAGACAGTTACGACAATCGACAAGCTCGACGAAATACACGCGCTGACGTCAAAATGACGCGAAACTGACAAGGTCAATCAAAAGCCAAAATTACGAAAAAGGGCTCGATCTACTTAGACCAAGTCAAACTCAACCCAACGATCTCTCTACGAGTCAAAACCAAAGGAAAACCAAATCAAAACACTCTTAGCGATAAAAACACACGAAATTACGCACTAATCCGGGTCAACTCGGGTCGGAGTGTTACATCCTCCCCCACTTGGACATCATTCCGTCCTCGGAATGAACGCGTACCTGAGCAAACAGATAAGGATACTGTCGTGCCATCTGATCTTCTAGTTCCCACGTGGCTTCATCAGGTCCATGATATTCCCAAAGTACCTTAACCCATCGAATAGTCCTCGTACGCAAGAGCTGTTCTCTAGTCCCAACAATACGGAGCGGACGCTCAACGTATGACGCATTAGGTTGCATCTGAATATCATCGTAACGAATCACGTGCGTCGGGTCTCGAACATACTTGCGAAGCATAGACACATGAAAAACATCGTGTACTCCAGAAAACTCCACCGGTAGAATCAATCTGTACGCTAGATCACCAATCCGGCTCTTGATCTCAAATGGACCCACATATCTTGGCGCTAACTTGCCTTTTTGACCGAATCGTACCGTGCCCTTCATCGGTGAGACCTTCAAGAATACCCAATCTCCAACCTGAAATGTCAAGGTTCTTCTACGCGTATCTGCATAGCTCTTCTGTCTCGATCGGGCAATCTTCAAATTGTCAATCACTTTCTGAACTTTCTCTGTAGTCTCAGCAATGATTGTCGGTCCGTGGAAACTCCTTGTTCCAACTTCTTCCCAGCAAACAGGACTTCTACATTTCCGTCCATACAGAGCTTCATAGGGTGCCATTCCAATACTCTCGTGGAAACTATTGTTATACGCAAACTCGCACAACGAGAGATGCAAATCCCATTCTTTCTCGAAATTCAGCACACTGGCCCGTAACATGTCCTCGAGCGTCTGAATAGTTCGTTCTGACTGTCCATCAGTCTGCGGGTGATACGCCGTACTGAAGCTCAACTTCGTTCCCATGGCTTCCTGGAATGCTCTCCAAAATGAAGAAACAAAGCGGCTATCTCGATCTGACACAATCGACACGGGCGTACCATGTAGTCTCACGATCTCATCAACGAACTTCTTCGCCATCTCGGAAAATGTCATGCCTTTCTTGAATGGAAGAAAATGGGCTGTCTTCGTCAGTCTGTCCACGATCACCCAAATGGCACTGTTCTTCTTGCTCGTCAGGGGTAAACCCGAAACAAAGTCCATCGAAATGTGCTCCCATTTCCACTGGGGAATATGCAATGGATGTAAGGAACCTGGAGGTCTCTGATGGTCAGCTTTCACCTTCTGGCAAGTCAAACATCTGGCAACAAACCCAGCAATTTCTCTCTTCATGTTGTTCCACCAGAATCTGTCCTTGAGAGCTCGGTACATCTTCGTACTTCCAGGATGCATAGAGTAACGTGCATGGTGTGCTTCGGTCATCAAACTCTCCTTTAAAGCATCTACTGCTGGGACACATAATCTGCTCCTGAAATACAAAACATCACCCTCTAAACGAAAGTCTGGTCGATCTGCAATGCTATCCCGAATTCGCTTCAACATCGCATCTTCAAACTGCTGGTCTTTAATACGCTGAATAATATCAGGCTGAAAGCTCACTGTACTGGCAAGTGTCAAACGGTTCTCCACCGATTGCAGTTCCACTGGCTGTGCGTGCCTCACAAAATAAAGGCTGTCCAAAGCCTGAAGAATCTCCGACTTCCTACTCAAGGCATCTGCAACAACATTGCCTTTCCCTGGATGATACTTGATGGGGAAATCAAAATCCTTGATCAACTCAAGCCACCTTCGCTGTCGCATATTCAACTCAGACTGCGTGAAGAGATACTGTAGACTATGATGATCTGAATGCACTTCAAATGTCACGCCATACAAATAGTGTCTCCACATCTTCAACGCAAAAACGATGGCTGCCAACTCTAAATCGTGCGTGGCGTAGTTCTTCTCGTGCTCCCGAAGTTGTCTCGAGCCATAGGCAATCACCTTGCCATGTTGCATCAAAACACATCCCAAACCGACTCGAGAAGCATCTGAATAGATCATAAATCCTTCATGCCCATCTGGTAACGTCAAAACTGGAGCCGAAGTAAGCTTCTCCTTCAACATCCGGAAATGGCACTCGCATTCGTCCGTCCACAGAAATGGAACACTCTTCCTGGTCAATCGAGTCAATGGTGCAGAAATCTTGGCAAAATCTTGAATAAAGCGACGATAATATCCAGCTAATCCAAGAAAACTCCGTATCTCCGTCACAGTCTTTGGGCTGGGCCAATTCATCACTGCTTCAACTTTCATCTGATCCACTGCCAACCCATCTCGTGAAATGGTATGACCAAGAAAAGCTACCTGCTCGAGCCAAAAATCACACTTCGACAGCTTGGCATATAAGCGATGCTCTTTCAACAACTGCAAGGCTCGACGTAGATGTTCCTCATGCTCCTCTGGGGTCTTCGAATACACCAAAATGTCATCAATAAAGACCACTACAAAACGATCCAGAAAAGGAGCGAAGATCCTGTTCATCAAAGCCATAAAGGCAGCAGGTGCATTGGTTAATCCAAATGGCATCACGAGGAACTCAAAATGTCCGTACCGTGTCCTGAAAGCAGTCTTGGCAATATCGTCTTCCTTCACCCGGAGTTGATGATACCCCGATCTCAGATCAATCTTGGAAAAATAGGCAGCACCTTGAAGTTGGTCAAACAACTCATCAATACGCGGCAATGGATATTTGTTCTTGATCGTGACTTTGTTCAACCGCCGGTAATCTATACACATCCGTAAGGTACCGTCCTTCTTCTTCACAAACAGCACTGGAGCTCCCCACGGTGACACACTCGGCCGTATGAAACCCTTCTCCAAAAGATCTTGCAATTGCGTCTTCAATTCGAGTAACTCAGCAGGGGCCATACGATAAGGAGCTAAACTAATGGGTGCTGTACCGGGCACTAGGTCGATCGCAAACTCTACATCTCGGACAGGGGGTAACTCGGGTACTTCCTCCGGAAATACATCCGGGAACTCACGTACTACCGAAATATCGCTCAACTGCTTCACCTCCTTCTTCTCCGAGACAAAAGCAAGAAATCCTGCACCACCTCTGCGTATCAAACGATCCGCCTTGCATGCGGAGATGACACGCCTCGGGCATCTCTCCTGATTGCCCTCGAAACGAAACCCCTTCTCAAAATCGAAGTAAATCGACCTGTTGTAACAGTTAACACAGGCACGATACCGCGCTAGCCAGTCCATTCCAAGGATCACATCGAAATCCAACATGGACAACAAAATCAAATCAACTGGCAGCTGGCGACCCTCAATCACCACGTCGCACTGAGGGTAGTATACACTACACTCCACTCTCTTGCCCACAGGAGTGGACACCACTAGCAAATAGGGTAGCGGTCGAGGGGGTTGCGGTAACTGTTCCGCAAAACGAGGGGCAACATACGAACGCGTAGATCCCGAATCAAAAAGTGTATGTGCTTCAGCTCGGGCAATGAGAACTTTACCTTCCACCACTTTCGCATCTTCTGCATGATCATGGGAGGCTGCATACACACGAGCAGTCTGACGCTGGGGCTTCTGGCTCTGGCGAGACGGATGGGGGCTGTTCGAAGCTGCTGAACTGAGAGATTTGGATGACCCCATAGATCTGGACGACTGGAAAGTCCTGGTCTTCGGGCACTGAGCTATCTTATGCTCCATCGATCCGCAACTCAAACAAGCTCCGGACTTCTTCCAACACTTCTCCGTCGGATGTCCAAATCCACAAAACTCGCATCTGCTTCCGGAGAAACTCGAAGTGCCTTGCTTCCCTTTCCATTTCTTCTGACTCTGTCCCCTGGAACTCACTGGTGCACTCCTCTTAAAATCCATGGCTCTCTCTGCTAGGTGGTTGGCTTCCGCAGCGTGTGCTCTGTCGACCGCATCATCGAAAGTAGCTGGTCTCTGAAAGGCAGTCACAAAATTCGCGTATCTCGGGTGTAGACCAGAAATAAAACGATTCACCTTCTTCTCCTCGGTATTGATCATGTCCTCAGCAAAATGGGACAACTGGGTAAAGCGGTGAATGTACTCTGCAACGGTCAGCTGCTGCTGCTGTAAGGCCAGAAACTCAACCTCCTTCACGCGTCGAACATGAGCAGGAATGAACTTCCTTCTGAACTGTTTCTGGAACGTCTCCCACACTGTTTCACTGGGCAAGGTCAGATAGGCTGCACTAACACTCTTCCACCACGTCTTTGCCACCTCTCGGAACATCGAGGCCGTAAGCATAACCTTCTGCCGGTCGTCACAGACAATGGTCGAGAAGAGATCTCCAGTATGCTCTAGCCACTGATCAGCCTTCAACGCATCTTCATTACCATAGAACTCTGTGGCTCCACGTTTCCTGAATTTGTCGTATAACGCATTTGGATCGCTCTCTCTAGGCTGGAAAACCACTGGCTGCTCTGCAGGCCGAACTGGCGTTTGGCTCTGTCGGTCTACGATCGAAACAACCTGCGCTTGCAAGGAATGGATAGCCTGTAGCATAGTCAAGAAGCGCTCGTCAAAATTCACAAGTGGCTGTGGAGCGGCTGACCCACTCTCGTTATCTCCTTGATCATTGTTGTTGTGTGTTCCAGATCCCGATGCCATAACCTGCAAAACACAAAAGTCAATCTGCTAACACACTAGGGAACGCACACAGACTCACAAGACAAGGGGACCAAACACAACAGTCCAAAACTGGACTACGAAATCTCACCACGTCCTATATGCCTACATGCTTACACACTAAGATAGAGACAATGCCCTGAGAGACAAAGCTCTGAGAGACAATGCTCTGATACCATACAATACGTATGTCACAACCCGAGCCCAGGGACCGGGGGTCAGAGAAAATCTAACCAATGACACACGTACTCCCGTGCATGCACACCTGGACCCCGTCCAAGCATACACACACAAGGGATCATTCACACGTGCAAACAACTGTACGCGGAAGCTGTACGTATCAAGGCATACCACAATATACCAAAAGACATAGGAGATTACAAACGATCATAAACTGATAACAATAACAATAACAAAATACAGGAACGTATGTTACGGAAGAGGGCTCCCAAAAATCAAAATACAATATACAGGTATCACTCGAAGCCCTTAGTGCAATTACAGAAAAATCCCCTCAATAGACTCCAACACAAGGAATGGGGAAAACCAAAATGATGCAAACCGTACTCTGGAGGATGGATCAAGTCCACTCCTCTAGGCCGGAGGGGGCCTCGCGAGCCTCTCCTGCAGTCGGGTCGACCGACGCAGGATCGGAAGAGGGATCTGAGCCTGCAACACACAAGACAAACGTATAAGTACAACGACTTAGCAAAGTATAAGCCAACAAGAAGATAACACGAATTGTGTCTAAAACTGAAGAATACCGAACAATAGTCATAATGCAATATCCATAGAAATTTTGTCTGTATACTAAACAATTATGCAAATGAATAAGCATGCTATCAGAATCATAAACAGGTAACAATCAAGTGGCTACTACATTGGCCATTTTCTCCCTTACGAGAGCAATCAGGATGAGAACACCAGCGACCGGGCCAGGGTACGCATGGGTCTCTAGTTCCCGGGGTCCGGAGTCCCAGGACAATCACACTCTGCAGAGGCAAACACTTAAACTAAACCAAAGTTAACCCCGTCGGGTATCCTAAGGCTGAGGCTCAGTAGTGCCAAGACCAATCACAATCAATCGGATGATGCACCTCAATCAATCAATCAATCACTTATCACTTACAGATCTCACATATCATGCTGAACAACAATAGGAAGTGCATCGCATATACGGACTGAATGTACATAAGCAATTACAAGAAGTGCTGACAATGAATATCAATCACAATCACTGACTCATGACTGATGCAAGTACTCCAATGGAACAATGATAACACTGATACCAATATAACAATAGAATGGTTCCGCCCGGGCTTCGCTCTGGGGTTGCTGCATGTCCCACAGAATCGAGAGGTCCAGCGCAGAACACATAAGAGGGCATAACCGTAATCAATATGCTGTACACATCATGATACCTTTACGAATCAAGGTCAATTACAAGCCAA
Organism: Sextonia rubra; assembly: GCA_037013555.1. Taxonomy (NCBI): domain Eukaryota; kingdom Viridiplantae; phylum Streptophyta; class Magnoliopsida; order Laurales; family Lauraceae; genus Sextonia; species Sextonia rubra. The sequence continues at coordinate 52,685,534 of JASUAD010000006.1, read as the reverse complement.
TCCTATACTAATTATCCAGTGTCTCTAACCGTGCATGTTGATGTAGTTTTAAGTTGTCCGATGCACTATTGTCTAGTGTTGCAGTGTCAGGAGTGTGCACCGAAGTCCCTTAAACCAACACCCATGGGGAGGTGCTAAACAGCTGGATACAAGCATGAATGATTCACAGCCCTTGAGATCATTCATGTCATTCAAACATTCCATTGGGCATGTCCAGGTTCGCTACATTCTAACATGAAAGTCATATACGGTCTTTTACTTAAACCTAGTCCCTTTTCATTCAATTCTCAGGGTCTCACGGTGTAGCCGTAGGTAACCTTACGGCTTAGCCGTGGCATCTTACGGCTTAGCCGTAATATGCACTGCGGCTGAGCTGAGGTTCCCCAAATATCCCTTCGGATTTACGGCTTAACCGTATTTTGCTCTACGGCTCAGCCGTATCTTGGTCCACGGCTTAGCCGTAAGACAATGTACGGCTTAGATCAGGCTGGGCCGTAGAAGAATGTCAAATTGCCAACATCCAGTTATTTTCAGCTAACAGTCTGTACTGTTCTACGGTTTGGTTTACGGTTGGGTCTCGGCTTAGCCGTAAGCCATTTTACGGCTTAGCCGTAGCACATTTCACGGCTTAGCCGTGAGTGCACGGACTCATTTTTCTGAACTTGTTACAGTCACACAGAAAGTGCACAAAACAGCTGGAAACCGGAAGAAAACAGCAAAATGAGCTGAATAGAACTGTCTAATACGGAGAAACACAATGAAACATAAAAACAAGACGATCAAATCACTATCAATCGATGTTCATACAACTTGGGCTTATACTTGCCTCACGGACGAAATCCACACGCTGATTGGCTCAGTCCACCGGGAACACACGCACAAACGAGCTCCTTTCTTCCTCCCTCAAGCACAGAAACAGAAAGGAGAAGGAGAGAAAGAGAGCTGTCGAGAGAGAGAGACAAACAGAGAGCGAGAGAGACGATCGAGAGAGAGACAGGGAGTTGGTGGGATTTTTTTATACTTAATTTGAGTCTAAATTACATTTAAGGCCAAATAGCTTATACAAATATCAGTTTGAGTCAAATGACAGTCCAACGAGAGCAAACGAACTCATTCGGATTCAAGACAGTTACGACAATCGACAAGCTCGACGAAATACACGCGCTGACGTCAAAATGACGCGAAACTGACAAGGTCAATCAAAAGCCAAAATTACGAAAAAGGGCTCGATCTACTTAGACCAAGTCAAACTCAACCCAACGATCTCTCTACGAGTCAAAACCAAAGGAAAACCAAATCAAAACACTCTTAGCGATAAAAACACACGAAATTACGCACTAATCCGGGTCAACTCGGGTCGGAGTGTTACAAACATTTTGGGATTGGACTTAGGGTTTACCTTCCATTGATATATTTTGTATTATTGTGGATCCCCATGTCTTATGCACGCAGATGGGTTAATTAATAGACTTGTTTATTTAATGTATGAAACTGAATGGATGTTTTATGGATGCTCATGATATAATTACAGGTAAAAGCTCCAGGTTTTCGCTTGAATATCTATGTTGATAATACGTGTTAGTAAATATCCCTGACACGTACCTGTGGGATCACCCTTGTGACAGTTCGTACGTGTCTAATCATGGCACGAATTGTCACGGGTACGTGTGTCATTCCTCGGAACCCACATCAAAACCCCAATTCTCGGGTTCGGGGCGTGACAAAACCAAGAGTCCAAACTCAACTAACAATCAAGCACTATGAATTACCTCAGAGTTACATGCCACTTACAGATATCCGCATGACTCTGTAGCGTCGACCTTTTATAAAACTTTTACACTAATACGACCGTATACCGTTGCCTACTACAAATCCAATAGACTAAACGCCTTCTAATTGTTACCTTAACTCCTTAGATCTTATATGAAAGAAGACGATCTTCCACAAAGAGATATAGAAGACAAGGATATCTAGAACAAAGCGTCAGCCCTTTAACTCTCCAATGAAAGCTTTAGAGAAGATGATCTCCAAGATATAAACTTCACTCAAAAAAATGAGATTTGAGAGAGAACCCCATTTTATAGCCCCAATTTTGTACCTCATAATAATAATCTAATCAAGAAAGGATTTGGAACAAAATAGGAAAGTTCCACTTAAAATCGGAATAGAAATTCAAAAGTCGGTCTAATTTTCTGTCTCATTTGATTGATCAGGTAGGGGTCCAAACGGTCGAATTACCCCACTGCCTTGAATCTAATTTATCTAGCAATGATCCAATCGATCGAGCACCCCAATCTGTTTTTTCGGATTTTCTTCAAATTTAACTTTTCTTGGACCATGCAACCTCTTCAAATTCCTAGTCTAAAATAAATAGAAATATAACATTAACTAATACTTAAGTTTTATCCAATCCATAAATTTAGCCAACATACTAAAATCCTTATAATCTCATCCTTTGGCAATTCATGGACAAAACTCCTTAAAACAATACAAACAATCTACCCAAATTAAAATCCAAAAATAAATTGAATTTTCAGTAAAATGAAATTTTATCATCAACACTTGTAGACTTGTATTGTCTCTAATGATGTCTAAATTTCTAAACTTTCAACAATAAGCATCTCCCCTTAAATACCTTATTCTCCCCTTTTTTTGTTTATAATTGACAATGCTAATGATTAACATGCAGCAGATTTATCAATCGAATTTTAGCAAAGCTCAATTGCAACTCATCCTTAATTGTATCTTCATGCAGCACTACGGGCTTGAGCTTGATCATCTTTATCAGGGTTTTTTGCATGTAACAACTTACACTTTCATAATTCGATCTTTCAGAGCAGTGTAAGCAACTGTAGTAGGCATATCAAATTTCTTAACCCAAATAGCTCTTGTCTAGACCTTTGGTTCAGACCATTGTCTCCACCATTGCTTATATTTTGACAAAACATGCAGCTTCTTGCAATGGGGACGAATGCGTCCTCTAACTCCACAATGATAATAAGTGGATATGCGTGCCAAACATGACACATTCTTCTTCTTAATACTCCCAACATGATGCACATATGCAAGATGTGGAGTAGCAGGTGCCATAGAGTTTAAAGTAAAACTTTTAACAAAAGTAGTTTTACCTTTTAAAGTATTTACCTTTTGTCTTCGAAGTAGATGAATCATCATTGAAACCAAGACCTCGTTTGTCATTAGGTAGCTTCTAAGCACACAAGATATCTTCAAGGGTTTTCAAATCAGTACTCATCTTATTCAGAAAAGTTTTTGTAGAATTTAGCTCAGACAATGCAATCTTAAGTTTACTAGTCGAGTCTTTCTTTTCAGCCTTTACAGTCTGCAACTCTATCTTCAAGGTTTCAAAATCTTTCGTAGACCTCTTAAATTCATCTTTCAATAGCACATGTTGATGACTCTCAATAGTCACCTTATCAGCCATACAGTCTTTTGTCCTTCTAAAAGATGAACCTTAGAATTCGCTTCCTCTAACTTTTTCTTAAGGGATAAAATCTCTTATTTCTATATTAGAGTATCTTTTTCGAATAGCTGATCATCTTCATAGATTTATTCAGCAAAATTTCGTATTCTGCTTCCCAATCATTCTCTTCATTTGAGACTCCAATATCATCATTCTCCTCAGTAGAATCATCATTAGATAGAAAGGATTTAGCCATGAAGGCCACAAAATTGCCATTCACAGATAGATCAAGCTTAAGACCTTTTTGCTCTTCCTTTTCTTCTTCAGAAGAATCATCATCCTAAGTTTTAAAGGCTTTATGTTTGGGATTCTTTTTTTTGTTAGCACTGCATTAGCAAAGTGACCTTAACCTTGACATTTAAAATACTTGGTCCTTGTTGAAAACGTCATTTTCTCAAACTTCGATCCCTTCCATTTAACTTTCTTAGCCTTCATAAGTTTTTGAAACTGATTCATAAACTTAGTCATATCATCATCAGAATCTAATTCTGTCTCAATTTTCTGTTCAAACTTTTTCATTAATTCTCTAGAAGCCCTTAAAACAATACCATTATTCTTAGATTTTTCCTAATTTAAATAGTTTTCTTCGAAAGTCTAAAAATTTTTAACCAACTAATTTACCATGAGGCATTCTAAACTCTGATTTTCCTCAATAGCATCAACCTTTGAATCATACTTAAAAGTAAGAGACCTCAGAATCTTCTTGACAATTTTACTTTCAAGATTTCTTCACTGCAGTTGAAAATAGAATTGACAATATCATTGAGCTTTGCATAAAACTCATTAAAGGTCTCATCTCCTTCCATCACAACAGTTTCAAGTGCTGGATTTAAGCTATGCAATTTAGCTTGGTTCACAGTATCTGTATGCTCATATACAGTTTGTAAGACATCATACACTTCTTTTGCAGTCTTACATGAAGATATCCTACGGAACTCATCAACAGTCACTACATTATAAATATTATTCACAGCCTTACTATTGCAATTAGAGACATGCTTCTCCTCCTTAGGGCTTGTTTGGTAGGCTTTTTCTTTTTTTTTTTTTTCCTTATAGACCTTTCAAAATACAGCCATTAAAAACAGAGCCATAAGAAAAATAGCCAAAATTAAAAGTATATGTTTGGTAATTCAATGATCTGTAAATAGATGTTTTTAAATGAATGATTGAAAGTTTTCATAAATTTCCCAAGATCTACAAGGTATCAAGCGTTGAAATTGAACATCATAGCCATATTCATCTTTTCAAATAGATTTAACGGTTTAGATCTTGTATTTGAGGCTCACAAATTTCAAAAAATAATATCCAATTATTCACATTTTTTAACAAATATCTCAGTGATAATCCAACACTAAAATTTGATCTCATAGTGAACATTGACCATATAAACAGTTTTAAAAGTTTGAATCATGATCTATTGTCCACCCCAAAAAAATAATAATGAAAACATGGTACTGCCTATGGACTAAGTTAAAATTGAGCATATGTACATCAATGGTTGAACGTTTTTTACAAATTTCCCCAAGTTCCACAAGGTTTAAAGTCTTGAAATTGACCTCAGAGCCGTGTTCAACCTTCCTAACATTCCCAATGGTTTGAATCTTGTTTTTTGGGGCTCATAGAATTTAGAAAATAATATTCAATGACTCACATTTCTTTACACATATCTTGAGATTGGTGAGGATCCAACAGCTAAAATTTGGCGTCATAGCCGTGTTTGATTTTTTATACATTTTCAACGGTTTGGATTGTAATTTACCCTCTCGGATTTCAAGAAAAATTGAAAAAACAGGTATGGGTGTGATCCATTTCAAGGTACTATAGCTCTGCCTATAATTTTTAGCCTCTATTTTTCGCATGCATCCTTAGAGGGGCTGTGGGAAATGGAAGTAAAGCCTTTACTTGTCTAAACTTTGTAAAGCATAAAAACACATGCCAAACACTTTTATTTTTCAAAGCTCTACTCTGTTTAGATATTTGGACAAATAGAGTCTAAAAATAGTGATGCCAAACAAGGGCTTAGTCCATTGAGCTTTAGGTTTAATAACTGTTTGTCCATTAGTTGTAATTGTAGGTTTGGAATAACCACCTACAACGATATCCCACACATCGTCATCAATGGACTTAAGAAACTTAATCATCCTCTGCTTCCAATATACATAATTTGAATCATCAAACAATGGAGGCTTGGAAGTAAATGTACCTTCTTGATTAAGCAACATTCTAGATATCTCTTAGGATCAAAACACGGTCAAATTAGTGTAACTATCTCTGATACCACTTGAAGGTTTTGACAGAGCCTTTAGAATAGATCAACGAAATCAATCTTAACAAAATGTGTGCAAACAACAAACCACACAGCTAAAATTAAATCAAACACAAAATCACATACTATAAAAAGACACGATTTTTACATAGAAATCTAAACCGGGAAAAAACTATGATCTAAACTCGACTAACAATCAAGCATTATGAATTATCACGCAATTACAAGCCACTTATAGACGTTTACATGACTCTATAGTGTCAACCTCTTGTAAAGCTTCACACTACAACAACCGTATGCCGTTGCATGTTACAAATCCAATCAACTAGGCGCCTTCTAGTTGTTAGCTTGACTCCTTAGATCTTCTACGAAAAATGATAATCTTTCACAAAAAGATGTAAAAGACAATGATCTCTAAAATAAAACTTCAGCCCTTCAACTCTCCAATAAAAGCTTTAGAAAATATAATCTCCAAGATATAATCTTTACTCAGAATAATTCTTACAATTGGGAAAGCCTTTGGTGAGGGAAGAAGGCCTCGAATGAGTGAACATGTCTTCCAATGAGAAAGGTGTCTAGCTAGATTTAAACTCTAGTCAGATAAATAAAAACTAACACCTCTCACCACTAGAATAAGAAGGTGTTCTTGACTTTTTGTGTAAGTTGAGATTCTAAATTCCAGTTAGGACGCATAGCATTTGAAATGCTAACAAGCTAAGAAGCACTTGCCAAAAAGGCAACTGACCCTAACTAAAGTAACGTTTGCAATGGTGCCTTCTCATTGAAAGGGAACATGTAATATGGACAGTTTCGATCAAGAAAAGTGGTGCCTAATCAATCTGAAGGTGAATCAATGCAAACGTCAGCATCGGATTAATCCTTTTATACAATCGATACATGTTTATTTGAACATAGGATCGATATTGGTCACTTATTAAATCGATGAAATCTCTACACTCACTACTAATGACATGATCAATGCAACCGCTTAACCACTTAATCTTTTGGGTTCACTTTTTGTTCAATTCTTATCTATAATGAGATCTTCCAATCCTGTCACCCCCACTTCCTACGTGTAGACCCACTTACCTCGACTGACAAAACAATGGAATTCACCAAAAATACATGATCCATGTAACCGCGTAACTTTGTGGGCTCACTTCTGGATCAACTCTTATTCGTGATGGGACCTTTCTATTCTCCTACCCTACTTCCTACATGTAGACCCACCAACTTCTACCTGAAATTACTTCAAATCTGATGAAGATCTATCTAAGTTCTCAGAACGTCCACTCTTTTCTTCTTTTCTATTTAATCAATTTTGAAAATCCAACTGAATCTTGCATTAGTTTAAGCGTGGTCATCGTTTTAATGGACAGTTCACTTGCCTTCCACACTATAAAATTTTCTGAAGTGCAGGGTATGAGAATTCTAATAGATTTTCAAACAGTATAAGAACGTGTCATTTTAATAGATGTTGTTGTAGTTAAAAAAACATTAGGACTGTTCTCTTGCCCTTCCATACTTTAAATTTTCTAATGGGCTTTTTATTTATATATTTCCAAACAACACATTTGTGCACACACTCTTTTTACGTTTTATGGAAGGATGAAATTGCCACATGAGCAAAGTCCATGAAAATAAATTTTACGAAAAAAGAGTTCCTCAAAAGTATAAAAGTTCATGTTTAGTGCTAATTACGTTTTTTTTTTGGTAAATTAGAGAAAATATTATTTAGTGCAGTTGTGGATTACTTGGTGAAATTTTGTTTTTCTTTTATTCCTTGGTGCAGCAATTTTCTATGGAAAAAATTAATTTTTTATGACATGCAAATTAGAAGAGGGAGAAATAATATAGGTAAACCTCGCTTGGTTGAATGACTCTGTAAACTATGACAGGAACAGATATAAAATAAAAATTGATGGAAAATGCCAAAGATCTTAAAGCATGCAATACCAAAAATCTAAACATATGTCAAATATCTTTAAAAAATACAAAACAAAGCAACTCCAGTTCTTTATAATCTTGCTTACTCAAGATACTACACAAGTTAACAAATAAAAAAAATCTTCTATAGAATCTCATTCTATAAGTAAAATGCTTAGATTAACCATCCAAATAACTTGGGTAGAAAGCAACAGATCACACATGGTAATGTCACTCTTTTTGTGGGGTCAAAACTCAAAACAGAGGGGGTAGGGGTGGAGGTTGTTTTAATACAAAGAAAGGGGTAGATGAGAGGAGGGGATTAACAAAAGAGGGGTAGAGGGTGTGTAAATAGGAAGGAGGGGATCAACAAGAAAAGGGGTTGATCAAGGGTGTAAAAATGAAAAATGAGGAGAGGGGCATCGTTATAGACAAAGTAAGAGGAGCCCCCGTATGGATTTGGAATCTACTACAGTTGGAATTTAGACGGTGACATGGATGAGAAAATCAAATTATAAAGAATGGTGGTTTTCATACATAAATGAAAGTCCGATGGCCCATGGGAATTCCATTTCCAACATTTTCAAAGAAAAGTACGATGTGGCGAATAGGTAGTTTCAAGGAATTATGCGGCACCAAATGCATTAAAAATGAATTTTTTAAACAGAACCGACCTCTTTTTTTTTTTTTTTTGGTAGAAAAGTATTACACAAAACATGTCCTAAGATTTCTAGGATTTATAAATAGGGCTTTGTTGTTTAGTTTAGCAATACATCCATGCCTTTTCATTTTAACAACCACCTTAAGTTTTTAGAAAGAAACGGCACTTTCTTCAATTTCTTTATTTATATATGCATAATTTCAATAGCTTGGACTAATTTTTCTCTAAAACTTGTAACTTTGATAGTTACTGTAATAAATTTGGTGTGGGAGAGTAACCTATGTATATCCATTTTTATCAATCACAGGTCTAATTTCATTACAATTTCAGCTCGATCATAATGACAACCAATACATGTGCCTAGAATCATTTATAATTGACCCAATCCATGCACAACCTATTAGTGAAGTTATGAAAGGTTCAAAATACATAATCAAGCTTTATAAATAATGACATACTCATTTTCATTTAATGGATGTGAGGACAAAGCCATCATTTGTATAAAAATTCAATACAAGCATCATGGTGATTGCACATTCTTGTTGCTATTATTGATTTGAAGAACATGGAAGAAATCAAATGAAAGGTTGAGATATATAATTAAATGCTCAAACCAAGGAAGCCCCTAAACCATACAGCTCACCCAATGTGGGTGCACCAAAGTAGTCACATGGGTGAGGGAGTAGATGTGGCCGCCTTCGCGTGCTAGCGAGCCAATGAGGCCGGTGGGAGGGAGGCATGGATGCTGGGGGCCGAGACTATTGCGAGAGGTATGGATGTTGTGGGCGAGACCATTGCGATTAATATCTCCACCACGACGTACTCTTCGTTATGAACTGAAATTCGTGTTTTTCTTCACGGAACCTCGCCCAATCTCAAGCTCTCTTTCCATTTCCACCCAAACAACAGAAAAATTAAGAATTCAATTTCTTGTGCTCTCAATCTTCTCCTCCTCCTCTTTAATCTTAATGCATCTCTCCTCCTCTCCTCTTCCTCATGACCAATTTCTAGAGTTGCAGAAGCCATGGCCTTCATAGGCAGATTCTTCTCCTTCACCCCTTCAAAGAAATCATTAGAACCTTCAACCCCCAAGGCCTCCAGCAACCCCAAAACACCAATCCCAAGTCACCCTTCAAACAGGAAAAACCCCACAAAATCCCTCAAAGAGGAAACCCAGATCGAATTCCCCAGGAGAAGAAGAAGAAGGACGGTGATGGGATTGGAGGTGAAGCCCAATCGCATTCCAATTCTGCCCATGTAAAGAAAATTCAGAAGGGCTAAGCAAAGCTTTATCTTTTTAATTTACTCTAAAATGTATTTAGCAGCGAGTTCGATGCTTCACAATTAAATGAAAACAAAAATATCGAAATAGTCACACGTGACTACGGGGCACCCACATCTGGACTCAATATGACTTTGTTTTTCTAAATCCTCTCACAAAAATTTATAAACGTTTGGGGACAAATACTAAAAAAACCATTTTATTAATTATTCTATTTCAGAGCCAAACATTACAAAAGTGGTTGTGTCGTGTATTTTCCATTTTGAAAGGCATTTTCAACGCTTGATGATGTGATGCAATGACACCTGATGTCGTTACTGTTATTTGTGGCTATCCATTTGATTGACTGGCTGATTGATGATAGTTTTTGGCATTTTTGCTTCTTGTTTTGAATTCCATCGTTTTGTCTTTTCCGGTTTGGGAAATGGGGTTGTGAGAGTGAAGGAACTCTTCTCAGCTGCAAATTAATTTTTTAATTCCATCTTCTCTCTCTCTCTCTCTCTCTCTCTCTCTCTCTCTCTCTCTTCCTGTTTGGGAAATGCGGGTGTGAGAGTGAAGGAACTCTTCTCAGCTGCATATAAATCTTTCAGTTGTTCATACAACTTTTTGAATTGTCAGACCCCATTTCGCCCCCAGTTCTTCTTTTGGTTAATCATTACACATCCTGACAAGAAAAGCCCCTCACCCCATTTCCCCCAGTTCATCTTTTGGGGGAATCATCACTCATTCTGTCTTGAAAGTTTCATTTTTCCAATCATGGATTGCAACCCCAAGACCCCATCTTCCTGGGATTTGAAGCACTTGGTGTTGTTCAATAGGGAAGTCTGTGAAACCCCAAATCAGCTCTACCCAACAGAGGACTTGGGGATTGACAGTGGGTCGTCCTCTAAGAGCTCCATCTGTGTTCATGACACACAAAGTCAAGTACCCCAGTCCAGTTCTCAGACAATTGAAGGATTCCCAAAAGATCTCCACAAGAACCAAGAACTGAAGGGCTGTGGGGAGCCTTTGATTGGGTTAAAGCTCGCTAGACAAGCTTCCTCAGAGGATTTCTCTTCATCTCTTCCCAGTAATTCAGTTAAGAAGAGTAGAGTTTCATGTATCTGCCAAGTTGAAGGTTGTAATGTCGACCTCACTAGGGCGAAGGACTACCATCGCAGGCACAGGGTCTGTGAGAGCCATTCTAAATGCCCTAAAGTCATTGTTTCCGGTCTGGAGCGCCGGTTTTGCCAGCAGTGTAGCAGGTGACTTTCTCACTAAGATTACCCTTAGATTATTGAAGTCAGTTTTGTTTACTAGAGTAGCTTTATATTTGCTTAATAGAGTAGTTTGCTTTACCTTTACCATAGAAACAGAGAGCATCATATTCCATAATTAGATAGAGAGCTCTTTAAGAGCTTACAATTGGAATTTTTTAAGCCAACACCACGTTGATGGGATGAGGTTCTTTCAAATGACATGATGATGTTAAGCATGATGAGGTTAAGGTTGTTTCTATTTTTGTAGTAGTATCTGCTTACAAGAGTATTAGTACTACTACTTTACTTTTACAGTAGAAACTTGTTTCATCCCGTGGAGAGAGAAAGAGAGATGGCATCTTATTCCATAATTAGATAGATAGTGTTTTTTTAGAGTTTACTAGTACAACTATTCAAGCCAAAATCAGTTTGATGGGATAAGGAAAGCTGTGTAGTTGATGATGATGGTAATAGTGTTACTTTTTCTTGTGAAATGGCTCCCTTTTTCAGCTAATGAACATCATGTTGCTTAAATTTGTCTCAGCGATGTAAACATGACAGCATCTTGCTTTATCATGTTGTAGGTTCCATGAACTGTCAGCATTTGATGAGAGGAAGAGAAGTTGCCGCAGGCGTCTATCTGATCATAATGCGCGCCGACGCAAGCCACTTCTGAACACTATCTCATTCGGTTCTGCAAGGCTGCCTTCATCATTTTATGGTATTATTTTCATTTTAGTGATTTTTTTATTCAGGGCCAGTTTTTCTAAACATGGAATGAAGAGTTGGATTGGCATTTACCTAGTTGCAAGCATTATTCCTTTATTTGTCAGATCCGAATCATTGTATATATTTTGCAGCCATACACAGCTTATGTTCATAATAACTTCAATGCTTTTGTTCCATTTACCATATAAGCATGATTTTTCTAATCCTATTCAAATATTTTAGTTTACATTTTACAAACACAGCTTTTCTTTGTTAATCTTGAATGTAGATATGGAAAAATAAGGTGTTATAATTTCTAAACAGTGTGGTTTACTTCTGAAAATACAGAGCGTTCACTCTTAAAAGTAATATAAGTAGTAAAAGCATGGGTGCTTCTCATTAAAAGATTGTTTGTTTGCATGGAATTGAATTTCTAGGAATTCTAAGAAATGTATTCCTAAAAGAGGCTAAAATTTAAGAACCAAAGGTGACTATCCGTAAATGGCTACCAAATAATTTCTCCTTTAACAGAAAATGAATTAAGGGGAGATGGGAAATGAATACCCAACCATTACAGAGAGTATCCTTCACCCTTACCTCTTTAATAATCCTTTGTTGGGACTTGGAAGTTGGAACCCATTTTACCATGTAATCATTAAATTTCAATTCCATGAAAAAAAAAATATAAGAAAAAATAAGATAAAAAAATAGACCTTAATTTATGGTTGTTTCTAAATTCTTCCAGCAGGTAACCCTCTTCACTATGAATATCATTCACCTTGTGGGCCACTTTAATACACACAAATGTATGTATGTATGTATGTATATCTGGAATAGTCAACTCTAATTTTTTTTTTCCAGTATGTGTATGGCTACCTATGTTCCAATTCAAAAACGTTTCATATCTTGTAATTCTTGTCCCATTCAACAAGTCAAAAATCCTTTTTTCTACCTTATTCTTATTGCATTAAAATTGCTAAGGGAGATAGATGGGATAAGACTTCAATGATGATGATGATGATAATTAAAGTTTCTGAGGGTGCTAGATATGTATGGTCTCTCTCTCTCTCTCTCTCTCTCTCTCTCTCTCTCTCTAGTTTTCTCCATGGAACTGTATCCTCTCGCCCCCACTCTTCAAGAACTCAAAACTCGGTGCTTGTAAGATGCAACATGTGCTCTTATTTAAATCATTGCTCATCTATTTAACTAGTTGCACATTTCCACCTTCACCATCCTGGTTATCTTCTTTGCAATCTCCTGTAAGTTGAAATTGCAGATTTTCATTAACCACCACTTCGGTCAAATGATGGCAGTAATTTGCTAAGCATACCCAACTTGTTTGGTTCACATATCAATTCCATCTACTTTGCAGGACCCATTAACCTTGCCTAGTCCAATTGTTTGGATCTTCTCAAGATGTTCATCACAGTTGATTTGATAGGTTTTTGGATGATTTTTAAATATTATGGAAAGCATTGAAGAAACTACTATAGTTCCTACACGTCGAGTGGTTTTGTTGGACTTTTGCTATGAGGCAGATCAATATACCAGTGGCAGGTTATGAATTTGACCGTGTGGGGAACAGCTTAAATATTTTCCTTTTTTTTTTTTCCGATTGTTCACCCTCTTTGATCCCTTGTCAAAGTTGATATGGCTTGGAGTTCCTAATGTTTCATTTTTTGAGGTTAGACCTCTGTATATACAAAATTGGTGAGCTTTTCGCTCTTTCCCATGAGTAATGTAATGAATAAGGTTGGGTTTGGACATTCTTGAAGCCCCATTAAAACTCAACCGCCTATTCTAGACCTGAGGAAGAAGTTCTTAATCACTGAAGGGTAGTTAGTGCTACTAGCTTTCTGCCTTGCTAGAGTAGCTAGAGTCGGCTAGACTGGTGCTAGTGCCTAGCATTATCACTTATCTGCTATGATCATTTTATCAGGTGCATTGAACTATCCATACTGGAGAACCTTAATAGGTAACGCCACCACAGTATATTATCACTCACATTAGTCAGAGTCCTATTGTATTTAAGGCCTACTTCAATTCGTACAACGATATAGAAAAGATGGTTGTTGTATCAGACGCAATCCTTTCTTTCACAGAATATATTACACCCAAGTCGTAGGTAAGTGACATGTCTGGTGCATGGAGAACTGCCATCAGTCCCCCAACTGATGGCTTATGGGAACATTCCAAAGTTTGCTTATCAGAAACTGAAGGGGGAAGCATTTTGTAGTGTGCCATTTGGAGCAAACAAAAAGCCTTTAGTGAAATTCCATTATTGGAAATACTAATTACCAGCATTCTGACCAAAAATTCATGGCCTGAAAATGATCTCCTTATAACAGTACACTAAATGCATTTCCTTCATCATAAATGCATTGCAAGAGGATGGAAACACTCCTAGAGAATGCCCTGTTTCCATTTCCCTTCATCTATGCATACAAAAATCGATTGTAACCATTTGTTGTTAGTTAACTATTTTTAGCTTTTATCATTTCATTATCTTTCACCTCCTTCCAGTTGTATCTGAAAAATGGCAGATGACTCACATCTGTACATTTTTTATTTTAAAAAATGAATCATTTGGTCGTCTTAAGCAGTGAATATGCAGCAGTTTGTGTGGTGTAAGCCCTTTATTTGACAGAGAGCCCCAACTCTCTTCATGGGAAAATAATTTGTTTCTTGAATGATATCCATTTCTCTTGAATCTAATACAAATGTTTTTGCCTTTGTTGTGCTTGAATTGTTGACTTGTGAAGATGGTAGGCAACGGATGAACCTTGCGTTCAACAGGGTTCCACTTGTTCACACAACACAGGCAAATATTACATGGGAAGACTCATGTCAATTCAAGCCTACACTAGCAAAAAGGTCCTGGCTAAGGACTCCAAAAGAAGGAATTGATGGGTATCTGTATTTCCCTGGTATAGAGCTTCCAAATGCCATATCTACTCATCATGATTCTGATAGGCTCCTGTCATTCAAGGATGCCGCTGTCGAGGTCCCAGGTCAAGGTATCTTTTGGCATGTTTCAGCTAGCACACTTTTTTAAGATCCAGAAATTGAATGATTGCAATTTTTTTCCAACAAGAAATGTTTAAAGATCTCTAAAAGTGCTTTTGGGTATTCTATTCTGACCATCATCTATACTCTGAATTCTGAAACTTGATTGAGACTTATCTATGGCAGTTTCATTTGGCAATCAGTTGAGTACTCAGACACAGTTTCCACTTGAAAAGGGTTATCCTGTTGTATGCTTTCTTGTGTTTAGGGTTGATCAGCAAAGAACCTTTTTTTCCCTTTTTTTTTAAGACTATGGAAAGTTTTTGGTGTGTACTTGGTGAGCTACAAGAAAATTGTTAAAGATTGAGGAAATCACTTTCATTTTCTGCAGTTTGACCAAAATGACAACTTGAAATTCAGAACAGACTCAACTGGGTCCCAATTCTGCTTTAATTCAGGGCAGAACTAATTAATATTTGTCAAAATTAATGCATCACTATTATTGCATATGTGAAGTATGTTTTTATGTGTCAGTGTGTAGGAACTGTCACATGCCACTTTTCTACCACTCACAGCATGTGAGTTTTATTAACCACCTCCAGGTAGCTATTTCTTCATAATTATTTAATGTGATGTAATTTATATGCAGTTGTAAATGAATGAAGGAACGAATGGGTTAAAGAACTGCAGTCCTTTCTTCTCCAAGTTGTGTCTAAGCAATTGAGTGAGAACTAATGTGGAAATTTATTGGTTTGATTCCTTGGTGCGCTTAGCTTGAATACCACGATTTCTGTTCTGTGATATTACACAGAATTTTTTAGTGCCCATTTGAGAGTTTTGGGTTCCTGAATCTATTCTATCAGGAAAGGTGGCCCGCATACTGAAGTTTCTGATCTCCTATTGGAGGGAAAGTTGGAAGCTCACTGAAATGTAATGGAACCTACACTGCGTATGGACACTGTTATTACCACCGATTGAAGGCGATGTATGTTATGGTTGAAATATTAAACTGATTACGGTGATGAAAATTGTCCTCTCTAGAGCCTAATGGATCAAGGTTTCATGTTATTGAAAAAATAT
The DNA here is from genome assembly GCA_037013555.1 of Sextonia rubra. NCBI lineage: Eukaryota > Viridiplantae > Streptophyta > Magnoliopsida > Laurales > Lauraceae > Sextonia > Sextonia rubra. The sequence goes on along the minus strand of JASUAD010000006.1, from coordinate 52,669,886 downwards.
ATACTAAAATAAACAGTTACGCTTCAATTATAGATATAGTTAACTCAATTAAGAGTCTTTTGGGGTATTTGAAAGGGGTTGCCCATTAAAAACTGACCGTTTTCTCTCTTTCCTTTTTTGGGTCATTAATGCAGACCAAAACAAGAAGCAACACCCAATAAGAAAAACAAACAAGGGTATCAGACTATTATACCCCCACAGAAAGAAATTCAAAATACAAGCCACCCAAGGAGAAACTCTATTCACCCTATGTGCAGCTAGAACATCTTCCATACTATTGGCTGACCTAGCCTTGTGACGAAACTTTACACCCATACAAGAAGATAGTTAAATATATAAGTCTTCCGCTTCCTGACATCTTAAGCTTTTGGGATGTATTGGCTAGTCGGTTATAACGTGGTATCAGGGCCAACACTAGGTTGCAAGTTTGAACCCCAGGGAAGCATTATTCCTCCAATTCGTGTGGGTAGGGACGTGTGTGTTACAAATTTGATACCATGTTAAGTCCAACCTAGTGTTGGTTCTAATACCATGTTAAGTACGACTAGCCAATACATCCCAAAAGCTTAAGTTGTTAGGAAGCAGATGACTAGTATACTTAACAAAGACAACTCTTTAATCTCATTCAGATAAAATTGGAGTCTCCATGGCTTAGCCCCAAGATGCAAGACCCATGTCACTTCATTGGGTGAACCACTCTCAACGATCAATTTGCTATGAAAGGAGGTTGAAAATATATGAAGAGCTTTTAGCATGACATTACCTCTACCTTATTAGACTACTTGGTACCCACATGCTTGGAGTAACATTAGTAGAATGTCTCCTTTATAGTTGTGAAGAACTCCTCTAGTTCTAGCCGGCCTAGATGTACCTGTAGCCACTTGCTAGGGGCGGACCCAAGTGTAGTCACGTGGGTGCGGTGGCACCTGCGAGACTCGGGAAAACTCCTTAAATTACAACTTAAAAATCTGATTTTATTATTTAACTTGTTCACTTTGACTATTGTTAGTGTTAAGTATATTGTTTGCAGCAACTCTAACACTAAGCATTTTGGTTGCAATGGTTAGCAACTCCTTACATAGTATCAGAGCGACCACAGGTCCCAAGTTCAAATCCACACTGCTGCGTCCTTGATATTATGTTGCGGGTACAGGTACGCAAGGCAAAATGCCCCATGCTGCTTTATGATGGGCGCGTGCTTTGAGTCCAGGTGGTATCCCACCCAAGGGGGGGGGGTGGGGGGGATGTCAAGTATATTGTTTGCCGTAACTCTAACGCCTAGGCATTTTGGTTGCAATGGTGAGCAACTCTTGACAGTCCGCACCACCCAACCGAAAATCCTAAGTCTACCATTAGCCACTTAATCTATATTAAACTTTAAAACACCATTTGGAAGGAAGACCAATAAACCAAGTTCCTCTCCTTTTCTTCCCAATTGAAAATGATACGATTCTTATTGATGTTGATTAACTCCCTTTTTGCAGAGGCTCAGTTTGCAATCCTAAACTTTCCACCAAAATAAGCAACTCCACCGAAGACGAAGTGCCTCTAATCTTCTCATTCCTTTGCTTCCACATTTCCCATAAGATCGAAAAAGGAATTGTTCTCCAAAGAGTAAGCCCCCATCCATGAAAAAACCCCATCCCAACACTAAACCAACTTCGAAGGAGCACCTCGAAAACAGCAAATCATGCCTTGTTAAGGAAATGACACCATGTGAGAGATGCCACAATGCCATGACTAAAAAAAGATCTTTTTAAAATCCAGTATAGCCTCATTTTATCTCTTTCTAGAATATCTTTAAAAAATGTAAAGCTCCTTCCTTTGCCCTTAATGGTGTCAAAACTGGTTTTTGCATGAATCTGCTAGCATTTTAGTAATATTTGCAACTCAATATAAGAATACCCAGCCCCATCATTTTCTCTCCATTTACACCATATTTTTTTTTTCTCATGTTAAAATGATTAAATAAATTGAAATGAAATTTCCTAAGGCACCATTAGTTTCCTCTTTTTTTGTCAATTTTATTCTTTTTATTTTGTCTTTTTTTCTTTTCTCTCTCTCTCTCTCTCTCTCTCTTTCCATTGGAAACGGAAGCCCACTTTACATTACTGCCGAAAATTAGAAAAAGGGTGACTTGTGTCATAAATTTATAACCCAAACTATTGGTTGTGAGGTAGTGCAACTTCAAAACCTTGATCCTAGAAGTTATGCCAATTTTCTAACTAAAAGCTAGTCCTATAAGTTATTAAAAGCTAAGCTAATATAGTCCTTTGTTTCATTTTCTGCAGTTTTTCCATTAAAATCCCATGTTCTGCCTTCTTGTTGCAGGTCTAGGAGCGTCATTGATCATTTCTAACCAGGATGCAACACCTGATATTCAATGTGCTCTCTCTCTTCTGTCAGCTAGTGCCTGGGGTTCGTCTGATTCTCTTGATGCGGTCATGCTTGGAAACCACACAAGTGTGGGCCAGCCGACAATGCACACAGGTCATCAAGGCCTGCAACTTGCCAGCTCTGAATTTTTGCAGGGTGAACACCTATCAGCTGAACCCCTAGTGGCATCATTGGCCACGCATCATAGTGGTAGTCAGCTTCATGAGTTTCAGTTGTTTCAAGCACCATTTGAGTCTACCTTTTTGGACAACAATCATATGCATTGACTGCAAAAAGGTCAGTTAAAATTCCTATCTTCTCTCTTTTATTCCATTCTATTGTTGATAGTTTCGTATGATAACTCTCTTCAGTATAATAATGTCTGAAACTAGACGAACAATCTGTAGAAGTCCATTCAATATGATAATGTATAGACTGATAAAACAACATGTGCAAGTTTTTTAATGGAAAGAAAGACATACCTAAAATTTAGAAGATTACTTGTTCTTACCATATTAAAATCTCTCTCAAACTGTCTTGTTAGCAGAACTGTGGTATCGTTGAGTAACTCTTTACGCCATAACAATAGTGGTGGGCCCACCATTGGTCCGTTCAAACTCCTCTGTCACAATCCTTTCCCCTCCACCTTCTCATGATTCAGAGGGCCTTAGCAGATAAGTAGTTCAAGCGTCAAGGTCATCTCCATGATGAATTCATGGCAGTTGTGGGCTATAATACATGGAGACTTCAAAATAGGCAATGTATCATGCCATATCGTATTCAATACTTTACTTTTCTTATGTAAAATCCATAACCATGCCATATCTATGGCGTGTCCCTGGTGTGTCCATGTTGTATCTAGGCATCATAGGTTATGGATATAACCATTTCATTCTTCATGTCAGTTGGATATTTGTCACATGAGTTTTTTTCTCAGTTTCAGGTGGAATGGTCCATTCTTTCTCTTTATTGTTTGTCTGTGCAATTGAATAATCAAGTAGAGCTGGCATTGGAGGTATTATTATAGATTCAGAGGGTGTGTGATGCATAATTATTCATGATTTCATGGCCATTTCAAGGAAGGGACTCCAATGAGGCAGAAGTTTTCTCTCATTGGATGTAGAGTTGGTAAAGGTGGGAACCATGTCTACAGTGATGGAAGGCATTTATGTTTGTGCTATTAAGTGGGCTTCTGTCATCTGCGACTATTCATGGAAAATTGCAGATTGAATGATAAAATCTGGCATTTCTTGACCTTAGCTGGCTTCTTATTTTCACATATTCTGCTCTTGGAAAATTTAGAATCTGATGATATACCAAAACAAGGATGCTTCTGATGCAACCAGATCCTAATGTCTGCAAAAAATGGGGCACAACTCGCCCAGCCAAATCAGACCTTGCCCTAATCAGCCTAGGACCGCTATAGTCGGCTTTCCCTGTTATCAATTAGGATTAAGGTTTTATTGGCCCCCAAGTCCACTTTCTCGAATGAACTCAGTACCAGATTCTCTGCTTCATGAGAATAACTCCAATCTGTTGTTCATATGAGGATCCAATGCTCGTTCTTCTCTTCTGTACACTTGCAAATTTACTGAGTGCAATCTATTGGAGAAATACAGGATCAAATCCAGTTTGATCAATACTGTAGCTAGTAACTGCTTTTCCCAATCAATTCTAACTGAGAAAATGTAATCAAATCACAATTATATCAAAATCTCTTTATCTCCAAATCTGCCTGATATGTTAATAAATTAGAGATTGGGAATGGGGTGATAGGGGCCCACAAGAAGGATTAAGGGTGTGGAGAGATATAGCAATAGTGGGTACTACAATTACAAACAAGGTGGGATTCCTCTCATAATCAGCTGGCTGATTTCATCATCCAAGTGGATGCTTACTCATGCACATAAGTTTGAGGGGAATGTAGAAATAGTGGGGACCATAGTCCCCACAAATCATTATCATTATCATCAACAAAGCCTTATTCCAACTATGTTAAGGTTTGGCTACATTAATTCGATTTCTCCATTCCAGTCTATCATGAGTTGAGTCCTCGGATAGGTTGCACTTCTTCAAATCCAACCTTACTACTTCCAATGCACATCCTCTTCAGCCTACCCCTTCCCCTTGTGGGGTAATGAACCTACATATAATAACTTTTCTATCAATAGGCGATAACCATTGTAACCAAAATGCTTAGGCGTTAGAGTTATAGCTCATGGGGCCTTTTGCCCTACGCACCTGCGCCCACAACATAATATCAAAGACGTGGCAACGTGGATTCAAACTTGGGACCTATGGTAGCTCTTATACCATGTTAAGAATTGCTAACTATTGCAACCAAAATTCCTAGGCATTAGAATTGCAGCAAACAATATACTTTGCATTTTCTTCACTAGTTTCATTTTTGGCTAACGTTGGACACGTCCAAACCATCTCAAATAGGTTTTTCATATTTTATTACCTATTGATGCGACTGCGAAATACTCTCAAAAGTACTCATTTCTATTTCTATCCTTCCTAATTTTACCACACATCCACATCAATATTCTCATCTCTACTACATATTTTTTGCATGTGTTTCTCCTTAATTAGTCAACATTCTACACCATAGGTCATAACTGGTCTAATAGTTGTTTTATAAAATTTCCCATTCAATGTTGTTGGTATGTGCTAATCACAAAGCACTAGAGGAGCAAGTCTTCACTTCAAATATCCCACTTTTATTATATGCTCTACATCTTCTTCAATCTCTTCATCCTTGCTAATTATCGAGGTAAGGTATCGGACTGAATCTCTCTATGGTATCTCTTGAGCTTCAATTTTCATAATAGTTTCAGCTCTTTGTAAATGTCTACTAAAATTGTAATCCATATATTCTGTCTTTATATAACTTATTTTAAAACCTTTGGAAAGCTTCCTGCTATCTCTAGAGTTTAGCACTCACACCATCTATTGTTTTATCCACCAATACTATATCATTTGTAAACAACATATATCAAGGCACCTCCTCTTGAATATAAGCAGTTAACTAATCCATAATCAATGCAAAGAGATAAAAACTTATGGTTGACCCTTAATGCAAACCTATGGTCACTGAGAACTTACCTGTCTCTCCACGGGTAATTCTCACACTCATTACCGCTCCTTCATATATCTTTAATAATTTTAATGTAACCTTTTGAAACATTCATTTTATTAAAAACCCACCAAGTTAAATCTCTAGGTCTTGTCATAAGCTTTCTCTAGATCGATGTAGACCATATGCATATGTTTTCTCTTTGCTTGGTATTTTTCATTTGATTGCCTAAGTGAGAAGATAACTTCTATAGTTGACCTTCCTAGCATGAAATCAAATTTGTTTTCAAATATCTCAGCCTATTACCATGTGTTGTATAATATACTTTTTTCCTATATAACTAGAACTACATTGTGTTCAAATAAACTAAAATAGTGGATTTGGTTCTCTTATAATATTTATTGGCCCTGTTAGTTGTAGCCTTTGACTGCGGCTCCTTGCTCTATATATTGATACCAACCAAACTCCTTTAGTATACGACAGATTATTCCAAGTCTTGACATCTGCTCTTATAGATTCCCTCTGTTGAATGATCTAAAACACTGAAAGAGGCACATTACGTCGACAGCATGTGGCCCAAATATAACATTCCTAGCTTCCCTCGAAGTATGTCTCATATATTGAGAAATGATCCGATGTATCCTGCATACATTGTGCATCCTCTTCCAACTTCTGAAGGATATGCTATAGAGCGAAGCCATTGAATCTCAACCTGCTTCTTTGATAGATGAGGCTCTAATATCACCATTTGAATGTGTTTTGCCTCCTGGATGACTCCTGGATGGACCATCCATCAGCAAATTGATATTACTCTGATCTGTGTGATATTGAGGTCAGTGTTAAGAATCCAGTAGTTCATTTCTGTGAAAAGTAGGCACCACATTTCAGATTTAAGGAAGTTGCAGAAATCATGGTGTAACCTTTTTGTTCATGAGGGCATACTTTAACTTATTTGGTTACATTTTCAAAAGTTAAGCTTGTATATTTCCTTCTATTATTTTGAATTTTTCTGATGATATTAAAAATATTTTCTTCCACTAACCATTGGCATTTTTTCAGGTATTTTTCCAGTTTTGGTTGAATGTGTGGATAGAGAATTGCTAAAGTGCGAGTCTCTCCAATTGAAACCAGTGGAGGAAATTCTTATGACATTATGAAAGGGTTACTAACCATTCCATGATTTAGCTCAAGTAGACTTATTATGCTAAAATTAGAATTTGCATTTGTTGTGCCCTTTTTTTTCTTTTGTGGTAGAAACATCTGGTTGATGTAGGATATTTGTGCCATTGTTATGTTGTTCTTGATCAACTTAAGCTTTTACAGTAAGTGGTTGTCAACATGGTATCAAAGTAGGAGGGCGAGTGTTCGAGTTCTGGGGATTGTGTTGTACCTTGGTGCCCCATTTTCTCCCATGAAGGGTATTGTGTATATGTTCCCAAGCAGAGACTGCATGTGCAGCGGAGTGTTGTGCCTTTGATGTACATTATTATGTTGTTCTCTATCAACCCCATATTCTCCCATGAAGGGTATTGTGTATATGTTCCCATGCGGAGACTGCATGTGCAGCAGAGCGTTGTGCCTTTGATGTACATTATTATGTTGTTCTCTATCAACTTCAGCTTTTAGAGTAGGTGGGTGTCAACGGCATTTTCTACAATGATAAACCTTGTTCTCGACAGACAGCTCAAACTAGCCTTGAATTCACTTCTGGTAAGACGTAAATTTTCTGCTTTTCATGTTTCCAATAGTCAATAAAATTTAGAGCTCAGCACAAGGATAAAATGAATTTGGGGATGAACGTGAACTGAAGTGCTAGATTTCATCTTATACAATGGGATGTTATGGATGACCACCTGTGCTTTTGACTAGTACAAAGTACAGACCATCCAGCATTTTCTCCCTTTTTTCTTTTCTTTTAACTGGTTACCACCTCTATTAATCTAATAATCTTAGTTAGCCACCTTGACCGGCAGTTGGAGGCTGGTTTCTGACCCATTGATGTAATCAAACGCACTTTATCACAAAACATTGAGAATGCACTTAGATGTAAACCCACTGGTGATGCACCTAATTCAGGTTGTCTTGGATTCTGTCAAGATTCAAAAAGTTCGACTCTGCCTGCTGGTCGAGGTGAATAGTTAAGTTTTTTTTTAATATAATACATTAATGGAGATGGTTATTGGGAAAATAAAAATATATTTGGGTCCATATAGGTTCCAACTAAGAATCCAGCACAGGGACCTTTAATATTGCAAATTGTAGCTCAAAATCTACTTTGGTTTAACTTTTTTATGTTTAGTCTTAAAAATAGTAGCCTTGATGCATTGTTATAAGTAAACAATATCTTTAATTTAAAGAAAACATTAAAAAAAAAGTAAATTAAAAGAAGTCAGAATGAGTTTTGGAACTAGATTTCAATTCTCTAGTTAGACCCGGTTTCAAAACCGACTCCAACTTCTCTTATCAAAATTGGGTATGAAACCAACAAAAAAGGTTTCGAGTCAAAACTAATTCTGGAATGGGTACTGTCATTAAGGAAGAGGTCCGGGTCTAGGTCTAATACAGACCCATTCCAAAACTACCCCATTTGCAACTCTAACTATAGCAAAGTGGTGGTCATAGATTGTCAAAGGTCCTAGCTAGGATCTGCACTTACCCTACCCTACAAATGTGGGTTAGGCTTAGGCTAGGTCAAAACTTTCAGCGGCCCTACACTTGTTAGGCCCTTACTTTACCCTCAAAAGCTAAGGCTGCCCCTCTTACATTGTGCACTGCATGCAGGCCTAAGAACGTTGCCGTGCAAGCCGTTGGGCATGTTGCCTTGCACAAGGAGGTGCACGTGCGTGCAGTGCGCAGCTTTCCTCAATTCTGGCCATTTATACCCTGCTGGTGGGGAATCGATTTTGGCAGCCCCTCTTACATTGTGCAGTGCGTGCAGGCCAAGGAATGTTGCTATGAAGGCCGTCGGGCAAGTTGCAATGCACAAGGTGGTGCACATGCGAGCGGTGCGTGCCTTTCTTCAATCCTGACCGTTTATTCCCTGTTGGTGGGGATTCGATTTTGGTAGCCCCTTTTACATTATAGAGTGCACGCAGGGCTAGGAACATTGGCCTCCAGTTTTGCATTGAATTGGACATACCTATTCAAATATGCCATTTTGCATGGGAATTGTATGCATGAGGATTTGGGTATGTTTGTTTGCATGGAGTTAAAATTCAAAGCAACTAATTGTCAAATGGATTTGTTTGTTTGCATGGAATTATGAGCATGTTTATTTACTTGGAATTAAAATATATAGGAATTCATTGATGGATGGGCCCATCTGTTTGAATGGGATTGGAATGCATATGAAGAAATATTCAAAGGGGGGCTGTTTGCTTGGATGGAATTGGAATAAATAGGAAGTCCTTGATTTAGATGGGCCTGCCCGTGCATAGGAAGTAGTTTTTTCAGATGAGCCATGTTTGCATGAAATTGAATATGGAGAAATTCATTTTCGAATGGGCTTGTTGGTTCGCATCGAATTGGAAGATAGGAATTCATTGATGGACTATACCATCTTTATTTGCATCCACTGGGAATAGATGGGAATTAATTGATTCAAATTGGCATGTTTGTTAACGTGGAATTGGAATATACAAGTAACTGATTCAAATGGGCTTGTTCATTTTCATGGAATTGAAATTCATAGGAATCCCTTGTCAAATAGGCCTTGAAATTGATTGCATATGCAGTTGAAGATATTCATATTTATTTGGAATGCTGCAACTCAATGAAGTCATGTTATGCATTATGGGATGAACCCTAAATTTGGCCAACTTGTTCAGCCATATTGATATTGTAAACCTTGACAAACTGAGCTTTGTAAGGAGAGAGAAAGAACAGAGAGAAAGGAGAAGACAACAGAAGCAGAAGAAAGAAGAGAATGAAATTCTTTCATTGATTGAGTTTCTTTTACAAGTACAGAGGATTTACATATATATAGACTCCTGCCACATCTATTTTCTGTTACAACTTTAACTAAAGCTTTGTCATGTGAATGACACCATAACCGAATGCTAAACTAACAGTCACAACTTGGTAAATGGGTTTGAGTCAGCTCTTCATCAGATTATATTTGCACTAATCAAACTGTTGGGTCGAGCAGACACATAGTTTGGATCTAAGATAAGAAAATTGACATGGATGAAGCCCTTTGGTAAAGATGTCAGCGAGTTGGTCTTGTGTGGAAATTAATTTACTACAAGATCTTTGTGAAGAACTCTTTCTCTTACGAAGTGATTATCAACTTCTATATGTTTGGACTGGACATGAAACATGGGATTTGAAGCTAGTGAAATTACAGATATGTTGTCACACCAAAGTGTAGGACAAACAAGACTAAAGACATGTATGTCTTTGGGAAAAATTATAATCTAGGACAGCTCAGCAGCAACATGAGCAACGGCCTTATATTTAGCTTCAGTGGTAGATCGAGCAACTGTATGCTGCTTCTTAGCACACCAGGAAATGGGTGAAGAACCAAGGAGGATGCAGAAACCAAAGGTGGATTTCCTATCCATTGGATCACCAGTCCAATCCGAGTCACAGTATGCAGTGCGACGCAGTGGACCTTTGGGTATATGAATCCCATAGTCTAAAGTTCCTTTAATATACCGCAGAATACATTTCAAAGCACTGAAGTGAGACACAAAGGAAGCATGCATGTGTTGGCATGCTTGATTGACCGCAAAAGAAAGATCAGGTCTGGTGAGTGTCAAGTATTGAAGAGCGCCTGTAATACTTCTGTATAATGTTGAATCTTCCATAGGACTATTAGAGGCATTTGAAGTTGAACCTTTGTAATGACATGGGAACCCAATGGGTTTACAATCAAGCATGGAGGTCCTCTTAAGAATATCTGTGGCATACTTGTTTTGAGATAAAAACAAACCAGCTCCTGTATGATGTACTTCAATACCTAGAAAGTTATGAAGCTTTCCTAAGTCCTTCATTTCAAATATAATGTTGACTTGAACTTCAAGAGTAGCAATGTAATTGGGATCATTTCCAATTATAATGAGATCATCAACATAAAGGAGGACAAGGGTAACAGTGTACTTATAGTGTCTTATAAATAGGGATGGATCAGCATAAGTATGAATAAAGCCAAGACCAAGTAGATAGTTGGAACATCTGTTGTACCAGGTTCTTGGTGCCTACTTCTACCTGTACATTGACTTGTGAAGCTTGCATATGTGATGGGAAAAACACGGATCAGTGAATCTAGGAGGCTGGACCATATAGATGTTTACATGAAGTAAGCCATGGAGAAAAGCATTGGTAACATCTAACTGATGAAGCTGAATTGAGATGAACTGCTAAAGAAAGGACAATCCTGATAGTTGCTTGCTTAATAACAGGGCTGAAAGTTTCTATATAATCTACACCATATTCTTGACGAAAACCCTTGGCAACCAATCGTGCTTTATGTCTTGAAATGGAACCATCCTGATTATATTTCAATCTAAACTCCCATTTACATCCCACAATATGTTTGTCAAGAGAGGAAGGTACAAGTGACCAGGTGCCTGGCCTCTGGAGTGCTAAAAATTCCTCTGCCGTAGCTTTCCTCCATACTTCTGATGTGGAGGCTTCAGTGAAGGAGGTAGGTTCAGAAGTAGTGAAGTACTCATTTGATGAGAAGGAGACAAGGTGTTTGGTAGTTAGCAATGCCTTCTTTTTAACAATCCCAGATTTAGACCTTGTAATCATTGAATGGCTATTGGAGCAGGACTTGAGCTGAACAGGGCATGTTGGGACAGTCGTAGTGGTTGAATGGGGTTGCTGCAATGGAGAGATAGGTGATGAAGAATGATGAGAGGGAGTGATTGCAGTAGTATGAAGGTTGGCAGGATTGATGGATGCAAGTGGAGAGGTAGCATCAGCAAAGTTGGACAAAGCATTAGGGAAATAAGGCTGCTAGATAGGGGTTGGTGGAGATGTCGATCAGATGCTATATCATTGATGATATCCTTTGTTGCAGCGGGCACTAAAGTGTGTGAACCAGATGGTGGTGTTGGGACAAATTCAGGTTCAATATGTAATGGGACAGGTTCAGGTAATGCTCGAGGCTATATTACTTGTGGAATGATAAGTTAGGTGTCTGTTATGTTGGTAAGAGATTGAGTGGAAGCGGTGGTAGGATTGGGTCAGGGAAGTGTAAAGGGATGAGGACCAAGAAGCGATGGAGAGATGGAGGGTGTACAATGAGAAGAAGTGTAGGTGCCAATAATTAAGGCAGGGGAAAGAACAAGCCAATCTGTCAGTTGAGTTGGATGTAAAGATGAAGGTTCAGCAGTAAGAGAAGAATATGGGAATGAAGCTTCATTAAAGACTACATGCTTGGATGTGTATCTTCTACCAATGGCAACATCTAAACAATGATAGCCTTTCTGGTTTAGACTATAGCCAATGAAAATGCATTGTTTGGTCTTTGGGTCAAGTTTATAAGCGGTGTAAAGTCTTAGCCAAGGAAAGCAAGAACTACCAAATACTCGTAAGGTAGTGTAGTTCGGTTTGAAGAGAAAAAAAACTTTTCCCATGGTGAAATGTAATGGAACTTCTTAACAGGCAAATGATTGATACAATAGGTGGCAGTATAGAAGGCTTCAATCCAAAACTTGGGTGGCATAGAGGCTTGAAAGAGAAGTGTTAGACCTGTTTCAGTAATGTGTCTATGTTTCCTTTCTACACAACCATTTTGCTCAGGTGTATAAGGACAAGAAACTTGATGAATGATTCCACACAAGTTGAACAAATATTGAAACTGTTTGTTCAAATATTCACCCCCACCATCTGAGCATAAATGTTTAATCTTAAGTGAAAACAAGTTTTCTACTTGAAGTTTAAACAAAGTAAACATAGTAAAAGCATCAAACATGCATTGCAAAGGAAAAAACCATGTGTATTTAATGAAATCATCTACAAAAACAATATAGTATTTGAATCCATTTACAAACGTAACAGGAGTTGGACCCCAAATATCACTATGAATCAACTCTAGTGGACTAGATGTAGATGACACAGAAATAGGAAAAAAAGCTTGTGGCTTTTCCCATATTGGCAGTATTCACAAAAGGAAAGAGACTGATCCTTTTATTGGAAGAAAAGACACCATGTGCTGAATTGTTGAAGAAGATGGATGGCCCAAGCGCTGGTGCCAAGTGCCAACAGAAGTTTTCTCACCAAGAAATGCTACATGTGTAGTAGAAAAAGACAAGTTTGATGCTGTGTAAAAGGGATAGAGTCCATGTTTACTCAGACCTCAGAAAAGAATCTTCCCTGAAATGCAATCCTGTGTTGTAAACCCATTTGAATCAAAGACAAACACACAGTTGTTGTCCTTTGTGAATTGGTAAGCCAACAATAAGTTTGAAGAAATTGGGGGAACATGTAATATGTTATTCAATTTGAAGGAACCAAACGAAGTTTGTGCAGTAAAGGAGCCAATGTTGGAGATAGACAGACCTTGGCCATTACCAACAACTATCTTCTCCTTGCCTTTGTAATTAGAGTGAATAGAAAGGTTCTATAGATCATTTGTGACATGGGAAGTGGCCCCTAAATCTGAAAACTAGGTTTGATATGCATATGGGGAGAAAGTGGAGGCCATGGCTGCAAGCTGTGATGGATGGTGTCTTCCTTAGTATGAGAAATCCATTCGATGATAACAGACGAAAGCAGTGTGTCCTATCCTATTGCATATTTGATAGCAAGGCCTCGAGGAAGATCAATTGGAGGATGCTTGACTGGGGTTCTGATTTGAACGTCCCCTATTTGATCTTCCTCCACGAGTAACACAGCTAATGCGATTGTGAGATCTATTACTTGCTCTTCTAGAGCCATGATGTGAATATCTGCCACCATTTTTGCCTCCAGTTGGACCAAAAGAATCTGTGGATGTCATTAGAGCCAGAGAGTGATCAAGAACTGTGGATTGAGAAGCTTTCATATTTAGTTCTTCACAAAAAAGAACATGAAGTTCATCCAAAGATATTGGTGACGATCGTGTTCGAATGGAAGTCTCGAAAGGACCATACTGAGAAGGAAATCCATTCAATGTATGAGTGAGAATATCTTCATCATCAACTGGGCATAATGCGACTACAAGAGTATCTAAGATATGCTTAATGCGTTGAACATAATAAAAAATCGACTGAGATCCTTTCTTGACTCTTTGCAACTGTGTCTTCAGCTGAATGATACGAGACCTTGACAAGGAAGCAAACCTCTTGTCCAAAGCTAACCAAACATCTCTTGTTGATGTGAAGCCACCAACATGAGTGAGAACCTTCTCAGTCAATGTGGCATTGATCCAGCATAAGATATTTTGATCTTGTCAAATCCAGAGAGAATATTGTGGATTAACTTCCTTTGTGATTTTCCCTTCTAAATCAAGCAGAAATTCAGGAGGGCAGTGGGAGGATCCATCAAGCAAGGCCATCAGACCATGTGCACAAAGCACTGGAAGGAACTATGACTTCCATAACAAGTAGTTATGATTGTCAAGTTTCACTGAGATTAAGCTTGCAATGTTTGAAATCAAGAAAGTAAGAGCATGACTAGTGGAAGAAAAAAGAGACATTGTGTAGGATTTCTTAGAAATCACAATAATCACAAATGAACAATCACTTAGAAAAGCTTATCTATATCTAATTTGATGCAAGGATAAAGAACAACTCTAATCTAATCAAATTGATGAAAAAAAAGATAGCTGATTTGCAGAAGAGGAAGCTTGACAAAAGAATCTTGCAGAAATGATGTAAAGGTGAGCTGATCTTGAAGAACAAGAAGCTTGACTAGAGAATTTAGTAGATCTGATGCAGAGGCCTTCAGATCTGAACAAGAAATTCAATTTAGGAGTTCTTGATGATTGTGAGATGACAAACAAAGGATTCTTACGGATCTGATGCAAATGCTGTCAAATCTAAACAAGAAATTCAATTTAGAAGATATTGATAATCTTGAGATGATGAACAAATCGGCAGAGATGACTTCTTGAAACACTGGAAGGACCAAATGTAGCACCTAGAAGATCTTCAATCTTTGAAAGATTCGATGATGAAGATGAAGCTTCAAATTGATTAATGCAGATCACAAATCTGAAGGAGAAGCTCGAACTAGTAGACTTCGATGTTGATGAATGTCTTCAAGGATCGAATGAGATTGCTCTTTGAAGCTCTGATACTATGTAAACCATGACAAACTGAGCTTTGTAAGGAGAGAAAGAAAGACCAAAGAGAAAGGAGAAGACAACAGAAGCAGAAGAAAAAAGAGAATGAAATTCTTTCATTGATTGAGCTTCTTTTACAAGTACAAAGAATTTACATACATATAGACTCCTGCCACAACTGTTTTCTGTTACAACTTTAACTAAAGCTTTGTCATGTGAATGACACCATAACCGAATGCTAAACTAACAGTCACAACTTGATAGTGAATCTAAGTCAACTCTTCAGAAGATGATATTTGCACTTATCATGTTTGTTACTTGATATTCCCACACTTAAAAATTCCTCTGTCTCTCAACATACGAACTTCCAGAAAATAAAATAGACATATATCTATTAAGTAGTTAGGTTGCCACATCTTTATCGTCTAGGCATTTCAGGTGAGATGATAGCAAAGCCAATACATCCTAAGTTTGAATATGCACCGAGCAAAAAAACGCCTTGTGTCACATTTTCTGTGCGGGCGCATATGTGCAGGGCAAAGATACCTTATTCCCCATCTTCAGTGGGACTGTGATTTGAGTCCGGGCAAGCAACTTGAGAATGTCAAGGATGATGTAGGTTCCTTTCCAAGTAGATGTCTCATATATTTACATATCTCTACCAACTAAAATCCAGTGGCAAGTAAAAACTAGAGGTAAATGCAAGTGCATTTGGGTAAATAAAGGTTGCATAAAGTAAAATAACCAATGTATATGTTTTCCTTTGTTCTCTAACACAAGGTATCCCTCACTAGCGCAGCCTTCAAACCTTTGGCCTCCATCCCGGGGTGACCCAATTCTGATAGCGCTGCCAATAAATATTATTTTTTAAGGCTTTAGAGTATGACACCAAAGAAAGAATGTGAGCATCATCTTAGGATATGATGGAGTACAGCCATTCTTTTAATATATATATATATATATATCTTTCCCTATATATATATATATATATAGTTTTGTCCATATATATATACACTTAAATTTTACATATTCAATGATTATATATATATATATATATATATAAGTTCCATTTAAGCATCCCAAATGAGCCTTTAGATCTAAACCTAATTCAGGCTGTTAGCCTTGTTAAATTGGACTGGATTTTGTCACCAGTCAAAAAGTTGGACTCTGCCTGCCGGTCAAGGTAAAGAGTGAGATTTTTTTTTTTTTTTAATTAATGGAAATGGTTACTGTAAAGATAAAAATATATTTGGTTATTTTAGTCATAAAAAAATATAGGTGGTCACTTCCAAAAGAATTTCCTAAATATAAAAGGTTTCTCAGGACCACAACATTGGAATCTGAGAATTACGTCTGTTTCTGTTTAGAAATGAAACAAGAAAAAGAAGAAAGTAATCTCAGGATTATTGGAAAAGGAAGTGGCCAATCACAATAGATAAATCTGAATCTAGCCATCTGTGTCGCAGAGAAGGGAATGGGGGTGGGGTTGGGGATCCCTCCCCTTTTCTACCAGTCCAATCTAAGGCAACCACGAGAAGCCTGTATTATTGTTTTTAATTAATTTTACTATGTATTTTTGTGTGTTGGATCTGATGTCAACTTTGATTGTTTTGGTGCATACGTTAAAAAGGAGTCTGCCTCAGCTTTTCTCCAAAACCCAACCACACACCACCACAGGATATGAGGGGGATGACTGATGGGTTGGGGTGTTCATGGACTAGGTTGGACTGGGCCAAACCCATTTAGTTGCCATTGGGTCTGAATACCCAGGCCCAGTCCTTTTACAACATAGATATAGACCCGGACCAAGTAAAAACTGGGTGTCTCCATGGGCCTAACAACGGAGCCCAATGCAGCCATCATCAGGCGAAGCTCGGGGTAGCCCCACCCATGAGGACCTCTATTCTCAAGCTACCCATGAGGACCCCTATTGTCAATAACGAAATTTGCAACAGGTGCTTCAATGCCAACTCAAGCAGCTCAGGTTTTCAAAAGCATGAGGCTTCGTGTACATAAAAACGAGGGTAAGAGTTCGATTTTCTAAGAATTAATTACTTGTTAGTTCATCATTCTATTTACTGTACTTGCATCACAACCTAAAAAGATGAAGATTCAAACAAATGATGAATCAGAAAACTTCAATCGGATGAATCAGTGATTGAATCTCATTGGCCACCTCCTATAGTTTTACCTGGCGTATATTGATAGGAGGGTTTACATGTGCCCTAAAAATTAGTTCCCAGCTGTTTAGAATCTAAGTATCTCAGGCTGAGGACCGAAAGCTCCCATGTTGGGTGGGAGATACCTTGATTATCAAAAAATGAAAAATACATGGAATCGACATCCTTTGTTTTTAAATTATACCAGCTCACGAACCAGCTCAATCTTGGCTTGACTTGACCCAGCTCGAGCTCTATTAGAACCAAGCTTAAGTTGCAGAATTAGCTGGGATTAGCTTGAGCTCAGCTCAATTACGATATTAGATTGAACTAAAGCTCAGGCTCAGCTTGATTAAGTTAAACATTGCATACGAGCCCAAGCCAAGCCCAACTCAGTAAAGTAAGAAAAGCCAGTCCCAAGCCCAAGTTCAAGCTTGGCTCATTTATAATCGAACAAAGCTCGACCCGAGCTCAGCTGTAAGTCAACAAGACGAGCTCATCAGCTAATTCCACTTAAAGCTACGTTCTCAGTCACTCCACATTCTAACGAGTCACATGCAGTCGTGCTAAAATTGAGCCCCCAGAGTCAGGAAAAACAATACACTAGGGAGTCAGATGAGTGCCGCTGGCACCAAAGAATGGGGCATGGGTCTGGAACTGTGATCGTTTCTAATTTCAGGTCAGGTCCACCAGATGAACACGAATGAAGTTCTAACTCCATGAAGCCAGATAAAATGGTCCAACAACCCATATAAAGAGTAATACTCACTTTATTCAATGTTTTCTTGCCAGCAGGACCTTGGAAACAAATTTTGCGAATATTTCACCCAACAAAGTGCACACATGTACAGACTGAGGGGATAAGGGCAAGCTCATGATAAGACCTTAAAAGATGGCATGGGTTCGGATCCAAATCTGATGGGGGTACAGGTTTGCGCATTAGAGATATGAATTTGGTACTAAACATCCATGGTAAAGGTGATGTCAATGGGTTATATCTAATCCATTTCAACTCCAAACCAGGGTAAACCATGGACCAAGCCATAACCCGACCAATTCTCATCCACAGTCCAAACTACAACATCATCATGACTTACATATTTACTCCACTGAAAAAAGAAGAGAATCAAGGTGGTTAAGTACAAATACAAGTAAAGAAAATCAACAACAAAATAGAAGAAAAATGGCCAATGTTTTCCCTATTACGCCTCCATTTCTCAGGTACAAGCACAGGCTTCTAAAATTATTGGCAAAATACATGCTTTTGAACGCATACTTCACTTCCAACAGATGGACTAAATGACAGATATGGGAAGTTAAAGAAATGACCAACCCACCCATCCACAAAGAATACATGGCATACACACACATAAGCAAATATGCAAAGCAACCTATGATGCCCAGATACAAACATGGGTACGGACACAGATACGGGGATACAACTCTGCACTTTGAAAATTTTAGGACACGGATATGAATACGGGTGTCCTAAATTTTTCTTTAAATTACATTTTAATTAATAAAATTATCATTGTTTATGCTCAATTTTAACATTTTCCATGTTGGAAAGTAAGAAAACTAAAAGAAATAAACAAAATAATGGACTTGCTAAGTAGAATATACTAAACTTATACCCCAGAAGTATCGGTGCAATATCAGGTACTAGTACAAGTATCATATCAATCCGATACAGGTATGTTGGGCTTATACAAGTATTAGGGTATCATAAAAAGCAACTACATAAATTAGAGCAAAAGGGCATAGACAGTTGATGCATCTTTGTCTTTTTAAAATTTAATTCCAAGAGATGTTAGAACAAAAAGATAACCCACATAACAAATGCCAACCATCTAACACATTTTTTTTTACCAATCCCTTAATTCTTGTCCAAAACCTCTGCTCCCAAAACCCCTTTTTTTTTTCAGTTCCTAATCCTGTCTACTCATTTCCCAACGCAAGCTCATTCTTCTTGAAATTGGTGGCAAATCCCTTGACTCCAGGGAGATTGATCCACGGATGCTTATCCCTTGAAGATGGGCAAAATGGAATTAACAAATGGAGATTTAAGTTAAACAAGTTGGCAGTTTCTTTAGCTAAAGAAGAGATTCCTGGATCTTTATTAGTTGGCAGACTGTCCCACTTAGTTCTTTTATGCACTTGTTATTTCTTTGATAACGTTTGTCATTTTTCTTGAACTAGGAAAAAAAATGAAGAAACATGTTACGGATAGGATACCTACAGTCCTACAACTATATGTGACCCAAACCAAATTGCAGTGTGTCGAGTCCTCTAATCCTAATCCTCATATCTATGTTCGAATCTTAACCATACATGTTTTGAATCATTATTTCACACTGTACAACTGAATCCTAGGAATTTGATGGCTTTCAGGCCCTTAACAAAAGTTACCACCCCCTTAAATGGAAATTGAATCAAAGGGAAGATGAAAAGCGAACAGCCAACCATCACCCAGAATTGAATAACCTAGGAAAGTCTAGTAGGTATCATCTACATCTCCATCTTATATCCTTAACCCCTCACATCTTTAACAGTACTAAAGCTCCCTGAGAGAGAGAGAGAGAGAGAGAGAGAGAGCTCGGTAGTAAATTCACCACACTAGTACCATCCAAAAAAAAAAAAAAAAACAAACTATACTATGCTTAGACCCAATTCCAAAGTGCCCCTCGTAGTTTAAACTTTTACACTATACCTACCTAAACTCATAACTAAAGTGCAAAATGATTGTTTGTTAACGGAACTTTGTAAAAGTATCAAATTACCCTTCTCTATTCGGTCTTTCCATCCCCTTCCTCTCACATCCATCTAAAACTCCCAAACCCACCTGGGAGGGAGAGAATAGAGACAAGAAGGAAGAGGAAGAGGGAGGAAGAGGAATATATGCTAACATGACAACATTAAGAACTGGCCATGGTTCTTACCAAAAGCCTCAGCCTCTGCATGAGGCTCTGTTGTAATGGCAGCATCTAGTCTCTCCCTCATGATTCTTCAAAAACCACCCTGAAGAACATACCTTTCAATCCCAGTCTTCCTGATTTCATGGAAATCCAACATCCCACCAAATGCCCACAAGCAGAATGCTTCCAAAAAGACCCAAAAATCTCATTTCAAGATCTGGATTTCTATCAGAGATCTCTCGACTCTTCTTTCATCCATTCCAACACCAACTCCCTCTGTAAATTGATTTGTCTGCAGTTGGATCGTCTCTACAGTTTTTGCGAATTTGTTTTTGACGATTCCCTCGTTGGCAATCAGCATTGTCAGCTTTTCTTTGATGGTTCAGAACGCAAGATTTTTATTGTGGATGGGTTCTTCTCATCATCTAATATAGATGAGATTAGAAAAGTTTTCGATGTGGGTCTCAGCAAATGGAGACATATGCCTCATTGAATGGGGTTTTGTTAATGGAATTAGGTTTCAAAGTGGCAGTGTTGCAGATTTGTCTATTGGGAATGAGGTTTCATTTGTTCATCTGAAGAAGATTTCATTGAAGGTTCTGGAAATCAATTCTGCCGAAGATCCATTTTGTTTTTCAAATCTGCTGATTGTGTTTCTATAATCTTAAAGAAAAATCCCTATCAAAGACAAGGGAAAGCTCAAGAATCACCTCTAAAACTATTCCTTGTTCCTACATCACCCCAGATCCCAGTTTTCCCTCCAAATCCAACCCTTCACCTGAAACCCTGACTTGCACTCTAATAAAGCGGGGGAGAGAGAGAGAGAGAGAGAGAGAGAGAGAGAGAGAGAGAGAGAGAATGAAGAGGGAGGATGAAGGAGGGGAGGAAGGGGGTGGAGCAGCAGCGATCTCCCAGCAGTAAGCTGATGGGGAGCAGTTGCCGGGCAGCAGTAGGCTGACTGGAGAGAGAGAAGAGAGGAAGAGGATGAGGGAGGAAGCAAATGGGGGTATTTTGGGGAAGTTTCAATTTTTTTTTTTTTAAATGGGTGTGTAAACTGAGATACTGTGTGTTTACATAGAAGCTTCCGTCAAAATAAACGGATTCCGTTACTTTTGCACTACAGATTTAAGTCCAGGGTGATTTAATGCAAAAGTTTAAAGTTGATGGGGGCACTTTACAATCGGGTCAAAGTGCAAGGGGGTAATTTGCTATTTTCCCCCAAAAAAAAAAAAAAAATGACCCAAGTGCAAGGAACATTTTGCAGCCACATAAAACATCAGACCAGAAACATTTTGATTCTTAACAAACATCTGAAAACAAAAGCTAACTCTCAGAACTTCCACAAATTATTACTAGAAACAAAGAACACATTTTAAACAATATTACCATCAGGAACTAAACTAGTCCAAGTAAATGAAAACCAGTGATGCAATTTAGGATATCAGGTGACCCAAGTTATACTGATAACCATAACTGGGAGAACTCATGCCATATGATCTGGAACATACCAACTAAAATAGATAGTTGACTCAAAAGAACCAACCTGTCAAATATGCTGACCTGACTGCCAACCCATGACCAGTACCGGAAAAAAAAAATCTATCCATACAGACATTAAGTGTCAAACTCCAGTAGCAAACCAGTATGATGGTTGACTGCTAATAAGACAAGTTGACCTGCTAATATGACAAGTTGACGGAAAAGGCACAGTAACTCAACAACAGCTGCAAGACGACGACAATGACTGACGTTTTCAGACACCCTTATGTTTGCAATGGCGACGATGACTCTGGACCTTCTCAACCCTCAAACATGTTCTAGTACTCACTGGAACAGTAGACAATGACAACAAATCAACAAATGCACCATGAAGTACACAAAGATTAAACTTCTTGACAGAGCATGGAAAAGTGAAAATTTGGAAGACAAACTGACCAAAGAAAACTAGTAGTATCATATATTTATCGAATTTGTCTTTTGTACAAGGAACTAAAATTTTCATGGAATAAAAAAAATCATACATAAGATACACCTCGCAACAAACCTTATCCTCATCAGATGTTCCACCAGAAGATATCTTTGACTCAGATGGTTTCTCTGCACCACAGTTTTGTCTGTTGCACTTGGTCCTGAATGGATAGTTTATATTACCACACTTCTCACATTTCCAGCTGCCTTCTGGCATCTTTTGCTCTGCAAGCCCACCAAAAACTAATAATGAATATTCACAATTAGAACTAATAGCTGGCTCATACTAGGGCAAAGAGACACTTACTGGGACCTTTTGAGTTCTCGGATTTTGAGGTCTGCATCCAAATGAAGAAAGCATTCCCATAAGAAACATAACGAATGAAGAAATTGTCATAGCAAACAACAAGGAAATACTAGAGACAAACAGGATAGAAAAACATAAGTTATAAACTCAGCCAAGAAAGTGAAAACCCATCAAGTCATCTCAATTCTCAACTCAATCCATAAGTTGACTCATACCTAAAGTTTTTATGATAGAAGAATTGGCGATATAGACTATTTAAGGTTTCAATTGGGGAAATAATTTTTCATAAAAAATGATAATAATAATAATAATAATCAGCACACACTAGAAGTTAGAATTTTGGTTAGAGGTTTTAACGGAGACACCTTCAAGTCTTTTAGTGATTGCACAGGATGAACTAAAACTACCGTCACTCCATCCAGTTTCTTCTGCACCTCAATCAAAATAATAAATGTATAAATAATGTCTCGACTTCCTTTCCTCCAGTGAGAGACTCAGGTGCCATTTAACTCTTTGTAAACCAAGAGCAGGTAAATCATTTTATTCATAAACAAGGGTTCATGTGTTTGGAGACCTGAGCTACCAACAAGCCCCTACTTTGTTTTTTGCCACAACCAAGTGAAGGTAAGGGGAGTTGCAGGTATTTAGTTTGACAGGTAAACGGAGCACGTGCAAGCAACCGAGCTCTGAGGATACAAATGGGGTTTTTAAATTTCTAACTTTTGTAACATGCCTCTATATGGTGAATGTCAACAAAGTTCAGTCATAACTTGTTATTTATTGTGACGGCAGTTTAAATTTTTGCCACCTTCCTGCAAATTAAGTTTCTTAGTTATATAGCTAATGACTACTCAGCATTTTAGTATTAGCTGGATAGGATGTGAGTAAAAGAAATTCTAAGGTGGGAGGTGAATTGAAAAAAAATTGATTAAAATAAAAATAGAGTTAGCAACCACATCTTCTTTCTCGTTAGAAAAAAAAAAAAGACCTCACATCTAATTTCTTTTCCTCGAACCACATGTGATTGCATTGGAAGTCATCATAAAAAATGAGCCTTTCCAAAATGGTTAGCTTAAAAAGCTGGAGGTCTTCTAAACTAGCACGTGAAAAACTCTGGAAAAACTGGACTATTATTGATAAAGCATGTCTATTACAATGAAGAACTCCTCCTTATATAGGAGTGACTGTTTCTAAAATAGAAGGACTAATTCTAAACAAACATAACCTACTAAAAATAAAATAGGAAGCAGATAATTAAGGATAGGGATCCTTGAAGAGGTTAAGGATCAATCGGATGGCCTGCGGGCCTGTGATATAGGCCGGACTTGGGATGGGCCTGCATCACAAAAGTTCAACAAGGGCCATTGGATGCAGATTACGACTGTGCCACATGAATCCCATCAAAATATAGCAGAACTACTATTAATATTCCTCCAATCATTTAATGGTTCGCAGGTGCTTCAAGATTACCCAGCAATACATATGACTGTAGGTCCCCTGAGCGAAGCAGCCTTTTTGTGCCTTTTTAGAGGCAAAGAGCCCAGTGAGGAATTAGTGGGTGGGTAAAGACGGGAAACCCCCGATGTTAGCTCGCAACCGGAGAGCAGTACATGGCTGGGTCTTCTGTTTGAGTAGTGGGTTGAGAGAGGGAAGCAGAGGAAGATTGGGCCCCACAGATGTTGCTCTCCTGGGTGGCATCACCCTCAAGATAACGGCGATATATTAATGGAATTGACTCAGATAGAAAGTCAAGAGTTCTAAATCTGATTTATCCCATGCCCCAATCATTTCAATAACACAGTTTAAGTTTATAACAATTCAAAAGCAAATATCTCAAGCACAAAAAATGTTATCATAAACACCATCAATGCTATCATGACTTCATGAACAGTCGAACACAGTTTAAGTTTTCATCAAACCACTCTTTTCTTTGGGATGAAAGAAGCAGCTGCTCTTTGTTTCTCTTTTTTAAGGAGCTGCTTTTAGTTATCTTTGAAATATCTAATAGTTAGCCGACTCCAAAACAGTTGGACAAGTCATAGATGACGATGATGAAATATCTAAAAGTGTGACACACAAAATACCATTTATCCAAACATTGAGTCATTTACCTGAACATAGTATGTTCTAACAAATAACACTACCCCGATCAAATTAGAGAGAGAAACAAAGAGATAAGAAACAAAGAGATAAGAGTTTGTTTATATCACCTCCAATAGTTACCCAAAAAGAAGAGAATTGCTAAAAAGCAAAAAAGGACATTTACATGGGAGAAACAGTAGTTTGCATTTTCATCCCATAAATATGAAGTAGCTCAAACCTGAGATCCAGGCTTGGGGGTACCGCACTTCCTCATGTTGCAGACTGTTCTAAATGAGAAGTTAACATTTCCACATTTTGGGCAATTCCAATCATTGTCACGCCCAGATTCTGGATACCATGCAAGGGAATAACAAAAATGTAGGGTACTGGTGTTAGCTTATAAATTTATAAATAAGCATTATCTCAAAATTCATTTTAGAATGCACAAAGAGTGCTGTCAAAATATTCCTGTACCTTTTTTCTGGGAGTTCTCATCTGGAAAGGCCCCTGGTCTTGCAGCCTGCAGCAGGCCAAATATTACGTCCATGATATAAAGATGTACAACTCGATTGGTTAAGTGTTTTAAGGAGAATGCACCAGGAAAAAGAAAGTTGTTTGAAAGTGGCATTATGCACATAAATCCAAAACACATCCAAACAGCATATCTCGTGATTCTGGCCACGTCCATGATCAAACCCATCCTAGAGGCATGAGGTCCACGGACCAAGCGTAGGCCCACTAAGACCATATGGGCCCAACGTGTACACTAGGGGGCCCAAAGCCCCTAGTTGTACAAGTTAACTATTTCCACCTAATTTGTTCCTATTTTCTCTATTTAATTTCTTGTTCTTCCTTTAAATAATTGCAATTGTGTCTAGATACAATGTACCTCTTTTAAGAGAGATTAAGAAGGATTAGAATGCTTTAACTAGTTGATTAAGACATAATTAAAAAATTTGGAGAATAGTTGCTAACATTGTATGCCACATCACTGCGATAAGGAACTTAGTACTTCAATATGTACTTTGGGAGATATTTCTTTTTAATAAGTAATTATTATATAAAAGCAGAGTGTTATTATATAAAAAATCAGAGTGTTTTGCATTTAATTTTGAACGAGCCAATCAATTTTGACTCTCAACCAAGGACAGCAATGGACCAACGCTGGCAATGCCTCAGGTTTGATATGAGTTGGACTAAATCCAAATCCAGCAAGATTCACACCTATCTTTCCGTGATCAGATTGATGACAGGTTTATAATTTGCAATACCAAACTCACCCCCAAGCATGAGAATGAGTTCAATTAGGTGTGGGTTGAGCTAAACCAAATCCACCCTAATTCACAAATCACGCATAGCCTGCATTGTACTGGGCCCAATTTATGACAGGTAGATTAAACTCTAAAAACAATTGAATCACAATTTCCTAAAACATGAAAGCATAATTTCAATCACTAAAAACAAACGGACTTGATTACATACCATGGAAGGATGGCCCATAGGCAAAGCTACACCATATCTGTCCATCAGAGGTATACCATACATCCCACCTGAATGCATCCATTGAAACAGTTGTAACTAAAAACCAATGTCATAACAGAATTAGCAAAAAAATGCCAGACTTTCTCACCAGTAATGAGGAAAGCTTAAAATGATAGTGTCTCAAGATGAAATGAATGTCCTTGCACGGCAAAAAGGAAATCCCCACAAAAAACAATTTTTTTCATTTTTTTAATCAGTTTGTGAGCTTTTCAACTGCAGCAGCAGGGAAGAGAGAAGAAATACCTGCTCCCAACATAGATCCACTTGAATAAGGAGATGGGCCAGACAGATGCACTGCCCCATAAGGGCTCCCTACGGGGAGACGGCTGTTGTAATCATAAGGGTAACCTGCGCCTCCAGTGAAAGGGAGATAACTTGATGGCACTGATGCTCCATTGAAGAGTGAAGAACCATATGGGGATGCACCAAGGTAAACTGAAGAGGGAGAACCCGAGCCGAGATAAGCAGCTGATGAAGTATAACCCGGAGGGACTTGCAAAGGCTTCATAGCAGGTTTCTACAAGGATTTCAATTGCCACTTTACCAGAAAGTACTAAGAAGACTAAAAAAAATGATATACAGAATTACTGCAACATTAAGAATAAACTACCATTAAAAAATTCAGGATAAACCAGAGATAGTGCTTAACATCTTTTATTGTCTAGTAAAAAGAAAAGAAAATAAATCAGAGAAGATAGAAACGTAACAAGGCCGTTTAATGCAACAGAGCATCAAAATAAAATATAGGCATAAGGACCAAAGCATGGGAATGACAGTGTGAATGGGCCTACACTAATCACAGGTGGGCCTAAGTGGGCCCCACAGAGCTGGATGGCACATGCTGTTGCTTGTAGGAGAACATTCCTGAGCTAAAGGCAAGCACTTGCGATGTAAATGGTTCAAGTCAACTTGGTTTATATACCTAGGCCCGAAACTAACTCCTATGGGCCCAGGTGGACTTGGACCTGTTCCAACATCTTAAAAAAGATTAAAATAATATTATAACTTGATGAGATTGGTACCAAGACTCAAACCCAAGACCTTGTGCAGCATGAGTAGCGACCACCCTTGTTGCAAGGCCTTGAGAGGTTCATTGCCATATATGATAATACTATTATGTTACTTATTAATCTTTATATTTTATCGTATATATTATTTATATAATAACAGTCGGGTACACAGGTATGGACAATGGACCTAGTTGGACATGGATGTGAACACAATTATCAATTGGGTAAAAAAAATTCTATCACAATGTAAAAAAAAAATTGCTATTTGTGGACCTTACAATAGTGAAGATATGCGCATAAAGCATAAAAATTGCACCCGCACAAAACTTACTGAGTTATGATCCGCTGGCCTGGACTGGGTACAATTACGCATATTGCAAGTTGTTCTGAACGAGAAGTTGACATTTCCACAGCTGGGACACGTCCAATCATCTTCACGGCGACTCCCTAATCAAGAAGACAATGGTAATACAGAAAGGAACAAAACAAGACCTAGATCACATTACTTGTCATAGGGTTTCACTTTTAAACTTCATTCATCCCCCAGACTTCGAAGTTAAAGCACCTAGATTTCAGAAGTAGATAAATCAAGTCTCATTGACGATTACAAATCTGGGAAGCTAGAGGTAAGGAGTCAAAAACAGAGCCATAAGGATCCAACAACTAGAGAAGATGCCCATTAGAATAAGACAGAAGTCATTGCGCCTATGACCACCATCATCATCATCATTACCTCAAACCAACAATCAGGGGCGGACGCACACTATGCAAATATGGTGCGGCCACCCCAGGTCGTTTTAATAATATCTTTCAGGGACTATGCCCATTTGTCCTGAGTCCCATTTTAAAATTCATCCTACCCCAGGCCCACCTTACAAACACCCCACCTCCTTTAGTGCCCCATGAAATCCTCATTACATTAGATGAACATTGCTCTGTCTCTGTTTTTTTCGCTCTTTGAGACTTACATTTTGGATTTTTTTTACTTCATAATATCAAATTATATATAGTCTCTATAATTTCTTGCAGTATGGTTTTTTTTTCCCTCATTTTGTGGTTATCCTCGTAAATGAATTATATCATGTATTTTTTTTCTTCTAATTTCATGGATATATGATGTCTCTATTTTTATCCCTCTCACCTATAGTGCTCCTACTAACTCTATCATAGTGTACTTCTTCCTCTTGCTTGCTAAATTCCTCTTCCCTATGTATTGTGAGTGCGGATCAATTATTGATCTCAGGCTTTCCCTCGATAGCAGCACAAAGCATGTATCCTCTCTTTCTCTGACTCTAATTTGTACATCATTTTTAAAATTATTTCAATTGTTGATTTGACTATGCCAATAATTTTGGGCTTTCAATTTGATATATGAATATTCATATTTATGTGCTTCATATTTTTTAATTTGATGGAACTAGTCAACAAAAGAAAAAATCTAGCAAAGTTAAGCAAAGGTTTAGCCGACTTAAACAAAAATCCTGGATCCGCCACTGCCATCAATCCAAACAGTATAAAAACAACCGAGTTGAGCAATGTCCACAATACTTATCCACACACACCTTACAGAGATCAAGGTCAGTGAAGAAAAAGGTCATTAACACGACAACATCAACTCCTATACATTTCTAAACAATTAGTGAATTACCAATGCAGACATTTTAGGGCCTTGAGCAGGAAGTAGCACTCTTCATTTGGCCTCTTCTTTGTTCTACTTCTATGCAGACATTTTAGGGCCTTGAGCAGAAACTCTCTCTCTCTCTCTCTCTCTCTCTCTCTCTCTCTCTCTCTCTCTCTCTCTCTCTCTCTCTCTCTCTCTCTCTCTCTCTCTCTCTCTCTCTCTCTCTCTCTCTCTCTCTCTCTCTCTCTCTCTCTCTCTCTCTCTCTCTCTCTCTCTCTCTCTCTCTCTCTCTCTCTCTCTCTCTCTCTCTCTCTCTCACACACAATTAGAGCTTCATTCAGGGATTGATCCCATTATGAGCGAAACTGACGACTTTGGATGTAAAGTTGTAAACAGTCCCTTACATTATTACATTGCTCACGGTCAGCACAAAAGCAATGAATAAACAAACAAATAAAAACACAAACAAAACATAAACAAAGGGAGTCCCTAGGAAGATATAGGGGGTATACCATCCGTACGAGCACGCTTGGCTGCTGAAGAGTTCCTGTTATCCACCTGCAAAATGACCCCCCACGGGAAAAATTACCCTCCAAAACACATGCATAAAAATAATGCAGAGGAGAAAAAATTATATGGAATTGGTCCTTCATCAAATCACTAAAACAGAGAAAGAAAAAAAAATAAAGAAACTTGTCCACAAAATCACAAAATGGTAAGAAGAACAACCACTTAAAATGTAGAAGAAAAAAAGGATGTACGGTATTTACAGATAATGCATTCATTGAGCGTAATACCGCTGATAGGAATGAAGGCAACCACTGACTAAAAATGGTGCAGGTTAGGTCCACAGCCAACTGGGCGGCACAAGTATGCAAGGCGGTCCAACTGGACACCTTTTTCACCCTCCACCACCAAGCCCCTGCGAGCACATGCATGTGCTCTCCAATGTGTGGGTCCATGACTTTCAAGAATAATTTCACCCACATGTTTAATTTGAAGTGTAGGCCTCAAATGGCGTTCGTCATTAGCAGTTTATTTATTTCAAAAGCACGTTTTCACAGTTTTACTTATTTATAAACTCTGAAGAAACCTAGGCCAACATTAAACAGATCAAAACCATCCCAATCAGACTCCCATTTATTCAGAAAACAGACCAAATTTCGCTCCATTTCGAACAATATCCAGCATTAGATTGCGCACACACTTAAAGAGAACAAAAAAAAAACACGATTAAAACATGTTCATTCAATCCATCTCTGAACTGGGCAAAATTCCCTGCAGCCCCATATCAGTTCTGAAGAAAAAGAAAAGCGATTTTTTCCACACCTTTCATCATGCCAAGGTTAGATGATGGCCTAGAAGCAATCAACAAAACCCAAAATCCTAAACCCTAAGTTTTATATGCACGCAACTCCATAACAAGATTTGCAGGAAGGGAAAACCATAAAAGAAGACGCCTTTATTGATGTTGGGAAAGCAAGCATAAGACCGACTGGAACCCTAAAACTGCTAATCACAAACATCCGAATTCACATCTACACATATAGCTTTCATGATCGAGTGAAGATCGTGATACCAACCTGATTTCTCATCGATTCATTTTAGAACACGAGATGCAAGAACCTGAGCGAGGTCAGGGCATCTCAGATTTAGGGGGGAAGGCAAAACAGCGAATCTGATCTCATCTGTATTCATTTACAGAAGAGACGATAGAAATCACAAGAAACTGGGAAGAGAGAAAGAGAGAGTACCTGAGACATGGCTGGCGATTTGGAGATTTTCAAACTGCAGAGAGAGAGAGAGAGAGAGAGAGAGAGAGGTGGTGTGTAGTAGAAGAGTTGTGTGGTGTCTTCTGCCCTAAAGAGAGATCCAACGGGGTCACTTCATCGGCTCAGCTAACTCAATTTTTAGTATAAATACTAGCAACCAAGGCTGTGCAGCCCGGGCAAAAAATAAATTATGGTAAAATTTACAATTTAATATAAAAATTTATATTAAAAAATCCTACATAAATACAAATACCATTTCTGACCTATAGCCTATTTTAGTTTATTCTTAAATTTAAAAAATTAATTAAGAGTTTACTGAAATACTTCTACATATGAAAGAATCATGAAAATCATATCCAAAGCATTAAATAGCAATTCTTTAAAGAAAATATATTTATTGCAAAATAGAAAATTGATTATTATATCCATAGATTGATCTTATCTCCTCCTTGAACATAGCTATGAACTTAATCAATAGCTTAAAATGTTTACCTAAGGAGGGCCACCAATGCCCATGCTGAGCGCGAGCCAAAAAAATCAAATACATCTCAAATGTTTTAATATTTTTCAGTATAAATAATGATATTCATAGAGACAATGGCATGGGTACATCTTTATTTGCACAAAATTGTATGCCTAAAAATATAAAATTGTCAATCATACCTGATTTGAGAAACACTTGAATAGTAATAGCTAATTCCTTTTCTTTTAATTTAAAAGATCATGCAATAATCATTAACACCTGATAATAATCAAATAAATTAATTAATTAACGTTCTAATCCCAATGGACTGACTACCAGCAACACGTTAAAACACTTAATAAAAAACATTGAAATCTATTTTTTTAAATTTATTTTTGAATACTTTAAATTTAATGAGATACAATGTACAGTGGCCCAGTTTAATAATAAACAATTTATCAATGGAGCCGACATTGATAATAGTAGCTACACGAGAATCTTCCTAGTTTTAAATTCTATCAATAAAAACATATTTTTGGAATGATGAATGGAATGATTAGATATTAAGACAAAAAATCAAGTCGACATGTTAGAGGATAAAAAGAGAGATTTTAGGAGATTCAAGTTTAAAAAATACTAATTACGTAAAAGAAAAGAGGGAGGGAGAGAGATTATAGGATGAGAGATTGTAGCATTTTCGAATGCTGACATGGCGCTCTAGAAAAAAAAAAGGGGGTGCTGATATAGCACCCTCCACAGGCCTCCATTCTTAGAGCTTTAATATATATAAAGAGTGTCTGGCTAGCCAACTGCGGGTAGTTCTATATATGATGTAAAAAACTTGTTGTCCCCTCCCGATTAGGCCCACTGTGGTGTATGGAAATTATGGGATGTCGTTGGATGGATTAATTTAGATGATATTTACTTATGAGAAAGTTTTTATTTGCATTAGGCTATCCTAATCTTTGATCTATGGCTTTAAGGTTTAATGATTTTAGAGGCATTGCTTTCTTATAATTCCAATTTAACAGTAAGTGAAAGTTAAATGAGTGTCAAGTTTGGTCTTTATACCAATTCACGGGAAATCATATGTGTGAAATGATTGAATTTGCTCAAGGTGCGCTACACGCACTAAAAATATAGGAGAGTAAAAATAGGACTTCTTAAAATGAGGAGTTTTTTAAAAAGGGAGTTTTTAAAATGTGGCTAGGGTACTCTCTCTACGATTTTTTTTTTTTTGAATATTTGCATAAAAGTGTTGCATAGTGTAGTCATTAGATTAAGATGTTAAGTATTTTATAAAAAAGAGTATTTAAATCATACTAAATCCAATTAAAATTGATTCAATAATACTCAACTTTATTACTATTATTATTATTGTTATTATTATTATTATTATTATTATATCAAACAATTGAAGTTTGGAGTTAGCCATTTAAAAATAAGAGATTGAGATGTAATAAATTTACTAATTTAAATTTCTTATTATTACTTTATATATAAATATATGTATATATTTAAATTTTATAACTATTTGATGTACTTTTATATATCTTTAAAATAATTATAAAAAATGACTCTCTCAAGCCTTTTGATTTGGCTCTCTTCAAGTAGATATTCTAGAGCTGGACGCGTGGGGTTAACGACGGTTAAATTCAATGGTGAATAAGGTGAAGGGTGGAACTCTCTGGAGAGTCCAAATCCTTTGGTACTTTAAATTAGAGAATATCTAAAATGAAGGATTGGAACTCCATTGTGGGACCTAACTATTGAAATTCCTAACAACTCAAAATCACGAGGAAATTACGGGAAAAATCATTATAGTGGGCTACTAAATAAAAATATCTCAACTAGCATTTTGCAAACAAAAAAGGCCCCACGGGGCCATTTTTGTTTAGTTTTTTTGGAGTTTACGTGTCATCACTTCACATAATGTATTTTGTCTTCTTCTTATTCCCCTTCCTCTTCTCTACACCTCTCCCTCTCATATTTCTTCTTCCCCTAATCCAACCAAATCCAATCCGCCTCCCCCACCATCTTCCCCTTGTTTTGTTTCCCATCTTTCTTCTTGTTTCTCATTTCTTCCTCCTCCTTTTGTTTTCCAACCAACCAACATCACTTACATAGAGGAGACTATGGAGATGCAATGGGCTAGCAACTTCAACAGCTTAGTAGGTGGTGAGGTTTTGGAGTCGGCCGGTGGAGAGGTCATAGAATGTTTCACCTAAGTGGATTTGGTGGGTAATGTTGGTATAAAAAAGGTTAGTGTTGCTGGAGAAGAAGAATGGGACGAGGAGGGATTGGTTTGGGGAAAAAGGGGAAGAAGGGGAGAAGATGTTACTGGATTTGGAGATAGAGAGCCTACCTTATCTTCGTTGCCCACTACCTCCTTGCATGCGCCCTCCTCCATGACCCCTCCAATGCCATGTTCACCTCTTATCACCTTCTTGCATCCCCCTCCATGCCTTCCGCTTCATCTACAAAATGCTCACCAACTACTTGACAAAAAGCTTCATAGAGATCTTGAGTAAAAAACCTATGTCCTGATTACCGCATTATAGGTGTTCAACGAAATGCCCAGTGAAGTATTGTGGACGGTCTTGATATTCAAGTACGCGAAGCTGGGTGAGGTTTAAGTTGTGCGCAAGGTGTTTGCCAAGTTGGTGGTGAAGAATGGAGGTACTTAGGGTGCTTTGGTTTCTAGGACATGCATAATAACTATTTAAAAAGGGGTTGGCGATGTTTTGGTGAGTTTTCTTTATGCTTATGCTCAATTGGAAGCTTTGGATATTAGGTTTGGGATATATGGGTATGTGGAGAGACTTGGGTTGAGGTTGGGTGTGAGGTCAAAGAGAGTTGAATATATGGATTAAATGAATGATGTAAGGAATGTCATATTTTTATTAGTAGATTATATGAATTATATAAATGTTGTAATATATGGATTGTATGTATAGTGTATGGAAAATGAATGTATGTGAAAATTTGTATGAAAGATAATGTATGAATGTTTGGAGTTTTTATGAATGTTTCAAGTTGATATTGTATGAATGTTTAGAGTTGATTAATTGAGGCAGGGAATTGAAGAATGTTAGCATTTTGAGTATATCAATGTGAATAAGTGTAGGTCAATAATGTAAAGATTGAGAATGTTTTGAATGTGAAGATTTGAAACTGATAAAGGACGATAAATAACATTATGTAGAGAGAAAAAAGGTCCATCGGTGTGTACAGAACAATACAAAAAAAAAAAAAAAACTCTTTGTTAAAAAGTGACGACGTCATCACTTCATAGAACCTTTAAAAAAATTCCCTTATTAATAAGTGACAAGGTTGTCACTTCACAAAGCCATTTGGAGAATATCAAAGTGAATAAGTGTAGGTTAATAATGTAAAGATTGAGAATGTTTTGAATGTGAAGATTTGGAATTGATATAAGATGATAAATGACATTATATAGAGAGAAAAGCTCCACGGTGTCTACAGAACCATACAAAAAAAAAAAAAAACTATGTTATTGAGTCATGACGTTGTCACTTCACAAAACCTAAAAAAAAAAATTCTCTTATTAACGAGTGACAAGCTCATCACTTCACAGAACCTTAAAAAAATTTCTTTGTTAATGAGTGACAACGTTGTCACTTCACGAAACTTACAAAGAATTAAAATAATCCTCCATATACACTTCATTGAAACATATATCTATAATTCCATTCAAATATATCAAAGGAACACAAATTGCAAAAAAGTTCACACCTATCATCTATTATAGAATGCAAAAGTTCATTAAAGAACTCAAATTCATAAACATATCAAAGTTCTCAAATTGCAACATTTCTATTTTATTCATCCCTACGTTAGCATCTTCAACTCTCACCTCATTTAAATTTACACCAACCTCTTTTAAATTCAAAAACCTAATTTTTCTTGCATTAAATCACTACAACTTTTGCCATCTGCCATTACACACGGCATGTATAACATCAAAAACAAGATCTCCATTAAACACCTCGCGTGCAACTTCAACCTCTCCCGATTTCGTGTACCAAAATATCAAGGTCATAAGCAGCACTCCACTTTACCATCAAATTTCAAACTTCAAATCCAAACTCTACCTCCAACAACTTTAGATCCAACTTAGTGTCATCTAACAACTTCACCATCAAATTTAAATCTTCACATCCAACATCCAAAGCTCCACATCAAATTGAACCTGAAATTCCACAATCAATTCATGACATAAAGCAACATTCTACATTCATATTCATCAAATCTACAACTAAGTTCATTACATATAGATTAACTCCGTATTCTATGTCATCAAAGTTACTATAAGTTAGCTCCTCTTGAATATTTCAATGACGATCTTACTCTGATAATATGACATGTCTTCATAAATATGCCGCAATCATTGTTATTCTCTTCTTATGAGATGTTTGTTAAGACAAGAAGAGCTCATACGTAGGCGTCATGCTAACCATAACTATTGTATTTTCTTATCAGCTAAGCTACCTATAACAAAGATAACAATATAAATGAGATATCATGGTTAATTC
Organism: Sextonia rubra; assembly: GCA_037013555.1. Lineage (NCBI taxonomy): Eukaryota > Viridiplantae > Streptophyta > Magnoliopsida > Laurales > Lauraceae > Sextonia > Sextonia rubra. The sequence goes on along the minus strand of JASUAD010000006.1, from coordinate 52,634,822 downwards.
CATTACGAATTGAATGCAACCAAACTAAATACTAGTAAAATGATTGAAATTTGATTGAGCGTTTTTGTATGCAAAATTACTGCAACATGGGACAACGACACAAAATATACCTTTTGTTAATGGAGAAGACGAAGAACTAACACGTTGTGAAGGGACCACCTTGAGATGATTCAACGAAAGAGAAGAGCTTTGAATGGTGGAAAATAAGATAGTGGCTCGAAACAGTGAGTTCCGTTTTCAAAATATCTATGAAGCTTTTCGTCGAGCAGTTGGCGAACGTTTCGTAAATGAAGTGGAAAAAGTGGAGGTGGCAGGTGGTAGAGATGAGGGAGGGGTTGCTGCGACTGGTGTGCTTGGAGGGGATAAATCTCTCTTCTCCGGTGTCTTATTCAGCCACATCATCCCCTCCATGCCCACCTGCTGTATTGACCCCTCCCTAATCTTCGTTGTCTCCTCACCCGTACCTTCCTCCATGACCTTCGTTAGAGAAGACGACTACCCAATCGCATGCCCTGCCTCTGCTACGATCGCCACACTCAAGCTCTGTAAGGTCCTGATCCCAGTAAACCTCGATTTGTATTAATTTTACACTAAGTAAAATGTGTTTAAACTAATTTAACTCAAACCCTTTGGGCTTGGGCATTAATTGCATGTTGTGTAATTCTTTGTATAGATCATCTTTCATATTGGGCTCAACTTGATTCGGACCCACCTTGGCCCAATAGAGTTCCATTTGACCTAAACTGTAATTTCCTAAAAATGTTTGGCTTGTATGTAATACTGCAGAAAATTTTGATTAAAAAGAGGAACCCAACATCTCTTCTCATCTTTCCTTTGGTGTTTTCGTTGGAGGTCTTTCTACCCTTCTCCCTTCTTCTTTTCCATCTCAATTTGGAGTTGAAAGTAAAGCTTTGAAGCCTTACATGCAATGGTAGAAGCCTCCACCCATCTCCTCCTTCCTCTCTTATGTGTGTTCTCTTTAGGGATCACCATCTCCTTCAAGTTATAACTTCCTAAGGTGAAACTCGACCTCTATTTCAATTCCTTTGGTTTAATAAAGTCAAGGAGACTCAATTATACAACATGCGTGCATTCTACACTAAATTCACCATTTGCATGTCTTTCATGTAGAGAACTCATTCTTTTGTTAAGGCTTTACCCTAACCACACACCAAGGAGGAGTTAGTAAGGTCAAGCACTGTATAAAATGCAAGCATTATAGTACATATGATGCTATATGTATGTTTAAATTATTGATTCCTTGATTCAATACTATAATTCAAAGTTACAGCTCTTTCCCCTTTGATTTAAGTATGTATATATGTTTAATTGAATGAATTAGAGCATGTGGGTGTTGTGTGAGTATAGGATAACCTTAGTAACATTTTGAGGCCATAGGAAGCTCCTTATAACCCCCTTCATTCAAAACTCTATACTGAGTTCGAGCTTCATAATCACCTTCAAAATTTATGAAGCTTACGGCGAAACTACGGCTAAACCGTAAATGTGTACGGCTCAAGGTCCCAAGAGTACCAAAATCCATTTTTGTATTACAGCTAACCCTCAACTAAGCCATGGAATGAACTACGGCTAAGCCGTAAGTATCCCGTGATTAAGCCGTAATCCATTTTACGACGAGCTTTCTCGAGAGCCTAAAACCCAACTTTTTTTCTACGGCTAAGCCATGGATTGTACTACGGCTAAGCCGTATCCTAGCCTTAAGCTTAACACGGCTAAGCCGTTGGATAATTTACTGTTGAGCCGTAAATACTTGGAATTTGAAGAAAAAACTAAGCCACTCGGCTAAGCCGTAACATCTATACGACTAAGCCGTAAGAACACTGTAAACTTAGTATATTAGGAATTGCAAATAACTTTGTAGGGCTTTAGATTTTGTCCCTTTTCCATAATTAAATTAGGCCAATAGTATTTAAATGATAAGGAGGACAAGTGTAGAGCTATCACTTATCCCCTTCGATTTTCCGAATGAACTCCCAATGTTAGGTCATGGGTGTTGACATAAGAAGAGGTGTTATTCGCATACACAATATAATGCCAAGACTGGTAACACAATAACACTGGACGTTTTATGAATACATCGTATTCAATAACCCCGGGATCACGAATTATCTAACATAGGGTTGGCAAGTAAATTCCCTTGATACCTTCTCGATTTAAATGTATTCATATTGTGCGAAACATTGCCCTGAACATGATTAAATCATGTACCCTTTTCTTTTTAACGAACTTTGAGACTAATCGGGCCTGAGCTTCTACTGAGTGCGTGCCTATTAGTCAAAAAGAGTGTAACTAAGGTTGAGAGGGTTCAAGCTCTCTTAGCTTATTTAAGTTTGCATTGTTCAATATTAGCTACCTTGTTAATTCCGATTTCTATGATTGAATATGGTTTCAAGACCGAATCTCCATTATGTATGATATGATAAGTACGACTTAAATGTATAAAAGATGTGAATTTGAGTCGGTCTTGATACGTTGAATCGGCACCACTTAGCTTGTGCCCTTATTAGGTTTGACAGGACCGGTTTGGGCATCTTTATGTTGCTATTGTAGTAGTCCACGGAAAAGTTGTCGACGCTCATCAAAAAGCTAGCCTAATCCCCTAGTGTCCCATATGCACACTTTCTGTAGATGACATTTTCTCTTTTAGGGGAATATAACCTCGTGGATACCACTTAGTGTGTGCGATGTTCCGTTTATGATTCGTTACTCATGATTACTCATGCACAACATGCTTAGTTTGCGTTTAGTGCCCTCTTTTAATCTATATGTACATATTTCTTAATTCATTTGATACCGCATGCTGATTTTATGCATCTTTATATTTGCTTAACCATCGCGTTAATAATATTACCCTTGGTGTTACAGGTACAAAGTCAAACCCCAACTTGAATATTGACGCGTCCCCAAAGGATGACCCAACGGTACCTCGGGGTATAGAAAAATGAAAGGATGGCGACGTTTTCTACTAGTTATCCTATGGAGAGCGTCAAGTGATTTGTTGGGTTAATCAGTTGTGATTATGGTCCTATGTATGAGATGGTTTGAACTGGATATTGTGTATAAGACATGTTTTAGGTTTTATAGGTATGTATGTGATGAGAATGATCAATTAAAAGACTTAAGTTTATTATATGATGGCATGATATTTTCCTCTATGCATTGCTTATGATCATTACAGGTATATTTCACAGGTTTTCGCTTTATGTTGAATTTTAATCTATGCGTTGTTAGTCTTACCTTACACGTTCCCGTGGAATCTCCCTTGTAATGATTCGTGCATATCTTCACATGGCACGAATTACTACGAAATTACGTATTCACACCCTAGGGCCCATTCTAATCCCCAATTTCTGGGATCGAGGCGTGACAAGCTCCTGTTTTTTCGTCTTTATTTCTGGTTATAGAATCAAAAGAAGAAAAGAAAAAATTGCTGAAATCTACCGCCGTTGTCGTTGTGTTGTCACAGACAACCATGCCGCCCTCCGCCAAACGTCGTCGGAGCAGCATCCTGACCTCCGCTACTGATGCCGGTCTTTCATTTGTCACTTCTAAAGAGAAAACAAGAAAAATAAAGAAAAGAAGAAAAATATGGAAACTAGAAGAAGACAAGAAGATGTAGAAGGGAAAGAAAGGTGGTGAGTTGCTAGTTATAGGCAAAAAAGAATAAGGGAAAAAGAAGGGTGAAAGTAAAAAAACAAAACGAAAGAGGAAGAAGGAGGAAAAATAAGTTTTGTAAATGCAAACTCCAAAAAAAAAAAAGAAAAGAAAAACAAAAACAAAAACAAAAACAAAAACAGCCCCATGGAGCCCTTTTTATTTGCAAAACACTAAGGGGGACATTTTTGTTTGGTGGCCGCTAAGTTGATTTTTCCTATAATTTCCTCCAAAATTTACACCTGTGTTGTGCATGGCATTGACACCTGTGTTGTGCATGGCATACCTCTAGACTTTATTCTATTAGGAGTTACGACACTGTGAACACTCCTACCTACAAAAGATCAACCATATGATGAACAACATAATTAATAAATATAATTAATGTAAGTTTGTGTTAATCGGAGAATGTTCTCCTACAAGCAGATTGCACACTGCTTACTTACAGTCCAGTTGTGGTGCCCACTTAGATGAATTAACTACCTTAAAGTTTATAGGTAACTAAATATTTTTCTTTTTAGGTTTCGTTCAATGAGTCCAATATTAGGCCCTAGTTCTTGGGATAAGATTATCAAATAGGCTGCAATGATCAAAGAAGGCATAAGTAAGCTCACGATAAAGAATTATTTTAACTCAATGTTCAAGAAGATCTAGATTAGTTGGTAAGGGGTTTGATTAGATTATTTGCATCAAGCATAAGCAAACCCTAATTGGTTTGAGACAAGGTGATGCCACAGAACTCACATTCCTATTGTTGTCGGTCTAGATCCGCGTTGATGATAGGATGTTCATAGGCCGAATCGGCTGGATTGAAGCATATCCAAGCCTATCCCATCTTTTGAAGCCCAAGCCTACTTAATTCAAGACATAATTACTTGGCTTGAGCCCAGGCCATATATATGTGAAGCCCGCTTCGGCCCATTTAATCAATTGGGCTGGGCTGAGCCAGGCAATCCAATATTTCTTCCCTGCTCTTTCTTTTCTAAAAAGATAGCTCAATTTCTCTCTTTTCAAGAGATCCTATCCATAACTTTTCTATCTTACCCTAATTTTTCACTCTTCAAACACCTGACTAAGAAACCCCACACGTTCTCTCTCTACTCAATCACAAATTTAAGGCAATATACATTGCTCGGATTTGGCCTTGGGCTTCCTATCACTCAACCACAACCCCACCCCAAATATTAAATGGGTCTAATTTCTAAATCCAAGCCCAGCCCAAATATTAGATATTAGGGGCCAAATCCAACCTAAAGTGGGTTGGGCCCATGCCAGCCTGACCCATGAGCACCCTTTCTTGATGGAACCATTAGACAGAAACTTCATTGGTTGGAGATTTATTTTACTAAATATAATGTAAAATCAATATAACATCATTTTAGATATTGGCCCCTTTCTTTCTTTGAATGAAGAGGATTTGACTGGAAAAATCATTATAGGTCACCCTCTAACAAAAAAAACCCATATTAGCAGTCAGCGCACTGGAGTGGTCACATGTGACCACTTTGGTAATTTTTTTTACACTACAAGGGAGCATCGAATCCGATGCTCATGTTTTTACCCCAGCAACGGATCCGATGCTCCCATGTTTAAGAAAAAAAAAACAAACAAACGTTCTAATTAACAAGATCTTCTTCTAATACCCAAGCTTCTTCACATCAACTTTCTTGAGATTTCCTTCAGCTACTGCAAACACCCCTTTCCTTAACCAATCATAGGTAGGCAGTTTCTCAAGAGCAGCCTACTCAGCAGCTTCTTCATCATCTTTAGATTGATGGGATTGAGAAAAAGCAGCAACTTCACTGTCCCTCCATATGGAAATGCTACTTATCCTCAAGCTACTGATCCTATAGAGATCACCACTATCCATGGAGACAACCAGAAGAGAGTGAACGCATAGCAAAACCCAACTGAACCTAGAAAATAAAATTTTCAATTTTGAAGGTGATGGAACATCTTTCATGAAGATTTGGAGAACCTCCATCTCCTTTCATTTGCTTTGCAACCAATTGTAGAGAGAAGGGAAGCTTTCTCCTTTTTTTTCTTTGTTAAGTGGGTGGATGGAGAAGCTATGCTATCTTTTCTCCTTCTTAGCAGATTAAGAGATAAGCAATACTTTCTCCTCTTCTTTATATGGGTGTGTAGAACTATAGAAGAGATGGTTCCACAAAGAGGGAGAGAGAGAGATAGAGAGAGAGTACTAAATGTCGGGTCCTTCAGCATCATCATCATCTGCCAGCAACACCTCCGTCTCCATCTCCTCCTCATCGTAGTCATCTCAAAGCGAAAAGGGTCCTCTCTAAAAGACTTCATTCCTTCTGATCTATTCTCATCTAACAACAAAAAGGGAAAACCCCTTTTTCCTCTTTAGTTGCATCAAGCCCAATGTGTGAGACCTCTGCCCATCTTGTGGGCTTGAATCCAAATCCGAAAGCGAAACAACAAATCAACAAGATCATCATCACACAAAAAGCCAAAACTCTAGAACAAGTTGAAGAAAGTGGATGAAGATAAAGACAGAGGGTTTCATCACCCTTTTTTTTTAAGGAGGGGTGTTGAAAGAAGAAAATAAGCATCAGATGAGATGCTCCCCCACAGCGTTAAAAAAATATACCATAGTAGTCAAATATGACTACTCCAGTGCACCCACTTCTAATTTGAGTTTTTGGGTTAAGGGGTGACCTATGATGATTTTTCTAGTAAAATCTTCTTGAACAAACATGGTTCCTTTTAAATTTGATTATTATAATGAAGTCCTAATTTCTTAAGGGGGTTTGACGGACCTAATTTTATCATAAAATGCCTCTCAACAATATTGGCCTATTTAGTTTTTTTTTTTTTTTTGTTCTAGAGCATTTCTAACCATAGTCACCTTCTGTGCAAAGATTAGGCTCGTTTTCATCATTTTCTTCTCTCCAAAAGATATGACAACTCAACATATCTATCCCTTGATTATCTCCTTGGATATTCTGGATCTGTCCCTTATCAAACATGAATCAAGAGCGTGGAACTCCATCGTGGAGCCCCCCCTAATGAAAACTTTGTTGAAAATCTAAATTGTTTTAGAGCAATATCCTTTAATGGGGCTTTCCAAGTGTTTAGGAACTAGTCCCACATTAGGATTAAGCATATGACTATTAACATGATTAATGTAGCTCAATTTTATGATAGGAATGACTCTAGTGGAGTAAATTTTAGAGATATCCTATAGATGGGATCCTCTTGGGCTCCGTATAGAGTTTTTGAGGGTCTTCAGTGGGGTCCAGTTATGAGAATTTCTTGATGCTCTAAAGTGGGGCCATTAATAAAAATGTAAAAAAAAAGAAAGAAACTATTTCACACTCAAGAAAAATCAAAATCCCGTAAAGTATCCCTTTTTAAATAAAAGTTTTAAATTTAAAATAGACTTGGGGCCAATGCCAGATATAAATACATACAAAATAGGGATTTTTATGAAATGATTAAACTTAGTCTGATTAAACAACTTCATGAAGTGAAACAACAAAATAATGGGCCAGTTATTTATACACATTTTCTTTACAAATATACCCCAATTCATGATTTTGTCAACCCAATTGACGATATCAACAATTGCCTAGATTAAAACTCTAATGCAAATTGCCTCTTTCCAGCATCATCTGTATTACACGAACTTCATCAATCTATAACGTCTTGATGGATACAATGCTCTCCTTTCAAAATTTCTGGTAAAGAAGTCGGACCCTCAAAAGACCAATTATGGCTGCCAAATTGGACAATAGGAAAGCCATTTGATATACTCAATGAGATTTCATTCGTCAACCTCTTCGGCATTTGGGTTTGATGAGTCTTTCACAAATCACATAATGAAGTGTGTTCAATCCAACCACTATAAAATTCTATTCTTGAAGTGCATCAAAGAAACTGGATTCACAAAATTAAAAATATTCTCGAGATCTAAAACTCCATACAAACAACCTAATACCTAAGAGAATCTCAAATTCACTAGTAGTAATCTCCATCCCATATACAAAGGCACCATAAATAGAAACGCCTATTCACAAAATACCACAAAATAAAAGTTCAAACTCAAAAAAAAAAAAAAAAAAAAAAAAACACACACACACACACACACACCAAAAACTGCTGGACATTTCATCGAACAGTGGATGTGCACCAAACTGCATTCTACAATAACCAAGATGACTTCTTCGCATACACCATCTTCATCTCTTTCCCCTTCTTCTCCAATTTCGCCCTTGGCCTCACCAGCTTAAAATCTTATGGCTTAAACTCAACCATAGCCCAAAGAACCAAAATCAAATGTGGGGAAAGGACTGAGTCAAAGGAGATGATCAAATCATTGAGAAATAGCAAATATGAGCTAGAAAACTTAACTACATGAACATCCATGGGAAAGAAACCGAGTTGTAGAGGCAACGACAGCGGGAAGAAGATGACCGATGCTTCAATTGATAGGTTTTTTTTTGGTTTTAGGAGAGGGATATTGACGATAACATCAACTTTATGATGATATCATCAACTTGGGATTTTTTTTTTTTTTTGTACGAATCACTGAGTGGAAGGTTTGGTGTTTTGCTTCACCAAATAGTTTAATCAGAGCTTAGCCTTAATTATTTCATAAAAATCCCTACAAAATATTAATTTTTTATAATATTTTGATAAGCATTTCAATAGTTTTCACTCACAGTGGGCTATTTAAGTGAATTCTAATTAGGAATATACATTAAATAATGAGGCTATTTCTTCGTTGATTTAGACTTTTCATAGGCGGACCCACTAAGTGATTTTCTAAAACTCTAGTCGTGCTCTTATGTAGCTTTGCAGTTTCTCTTTTTCTTCCATTGTGTCTACCGTATAAATAACCTTGTGTCTACCATATACAAAACCTTGAAATTGGAATAAACGGCTGCCCTTATGGGTAAGGTGTCCACTCCAACCTGGTGGGAGCCCTTTTCTTCCTATTCCCTCTACTTCCTATGTCTTGGCCACTGGGCCAACCAAGCAAAATAAGAAGAAAATAATAATTAAAAAAATAAAAAAAAACTTTGAAATCATCAGCGGGCCATGAAAAAAAGCCCTCTTTGGGAAGTTTCACTCCAATATAATTCCGGGCGACTGTAAAAATTTCTTTTATTTGTCATCATCGGCCATCACTTGCCTCCTTCGAGAAAAAAATCCTAGCTCTGCCATTGTGAACATTGACGAGTTCTATTGGCTCGCCACCAAATGTCAATCACTCCCTAGCAGCACCCAACAAATACAAGGCCTGTTTTTGTGAGGAACATGGTTTCCATCGGTCACATATCCTAAGGGCATGTTTTCCACTAAAAGAAATGAAAAAGTGTTCCTATATTTTGCAAACTTTATTTTTCATTATCTGGTGCATCCAGTTTTCTGCAAGAAAAGGCAAAGGTGGAGTTTTCCATAGAAAAGCGAAAAACCACCAACTATAGTTATCACTGATGCTACACAAATGAACACTAGAACTCAAGAAATAGACTCTTAACAAATTCACAATCAGTTCAGCTCAACAGTTTCATAATAGTTTTAAGCAACTTCAGGTAAGGGAGAATAGTTACAATCTCAACAGCCTTCCTAAAAAATAAATACATACATCACAAATCGATGAAATTAAATGACAATGAAATGCAGAGACAAAGCCCACGGGTGAAAGCACTCATGCGAGCATCTCAATTTTTAGCACACGCCAGTCCCCTGGGTGGACTCCACCAGGAAGCATTTAAGCCACCTTTGATTTTATGCACCCTCCCCTTTTCTACAATTTTTTTTTACACTTCGGCTGTTCGAATAGTTAGTTGGATACACTATAATAACTCTCAATAGCAAAGAAAAATATCATCAAGGTAGCTTCTCCAATCGAGCTGAATGAGAGCCCCATGACTGTTTCAAATGTATGCCAAAAGGAAGCTTTCTGGGCGAGCTGAATTTCGAGTTCTTGGGCTAAAGCTCAGATGTGCACTTTAAGGTTTGTTGCAGGCAAACTCTCGCGAGCAAGCACAATCAAATGCAACATGCCAACCTGCATTCTGTCAGAAAAGGGGGACAAAATGGAGAAAAAAAAAAGAAGAAAATAGATAGGATGGTTCATTCACACTTAATACAGAGCAAAATATGCAATGGTCAAGGACAGAAGATTTAGACACACTGTAAGAGCGAACAACACAGATGTTATTGCCTTCTTGCTGCCTTGGGAATGTCGTGCTGCCACTGAATGTTATGAGAAAATCCATTCAAGCATTGGTTGATCAAACTAAACAGACTATGGAATACAAAGCAGAGACCAAGAAAACCGCCCATCAACTGGGACACCTCATAAAATAATCACAATGAGCTTTGAATTATTCTCTTTTTGACAGCCATAATTACAGAGCTTCCTAACTCCCCCTTCTGCATCGCCCATCTTAATACATAATAATCGGCCCACCATTGATGAAAAATGCAGATTAACATTGCAGCATACCATATGAAGTAGGATCTACTCAAACTGAGGTAGAAGAGCAATGGGAGCAATGGATGCCCCAGCTTGTACAGCATTCCTGTTACCTGGTATTCTCATGGACAAAAAAGAAAAGAAAAGAAAAGGGGAAAAAGACTTTGTCCAACATCAATGTTGAACAGAAAATATACACACTAGTGTACATTTGTTTGCCCTTCTTGATTATGCAGTTGGAGGACAACCTGGCCAGATAAAACCCAGCTTCCATGGTTGGGGGATTCCAAATGGAGAATTTGCTCCTTTGCTGAGATAATCTGGGGGCAATGGCTTTCCACCCATCTGTATGAGTCCAAGCATTCAACTGCTTCTGTAATAATGCAGTTAACCAGCTGTTTCCCTCCCATCTGTTCATGTTTTAACCTGCAGAAGAATGATTATGAGAAGGCTGTTCTTCAGCTGTTGCTGCTTCGTATTCACTAGTGTTGAGATTATTGTATTGAAGTGGGAATTCATGAGGACTTGGAACTGGAGCAGCAGCAGCAGCAGCATCAAGTGATTGTTCAAGATTCTCATTGACGCTTCTCTTTGGTCTCTTGAGCCTCTTGAGTTTCTGTTGTGGGTTAACATTCTGGGTATTATCTTCTTCATGTTCTAATGAGTTGAGTTCATTCATCTCCATGATCATATCAGTGTTTTTAGAAGCTTTTGGAGGATTTCGTGGTTTTGGAGGGGTCTGCTTGTCCGTGTGTGCTCTTCTCTGCAGAAAGCCCACATTTGCATCAGCACAAAACTGAAACTGCACAGTAATATATATATATCTAGACAATAAATATATTTATTTATTTATTGATTTATTTTGATCAGTAACAGTAGAATTTCATTAAAGAAAGAAACCAGTAATATCTAGTTCTGCTATGAATGAGATCAAAATACACAAAGCACATCATACTAGTAAAATGAGTTTGGATTTCAGGGCACCTAATACTACTTATTTTGATGCAAAATTCAGAAGGATGTGCTATATTCAGATATATTCACTAAAGCAATATAAGTAAGAGCAAAAGACATGAATCAAAGACATGATAGGATCCAACAAAGCAAAAGGATTGGATCTAAATGCAAGGCAAGTGATTGATGATCCATAGCCAAACAAGTAAAAAGAGACAAAATGCAAATTAAAGGTCAGGTTAAAAAATTGATCCAAGTGAAAAACAAATGATGAAGTTCAGGAATCCGATCCAGGGAAAGATGATCGGATTCAAATGAGATCTAATCCATAAATGGAGTGCATGAGATCTTTATACAAGAGGCCTGATCTAGAACCAAATAATAAGACCTTTAAGTAACTTGTTCGAGTTATCGCACAGTTTCAAAGGACTAATATGCTACACTCTGTGGAATGCTGAGAGTTGAGCATATATCGATCTTAATGCTCATGTTGCAGGAAGGAAAACCAAAAGATTTAGAAACTCAACACGTCTACAAGTTGCTTGTAGGTCTGAATTCTAGAAGAGCAACTTGTGCTCAAATGATGAGTCAGGACCATAGTTGTCAATTCCATTCCGTTCTGGCTGGAATTGGTACAAAAGTTCTGGAATTGGCCTTGGACAGAACGAAATGCCACCCTAAAAGTTTTCAGTTCCAATTCCGGCCCATTCCGGTCCCAATTCCGGACCATTCCGGCCAAGGTTTCATGCTTCCATTTATATGTCGTAAAAACTAGAAAATGGTCAATTTTAGAGTGTAGTTTAATTTAAGTGATGTTAGTATGCAATTTTAGTATTATTTTAGCATTCAACTATTTGTTCAAACTTTGGTTCTTTTATTTTTTTTTTTCATTTTTCAAGCCGTCTTTTCCGGAACGGAATTCTGGAATTAACCAGAATGCTGAAACATTCCACTACAAGGTCAAACAGGAACAGAATTGACAACTATGGCCAGGACCCACTTCTATAATGGGAATTGTATTTTGCTAGTATTTTAATGATACTATATTTACTTTGTTCAGAGTGAAGAAAGTTGATGGAATGTGAGGTTGATTCCTATATTTAATCCCAAGTTTCTGACTAAACTTCGTTGGCTTGTACTATAGATGGATGAGGACATATTGAACGGGGCCGAGAATGAGGTAATGGAGGTGGTCACACCAGCTGTGGTGGTGGTGGACATTGTCGTGGTAGACCATCCACACTGGATTAGGATAAGCTCTAATGTATGGCATTATGGGACATAAACTTAAGACTTAAGAGACTTGATGGGATGTCTTGGTGGGCCAAACTGCACTACAGCTGCCTATTCAACTGAATCTGAGAAGAACTTCAATAACTAAAAAATGAAGAGATTTCAGCCTTCGACAAATAGTTCAGTTCTTGGAAGGTACATCATGTGACTCCACAAACTACTAGTGGGGTGGCAACAATCCATTTGATATTCACCATTTCCACTAGTTCTGTTAGATCCTAGATTCTGATGCGACAGATGACATGTCGGATATACATTCTCAGTTTTTATAACATATACAACCTCCTTCTCACACGTTCATGTTACTAATGGTTCCTATACCCTAGTTGCTAATGAAGAGGTGCCAAAAAGTCATCACACAAATCTGGAAGAGGTTTTTCCTTCAAAAAAAAAAAAAAGCAACTAAAATAGGAAGATAGAGAGAGAGAGAGAGAGAGAGAGAGAGAGAGAGAGAAGATATTTATTGCTTAGGGACCTGTCTTACAAGCTTTATATAGACTGGTTGCCAACCATCTTGACCCCTGATTAGGTTTTACACCTACTTATGACCCTATGAGATTTTTTACCAAAAAGCCTTACTAAAATCAAAATATTAATGTAAAATAAAAAAGATTCTACAATTAAACTTCCTAAAACACGATAATTGCACTAATTGGGCATGTGCATGACCATAACACTTTTATTCAGTTACCTGAGTAATTAAATACTAAGAGACCCTTCTGGTCAACTGGGCTTGTGTTGGTCTACTAGGCCTCCCTTGCAACTATGCCACTGTTTTGCATTGCTTCCAGTGGACTTTCTGGCTAACTTTGCTCACTTCGACTACCACCAAGTCACAACAAAACACTTCAGAGACACCCCACCATTAGGAATAGTTCTGATATTATGCACACATTCATATATGTGCTCGCAAACTTTTTTCTAATCATTCAGGAATATCCAATCAAATTTTGAACTTCGGTCATTCAAATGGTATCTTAGCCCTGGAACTAAAACATGATGAGAAAAGGTATTTCATGTCCTTTTTACAGGAAATTGTCCTCAATGCTTGCCCGGTGGAGTTCCTAAGGCATTCTTTTTTTCATTTTTTAAAGAAAAATTTCTTTCTAGGCGTGTTCTTCCATGTGCTGTGTTCTGATATGACTCACTCAAGATGTGATCAGCCTTGTGGATCCATGAGGCCCAAGTATGGACGGACTATAGTCCAGAAAAAATCACAACTCTAGATGTCTTACCTGCTCATTGGTTGTACACAAATGGACAGCTAGTAACAGTGACAGGAGTTGAACCAAAATGATGAAAAGTTCATGTTCAAAAGGGCGAGCTTGAACAAGAGAAGTGGATACACTCATACACGTCCAATCCCATGAATTTTGGATATGTGCCAAAGTATACAGTAAAAAGCATCCAATACTAGATTTTTCCTTAAAATGTTTTATTAATAATAATTATTTTTAATTAATAAAACATATAAGGGAAAAATCTAGTATTGGATGCTTTTTACTATATACTTTGGCCCTTATCTCTTTACATTAATTATGGATGAGTTAACGGTACATATTCAAGAAGAAGGACCATGGTGTATGTTGTTTGCAAATGATATAGTATTGATGGATGAATCAAGAGATGATGTAAATGCAAAACTTGAGAGATGGCGGGGGGCATTAAAATCTAGAGGCTTAAAAATAAGTCGTACAAAGACAAAGTATATGGATTGCAACCTCAGTGGACATATATAAAATGTTGAAACTGCTGTCAAAATTGAAACCCATGAGATACCACGTAGAGATTCTTTTCGGCACCTACGCTCGATGATTTGTAAGGATGGGGAGATTGACGAAGATGTGGAGCATAGAATAAAAGCTGAATGGCTGAAGTGGAGACTAACTTCTGGAGTGCTTTGTGACAGATGAATGCTAACGAAATTGAAGGGCAAATTTTACAGGACAGTGGTTAGACCGGCTATAACATATAGAGCAGAATGTTGGCCAATTAAAAAGACACATATTCATAAGCTGGATGTAGCGTAAATGAGAATGCTTAGGTGAATGTGTGGTAAAACTAGAAAAGATAAAATTAAAAATGAACCCTTTCGAGAGCATTTAAGGGTAGCACCAATAAGGGATAAGATTATAGAAACCCATTTAAGATTGTTTCGGCATATTGAGCGTAGGCCGGTAATGACACCGGTGAGAAAAAATTTTGCTATACAGGTAGATGGCCCATCAAGAGGTAGAGATAGGCCGAAGAAAACATTAACGGAGGTCACTGAATCAGATTTGAATGAGTTTAACTTATCAAAGGATTTGGCTCAAAATAGAACGGAATAGAAAAACAAAATTCATGTACCCAACCCCAACATGGTTGGGATAAGGCTTTGATGATGATGATGATGATGATGTTTTATTAATAATAGTGAACTAAAATCTATAATTATAAGTCATTTTAAATTGTTATGCATTACACTTGACAACGTGGTTAGTCAGGTCTTCAGGTCTGCCTAATCAGACAGTTTGACTACATATGACAAACTGTCTGCAAAGAGGAATTCTTCGTGTTTCGATGAGAAATCTTCTTCAGTGCACTTGTTGGAGGATAGATGTCTGGTGACCTCTTGGGTATCCCACCTTACCCCTTTTCGATCATTCTCCATATCATCTATTAATATTATCAGAAGCTAGTTTGTGAGGCCCCGGCCTAGAAGCCACCCCAGAAGACTTCGTTCTCAAGAGGAACATAGCGTGTCAACCACGGAGTCCACCTGGCGAACTATTGTCTTGAGGTCCCATATCAGGAAGCAAGCGCCAGATGCTTATAAGTCAAACCTCGTATTAACTCAACATGATGCATTTTAAAAAAGTATAGCCCCAGATCCCACAAGAACTCCAGAGTTACGCGTGCTTCCTCGAGTGGGTATAGCACTAGGATGGGTGACCGCCCAGGAAGTCCCCGCACACACACATGGGCCAAAGTGGACAACATCATGCTGAGCTAGGTGGGACTGTAACATGGTTCAAGGGAGCTTTTTCTTTGGTGCCCAAATCTAAATGCCAGCCTAACTGGTGCCTTCTGCCCTTGGGTTTTGTAAAGCTCAATTTTTTTATGGGAGTCCCATGAGTAATCCAATGCCCATAGAAGTGGGCAGAATCATCCGTTAGTGCAGTGCGGGTAATATTCTCATCTCGTCTGCTACATCAATAAAGTCGAAGATGTAAGCTAGCACAGGTCTTCAGGAATCCCTTCCCTTGACATTCAGCGTATCTTGGTGGAGAGGGATTCGACACAGTCAAATCAGCTTCCGGCAGATGTTCAACTTCATGAAAATTGCAGACACAGTTGAGGAGGTGTTTACCTTGGCTAAGGTGTTGGATGTGTCGTTTGTACATGTTAAAGAGGACTGCGAACTCCGTAGCAGATGTCTTAGCAAAGGAAGAAGTTTCTCAGTAGAGTTTGTGGATTGATCAGATCAGCCCCTTGTGTATTTAGAGATTGCTCTGTTTATTGTTTGTTTGGTTTCTTTTGGGTAGTCTTTGTAGCCATCTACAATATAACTTGTATTGATGTGTTGTTTCAATGAAATTTATTTACCATTCTAAAATAATAATACTCAATTTAAGCAAAACGCCATCAATTCTTCAAATGAACTACTTAAAATACATGCAATTTAATAAAAACAGAATGAACACGATACTTTTGGCAATTTGAATACCTTTTTATTAGCAGCCTTTCCGTTATCTGCCTCGGACACAGGTTCATATCCCTGTGACCCAATGTTGGTGAGATCCTCCAAAGAAGCATCCCCTTCTGCATCTATCAGAATGGCTTTTGTTCCACGCTTCTTCTTCTGACGATCCTTACCCTGGCAAGATAACATATAAGAACAAATATCATTAGATTCAACACCATGCCATGGTTGTTAAAATCCAACAGTTCCGACATGATGCTGTGATTCATACTGAATCCTGGAGTAGAAGATTTTATCTCTATATAATGAATCCCATTTATGGGTAAATCCTACAATTCAATTGTGATCCTACACTATTGTGTTAGATCCCACTACTCAGGTGATTCATCTAAATGAGAATTGCAATAGCAGTATGACTATTTTTAATGACTCACTTTCTCATTTTCATTTTCTGTTTCTAATTTTAAAAGGTTATCTTGTGGTCAAGGAAATCTCTTAAGATAACAATTCGTGGGAATTTGGATGGGCTATAGGGAGAAACAAGGAATAGACATTCGACTGAAATGTTCAACTGGATGAATGAGTTTCACACTACATGTTTTCTTTTAGAATTTATTTTCATTTTTTTCACAATCACTTCTCTACTTAAAGTGACATAACTGTCGTCCAAAAAAAAAACCCTTAAAGTGACACAACCGAATCATTTGCATTGATGATTTGGATTTTATTTTATTACTATTAAAGGAGAATAAATAACTGCAACAAAGTCATGCTGTCAAACACATTCTAGAATTAACAACTTAATCAAGTTATGGAAGACCCTTTTTTTCTAAATGGTAGTTACAGAAGACAGTTTCATGAACGGAAGCCATCCAACAAAATTAGTAGAGCAGCTCTTCAGCGAAGGCACAAAAGAGAGTATTGATTCAGACAGTAATCCCTATTTAACTCCAGAGACCCATCTGTAAAGAATAAGCAGTATAATGCAACACTACTACTTGAGTTTTTAAACTGGTTGGTCTAGCAATTGCTGGGGTTTTTACATCAAAGGTCTAGGTCAAAAAATTAAATTACAAGAAAAAGGAAAACAAAGAGAAGAGAAGAAATTGAGCCAAACAAACAATCCTATGGTGTCCCTCAGGTGGACTGGACAACAACACCATATATATTTTATCACACTTTTAATGTTAAAAAATACCCAAATATTTTCTAAATTACAAAACAGTCCATAAATTCTCTAAATTAGAGATAAGCCCACTATCCCACTATACTCTCAACAAATTTTCCCTTTCACAATGTATGTATACAGAGGTAAGTGCCTGTTTGGATCTTACACTAACATGAAAATTGTCCTGTCCACAGCGTCATCAGCAAATTGCAAGATGAAGGCAGCTAGATCAGACAAAAACATAGGTGACTCGTGACATAATGCAGTTATTTTTACTATGTTTCTGTCCCCAATTGCAAACTGAATGAATTAACTCAAGGTTGAAGTCACCAAACGGGTAAATTGGGCTCACAAAAAAGTAAGATACCAAGTAAATATGTCAGGCAGTCTTTAACCTCAAACCAGACCTAGCCAGACACCTAAGAACAAGTACTGTCCCATCATAATGTCTAATCGTATTGCTCTACAATACGTCTCGATTTAAACACTTGATACATATACCATTCTGAACCAAGTAGCAGATATAAAAATGACATGCACAATTTTGATTGAGCCAATTGCATAAACCAGCAAAATGTATTTCTGAAGGTGAATGTTGATTGATCCAAAGCTCTCTTTTTTATTTTTATTTTTCAAATGTTTATGATCCAAAGCATTAACACAACAACAAACACAGAATTTTAGCTAGGAAATTCGAAAGAAGGAAATAGATGAGGTTACTGAAAGGCAAAACTCATGTACCATTCCTAGTCAGGTTAAGAAAGAGGTATTTGACCCAATTGGGAATCATATAATAAATAATTTTGCATGATAGTATCTCACTCTGAACCAAGGTTTAAAATATCGGCCGATACCGGTTCGTATCGGCCGATACGAACCGGTATCGGTCCATACCGGTACGATATTTTGAAGTTATCGGTTTTTTGTATCGCCTAGGCAAAATATCCCCAAAATATCGGATAATATCGGCCGATATTTCAAAATATCGGTGTGAACCGATATATCGGCCGATATATCGGTCGATATCGGTCAAAATATCGGCCCACTATTTAAAAAAAAAAAATTTCTTTTATCCTATTTTCCTTCTTTCTTCCTCCTTTTAAATATATCATATGTTACATTTTTTCTTCCTCAACACCTATTTCACTTGCAAGGTATCAAAAATATATATTTTTTATCAATATAGTCTTGAAAATCATATACAACTCTACTGAGGTAAGCATTTTGTATTTTTTTAAAAAATTATTTAGATATAGCTTAAAAATGATAATTTTATGCTTTTTTTATTGTGAATACCTTTTATTATTTTAAATCAATACATATTGAGGTTAAATCAACTATTTAAGGTTTTAAAACTCAGAATTTTTATTAAAATCTTGTTGATCTTTGTAAAATAATTACTCAAATTTATCATCATTTTAAGTAAATTATAAATATCTAGTTGCTTTGTATTTTACTATACTATCATAATAAAACATGTTATCTTACAAGCGCAAGGCAGAACTTACTTAATGATTGAGTGACGAGTACAAGCTTTATTTTCTTAAATTTCATACTAATAGATAGCCCATAAGTCATAATTACGTTGCATTTTATAAAATTTATGATATTTTAACTTGTTTAGTATATGTACCTAAATTAATTTAATTATAAATAAAATTTATATAGCTTTAGATTAGATAGCAATACATGAACATAACTTAAGGGGTCCAATAATTTGATTTATAATTTATTTTACTGTTATTATGTCATATGTTATGTTAATGTTCATGTTTTTGGATTTTATAACTTGCTTGATAATTGAATGATGAATTGATGGTTGTTGAATAATGAATGATGACTGATAAATAATAATAGGGGTATAGTTATATATTATACAAGATACAAGTACAAGCGTACAACCACTATATGTAAATTATCAATAAGTTTATTCTTTAAAATTTCATACTAATTGATAGTTCATATTTCATAAGTCATACTTATGATTCTTATAAAAAAAATTACATTTTTAGACAAGACAGCGATACAGGATATCATAACTTAAGGGGACCGATATTTTGATTTATATATATTACTAATGAAAAAAAAACATTGTTTTCCAGTATTTCTAATATTTTGGATTTTTTGGATATTTTTTCAAATTTTTTTGGATTAAAAAAAAAATTCACACCGCGACGACCGCGACGGACCGCGAACCGCGACCGATACCGATACCGTATCGGTTTTTTGGACCGACCGATACCGCGACCGATACCGCGATTTTCATCCATGCTCTGAACCAAAAGCATCATTTACTAGAAGTTGGGCAGACAACATACCATGTGTTGTGAGGCTTCTCTCAGTTTTTGTTCTAGCTGGGCATCATCAAGCAATAAAGAGACAACATCCTCAGGCGCCAGAATGTCCCCTTGAACATGGCCACCTGTCATCACCAGCTGCTGCACAGTGTTCTTCTGACTTGCTCTTTGCAAAATCTTTTCTTCAACTGTCTCCTTGCATATCAAACGGTACACTGTCACCTACACAGAGAAAGAAGAAACCACATCAACAACAGGTAAGAAGAGCAACAGAAAAATGGTATAGATGGGCCACAAATAACATGGTGGGTGGGATAGTTCTGCTCAAATCCTTATCCTCATGTAATATGAAGGTCCACTTAAAAGGAAACATATTTCAATTGGAAGGGAAAAGGTGGAAAAGACAATCAACACATCATCATGTGTTTTCAGTTCGAGTGTCATCTAAACATGGTGGGAACTGTATCTGGATCCGTTTCAGCAGGAAAAACCATATTACTAGTGTAGAAGAGAGTCAAAGATTTAATATTTCCAGAGTCTGTGCCCAATGAAAGACCACATTCGGTGAAAATTTACAACATTACAGAAATCAATGTTGTTTCTGCAGTAACTAAATGGCATTATATGTTGAAAAAAAGAAAGCTTCACTTCTACATTTCATAACTCACACTTGATAAACATATGTGTGAAACCAGGAATATAAAACCAGACTCTGATCCCCACTTGGCCAATGTCGAGCAAAGTCGAGTAAGGTCATCTAGGCTGAGTCCATGCAACTTGAATGAGTATGGTCAAGTCTGGACTTGGGCCCCCTAAGTCATGAAAAAAATATTTAAAATAAAATAAGGAAGAAATTTTGGATTCGGAAGCTGAAACATTTTTGTATGGGAAGTTGAAAGGGCTTTAAAAAAAAAACCTACTGCCCCTTAATTTAAGCAGCTTTATTTATGGCATAAATGCAAAACGTTGAGAGAACGTGGGAGGCCGTAGAATCCATGATTGGCCAACTCATTGGGCCCAGGCCCATAAAGAGAAGACCTTCAAATCCAACAGTAGTTTATATTTCAATAGTTGCTGAATTTTAGGATAAGTTTGAGAATAATTAGAAAGTTTATCTTATTTGATTTAGAGTTTATTTTAATTAGAATTGTTTTTAAAAATAGATTAGGGTATGGATGTATATAAAGGATTGTAATCCCTTCTAAGGGACAAGTTATGCATTGATTAATAAATTTTCTCCTTGAGAATTTCTGGTGTTTTGTCTTTTGGTGTGAGACCATGACGTTTTTTATCCTATGGATCCCTATCCTACACCAAAGGCTTAGAGAGTAGCTCATTGGCTATTCTTCTTACCTTGCGTTAAAGGGCTTTAAAATAAGTCATATAAAGACAAAATATATGGATTGCCGCTTTAATGGGAATGTACAAAGAGTTGAATCTATTGTGAAAATTATAGCTCAAGAGATACCACAAAGGGATTTATTCCAACAGCTTGGCTCGATAAGTAGCAAGGACGAAGAGATTGAGGAAGATGATAGACATGAGATAAGAGTAGGATGATTAAAATAGAGATTTGCTTCCGGAGTGCTTTGTAATCACCACAATAGGAAAAATTTTACTGGAAAGCAATTAGACCTACTACACAGCCTATGGAACAAAATGTTAGGCAATCGAGAAGCACCATATGCATAAAATGAGTGTAGCAGAGATAAGAATGTTAAGGTGAATGTGTGGTAAAACTAGAAAACATAGGATTAAAAAACACAAACACACACTTTTGGGTGCATTTAAGGTAGCATAAATAGGTGTTAAAATAAGAGAAACCTATTTGAAATGGTTTGGGCATGTCCAACGCAAGCCTAACAACAGTGGCAGTGAGAAGTTTTTTTTATGCCGGTTGATGGCCCACCAAGGAGAGAAGTAGAAGGTGCATTGAAAGAATACCAACAGATCCAAAAAAGTGCAACCTATCAGTGGATTTGGCTCGACAGAAATTGGAATGGAGAAACAGTTTTACCATACCCAATGACCCCAAACATAGTTAGGACAAGGCTTTGATTAATTAAGAGGCTTTATTTAAGGGCTAATTAAGAGATTAGAAAAATCAAATGGCTGGGAAGCTAAAATGATTCTAGATGGAAAGATGAAATATGCTTCTTTGGAAACAATACCGGCCGTTGCTTCATTTAAGGGTGCTAATTAACAAACTTGATTTGCAAGGCCAACTTCATCATCATCATCAAAGCCTTATCCCAACCATGTTGGGGTCGGCTACATGAATTCTATTTCTCCATTCCATTCTGAAATATCATTTTCTCAGAATTCATGTTTGGGTTGTGACAAACATCATTTATGATTTGCAGGGCTAACTGAAAGGCTTAATTTAAGGGGCCAATTAAGAGGATGAACAGTTCAAAAGGCTACGAAGATGAAATGATTTTCCTTGGGAAGATCGAAGGCCTTTTCTTTTGGGGAAACAAAACCAATTCTTGCTTGATTTAAGGAGCTAATTAAGGGGCTTAATTTAAGGGGTAAATTAAGCGGGTGGAAAAGGTGAAATGATTTTACATGGGATGATGGTCTCTCTTTTTTTAAGGAAACAAAACTCATTTTTACTTGATTTGAGGGACTAACAAGAGGTTTAGGGGTAAATAAGAGGCTTCATTAACCAAAAAAAAAAAAAAGAGTGGGGGTGGAGAGGAAGGGGGGCAATAAATAAATACAAAGGACCAGAGCCAACTCAACTCAACTCGGATTCAGCTGAGTTTTAAAACCCTCTGTGAAACCCTTTTTTGGAAAAATAAATATCCTTGGATTGCATAATACTAAACACAAGTAAAGGAAATACAATCGAACTGAGTTGAGATTAAAGTGAAAACAACACAAAAACCTACGCATTAAGGTAATGGATAGGGAAGAAGTATCTGCTGAGGATGGTTAGATTAGAAAGGGAAAAAAATTCTCAAACCTTTAGTTCATATTTCAGGGATCAAGTTGATAAAATAAAGATTCTCCTTAAGTTGATAAAATAAAGATTTCCCTTGAGCTTTTGTCTTCCACTCAACATGGTGCTATCTGTTTTTCTTTTGGTAGGAATGTTAGGGTTTGAAGGGGTGATGTTGGTCATTCACTTTGTTCTGTCTTTGTACTCTTTGGACATGGTTTTGTTGCATGTCTTTGGGTACAGGTTTATTAACTTCGTTTTGATCCATTGCAGTCGATGTTTCTCTATATATTTGTTTTGAATTGTCATGAATGCTCAGCTTTCTGGTTCATCACTACTGGAAACCCCAAAGAGTCTTCAGTCTCCATAAAGGGGAAACACTAATTCCACCAATGAAAAAAGAAGAGTGATTTTTCATTTGATGCATAAAATAGAGAATACAAGGGAATTTCCAGGGTGGGGATGACAACTCAGCCAATTAGAAAGCCTACATACAGTTTCATTTCCTCTCTATATGATTACATGCCAATGTCTCCTTTCTAGGATTTTCCTTCCTCTCTATTATTGATTACATCCCAACCAACTCTTTAGTTAGATCTATGAAATCCTCTTTAGATCTTCTAAACAAATAAAAATGTGGACCTCGAAAATCTTCAAACGCACTTGTACTGCATCCCCTCCGTCTCCCTAGTTATTGTTAATTACTAAGAGGAGAACTATAAGCTGAACAGAGCCAAATGGAATGTACCTAGGAAAGTAAGTTGAACTTCTGGCACCCTTGACAAGGCATCAAAACCTATGATGCCCCATCAAAACACAACGGAGAGCTTGCTGATTAACAGTTACCATGCCATGTTGCATGAGTAGGATATAGAGAAAATGGTATTCAATCCAATTGTTTTTTAATTTATCATATAATAATTTTGAGGAAAAGCTTTGTGATTATGATGATGCAGATTTTGGTAGCCTGCTCTTGTAACGGTGTTTCAATGGCTCCCTAAAACTGAGGCATTCTATTTAGGTCCCTATATTTTGCTACTATTTCCATTTTCCGTTTTTTTTTTTTTTTTGGGTGTGTGTGTTTGTGTGTTTCTTAGCATATTCAAACATAATAAACAGAACAATAATGATATGATGCACACTTCTAAAAGGAAGCACTATAAGGAATAGTCAAGAATCAAAATTCATTGAATTCATTAAACTTCCAATCTCTCTAGTTCACTAACCTCCTTTGTCTGACCCAGCCGGTGTGCCCTATCCATTGCCTGTAAATCCAATGTAGGATTCCAATCACTTTCATAGAATATGACAGTATCAGCAGCTGTCAAGTTTATGCCCAGTCCTCCTGCTCTAGTGCTCAATAAGAATACAAAGATGTCATTTCTGCAAAAACAATCATAAAGAGGTTTCAAAATTCAAAGGCAGATAGCTATATCTTTTCTATTATAAATGGATAACTCAAGAAGACATGCCAAAGAAGAAGAAGAAGAAGCAAAGACAACTCACCGATGCTGGAAATCTCGGACCATGTCACGACGATCCCCAATGGAGGATGATCCATCAAGGCGGAGATATCTGTATTTCCTGTAATTCATGTAGTCCTGCAAACAATTAATGTCAGTAGACATGAAACCAGGACATTCACTTTTCCATAAAACTGTCATGTCCAAGACAGATGGCATTACCATTGACAAAAATAAATGCCAAACGCATTGTTCTTGTCATTGGTAACATTTAAAAGAAACATGAAACACTTCATTTATATGTTACTAAATGCAATAAACTTCCAATGTACTGTGTATTGCACATTTCTAATTTATATGTTTCTTCTGTGTATCATGCACTGATGAATTAACATAATTTAATAAAAGGTTTTCCAAGATCAAGATAAAGTATTCTGCACATCATTACGTCAGTACACAATCCAATTGAGGATGAGAAATGAAGATAACAAGAGAAAAGAACTATTTGAAGGACGTTTTTCATAGAATGTCTTCACTTTCAGCTATGAACACAATTAAATTTGCATACTGTACTGCAAGGTACAACAGAATCCTTGCTATCCTTTGGTCTATTTGAAAGGAAAGGAACAACAGCATTTTTAGAAGTGACTCTCTGTCAAAGGTAGGAATTTGAGAAGTCTTGCTAGAATAGCGAAGTGGAGCTCAATGAGAAAAGAATTCTCCAACTTTAGTAGGAGTGACATTCTTTCAAATTGGGAGGCTAGGATGGTGTGTGGTTTAACCAAAAAGAGGAGATTGATCTCTTGGTCTCTTCCTTCGATGGGAGTGTTGAAATTTAATGTCGATGGGTCAGCTAGAGGAAAGCCACGGCCAGTAAGTATTAGAGGAGCATTGCACAATGATAAAGGGGTGATCTTGTGTATGTTCTCTAAAAATATTGGAATGAGGGATTCCAATGAAGCGAAGGTGTTGGCTACTTTGGAGGCTCTAAGGATCTTCTCTCATTCTTTTCAGAGCCCTTCAATGGTGGAGAGTGACTCTTCCAATGGTATTTCTTGGATTATAGGGATAGTCACTTAAGCCTTGGAAATTCAGTTTGCTCTCAATGAAATCAAGGAGCTGGCTTCTAATCTTTCTATAGTTTTCACTCATGTGATTAGATCGGCTAATGGGTGAGGGATTCCAATGAAGGGAAGGTGTTGGCTATTTTGGAGGCTCTAACCATCTTCTCTCGTTCTTTTCAAAGTCCTTTAATAGTGGAGAGTGACTCTTCAAATGGTATTTCTTGGATTATAGGGATAGTGGTTAAGCCTTGGAAATTTCAGTTCGCTCTCAATGAAATCAAAGAGCTCGCTTCTTAATCTTTCTGTAATTTTCACTTTTCACTCATGTGATTAGATTGGCTAATCAATTGGCAGATTCCTTAGCCAAACAAGGAGTCCTTACTCCTTAGATCTTCTCCTTGGGAGGTTATTATTGTGTAATTTTACCTTTTGGGTATAAGTCTCTTATACTCGTGTTGTTGTTTTTTTGTTGTCTCAATAAAATATACCGTTACTTCTCCAAAATATATATATACCGTGCGGCAAGTTTTCAACTTTGTTCATTCATTATGGAAAGAACAAACTTTTTAAGTAAGGAGTAACAGGAGCGTCTACAGTGATACTAGCACCTTGTCAAAGAAAATAGGAAGTTGGATACTCCTAAAAATGTTCAGAAAACTGAAAGTTGCTAAGCTGCTGAGCCAAGCAATCACCTGGATTGTTTAGGAAACTGAAAATTGCACGGGCAAAGAAGGTTTAAGGGTCAAATGATAGATGCTTTTAAAGTTTGATCCTATTGGAGACTACATGTGCGAGGTCATGTGAAGTGTACAGTTATTACACTAAGAATACGATCTGAATAGGGTGGACCTCAAATGGCCTTAAGTAACAACTTATTTCTTTTTAATCTCTTATATTTATTTAGACCTAGAGGGAAAGGGGTAAGCAAAAGAAGACATAGATGGAGGTAGAAAAAATAGATCTAAAAAAGTGCAACTTATCTGAGAATTTGACTCGGGATAGATTGGAATGCAGAAGCCGACCCCAACATAGTTGGAAGGCTTGGAGGATGATGATGATTTATTTATTGTTTTGAAAAGAGTGATTATATTGATTGCTCCAGAAAACTTTATAGTATAAAAGGACTATACCAAAACCAAAAAACTCCCAACAAATAGATGAGGGAAGAGCAAACAAAAACAAAGAGCAAGAGACCCCCAATCCCTAAAAGACAAGCAAGGAAACCTAAGAGGAAGCTAATGAGAGGACACAGATAAAAAAAGGCCTTGAAACACCCTCTTTGGCAAAAGTATCCGCATCTGCATTTGCTGAACGCTTGATATGAGTGAAAGAAATAATAAACTTAGAAGAGAGATGAGACATCTCTATAATTAAGTCAACCAAATATCAAGGAGCGTTGATAGAATCGGTGGAAGCCCACCATAATACACATGAGGAGTCACCTTCAACCAGTAATCAAGCAGGATTAAGCTGGAGCGCTTCACGCAGGCCAACATTCAAGGTCAAAAGCTCAGCCTTGTTGACATAATAGAGACCCGCCAAACCCGAATAATGGAGAAGAGATAGGCTAGCTTCATTTCTAATGATCCCTCCAAACCCTACCCTACGCAGATTTCCAAAAGAACTACCATCAAAATTAAATTTCAGCGTGCCTGGAGGGGGAGGGCACCATCTAACCAATATCATAACACGAAGGGGCTTCGAAAAGGCAATCTCATTCCAATTCTGAATGATGGTGTTGACTACGATACCATTGAAAATGGGGAGAGGGGAGGCCCACTGCACCACTAATCTCTTCACTATATCACTTAATGCACCCCATTCGCAGGATTTACCAACGAAGCATCTAGCATTCCTTTCTTTCCAAGATGATGATGATTTATTTAGATCTAAGGTCATGAAATTAGGGTTTTTAGAGAATTTCAAAGGAATCTAAATAGATTGTATTAGAACCTCTGTAAAAGAAGGGTCCAATCTCCATGTGGTCGATACCATAATCATTTGTCATCATCTTTTTTCACAAATCTTTGCTTTTATTAGAGCTATCAATGATGTTCATAATGGAAAGGCAGCCCACATGTTAAAGCAAAGTGATGCCAATAGTCCAAAAAAATAAAGAGATGTACCTCAAGAATATTCAACATTTTTGTCATTTGAGCAAACAAAAGAACACGGTGATTTCCAGCTCGCAAGCGCTTAAGCAAAATATCCAGCGTTTGGAGCTTCCCAGAATCCTGAAATCAGACAGCTTTCCTTTTGGTTATTCATTTATAGATGAATTCAGAATTATGCATTCAAAACCACAAATTATGAGAACAGCAACATCCAGGTGGCACATAATTTTGAATAATGTAAAAATTTTCAAATGTAACAGAGAGACCTTTGCACTGAACTCTGCCACACATGCATAACACATCAACATCAATAAACCACTTAACATTTTTTAAAAAATAAACTTCGACTGTAAGACAATTCATTTCTAACAGTATCAGTGATGCTTATACATGTTAGGTAAAGGGCCAGAATCATTCATCCTGTAGGTTCTACCTTGGATGGACCATAGCAGTATGGCATAAACATTACATCAATGGGATAATCAAAGACCATCAGTGATATCGCAGTATTTCATAAAATTTTCCTTAAAAACAACCATCCCATGCATCATAAACCCTTCTGTTTCTGACCGTACATTTTAGTTTAATTATTACTATTTCCCACAATGTTATCAAGATTTTGCCGGGAATTTATAGCTCCAAGAAATTCCCGAGTAGAAAACCTATGAGAGTAGCTTTGTTGCTGAAGATACAACAACTGAAAAACAAGGGGAAATTTTAATTTCTGTACCGTGAGCAGCTTTGCAGGGTCAAAGTTTTGCATTGGAGGACAGGACCCAAATATCTTATGCGTAAGATGAAAAACAGGTTGGGCAACAGGCAACTCCTCATCTATCTCTTGTATCAAGGGATGAAGAGAACGATTAGGCATTGCAGGGCCATTAGATTCAGATGTACGAGCAAACCCAAGGAACAGTCTTTTTAGCCAAGGATGGTCTAGTTCTTCAAGCATTTGGTATGCAAAGCTTCTATCAGAGCAGTGAATATCAATCTGCCAAAGAGAAAATTAGTTAATGATGGGAAAAACAATAGCATTGGAATAAAACAGTGCAAGGAACTAACTAACTTTTTATAACATTGGTGTAAGCTTAATTAAAAAACCCGGATAGTCAGGAAAACACCCCCCAAGTGGATTTGCCCCAATCACATGGCTCTGGGTGATTGGTTCATGAACTTAAAATCTTAAATTTGTTAAAACCATGCTTCTTTTTTGCATGTTCTAAAAGTAAATTACATTTTCATTTTCATGGAAACATAAGTATCCAAGCAGCCTTCTGGTCACTGGGTCATGTAGCTTGGAGGGATCGGTGGATCTACCATACTTTTATTATAAAATGTGTAAACCAGTTAATCACTATCCCTTTATGATATAATGTGTAAACAATTGGGCCTCCTTCTTTAACTAGGTTGTATAATTCCACTCTAAGCAAGAGAAATGTAGGGGAAAATGTACTTACATGTCACCAATATACTCTTTGAATTGAAGATGTACCATATTCTCGTGAATTGTAACAGGAAGATTTTGATGGAAATACAGGTAAGCAGACACAAGTAAAGTTTCATGTCCTGGTTTTCAAACTACAGAATTATAATGTTCTATGGCATTCAGAGATGTTAGATAGCATCTTGATACACCATCACTGTAGAAGTAAGGACCATGGTGCAGTGATCCAGATTAAAACCAATGACCTGATGGGCCTTAATGTGGATTTGATACACGAAAAAGCTTTTAAACTGGAAGACCCTAGACAAACATTCTTTTGACTTCCATAAGGGTCTTCGCCGCAAATTGCTGACAACTGTCATTTTCTAGCCTATCCACCAATGCTGTCCAATCTTGAAGACTTGGTTCTTACCATTCAACACTTGGGCCCATTACAGCAATGGTTTGGATCATCAAACCATTGCAACTCCTGAATATAGTGCGATATTAGGATAGTAGTGCACAAATGGTTCTTAAAGAAGAAGCTCAAAGAAAGGGTATTACACTAGGGGCCTGTTTGTTTGCATTAAAACACATAGGGATTTAACGCACATGATTCATGCCATAAGTGGCAAGAAATGAAGAACAAGGGTGAATTTGAAAAAATGAGTATCAAAAAACCTTTCCATTTAGAGAAATATAATTAAAACAAGATGGCAAATGAATAAACCAACCATCACCCTAGTAATTTATTTCACATTTTCTTTTGATTCTACATCACTAACTGAAAAGACTATTTATTCATTTCACATTTTTCTTTTGATTCTACATCCCTAAAAGAAAAGACTATTTGATAATCATTTTTGAAAATTCACCTTCGACCTTTTAACCACTTATGCTATGAATCCTATGTACTCAATTCCCATTTATTTTAGTACAAACAAACAGGTACTAGAAGTTTAACTTCGGTTAACTAAAATCAAACTTACTGGTGGAGCACGGCTTTTTGGAATGAAAGCATATGCTGACTGCAGAAGCCTGATGTTGGATATAAGCCTATCGTGATCAGAAATGACTAATGCCTCATATGGGGAATCACAGGGACCGGTAGCGAGTCTCCTCCTGAGTGAATTAGAGTTAGATCTCATTGGCAATAGCAACATCCGTGCAACAGCTCTCACCTTTCCTTGTTCCAGGTTAATATACTCAAACTCTTCACAATCTGCCTCCACGAAGTCCAAGAAATCATCTAAAATGTTCCCGTCCCACCTCATTATAAAGAACAAAAGCCGCTCAAAAAAAGAAGCCTTTGCCAGAAAAGCAAACTCCTCCATTGACAAATCAACCAGACGAGTAAAACCAAATGCCCCACTGATCACAAAAGATTCATCTGAGGATTGAGGCAGTGCAGATTTATAAATATACTCAGGAGAAAATATATTAAATAGCTTCTCAAATGATTCTCGCTGGACACCAAGACCGAATGTCGAACAAGGAATCTCTCCACTTCGAATAATTTCTTGGTGAACCAGCTTTGGCACCTGATTATTTTGGGAGGGCAAAAAAGGAAAAAAAACAGTGTCAGTAATCGATATCAAGTAGAGAACCATTCAAAAAAATTAAGTAGAGAAGATTCACAATAATAATAATAATAATAATAATAAAAGATGTTGCAAAATACCTTGTACAATATGGGATTTCGGCCTCCTGCATAGTGTATAACCTCCAGTTCTCCAAAGACAGCAGGGAGAAGTGAATTTGGAATCTCTCCAAAGTGAAGATACGTACTCCCTTCGTTGCGTTCAAACAACTCTGGGTGGTTGCATACCTATGACAAAACATAGGAAAATTTCTTAAAAATCATGAAACTCGATGATGACAAATAACAAAACTTGATGCATCAAGATGCATGATCTCTGATGACCACTCCATTCAAGCCAGAAGTATAGACCAGATCCTGACTGTTCAATCTGATGGACCCAGCATGGATGTGGGATCAGGGATGCATCAAAATTCATCCACATAGGAAGATCATAGTCATCTAATCTCATTTTTCTATGCCGTAGCTGCATTTGTATCATTGACCGCCAACTTATAGGTCAATTGTTATGTGTTTTATCGCTTCGACCTTCTGTGGTCCAAAAGGTCAACAATCTAGATCATCAAACCATGGCCCCCAATTGCATAGAGTACTCCATGAGGATCCTCTAATTCCCATTTTATAAATGCAAGCAAAATACGATGGTAAAACAAGGTTTAAAAAATCGGACTAGGGACACAACTTCGTCATGGCCAAGTCCGAGTCGACTCGGCCAAGTAGCATGATTCGATTCCAAGTCCAATGCGACCCGACTAGTCAACCCAAACTCGGCTGATTTTTTAAACCATAAGGTAGAAGGCTCCTCTTCAACTAATGTTTTACAAAATGTAATCAATAGAAATAATAGTTTACATGTAACAAGGTAAGGTATCAGGAGGTGAGTTTCTCTTTTCCCAAACAAATTCTAAATCAAACAAGAAATAGGTTTCAGCAATGAAAACCTGGTAAAAGAGAAGAAGAATACCTTCCTCAATTGGATAACAATGTTCATTAAGTTCAAAAGCTTCTTGTCATTAAGATGGACACGGCTACCATCAAACAATTCAGCAAGGGATATTTTATTCTTTATAGCTTGGTAAAATGCCTGCTGCCGAGAACTCAATTTGCAGTGCATGGTCACCTCTGTTTTACTGGTCATTTCTGTAATCACATCTTTCTTCACCCTCCGCAACATAAAAGGTTTAAGAACTGCATGCTGTCAAGTATAAAACACTAAGTGTCTGTTAGAATGTACAAGCTCTCTCCCCCTCCCTCCCTCCCCCCCCCCCGATGGGTAACATGACTTGAACCCAAAACCTCAAGGATTGCAATAGTGAACACCTTCCACTGTGTCACTGGTTCTTGTCTGGTTAGAATTTACACATGCAGAGCATTTACCCGCATACACAGTTGAAATGTTATTACACGTTCCAAAGCTTCAACAAATTAGTTCATGCTTCAGTGATCCAGAACTATGAGATGGGCTCTACTGTAGCAAGAATCCCCAAAGAAAACCAAATTTGAAGATCCCTATCCTCGGGCATTTTAGCCCATTCCTGTGGGTTTTTCTACTTTGTCAATCTAATGGGCTACCAGTTCAAGGATTGGAATCTTCCAATATAGGACATATTTGGGGCATCCCGAGAAAGAAAGTTCATTTCTCTTGTAGAATAGTGGGAGATATTTGGCTCATCCAAATTCATCCTTAGGACACTTTTTCTCCAAGGGGTTGCATTCCTCTGAACAAAGAATACGCCATGTAGTTTTTCAATGAACTAGCATTGGAGAGGATTTCAATGTGACAATAGATAGTCCTCAATGTTTGATGCAACCATGTTCTTCTCCTTTAAGGTTAACACACCTTTTTGAAAGGAATTTTTCAGGAAGAGTATAAAAAACATACCCCCACTAGATAAGTAAAAATTCACAACAAGTACTTTACTTTTTCCTTACTATTTCTGTGAACAGACACTGCAGGAGACTATTTCCTGTTTTGTTTCATGCAGAAAAACTGACTTCTCCGCAGACATGGTGAATGCACAAGCATGCCCTTAAGCATCGCAGAAAGAAAGATGAGGCGGGAAAAAGAAAAAGGAAAAACCTAACCAGTCTTACCAGTCTGTTAAGTTGATGTTCATTTAGAGTACCACCATGTTCCGCATGGTTCTCAATGCTGATAATAGACAAGAAATAAGGGTAAGAAACCAGATAAATACAAATATATATAATCCATAAAAGATCAGGAGAACAAAAGGTTAACAGAGTACCCTTTAGAAAACCATTCATTGAACTGCTCATGGCTGTCAAACAAGGTAGGCATGATGAAATGAAGAAGAGCCCATAGCTCTGCCATATTATTTTGTATAGGTGTCCCCGTCAGAAGCAAGCGATTTCTACAGTTAAAACTAAGCAGAGTTTTCCACCGTATACTGTATGACAAAACGTAGTCAGATATGGAAGTGGAGACCAGATTCCATAGCACAAACTTCTTGCAGGAGTAATAGAGATGTAGGATATGATATCACCTTGTATTTAACAAATGCACTTAAATAAGCATATAATGCTACACCTGTATAAGAAAACATCCAGACAATGTCTTACACTACATAAATATACACTTGCCTGGTGGAACTTTTAATTGCCTGGGCTTCATCTAAGACCATATATTGCCATTTCACACGCCGAAGATACTTCTCATCAGACACTAACAACTGGTAGCTAGTTATGAGTATGTGGAATCCAGATTCCCTGAGAAAGAAATAATTCATAAAATTCATGAAACATAAAGGACAGGTTATGCAAAGGCTCACCCAAAGAAATTTCTAGCATGCACAGCATACCTTCTATAAAGACGCTTTGGATTGATGTTTTTACGAAGAATAACCCTCTCTGGCAGCCCACCCCAGTAAGGAAGAGTACGCAAATCAGGGCAGAAACGTTGAATTTCATCAGCCCAGTTGTTCAAGACAGAAGATGGTGCAACAACGAGAAAAGGCCCCCATATATTTTTCTCCTGTACAAAACAGTCACTCAAAAGATTTGTTAAAGCAGGACATTTCATTTTGTTCTTTCAAAACACATAACGGAGCAACTTTATATTCTAGAAAAGGAAACGTCATTGTCAGAAGCAATGCAAAAAAATTCTAGGATTGCTGTTAAGAAAAGAAATCAGCTAACTTTTTCCTTTGTGTTTTAGCAGTCGTTATACACAATTAATTAGATCTTGTATAATTATTTGCATTGACTTCTCTGCCTCTTTCAAAACATGGATTCATGGACACAGTGACATCTTGGGTCACAACGGTCTTCAAAGTCCATGTTTGATGCCACCAACAATAATGTTTGTGTTGAGTTATACCACTTTCGGCACTTAATGTATAATAAATTACCTCAGCTAAATGAGCCAGGAATGCCATGGCCTGGATTGTCTTTCCTAGGCCCATCTCATCAGCAAGGATTCCATTCAAACCCTGAAAGGCAAGAAATAGATACCGAAGTTAGAAGTCAAAACTCAAAACTCA
Source organism: Sextonia rubra (assembly GCA_037013555.1). NCBI lineage: Eukaryota > Viridiplantae > Streptophyta > Magnoliopsida > Laurales > Lauraceae > Sextonia > Sextonia rubra. The sequence goes on along the minus strand of JASUAD010000006.1, from coordinate 52,601,188 downwards.
AAACTGACAACAGCGGTTATAAGAGTTCCCTTACAGATACCTGCTCATAGCAATTAACCAGCCATTGCAAACCCTTTAACTGGTATTCTTTAAGAGAACCCTTAAATAGTTCAGGCGTCTGCACTGATGATGTCACAGGCATAGTTGATCTGCAAGCATGAATAACGACAGTCAAAAGCCAGACCAACTGAGTTGCCCATCTTACCATCTGATGTTACCAACACAGTAAGGGTTTCCCCTTTTTTTTTTTGGATTAAGGTAAATGAATATATATGTCACAGGGGTTGAACATAACAAAGAAAGATATCACAAGATTAAGAATTGAGCCATGGACTTTCTGAAAATGTTTTAGGGAAACTTGATATATTAACAGTTAAACACATTGTCTTCGTTAACTAAACCCACTTTTTCTACTTCAATTATTAGAATAGTGCACTGCTGTACGCCTGCCCAGTGCAATTTAGAAATAGTGGTGAATGGTGATACCAAAGAAAGAAACATACAAATGATAATGTGGATGAGTATGAAACCTTCCCAGATTAGGTTCTCTTGCCATACAGCCAGGTAACTTATAGACAAATTGCAGCAATTGTAACATTTTGATTGCTGTAACATTTTGATATCAAAATTGCAGCAATTGTAACATTTTGATATCAAAATAATTTCAAGTCACGTTGGTTGTCATAAAAATGTGAAGGCAGAATTTTCTTTTTTTTTTCCAAGATGACATTTGATATTGCAACATAATGCAAAATGCAGAAACCTTGCAATATTTGACCTTCTGCTCAAATTCAGATGACAAGAAAGGTAACACGTTTGAAACAGAACTTTTTTCACTTACGGATGCAGTAAGTCAATGTTGGTAGATCCCACAATTGAGTTATCATTTGGCTGGCCTTCAGTCTCAGCTGCTTGACGCAACTTCATACTTTCACTGTCAAATGTGCTTGTAATCTTCTTTTGTTGGGATACAGCAAGTTGTGCCGCTCTCAGAGCCTCTTTTTTTAATTCAGCCTCTTCAGGATCCTCTTCATCTCCTGGTTTACCATCTGCAGAGACTGAAAGGCCATCTGGAGCCTCCAATTCTCCATCAGCTAGCATAGCCCCTTCAGAGGCTTGTGAGGTTGTCTTGTTCTGCATGAAATGGCTATACAACTCTGTCTGCGAGAGCAGAAAGTTGAGCCTATATTGCTGTCTCCTTGCCTCGCGACGCTCTTCTTCACGCTTCATAGCTTCTGCTGCATCTCTTTCCTCCTTCTTCCTCAACTCTGCCTGCAAAAAGACAAGTAAGACCAATGTTTCCTCCACTGATTCGCAATCTACAATTTCATGGCAGAACCACATTTCCATAAAAACATCAGTTACATCTGAAGGTGATAACAAAACCAAACCATACAAGACGAGTATCAGTCAAGAACAATATGCTGACTTCTTTTAGGAAGAGTGCATTGTTGAATTTGTTTGAATGTGCCAAGTAATCCACCGCAGAAAATACAACTTCTGGCTTATTTATGAAAAGAATAATGGATAATGGGTCTTCACATTGAACATCTGCTAAATGATGCATTCTGAAATAAGGAACCAAAACATTAAGTCCTCTACGTATTTGTTCATTTATTTATTTATTTTGAAGGGTATTAAATGTTAAGTCCTTTAATATCCTAAAAAGAAATGGAAGAATGTAACCCACAGGAATCAGATGTGTACAATTTCCTGGATCATCAATTCCATATATGTTGGGGCGATATTTAAGCAATCAAAAGTTTGAAATGATGGGCCCCACCACAAGTATAGATGGGAGACGCCCAAATTTTTATGGATATTGGCAGATAAAAGAACTTCTGTCCTCCTGCATCTTTATCGTGCCCACTTTAGACTGCTTACCTAAGACAACAATCAAAGGGCTGCATTGTCCCTTTTACAGAGGATTATATTATTAATATCTTGGAAATTGTAAAGGAATCTTCATCCACAGAGGACCATCATATCCAACTTTGCAGATCATATCAGGGGCTTCCAATGTACAGAAAATCGAAAAGAAAATATACAGTTTCCTGAAGATCAATGATGCAGCCCAAGAGATAAAGGACTAAAAAGATGCTGAAAGGAACGAATTTAGAATAGAAAGGGACCGTTTCAGCATACTGGCCAAAACGGCATTTCCATCTTTTGAGACTTTTTTTTACCCTTTTGCCTCCTTCAAAGAGAGGAAAGATGTATGTGAGTGATGTTAATGGTTAATCTCAGTCCGGAGAGGCCTGCTTCTTCATCTAGCACTAAAACCAATTCTCAAAAGAGAGAGAGAGAGAGAGAGAGAGAGAGAGAGAGAAAAGAAAAGAAAAGAAAAAAGTGGTAGCAATGATAATCCTCATGGACCTCGCCAAGCAGATCAGAAAAACAAATCAGTATACCCAGTGAAGGAAGCATCGTGATGGCAAGAAGATATGTTAGATCTAGTTTCCAGCCCAAAAATGGTAGTAAGACATCAGTAGTGCTCTACAGGAATCTGAACACTGATATTTTTCTTGAATAGCTTTCTACCTTTGGTAGCATGTTCCATGATTTTAAGTACCTGAATGCCTTCTACTCACATACAGCTCCTCATGGATACCCTCAGCTGGTTCTGTTCAGTTGAATTTAACCTCTGCTGGTTCTGTTCAGTTGAATTTAACCTCTGCTGGTTCTGTTCAATCAGATTTGACATAGATGGGTACCTCTGTCATTGTAAACCATGCCCATTCATCTTCTCTGTGGTCATTATCTCAGGAATTATGGAGCACATCAGGTACAAACAGTTTTTTCATTGCTTTCTAAGAATGATTCTCTAGGGCCAATCAGAGTCATTAATGGGTCTTCTATTCCAATTTAGGCAAATTCTTCATAATTTGTCTTAGATTTTCCAAACTCTGCTGCTAAACTTTTTGTCTATTAGTAATCACACCAAATCACTAAATTGTTCCGTGACTTTCCATCCTACCCATTGTGTTTCAGAACCTAACAAATGGGAAGATGCCTGAGCAAGATAATCAAGATAGAGGGCCATATATCCTTGAATTGGCACCATTTTGCAGCACTACTACTACTCGACACCGGTTTGTCATAATAGTGTTGAGTACTCATGCTGTGGTATGATTGGTTGGGGGATGCAACCTTGTCAGGGATTAGAATTGTTTGTGCAACCTTGTCAGGGATTAGAATTGTTTGTCCATGAATTCTTAGATCTTCTTCAACTTAATTAAGATGTGAGAAACTCAATTGAGGTACGACCAGTTGAGGCATGCCATCATTGTTTTAATTTTACCATACATCAGTTAAATGATGGCATCACAGTTCGATATGGGGGCAAATACTTATACCATGGGTTGCAGATGAAAATAGTTGACAACAGCAACGAATTTCCAATTTCATGTGCCCATACTCCACAGCAAAATGTTGTAGCAGAATGAAAAATAGAACTCTATCAGGTAGCACAGTCTCTTTTGTTTCGAATGAATTTCCACACAAAATTATGGTATTTAGGCTATGCTAATTATCGCATATCATTAATAGTCTTCCTTACAAATTGTTAATAAAACAGACCGCCCCATCGAAATGCTCTCCCAATTTTTGTATTGACTACTGGTTCATTTTTTTTTTCTTTTTCTTTTTCTTTTTTTGTTGAGTGGTATACTGGTTCCATTGTTTCTGGCAAAGTCCTTGATTATAACTTTTTTGTGTCCATTCCATTGGTCCAAAACAGACAAATTGGGAATCGGAGCCATCTAGTGCGTGTTTTTCAGCAACCTTCCAACCAAAAGGGATACAAGTGCAATGGCCCAGTTTCAAAAAAAATTGTCTCTATGGATGTCATATCTTTTATATCTTTGCATTATTTTCTTCCAAAGGTAAAGAGGTCTCTTCTCAAAGAAGAATAAGAGCAGGGAAGAAGGTTATCTTCTTCATTTTCCTCTTTCTTTGCCCCCTATTCCTGTTTCTTCACCTTTTATGTCTCCTTTTGTCAATGGCACAGCTAGATACCACCTTTGTGTCAAGTGAGGAAAAGGAGGAGTATAGCCTGAAGTCAGGATTGGTCTGCCTGAGATTCACTGGTGTCATGCAATTACTTATCATGATTCTTTGCTCGTTCCCAGTCACGAATTACTTGTTCCCATGCACAAATGTAAGCAGGAATGTAAAAAAACATCGAAATTGATAAGTTTGATTCACTCATTTGTTCTCACCTTCTCAGCATGGTTTCCTAGATACTTAGACTGCAGTGAGAGTTTCCTCTAGGTAGTGAAGAATGCCTGCCTTTACGATAATCTGCAGGAAGAACTGTATATTATTAGACCCACTGGTTTTCTAATTCAATGGTAGTGATATGAAGTCAGCAGATTGAGGAAAGCTGCAAATGGTGTAAACCATCTCCTGATATCACTCTTGGTTTCAGAGATTCAGTAACCATATATAATTGGGGCCCACATCCTTTGATCATGACCATTCATTTGAAACAGAACTGAATTGAGAATCCTTCAAAGTTCCTCTGATTATTTTATCAGAGTCCATTCACTAAATCCCTCCTGATCCAATGTTCCAAACTTTCTAACTTCCAAATTTTGCAACACAATCTTTGATAAAAATCCAACAGAGAATCCCCCATCCAAATATCCTTTCACCACTCAATTATGCTACCATCCGCACCCCAAAATCTTGCTCACCACATTTGAAGGCCCCTCCGAAATCCAAAAAAGCCCCCCCAACCCTTTAATCCTGACCTACTTCCTTTGTTTCACCTTTTAAATGGTTTTGTTCTCTCAGTATATCCACACAATTCCCCAATATGATTCAGAACCCTTAGTCAATCCCCAAAAGTGTTAAACCTCTTTATCATCCTTCCAATCCATAAAAAACATTCAATCTTTTCAAGCCCTTCTTGCCACAAAACCAGGAACTTGGAATGAATACGTTTAAAACACAAGAAGATTAACCAAGGTTGACTTTACAAGGGTAATTAAGAAAATGATAGATAGGTTTTCCACAAGGCTAACCATTTTTCTTCCAAATTCCTCTACTGCTGGTTCCACAGGCAAAGCCTCATTGGTTTTGCTCTGAGAGGAAAACTGAGATGCCTAAATAAAAAACAGAACATAGTTGCTGCCTAAAAGGTCAGAAAGAGGAGACTGGTCATTTTATAAGTGACAGGGACATCTGGAGAGGAATTGAAGGATTCAGGTAACATAGTTCATGGCTGATTCAGAATGGGACAAACTGAACCAACCCAAACACAGCCTGTTGACTTGAATGAAGAATCGGAGAAGTATCCATTAAACAGTAGTAGGACTGCAGTTGTCATAAATGATGGAAAGAAAGAAGGAACAACTACAGGAAACATACAGAAAAGAAATTAAATATCTAAAATACATAAATGAGTAAATAACAATAAATATATAAAGCATGCTTTACACTTAATAAAGACATAGACATTAATTGTTTGATGAGGAAAAAAAGGAAAAACTGTGACTTGGAGAAATCCCATTTGATACTGATCAAAGATCCCAGATAAACCCAGTTAAGAGCATATATCTAGATTCAATGGAAGCATCCATGTACATCACACACCAGGATATTGGCACATGTTGGTATCAATGGGAAGCTACATGATACATCAAAAAATTCTTTTTTTTACAAACAAATTCCATAGATGGGTAGCAATCATGGTTCTTTTTCTTTTTCTTTTTTGAATGGTAGCAATCATGCTTCCTTTGGTCATAGAAATATGAATGGCGTGGCAATATATTACATTTTACCTATTATTTAATTTGTGGGACAAAAGTCTTGCAATAATGTCAGTGATGCATATTAAATTTTTACAGAAATGAGATTTCCAGTAATAAGAATATCAAAGTTTGCCTAACAAATACTACATTCCCAGTCAGATTATACAACTCAAATGGTAGTAAAGTCAGTTTCAAAAGACTTTATTATAAGACTTGTATTTAACTTCAAAGAAAGAACCACACCTGCTCCTTATCGACTCTTTTCCAGAATAGCTGCATGTCTCTAGTCATCTTTCTACTGCGAATTGGCGCTGCCTTCATCAATCTGAGTGATCTGCTTACCTTGTTTTTTACCTAACAAAGACAAATATACAGGCATCAATATCGAAAAGTCTAATGTAAAAGAACAAACCCATGATAGAAACTGTAAGTCTATTAACGTGTACAACAAGACATGCAAGACTAATGGTATAACAAAACCATGATGATAATTAATAATGGAAAGCCCATTAACATGTACAACAAGAAATGCAAGACTAACGGCACATGCCTCTCTTTGACAGGTTTCTGAACACCTCTTGGCATCAGCTAGCTGTTTCTTATGGAAGTTAGTGAAAATCCTGTGATGCTTTGGGATGTCCCTTCTTGCAATGTTAACCCATACTTTCCCAATCTTGTCCCTTTCCTCTTTCTCAATCAGAGAAGGATCTTTCTTAACTGGTGCCTTCTTAGGTAAACTCCGCTGAATAATCTGAATTCAAAAGCCAAATTTAAAAAGGAAAAAAGGAAACAATCTTTATGGATCCAACATAGTAAATAAGACCTATGTGGCATGGAAATTGGAAATCTGTTAGCCCTAACAGCTTCCTTCCAACTTCGACACATTAAATAAAAGTCAATAATTAATGCTAGTATTGATCCAGGTGGAAAAGGCAAAAGACCAAAATCCTTAGAATGCAGATTCCAGTTCCACCCAGATCCCAAACGAACAAGGGAGTCCAATCCATTCACCATATGTCCAATCAAACCACTTACAATATGGCAGCATAAACTTTAAATATATATATGAATTACACCAAATCGAAGGGAACACCAACCTCATATGTATCTCCTTTCTCGAGGACTTTTACATAGTAAATCTGCAGGGCACCTGATTCAGACATAATCAACCTCTGTGTGCCACCAGCTGCGCCCTCTGGTATGGATGAGTCGGAGCCAATATCACAAACTTGGAGACTGAACTTTTGAACCAAATTAGAAGTTGACATGGCCTTCAATCTTGCTTGAAGTGACTCGTATTGGGGCTGCGGTTCGCCCATTCCATAGTGTCTTCGGGACCCATGCTTTCTATCTGCAGTCATCATCGCTGCCAGTGACCCCAAATCAAGAGAACCCTTCAGGAAATACTCCTCCACACGAATATCCATGAAGCTCGGCAACCTCAAGGATGTCACAAGCTTATCGTAGGTTGGTGGAATTTGGTAAGTAATTCCCTCACCAATATCCAAATAAGCAGAATCCAGTGAAGACAGGAACTTATCACTTGCATATTCAGAACCAAAATCTTTATTATTGTAACCCCCACGCTTTAGTGGGCTGTCATCACGGAGAAACTCTGGTGTGGCATCCACACCACGCAATGCTCTCTCCTCTTTCCGACCTTTCAAAGACCCATGACTGCGTTTCATTGACGACATTACTTTTCGGGTGGAAGATGCATCCTTGAACCCCACCCGTCTGTACTTCTGCACATGCTCCCCAAGCATCGACCTGTATCGCTCCTCGGATATGTGAGTCCCATAATCCCTGCCACTACCATCTTCCTCATCATTGCTATCCATGTCCCGCCGGTTGGATGAATCAGAAGCCGCCTCAGCTTGCAGGTGTGAGCGTTTCCGTCGAGTCAGGTCTGCCATTGCATCACGGCCTTTCCATAAATCGTCCAAACAAAAGAAAAACTAATACCGCAAACATGCAAATCACACAGCACAATCCCAAGAAAAGAAAATTGCACTCAATATGAAACTAATCAAACTTAAAACCAATTCCAAACAATGGAAGAAGGAAAAAAAAAAATCAAACTGCACCCAAAAGATTATAACTTTGTGCATAAAATCCTAATGGGTATCTAAGATTTCTACAGAACTAAATCAAACTACAACAAAACATTAGCAGAAGCAAACAAGATGAAGAATAAGACATTGCCTACCTTGGCTACCTCTGCTCTCGTCCTGACTACTATTCCCATAACTACCAAAATCATCATCCTGCTGGGGTAGTTGATAATTCACCAAAGGCTACAACACAGCCCAAGAACAACAAAAGAATCAAACACATGCAAAAATAACGCAACCCCATATCAGAAACCCTGGAGAAACGAGAACCCATGAAACCAAAAGGCCATGAAACCGTAACTAAGATCAAAAAGCATGGAGAACCCATTAAAGAGGGGCAAAAACCCATGTCAAATACCTCTAGATTGAAGAGATTGGTGATGGATAAGCCGTTCTTTGAATGGCGCCTCTGGTCCATGTGTTAGGGTTCGCGAGAGAGAAGAGAGAGAGGAGAAAAGGAAAAAAAGGGGAAGTCAGTGGGAAAGAGCATACGTACGGAGGGGGCAGTATATGAGTTGCGCTTGTGCGACGAGAAAGGAACTGGTAGTAGAGGAGAGAGGATAGGAAGGGGAGGGAGGAATCCTCGTCTTCGTTTGTGCAGGAACAGGATTCCACGAAAAGTGGATTTCCAGGGAAAGAGGATTCCTCCATTCCAAACTAGGGTAAGTTTATCTTTTTTTAAGAAATTAAAATTAATAAGAGATTAAAAATAATAATAAGAAGAAGAAGAAGGATTTCCAGGGAAAGAGGATTCCTCCATTCCAAACTAGGGTAAGTTTATCTTTTTTTAAGAAATTAAAATTAATAAGAGATTAAAAATAATAATAAGCAGAAGGAGGAGAAGAAACTTCTTTATTTGTTGTAACCCTCACATATAAACAATTAAAATAGAGTCAGCATAGAAAACCAAAATGATTTTACTCGCTGATATAGATTCCTTTTGTATGAATGCACCCTATGAAAATTACTTCATTTCATAAATTTGGGCCAAACCTACTTGGGCCGAGTCAAGCCCCACAAGGATCCAATATTTTAGTTTTGAGCCCACCTGCTAAGAAAGATGGGAAGCCCAAGCAAATGCAATAAAAGCCCGAGGCCCGTTGGCCCCTAGCAAAAAGGGTTTAAGCTTAGAGCCCACTTAATTAAGGCTTCGAGCAAAAAGGTTTTAGGGTTTACATATAAATATATTTCCACCAAGCGGTGTTCGGTTAAATGCATGGTAAAGCGAGTAAGGGGTCATTTGTTTCACCCCATTTACATATGCAAATAATATACATGTGAAACGATTTCACATCATTCATGTTTGTTTGCAGCATTTACACACTAGGTATGATGTCACAAGGGACTATTTGATAATTTTACCTCTAAGCAAAGTTAAAGTCATCATCACTTTAAGACATAATAAACTAAAAGATTCAAATCAAAATACCATATTTCAAAAAAATTGTTTACCTTTTTACACCAAAAAAATCAAAATGTTTCTTTCTCATCCTACTAACTAATAAAAATATATATACTTTTAACACAAAAAGTTAAAAGGTTACATCTTTTTCACTAAAAAAAGAAAATCTCATTCTCGGATTAATTTAACCTCTTTTTTTTTTTATCTTTTTAAATGACCATTCACATCACTTCGCTATGATAGTTAAATTAACAAATAGTTCCAAGTAATTTTAGTATGTGAATCATGTACAAAAGGGACTCCCACTTTCACACCTCCGGATTTATGCACCAAGCTAAATTTTATGGTGCTATAGTAGACTCCTGCTCAAGATGCCTTTTTTATTTTTATTTTTTTATTAAAATTGGACCCTATATTGTGATCAAAACCATTACGCATGTTAGGAATGCCAAAACCAGTTACCGTACCAAATTTCAATTGTTGGATCATCTATATTGTGAGATTTTTATGCAAAAGTCCAAATCATTAACCATCATTTTGTAATTTTTATGGGTCCTATTTTCACAATTAAAATCGTTAATCCTCTTCAAAAGACTATTTTGAACTTTGGTCTTGAAATATCTTGAAAAACACACCAACCATTGAATGAGTGCACTATAGCAACAGTGCATTTTATGAGCTGAAAAGACAGTCTGATTTTCCCAATGTTTTTGAATTGGGGCCACTAACTCAAAACCCAAACCTTATAACATCTTTATGAGGTAAAAAAACATTGAGTGGATTAAATTTCAACCATTGATCATTCATGGATTGTAAGATATTTGTAAAAAAATTCATGCCGTTTGATATTCAATTTTAATTTTTGTGGACTCCTTTTTCTTGATTTAAACTGTTAATCTTCTTCAAAATGCCACTAATACCTACTGAGTTGAATTTCATAACTTGATTCATCAAAGGTTTTTTTTTTAGTTATGAAAAATTATGAAACAGATGTAAATTGTTAGATGAAATAGAATTCACATTTGAAGATGTGTGAAAATGACAAATAATGAGTTATGGTTTACGTGACTCATTTGCATATAGTAAATGTGAGTCATTTACGTATGGAAGATATTTCCACATCACATGTGAAATTAATAAGACCCCTAAATGCAAGAGATATCCCATCGTGGAAAAGGTAAAGATAAGGTATAATAGTAATAGATTAGAGGTAGGGCAACTTGTTTTTTGGATTTTCTTTGGCAAACTTTTAGTAGCTACAATTCTCACCCAGTGAAATAATGGTGGCTGCAAAAGGGTTTATTTTCTTACTTGTTGGATGGACCATCCAAACATGGTAAGTAGACAATTTTTGACAATTCCCTACAGTCAATATATATATCTTTACTCTTCCATTCACTGAATAAACATGACCGTTCTTTCACAATTTGAGTGGGAGACAAAGTTCCAAGCCCCAGTTGAAGCCCAATTAGATGCCCACTAACTATGAGAAAAATAATGTGATGAAAATGTCTAAATGTACATATGATTTTTTGGCAAAAATAATCTTGATAAAATCATGACAATCATTATTCTAGAATCGTTGAAGTTTTTTTTTTTAATGAAAAGAAGCCTTAAAGTTCGATGGCATCTTATGTGATACTTATTATACTATATTAAAGGCATGGGTTTTGACTTTAATTTTGATTGTTGTTTTGGATTTTGACTGTAATTGTTTTTTTTTTTCAAATCTTCTCTCCCCACTTATCTCATGCAACTACTCCCCACTTCATGTTCAATGAAAGTACCCACTTTATCCCATTATGAAAACAATCATGCTAGCCACACTCCCCATCTCACAATCGTTCTATGTAGCGGGCCTTACCAATCTATTTTGTTTTTAACATTGTAGAGGCAAGGGAGAGGGAAACTGCCATATAGGACGGTTGTGAAATAAGGAGTGTAGCAAACATTATTGTTAAAGAAAACACTAATAACCTCTCCTTGGTTTTCAAATTTCACTTTAGTTTTTTCCTTACAAGCATCCTATTTTTTACCAAAATCCAAAATCTATTGTTCCCTTTCTACTTAAATTCTCCTCTTTTTTTTCTACGCTGGTAGCTTTTAAATTACATAAATAGGTACTTTTATAATTTTTTATGTTATATTTTTCTAAATTTTATGAATATTAAATTGTAATGTTGACCATATCTATGCTGAGCATTGGTTATTATGCTAGTTGTGAAATTAAATCAAATTGTGAATAAAATTCTAATCAATGTCAAATTACGGTAAGTGGCACTTCATATATGGGCCAATGAGTGTCGGAGGGTTTGATTAATCACGAGTGTTTATTGTAGTGTTAAAACAAATTGCCACTCATTGTATTGATGCAAACATAAGTTTTTGTGCACACATGTATAGATACATGTTCAAGAAACATAGGACACCCTAGTCAGTGGCTACCCAAGATTTTCATTTGGGTGCGGTGAATGATGGTCAATTTGAAAAGTCAACCAATTTTTATTATACTTTTCCCACATTAACATTAGCAAAAAAGAACATATATCATATTTAAATAGATACAATTGGTTTTTAAAAGAAAAAATCTCATTACTTAGACTGAACCCATTAAGCAAGTCCAACAAACAAACCCCATTGGCAGTTTTTAGACTTAATTCCATATCACAAAGTGGTTTAAACCTAAATTGTGACACTTCTAATAGGTACTAAGTTTAAATCTTATACTCTAAAAGCAATTCTGTCATAGATTATACGTTTAGATTGAGCACTCTCTCATAGATTGTAGGGTACTAAGATCGAATTAGACCCTTTAATTTTGCATCTTTGAAAACAAAAAAAAAAAAGAAAACAAACACTTAAACTTGGCATCCCGTGATGGAAATTTTCCACTTCAATGGCATTTCATTATGCAAGTAATAAATACACAATCCTTAAAATTGAGTACAATCATCTTAGAAAACTAACAAGTAGGTTTATTATATATAACTATATCCTAATATTTAGAGGGGGAGAGAGAGAGAGAGAGAATTCCAATGATTTCCTTTCGTTCTGTTGAGTTAGAGTTAAGGAATTTTCAAGTTTAGAATTCCTGATTTTGTTCATGAGTTGAGGTTGTGGTCATGGCTTCTGTATCTCAAAATATAACTAAAGTTTGCATTTAGGATTTGGTAATTCAAGACATAGGGTTTGTATTAGGATTTGTGGGTTTAAGGTTTAGAATTAGGATTTGGAGAGTTTGACTTCAGATTTCCGTATAGAGTGATCAAAATTACATGAGATCTGGGGAGGGAGAGAGAGTAAAAGAGAGATCAAGGTTCGTTTAGCATTGCTTAGTGGGGGAAAAAAGAGAGATTAACCACAAGAAGGAGCTTGACATATGAAGATGCAGTAGTCTACATGAGGATTACTGACAAGATCTCGTGCAGGGCATTCATCAATTGTTGAAAGGAGGTCTCTTTTTTTTAGGGTAGGCGATCATCTCGACATAAATCCGGCGATAAGGCTGGGGCCCATTTGACTCTAGGGGCCTTTTGATTCGATTCGGGCCCACTGCCCTGGATTCTCATAAGATAGGTCTACCCTAACTCCAGTGGAAAAGGAGTGTCCATTGTAAAGCGAAATTATATTGTTTTACCTTTTTACTAAATAGCATTTCTCCATTTTATGAGTTTCATCTTAGAATTCAAATTAATTTGTGAGGTTTTATTTTATCTACATTTAAAAAAATTCCCTTCTTTTTTTTCATAGCATATTGATATGGATTTTCAGTTTTTTATGTTAGGTTTATATCTTGTATTCCGGTTTAGCAGGATTAATTCATTGGTCTAGCCAATAACTAGGTTAGGGTCAAGTGTAATTTGGTCTTTAAACCGGGGCTTTTTTAGTGGCCAAAAAAGCATACTTTATATATTCATGTAATGTGACCCCAGACACTGTAACGATCCAAGTAGCCCACTGGCCTAATAACTTGGTGAGCCTTTGACATGGCCCAAAATGTTTAAGCCCAAGTTATTAGTAGTAACCTACATGATTTATTATATAGGAGACTCATATTTTACTCATAAGCGATGTGGGATGGGGTGTTACAATCTACCCCCCTTAAGGCCACACGTCATCGTGTGAATCCATGGGGTGTTAGAGACACTGTGTAGGAGATGTGGCAGATCTCTTCTTATGGTATAAATCACGTAGGGCCATGTAGGGTGTAAAAAAGTATTAGCTCTTTTCCCTGTTGTATTAACACACCACGTATGGTAGGGTACTATGAGAGCAAGACTAAGACCTATGAAGATTAATGAGTTAACCTATGAAAATTGAGGAGCTAAGTGTTAGAAGAGAGAGAGTCCTTGAAATGAATTGTGTAGTATCTTTCATAGTGAAATCGAGCAAGATGCTCATAACTCCTAAAAGTAGCTTTTATGGTGAATCACATAAAACCTTGTGTCTCTTGTGTGTGATTGCATAGTTTTCTTGTTCTTTATGTGTGTGATGATGTTGATTGCTTCTGCATGTGCACTACAATTAGTATTAAAGTACAAGTTTTAGATCCTTGGATTTAGAAGCTAGGTTGATATTATTTCGGCATCAGATTCAAAGCAAGATTAAGGATCTGTAAGTTTTGAACGAGGTTAAGATTGCTCGGTTTTGCAATTAATAGATTAGATTTGCCAGAGAAGAAGAGGATTAGCAATTGCTTGGATCCATCTCCTTGTTGAAAGGTCAGGATTCTCGAATGTTGGTTAGTACCAAAGAAGGAGACCAGGTTTGAACTTTGAATTAGAACAGATTAATCAGAGACATCTGAGGCTTTATCGTTGAAAATTTGGTGGTTCGGATCATCTCTGTTGTGGAATAGAGGAGAGGGTCCTGTTTTCTGCAGATCGGAGAAGAAGAGAGCATCTGTGCTTTGTTTGGGTTTGGCTCAACAGGTCTTTACTGGGCTTATGAGTGGAGGGCCCAGTTAATTAGGGTTAATCTTAGATATTCTTTCACCGTGTATTCATTTGTAACTAAGCAAGAAAGCATAAGGGAAAAATGGGATACAGAGAGAATACTGTAAGGGGGTGAGAGAGAGATTTCATTGTAGTGAAATTTTTGTGCCCAATGGATGAAGGCAATCTAGCAGAACCATGTAAATCTTTGTGTCTCCTGTATGTGATTGCTTGTTCTTTTTCTTATGTGGTATATGTTTGATGTGCTTAGCCTAAATCCATATCTAACATTTTATACCTTGTTTTTATTTATAGTCATAAATATTTTAAGAAATTTGGTTCTCCTCAATCATGTAGCTCTTCTTCATTACTCCCCTTGGCCAAACAGTATTTTGTCCTATCCTTCTGGGACTCATGTCGTCCTTCCTTTCAGCCCATTGGGTCCTAGTTGTTTATTTCCTTTCTTTTTGAAAGATGGGGTTTTATTTGGTTAAGAAAAAAAAAAAAAACACACACACACGCACGCCATTACAATACACACCATTACAATATGCAGCAGTATTCCTGTTGCGGTACTACATGACACCTTTTGCTTCTTTTGACTCCTTCGTTCTCATGATTTTCATACTTCCTCGTGCACATTAGCCAACTATCAGATACGCTCAGACACATAACCATACCAAGCATTCAAATAAGTTTTCTTTCATTAGCGAATTATTACTCTCTCTGTCTCTCTCTCTCCTCTTCTCTTCAACCACTCACAAGAGAGGGTATGCCCCAAATCACAACTGTATAATCTTATAGCTAAAGCTACTACAATTATCCCTGGACAAGTCTACTTTTAGTGGTTGGAAACCTTCTCAAAGCCCAAAAGTAGTTTTTTCGTTACAAAAGCTAAAATCAAAGGAGGAGCTCTAAGAGCATCTACAACAAACTAGCTAAAAATTTTCATTAGCTAAAATAGTTAGTTTGAAGCAAAAAAGAGTGACTCCAACAAATTAGCTATCACACTAATTATTTTACATTATCTCATTTTGACTAGCTAAATATAGCTAGCCATTGTATACTAGCTAAATAATAATAAGCTCTTTATTGAGTTGATTTTGTCATATAGTATGCATATTAAAATATAATAATGGGAGCATGTGTTTAAAAATAAATAAAAAATTAATATTTAAATAAAATAGAGAAATGATAAATAACATTCTTGGAGTGTGTAGTTGAGAAGGTGGCTAGCTGAATTTTGGCCTTTTAGTTAAACTTTAGCTAAATAATACATAGCCTTGTTATGAATGTTCTAACACGATGGTCTCCAAACATATGTCCCACATTAATTGGCATGTACTCACATGTAGACCACACCCAAATTCGTCTAAGCATATCATTGCATCTTTTAATCAAATTTAGAAGTGACTATTGTAATTAACTTCCTGTACCAGTTCCATTGATTTCATAAAGTAACATCCTGAATGTAGGAATTTTGTTTTTTAGCATGTCATTGATGATCATTCAAGAGATTCTTATGGCCCACCTCAATTTCATGAGAATGAAAATGGCCCCAGCTGATGAACGGTTGCCGGTCACCTTCTCCACGGGCACCTTATTTCATGCATTTGGACTTTATCCTTAGTGACTTCTAAAAATGAAAAAATAACATGCCATTCACGAATCCACCTCATCCACTCTAAATATTTAATCTAAAACAGGTCCCAAACAATTCAGTAGTCTGAGGGACTTCCAAAATTCTTGCTAAGATGAACCGCTCACTCCATTATGTGCGGAGGGCCCACCTAGACCCATCAAAACTCCTTTCATTTTACACTTAAAACTCTTCTCCCATGAATTGACAATGGATGATAGAATATTTGAAAAAATGCATGATTAGTAGATTATTAAACTTTGAGGCTACTTAAACATGAGTAGAGACAAAATTGATGCCCTTGCTCAAATCTAATCTATGACCAAGCTTTCTTCACCATTTATTGACTTTTGTAGAGGCCAGCCAACAACTAAAACATAAAAATAGCAAAGATTTGGGCGAAATTTGGCTCTTGATATAAAAGAGACTCTTACATTAAAAAGGTGTGTTTCAAGATAAAAAAAGGAGTCTTGGATTCTAATATCTAATTTCAAAATTCTCATTTCTCACATAGAAAAGCAAAATCCGCCATATTATTGAAAATTATGTTAAAACTCTCTTTTTTACCAGTAAAACTAGTTAAAATGAGCAATTGAAAAAGAGGTTACATAGAAAATGATAATAGACTTTCTTTTTACCGAGGAGATGGAGAAGAACAACTTAAAATCAACCACTAGTTCTGATAAGTGGGCCACTTTGATGAGAAGTGGGTCCCACCTGCAAAAAAGCACATTCCAATTCTGTAGTCCGCGGGCTACCCAACTTTTCCACGAGGAGAATTACATATATGGAAAGATAAAAACAAGATGAGAATTTGCATTGTTTGTGTTTGGGTGAAAGATTGGTAAATCAAATCATATGAAATGAATGGAAACGGAAAAGGAAAGAGAAAAATATATTGTGTTGAAATATTGTATTGTATTATAAAGAAATAAAAAGCTGGCTGACTTGATGACCTGACCTAGATGTTTCCTCTAAAACCCTCTGTTGCCAAACAGATCCTGGTTCTCTTTGTTGTTGGAGGAGAAGAGAAGAAAGAGAAAAGGCACATAATCCCCTAATCATCTCAGATCCTTTAATTGGGGATCTTTGTTTCAAATGGATGCAGCCCAACAAGGTGGAATACCCAAACCCCCCCTTATGCCTTTGGCATATACCTCTCTAATCTTTTCTTTTTTTTTTTTTTTTTTTGGTTGTCTCTCTCTCTTTCTCTCAGACTGTATATATTTCTCCAAACATTCAGAAAGAAAGATTTGATTTTTGATTGATTCTGATTCATTTGATGGGGTTTGAAGTTGGTTTTGATCTGGGTGGGTGGTATTTGCCCTTTTTTATGCAACTGTTTGATCTAATTGCTTCCAAGAACGATTCTTTTCTTCGTTTTGCTTAATCTGTTGCTGATTTGGGTGAATTAGAGAAAACCCATGTCGTGGTTGGGTTAAAAATATTGAATTAGAACTGGGTTTTGTTTGGGTTGACAGGTTTTGGCATATTGATGCTGGTGTTTGCTTGTGTGATTGACCTTCCTTGCAAAAATTCGAAAAACTTTACTTTTTTTTTTCTTTTGGATGTAAATTGGAGGTGTTGTGATTCATGCCTTTTTTCATGTTGGGGTGCTCTGATCATTTCAAAAGCACATTTTTTTAGAAAACCCATTTCAGTTTTGTGTTAATTTGATGGGATTTGAACTGGGTTTGTCTGGATTCCTTTTGATTTCTATTCCATACCTTCTGTTTGCAATTTCAAACTCTCTTTATGTTCATGTTTCACTTCCTTCAATTTGATGTGGAGGATTAATAATTTGCAATGGTTGTTTTGACTCAGATTCCACGGACTCACTCAACATTTTGACGCTTGATGCCGAAGAAAGGCCTTCTGCTGCCGGAAACTTGAAGGAACAGGTACCTTCCTGATATCTTTAATAGGTTTAATTGCTAGATATGATTTTGGTAGTGGAAAATTTTTTTTTATTGTTATGATAATTTTATTAGTCATTTTTGTTGTAGAAATGCCATATAATGACAAAACGCATTGCCTATATGGCATCAATGTGCCCATAGAGTCTCAACCGCTGATAATTTGAAGTTATTGTTATTCATTGCATTGCTTTTTTCTTTTGTATCAGCCTCTTTCCAACAAAGATGAGAGGATTGTGTCTCCCAATGTTTCTCATGATGTGACCACCATGGGCCCTCCAAGGGATGGTGCAGGTGGTGATTCTAGTGCTGTTTATCCACCTAATGTCTATGCTCCTCAGGCACAGGCGATTTACTATGGAGGTTAGCTGCCAATCCCATTGCAACTATTATCTATTTGTAAAAAAAGAAGCAGCAATGTATAATTCTTCTTCTATGGATCAAGGATCAAAATAGCGGTAGCGGATAGCGTCGCGGCCATTAGCCAAAACGCTATGTAGCGGCTGCTACGTAGTGGTAGTGGGGCTACGGAGTGGTGTGATTCAAAAAAATTATCAAAAAAAATTGAAAAAATTCCAGAAAATCCAGAAAATTGTAAGGAGTTAGAATATGTGTTTGTTTTGCAAAAAAGCCTAAAATAAGGGGGTGTAGCATCCCCTAAATGCATGATGTCCTGTATCGTTGTATAATTAAAAAATAATAGTATCATTCTTAATTTTTCACATGGTATCAAGAATCAAGATTCAAGACTCAAAGTCAAGACTCAAGATTCAAGAATTTAAGATTTAGAGAGATTAGTCACTAGAGTCAGTGACTCAACAATCAACATTCAACACAATAAATGACATAATAAATAATAACTTTATAAATAACATTGTACTTAAAGAGTTGAGACATGAGAGTTAATATAAAGTTGAGATTTGAGAAATGATTAGAGGAATACCTCTACCACCAAAAGTCATATTAATATGAACATAAAAAATTAAATAAATTCAAATAAACAAGAAAGAAAGTGTAATTCATTCATGGGATTCATAGATCTAACACTTGGGAGTAATTTTCAAGTGATTTGGTTAGTGTTTCTTCAAAAAAAAAATTTTTTTTTTCAAAAAATAAAAAAATTTGAGAATAAAAAATAAAAAATAAATAAATCATAGAAAATGGGGGGTTTGATCTATGAGAAACATAGATCTATCACTTACAAGCCATTTCCAAGAGATTCATGAAGGAGAAAAGAGGAATAGAGCTAGAGATCTAAGAAAATCATATAAAAAATACTTTTTGAGAGATGCCTTTTGACTCCAAAGAAGATGAATGATCTAGATTTGTAGATCTTAATGTGTTTTTGGACCCTTGTCGCCTTTGATTTGAAGAAAGAGGGAGGTAGGACTAAAAAACAGTGGAAATGGAAAAGAAAAGATGGAGACAGGAGTGAAAAATATAGAAGAATGGGCGTCAGGGCATTTAAATAGGCCCAGCAGGAAAATAGCGGCCGTAGCGGCAAAATAGCGGCTGTAGCGGGAAAATAGTGGCTGTAGCCGCCGCTATTTTCCCGTGGCGGCCGCTACGCCCCACTATGGGTGTTAGCGGCGCAAACACCTTCGTAGCGCCGCGGTGCCAGCCGCTACGGCTAATATAGCTGCTGCTACGCTTTGTAGTGGCCGCTATTTTATTACTATGGATTAATGACTAGGATTATTGAAATATGCAAGATTTTGCATCAAACTCAAGAAGAGTACCAATGTTCTGAAGTCAGTGGTTGGTTTGAACCTAAGCCAAGTTGATTTGCTTTGTCTGATGTTGGCATTTGTGTTTGACATGTATGCTGTAAATAACTTCTTTGAACTGAATTTAGAAGTTTTAAGGAGATGTTACTTGTCAAGTGCCACCTTTACAACATCTGAGTCGTTGTCATTCACTCGTTTTAACATAACGATGTGGAAACATATTCATCATCCATTTGATGTATATGTTACTTGTGGAAAGATATTCATCATGCATTTGATGTATGTGTCACTTGTGTGCACACGCGTGTGCGTGTGCATGCGCATGTGCTGTGCAGGAGAATGTAACAGAAATTCAGTGATAAAAGATTAAAGAATGCGTTTGCATTAAATTCAGTGATAAAAGATTAAAGAATGTGTTTGCAAGTGTAATATGAATGCATGAAATGGCCTATTTTTTTTGATATCACTTGATGTAAATAGGATGCATCATAGTAGTAATCGAAGCCTCCAAAACACACCCTATCCACTGCAAATGCTTGGATGCACCGCCTGCCCCCACAACTCAGTTGCACTCTCTGGGAAGTTTAAGCAACACCACCTGGAAAGATGAAATCACGCTCACGATTTCATGTACTAAATGCACTGACCTCCTTGATAAAATTAATTTATCCTCCATCCAAGTGTAGCATTCCTTGAATCACCTTAACTTTTGAACGGACCTCCAAAAATTGTTTATGAATTATCTCAAACCTAATCCACTTTCATTCACTCCTAACCTAATATTATCTTCATCCTCCCCTTTAACTGTGCCCAAGGAAGATATAGCAGCTGCCTTGCATGCATATAATTCTATCGCCAATAAATGAGAATGTTCGGTTCCCTGATGGGAACTGTTGGCATTTAGCTTGACCACCCTCATAGGTGGTGGGATTGGGAATCGATGATGGATAATTTCCAAAAGACTTGGCCGCTATTAACTATGGCAGACTGCATCCTATGAAGGCCCCCATTTAAAACTCATTTTGAATTTTCAGTGCCACATGTATGAGCCAGTGAAAGTGGAATATAATTTGCCTCAAAATTTCTTTTGTCCCTCTTTTTCTGAATCCCTTAAGAGAATAAAAGGTAACATCATCAGAACAACCCAATCTTGCATGGGGAACAGCTCTACATACTGACTTTTTCCTAGGCATCCAAAGAATTGAGGTAAACCTAGAAGCAACCAAGGCTGGTCCGAGACTGAGACTGCATGCCCCAGCCCATGTGAAAACCCAATTTGGGCTGGGAATCTTTGGCTTGGGCTTGAATTTTGATGTTCGATTAAAAATCAGGCTTGAGCTTTTCATGTGTGCCACTTTGTATGTATAAGTTATTCAAACCCAATTCCTAATTGCTTACTATGACAATTGCAATCCTCTACACATTGAGCACCCAGAATATAGACAACCCTATCTTTGTTTCTCCTTTTGAGCTTCTTGCATACCCTTTCTGAGGTGTCTGTCCTATAATGTCTTAGGAACATGGCAACAGCAGCTTACTAGTGACTCTCACAGAGAGAGAGAGAGAGAGAGAGAGAGAGAGAGAGAGAGAGAGAGAGAGAGAGAGAGAGTCTTCCTTCCTCATCTCTTCATCCAAGCCCTTCTCTCTTTCTCTCATGCAAACAACAAACACTCCTTTTTTTCTCCTTCACCGAATATCCTAACCGTTGGTCTAGGATGAGCCCACTTCTTGATCAGATTTAATTATTCAATGATCGCATGTATTTTGTGACTTGGGTCAGGTTTGGGCCTCAAAATTCAAGCTCCATAAAGGCTTGGCCAAGACTTGCCAAATGTGGGTTTCCATTGGGCTAAATCAATACCTGGCTCAGCCCATCTTAGTTACTCCCCTTGGTAGAAGTAGAACCTGTAAAAAGAGGAGATCCAAGAAGAAAGACTTAAGTACGATGAAAAGTGTGGCAATTGAGAGAAAGGAGGTTGCTCCTCATTTTGTCAACAAAGGAAACAAATGCTAGCAGTTTTGTATTTCTTTTTTTAATTGATGAGAGTGAAGGCCTTCATTTCATTAGCAGTGAGACAGAATGTTTTAATCCTAGGAGGGACAGTGTCTCCCAAATTCTTGGATACACCTCATCAATTAGAATAAACAACTCATTGAGCTCTTGCAACAAAGGCTCAAGACATCCTGTCTCAAAATCTGTTAAAATTTCTTCTAAAATTACACCATACCAATCTCCAGCCAAGAAACTCAATTACCTACTTTATGGTTAACTTTTTTTTATTTGGAACAGAATAGATTCTACAATACCTCTGAGTAATGATGTTTTCCTTAACTACTCCTTTTAGGATCTAAATTCTTTGCCATCTCCAAGAAGGAATCTAGAATGCTTTCCAATCATTGCCTTTATTTCATCACCCATTGCGCCCAATTTTAATATATTCTTCAACACTCATGAACACATCCCTATTGACCCCCTTGTTCAGATCCTAGTCCACATCTTCCATTCTCTATTCACTTTATTTATTTTCTTTTGCACTGCTGCTTCTTTGTAGACAAATCTCCATCTCCGCCTGGAAACCAAACAGAATTCTTACTCATAATTTGCTGCTGAGTGCTGAAAAATCTAGGACTGGCTGGTGTGGGAGAATTTTTGGTAATCTATGATGCAGGCCAAGCCATGGCTTGGTCAACCCATTGATGCAGGACGGACCCATGGTCCCCTATGGGTCGACCCGTCTTTGGGCCCATCCCATCTATCTTAGTTTATTTAGAGTTTTATTTGCTTTAAGTTGTTTTAATAAGATGTTTTAATCGTGACCGTCAACTTGATTGGATGGTCCAGATTAGTCCTAGGTTATTTCTTTTTTTCTATTTAAGCATTGTAAAGCCTATTTGGCTTATTTAACGAGTGATGATTAAGAAAAAAGTTTTGGAATTTTCTCCAAGTTTTTTCGAGTTCTCCTCGAAATCTCTAACGCCTTCTGCAGCTGGAGTTTGGTGAGAGCCCAATTTTTTAATGCCTCCATTGATTGGAGTTTAGTGAGAGCCTAATTTTTCCCTTTATTTCCATCGTCCACCTTACCCGTCCTGCGTCTCCATTCTGTTCTGCATTAATATTTAGGACAGACCCATGGTCCCCCATGGGTCGAACCGTCTTTGGGCCCAACGCACCTATCCTAGTTTATTTAGAGTTTCATTTGCTTTAAGTTGTTTTAATAAGATGTTTTAATCGTGACCGTCAACTTGATTGGATGGTCCATATTAGTCTTAGGTTATTTCTTTTTTTATATTTAAGCATTGTAAAGCCTATGTGGCTTAGTTAATGAGTGATGATTAAGAAAAAAGTTTTGAGATCTTCCCCGAGGTTCTTTGAGTTCTCCTCGAAATCTTAAACGCTTTCTGCAACTAGAGTTTGGTGAGAGCCTAATTTTCTAATGCCTCCTGTGACTGGGGTTTGGTGAGTGCCCAATTTTCCCCTCTATTTCCATCTTCCACCTTAACTGCCCTGCGTCTTCATTCCGTTATACCAATTTATGCGGAACGGAATGGAGACGCAGGGCGGGTAAGGTGGAAGAAGGAAATAAAGGAGAAAATTGGGCTCTCACCAAACTCCAGTTGTAGGAGGCATTAGAAAATTGGGCTCTCACCAAACTCTAGTTGCAGGAGGCGTTAGAGATTTCGAGAAGAACTCGAAGAAACTTGGGAAAGATCCCAAAACTTTTTTCTTAATCATCACTCATTAACTAAGCCAAATAGGCTTTGCAATGCTTAAATAGAAAGAAAGAAATAACCCAAGACTAATATGGACCATCCAATCAAGTTGACGGTCATGATTAAAAAATCTTATTAAAACAATTTAAAGCAAATAAAAGTCTAAATAAACTAGGATAGGTGGGCTGGGCCCAAAAACAGGTTGACCCATGGGGGACCATGGGTCTGTCCTGCATCAATTCTCCTTTTCTTGGAGAAAACTCGACCTCGAGTTTTAGTAGAAGTCCTCTGGGGTCAAATATTTAGCGTACAAATCTTCGATGTGCTTCTTGATCTTCAACCTCTTGGCATGCTTTAGAAGTTGTAATCAATTTTTTCATCCAGATAGAAAGGGACTAGAGGTATGGTTTCTGCTGATGTTTTACTTCAACATTGATGTGTGATTTGACCGTTAGATGTAGCAATTGTTGGTGTTGAAGTAGTAGATCATAGTCTTCTATTGTCAACAGTCTATCCCCAAAAATGAATTCAATGTGAGGGATATCAGTGAGTTGCTCAACTTTTTCAACATTGGCTTTTCTTCGGTGGAGATAGGCTTTTCCGAATCTGATTCTATAGTCATATCCATTGGATCTT
Source organism: Sextonia rubra (assembly GCA_037013555.1). Classification (NCBI taxonomy): domain Eukaryota; kingdom Viridiplantae; phylum Streptophyta; class Magnoliopsida; order Laurales; family Lauraceae; genus Sextonia; species Sextonia rubra. The sequence continues at coordinate 52,577,353 of JASUAD010000006.1, read as the reverse complement.
CAGGTTGATTGCTAACCATATTCAAATCTTCAAATTTACTTATTGCTGGCCCATTCGATAAACCCAATAGGAAATCCAATTATTTAGCAATATTAATATTATAATTGGTTTGATTTGATTAGGATTAATATTAGTGAGTTTCTTATTCTGTTTAAGCTTCTAATATTAAGAAGTTTTGTTTTTTAGGGTTCAAGCCAACTCCTCTATATAAGGATGATTAGGCTTTATTTTAAAGACCGACATTGCTTATTATCGGTATTATTTGAGTTACAATAGTTTTCTCTTTGGTTATAGTTTTTCTACTCATTGTGAGTGCTGAATCCTTCTTGGATTTGATTAATCTTTTGGGAGATTGGTTTATTTTTCGATTGGAGATCCATGGCTGCATCAATCCAGGACTGGCTGGCGTGGGAGGTGTGATCCCGTAACAATGAAAGAACTATCCTACTGCCCTTTTCAGGACCAGCTGCTTTTGTTCTATCAACAAACTAGAGTTTTTGGCGCTGTTGATAGCCTTGTCTTGTGTAAGGCTAGGCGTTTCAACTTTCGGCATGTTTGCATTGAAGGTTGTTCATATTGTGCCATCCAATGGGCTGCTGAGAAATCTAATCCTCCTTGGTACTTGGTGAACATTTTTGGAGAGGTGGTGGATCTTTCTATAAGTATGGAGGTTTCCTTCCATCATATTAAGCGCAATGTTACTGGGGCGGTGGATGTTTTGGTCAAAGGGGGAGTTTCTGGACAATCTTTGGTTATTTCTATCTGTAATTAGCATTTAGGGGTAGCACCAATAGGGGATAAGATTAGAGAAACCCGTTTAAGATGGTTTGAGCATGTTGAGCGTAGGCTAGTAATGGCACTAGTGAGAAAACGTTTGGATATACAGGTGGATGGCCCATCAAGAGGTAAGGGCAGGTCGAAGAAAACATTGATGGAAGTCATTAATTCAGATTTGAAGAAGTTTAACTTATCAAAGGATTTGACTCAAAATAGAACTGAATGGAGAAACATAATTCCTGTAGCCGACCCCAATATGGTTGGGATAAGGCTTTGATGATGATGATGATGAATTAGCTTTGGTTTTGTTTTGCCATTTGCCAAGTTTTTTGGGGGGCTTTGGTTCAGTATAGTTCTCTTATATCGTACATTCCTTTTTCGAGATATGAATATAGTCACCATTTAACAACAAATTTTTTCTCATTATGTTTCGTATCCCAATACAACAAACTACAATGGAGCTTTCTCATAACGTCACTTTGAATTTGTTTCTTGCTTTTACTTTTTCCTCATAGTTGCAAGCATTTCCTATAAAAGCTTAGAGTAAATAAGAATGCTACTAACTTGCATCTCTCTCTCTTCTCTCTCGTATGATCTTCAACAATCTTCCACTGAGTATATTGTTTCCTTTGAATAATCTCAGTATTCTAATTTGATGTTTCCTTTTAACCTTACTTTGTGGCCTTTAATCCATGCCTGTCCACCTCCTCCTCCTTCCATAGTATTTTGTTTGTCAATAGAAATTCGAAATGTTTGCACTAAGTTATATGGAAGATGTGAAACATGATATAATGTTGAGCAGTGAAAGCTAACCACACAGACACTAGTGGAGAGCATTACTATCAATGAGAATTACTATCAATAAGAAATTGGAAGATGACACAGATATTGTTGCTTGACATATTGAATAGCATGTTAAGAAAGGGTAAAAAAAGGAATACATAATAAGAGCTAGATGTACTCCTAATGGTGTCAATTATGCCCATCTTGCCCACAAAGTTAGTAACTTATTTCTGAAATCAACCTAGTGAATAACAAAGCATGTGAGTTTAACATTTTCCTTGGTATAAGGATGTGAAAGTCAGTTTACTCTTTTATTTTGAAATTGTAATTGTGATCACTCAGGTCATTTTCTTTCATATATCTGGAAATTTGCCTCCATATTCGTGAAACATCCATGGAAGATGACATCTGATGTGATATGGGTGGCAGCTTGGGGTGATATGGATGGCAGCTTGGTTATCATAGTCAATTTGAATAGGTGTAGTGACAGGGAAACCCTATTTTTTTCTAAGTTATAATAAAACTAAAACTGATGTATTAAAAGGAAAATAATTTTCTGCATTCCATCGTTTGCTTCCTTTTTCCTATCTATGTTCATTGTAGTCATTGTGTCTTTTATCCGTTTCATCAACTTTGTATTTCATCTCCTCTAGGTTATGAGCATGCCTCTGGCGAGTGGGATGAGTATCCTCAATATGTACATGCCGAAGGTGTGGAAGTCGGATCTCCCGTAAGTATAAATCCCTTATGTTTATGTCTATTTGTGTCCTTGTTCGTTTCTCTAAACTTGATATCTTGTTTGTTTTGATGAAGGGCATTTACAATGAGAATTCTTCTCTCATGTTTCACACCGGTTATGGATATAGTCCTCAAATGCCTTATGGACCATATTCTCCAGTTACAACACCGCTGCCTTCTGTAAGGGGAGATGGACAGCTGTACTCTCCATTTACAGATCCCTATTATCATCAACCAGGTCCTCCTAGCGTGACATATATGACTCCACCATCTCCCATGTCACAGGCTGAGCTGTCAATGACAACAGGTCTTGATCATCCAGGTGCTTTTCTTGGTGACACTCACAATTCGAATGGAATACCCTACAGACCAAGACCTGGTTATACTGTCCCATATGGGTCTTTTGGTACGGGCAATTTCACTGGAGACTCAGGTAATCCTCCTTTCTATGATTCACGGCAAGGGTTTGGATCTGGTGGACCTTGGTCGGATTGGTCAAAATCCTCAGATGGGCCTAGATCATTTTCTCCGTTATCGTCTCCAGCGGTTTCGCCACAACCTATTGGTACAATCAGTTCATTTGGACACAATGTTGGACCTCTAACTGCTGGAATGGTATGGTTTCTACAGAATTTGTGGACATTATACATACTCTTCCATTTGCTTCTGCAGTGGTTTCTAGTTTAGCTAGTATCATCGTTCCCTACAATTTTGTGTGCACAAGTTTACTAGGTGCTGCATAACGATTTGCAACAAGATCTTGTAGAACAGTCGGAGGATGCTGTCTCAACTATATGGTTGTGGGTTCAAGTCAAAACTTACCTTTCAGGAAAAAACAAAAAACCTAGCTAAGCTAAAAAATTGTGAAATTCTCATTTTTATGAAATATAATGTCAAGATTTTCAATGTATTTCTCTTATACTGTACAGTTCTTGCCGAGCAATGAATATAGTCACCATTAAAAAAAAAAAAAAAAGAAGTCAGATTTCTGGTGAAAACCTGAAGTGGTGCCCAAATGATGGGATCAGACAACCTCACAATTGTGAAGCCTGGAGGCGGAGAGAATTTATTTGATTCAAGTGGACATTTTCATGATTACATAATAAAAAAGATTATTGAATATTATTTGAATATTATTGATTAGATAATATTATTTTTATTATTTGTTGACTAATTTTTTACTCATATTAACTTCTTTTAGACCTCTACTCACTGCTCTTTTGAAGTAAAAGGAGTTTCTACTACTGACCAAAACAGAAATAAACATGTTCTTGTCAATGAATTCTTTGTATACCAATTAATTTTCCTGTTAAGTTCCTGATAATTGATCAAAACAAACTAACTATATTTGAATTTTAGAGATTAGAACCTAGGTGAAACTAATGTAATCAGGAGCTAGCTCTTACCTGAACAATCAAAACTCTGAAGAAATCGCTAATGCAATCAGAATCCTAGTCTATCAGCCATTATCCCCTTTTGAAGTGCAATCGGGGCCCCATGACTGTTGCTTTAATATCCCACAGCTGACATACAGTTGGGCCCTTGTTTGGCCTCTTTTTTTTGGACTTCTTGATGCCACATCATCTGCGTATTTGTCATGAAGATGTTTATGCATCAAAGCTTATCTTGAGCATGGAGTGATGATGATGTATAATCAGCATGAAGGTGCTTATGCATATTTCAAGTGACACTAACTTTAAAAATCTACCATTTTGCAAAGTTGTTAAGTGTTTCAGCAAACCTGTGTACACAATTGTGGATGTTGTTCTTTAACCAACTCTGATTGTTATTTGCTGTTGTTTTGTGTTCCCTATCCATATTAAATGTTTCATGTCCATTTCTTGTTTGAGAAACACTAAAAAACTTTGTGCATTGTTGGGGACATGTTATTTAAGATCTTTTTAGACATTTTTTCACCTGGATACATATGATAGGGCTTTGTGTGCTGCCATAGCTCACTCAAAATGTCTCATTGTTTTGTGATTTTAGGTAGTTTATTATATACCCATTGTTTCTATGTATGCAAGTGTTACTACATTTTGTTGAAATGTCTGTCTAACACCTCATACTCACAAGAAGGTTTTTCTAGCTTAATTAGTGTTGTTTCATATGCTTCATCTGGTGACTCACCGAGTCTAGTTGACCAAGTGATGTGATCTGGTTTAATTTAAGTATCGCTCTTTCTTGTTTACTGCTTGGTAGTCCTCATATCATTTAATCAGTTTCAGGCTTCGCCACGACAGAGACCAATGTATGGATTTGGATCTGCAACAAGCTCTTATGCTCACAGCTACCTGCATGGGGGAATGCATCATCAATGCACAAGTTTTGGTGGGTCTGTTCCTGCTTTGGGAACAAATGCCCGGGGCTGGATTTCAGTCGACAAGGGCAGACGACGAGGGAGGGGCAATGATTCTTTGTGCAGTTGCAATGACACACTTGATGCCCTTATTGAGCAAAACAGAGGCCCAAGGGCCTCAAGGCCAAAGAATCCCTCCTCAGAACGCAACTCATCTGCTGATGGAAAAAACGGTGCATCATCTCCCAAGGTCAGCAGTGAGTTATACAATCAGTCTGACTTCGTCACTGAGCACAAAGATGCCAAGTTCTTCATAATTAAATCATACAGTGAGGATAATGTGCACAAGAGTATTAAGTACAGTGTTTGGGCCAGCACACCCAATGGAAACAAAAAGTTAGATGCTGCTTATCGTGAGGCAAAGGAGAAAGAAGGCATTTGCTCCGTCTTCCTCTTTTTCTCGGTATCACCAGCTTCTGCCCTCTTTTCCTAACATTTTTTGGTATCTTGATGTTTATAGCAGTGCTTGAAAATCAATGAGCTTCCACTTGGAAGCTGGACTCTGGAGTTCATTTGACGAAGTTGATCACAATGTTACTGATTTGTTCACCCATTATTAGTAACTACTAATGAGCAATGAGACTGCCTTGGTTCATTGGATCAAGTGTGATTGGATCTGATTGGAAGAAAATCATAAAAAATTCCAAATGTCCACTTGAAATGAAATTATATATATATGTATATATTAAAACCCATAGGTTTGCCTGAAACCAGAAATTAGCACCAGAAAGTCATGCCTAGATTTTAATGAATGCTATTTTAACAAAAGTGGATCTAGAAATCCTTCATTTCTTCTCAGTAAGAGCATCCTGATAGATTTGGATAAAAATCTGAAAGGTTAAAAAGGATAGGAAAAAGAATCCATTCTGTGTTCTATGATGAATAGTCAAGTTACTGCTGATCAAAAAAGCAAAAACTTAATGATTTTTGTGATGAATCATGAATCCCTTTGTTTCTGTTTATTGACCACATTAGACGTTAGATTGTTGGTAAATATCAAACATGGTAATGTGCAGGTAAATGCCAGTGCACAGTTCTGTGGGGTAGCAGAGATGACGGGACCTGTTGATTTTGATAAGAGTGTTGATTATTGGCAGCAAGACAAGTGGAGTGGACAGTTTCCAGTCAAATGGCATATCATAAAAGATGTTCCCAACAGTCAGTTTCGACACATTCTCCTTGAAAACAATGACAACAAGCCTGTAACAAACAGCAGAGACACTCAGGAGGTAAAAATACTTATTTATTTTCATTTTTTTTCAGCTAGCGAATAGGCAATAATTTAGAATCCTCTTGTTTATGCACTTCCAATAAGTTCTTTCTTTGCCCTTCACAACAGTCATTTTAAAGAAAATGTTGGATGATGGGTCTTTCATGTAATCTCTTATGCTGTTTGTTCTCATTTATGAGTTTAAAAATTTAGACTTCCCTAGGTCCTATGTGCAATTTGAAAGGGGAAAAGAAACCATAGGAGAAATACATAGCTGATGTTTCCTGCACCATGAACTTCTCTGGCTTCCATGTAGAACAGCCTTCGTTGTTTTGCTTGGTTTAGTTAATGTTTTCTTGAATTTCATGTTGGTTCTTTGGTATAACTTGGTGGTTCTTTCATTTGAAAGAGGACTATAGTTTCAGTTCTAGTACTGCATTCTACAACTACAAGCCATGAAACTTGGTGTCGGTGACTACCAAATTTGGTCGGCTTTGATCTTGTTTGAGCAACAATCAAGCTTCTCGAGTTTAATATTTATGTTTTAATGACTTTGAACTATGCTTGTTATTGATATGAATCTTTTGACAATTGCCTTGACTCTGGATCAGTGTTCTGAAATTTGTTTCGTTTCGTCTGACATCTCCAAATAGTTTCGGTTTGGTTCCACTACCGAAATGAACATCACAACCCTAACTATTCGTTTCAGAATTCACACCGATTTGGTCGATTCGGACCAAAATGCATGAATTTGTCCAAAATGGACGAATTCCCACAGTTTGGGCGATTTGTGTTGGTTACCTGTAAAATAGAAAAACTGAAAAAAGAAGGGGCTAAATGAAAATTTTCTTAACTTGAAAGTAAAAAGTAAAAAATCCCCCAAGTCCTTCCATTTGGCCCCTTTCATTCAACAAGAAAGGAAACAAAGAAGAAACAGAAAATGAAGAAGAGAAAGAAGAAAAGAGAGAAGAAAGAGAAAGAAGAAGAAATAGAAGAAGCAAAAGCAGATGCGCAGAGACAACAACAGGTTAGCTTGTCTGGCCAAGTAAGAATGGAAAAGAAGAAGAATAAGGAGGGGGAGGACGAGTAGGAGAAAGAAGAAGAAGAAGGGAGAAGTAGCATCTGACCTGCTGCTGCTGCTGCTGCCCCAGTTATGTTGCCGCTTCTTCATCTTCGGTTTTTTTTTCCTCCTTTTCTCTTCCTGTCTGCACTGCAGCCCTCAGCAGATGCCCTTTTTCTCTTATATTCTGGAGATTTTGACAGCTGCTTTTTGCTGTTTTTTCTTTTTTTTTTTCCATTTTTTTTTCTGCTGGGCTGGGCTGGCTGGGTAGCTGTTTGCTGTTTTTTTTTCAAAAAGAAACTGCTACTTGTTTGATGGGCTGCTGTTTGTTGTTTTCTCTCTCTATTTGGCTGGGCTTAAGCTGCTGCTTTTTCTTCTTTTTTTCTTGGTTCATATCATATATTCACCATATTATGAGTTGATTTAGTAGAATAAACTAAATGTCTGAAACCATATTTTAAATTTTAATATTAATTTTATATTTTTCTATATGTATATATATTTTTAATTCTTATACTTTTCTGGAACATAGATCTGAAATGATTTGCCAAAATCCCGAATCAACGGAAATATTTCAGTTTGGTGGCCAAACCGAAATGGTTTTCAAAATGAATTTCTCAACACTACACTAAATCCCAGCTTCACTAGTTGAAACGAATACTAAATGAGCTCAGTTTTTTTTGTTTCTGTTGTCACTTCTGCATTTCTGCATTTTTCTTTATCATGTCAGTGAGGTTCACATGTCTTCTTGAAACGGTTAGTCAATGCAACAACTGAGATTTCAGCAGAGATTCAATAGGATTAGCATTTACATCCATATAAACGTTCAAATGTGTTTGATGCCTAGCCTTATATTCAGATGTCAATCTTGAACCAAGTTCCAGATTAAGTCTTCCTACTTCAAAGAGTTAATAGAATTAGATCCTCTAACCAAATCCAAGATAATAGACAAGCTGATTTTTCTAATATTTGGGTATTCGCATGAGCTGTTGCGAGATCTTTAGAAATCATGACAATTTTGTTGCTGATTCCCAAATTGGTTTCTTTGGCGGAAATTTTAACCTAAGAGTGGATCAAATCATGTTCATATGTGGTACAACTCAATGGGACGCACTACATTTGATCGGTCTATCCCCTCTGCAGTCACTGAAGCCCTGTGGATTGGCACAGGCCCAATTTGACTCACATTTGACCTTTATTCATCATTGGACTGAAATTAAAAGAAAATGCATACTGATTAAACTCTGAGGCTATAAATTGGGGTTAGAATAATTTGATGGGGCTGATTTTTCTCTTGACATTTATTTGTGATTAGACCTTTCCACATGCACCCACCCTCAAATCGGTCAACCTTCACTTGTAGAGATGCTTCTAGTTGGGCCCCATGAACTAGAGCATGTATGAACAGTACATGGTCCACTTGTAGGAGAATTTTTTTTCTTTTTATGCCCCTTACACCTCAAACTGTGTTAGTAGAATGGCAGCATGTTTTATTGCAATTCTGTTTTGTGTTTACATGTCAAGGTTTTTCTGCCTGGTTGTCTCTAACTCTCAAATCATTGTCTTCTACCATCATCATCATCATCATCATCATCATCATCATCATCAAAGCTTTATCCCAACCATGTTGGGGTCGGCTATATGAATTCTATTTCTCCATTCCGTTTTATTTTGAGCTAAATCTTTAGACAAGTTAAACTTCTTCAAATCTAATTCAATGACTTTCATCAATGTTTTCTTCGGCCTACCCCTACCTTTTGATGGGTCATCCACCTGTATAACCAAATTTTTTCTCACCGGTGCCATTACTGACTTACGCTCAATATACCTAAACCATTTTAAACGGGTTTCTCTAATCTTATTCCCTATTGGCGCTACCCCTAAATGCTCTCGAAAGCGCTCATTTTTAATTTTATCTTTTCTAGTTTTACTACATATCCCCCTAAAGCGACATCTATCTTATGTATATGCGTATTCTTAATTAGCTAATATTCTGCTCCATATGTTATAGTTGGCCCAATCACTGTCCTGTAAAATTTGCCCTTCAATTTCGTTGGCATTCGTCCGTCACAAAGCACTCCAGAAGCTGGTCTCCACTTCAGCCATCCAGCTTTTATCCTATGCTCTACATCTTCGTCAATCTCCCCATCCTTACTAATCATCAAGCTTAGGTACTGAAAAGAATTTCTACGTGGTATCTCATGGATTTCAATTTTGACAATGGTTTTAACACTTTGTATATGTCCACTGAAGTTGCACTGCATATATTCTGTCTTTGTATGACTTATTTTAAAACCTTTAGATTCTAATGCCCTTCGCCATCTCTCGAGTTTTATATTTACACCATTTCTTGATTTATCCACCAATACTATATCATCTGCAAACAACATACACCATTGTACATCTTTTTGAATATGCATAGTTAACTTATCCATAGTTAATGCAAAGAGATAAGGGCTTAAGGCTGATCTCTGATGCAAACTTATAGTCACGGGGAATCCACCTGTTTCTTTACATGTAGTTCTCACATTTGTTATTGCTCTTTCATACATATCCTTAAAAATTTCAATGTAACATCTGGAGACATTTCTTTTCTTCAAAACCCACCAAATTAAATCCCTCGATACCCTATCATAGGTTTTTTCTAAATCGATGAAGACCATGTATAGATTTTTCCTCTTTGCTCGATATTTTTCCATTAATTGCCTAAGTGAAAAGATAGTTTCCATAGTTGACCTCCTTGGCATAAAACCAAATTGATTTTCAGTGATCTTGGTCTTCCGTCTCAGTCTTTACTCCATTATTCTTTTATAACTTCATAGTATGACTCATAAGTTTAATCCCTCGATAGTTGATTCAATTTTGTATATCTCCCTTATTTTTATATATAGGTACCACAATGCTTCTTCTCCATTCATTCGATATTTTCTTTGTTACAAGTATGTTATTGAATAGTCTACATAACCAAATCACCCCAACATTTCTTAAGCATTTCCATACCTCGGTCGGAATATCATCTGTGCGTGTAGCCTTTCTTGCCTTCATACGCTTCAATGCTTTCTTCACTTGCACCATTCTAATTCTACGGAGAAAAGTATGCTCTAGTAATGAAGTATCCTCCTTAGCTCTTGTATCCCCCATATATTCTTCATTTAAAAGTTTGCTAAAATATTCCTTCTACATTTCTTTAATATCGTTGTCCTTCACCAGAACATATTCCTCATTGTCCTCGATACATTTGACATGATCTAAATCTCTACTTTTCTTTTCTCTTATTTTTGCGATATTAAAAATATTCTTCTCTCATTCTCTTGTTTCCAACCTATTATAGAGGTTATCGTATGCTTTGAATTTTGCACTACTTACTATTTTCTTAACTTCTTTCTTTGTCTTCTTATAGAGCTCAAAATTTCCATACTCTTAGTCCCCTGTTAAACTTTGTAGCAATGTATTTTCTCTCGAATAACTTTCTGAACCTCCACAGTCCATCACCATGTTTCTTTATTAATATGTCTCTTTCCTTTTGATTCTCCAAGTACCTCCTTTATAATCTTCCTAATGCGATTAGCCATTTGATTCCACATTACTATAGTTTCTTCTTCAAGATTCCATTCTCCATTTTCAATCATTTTATCTTTAAATATATTTGCTCTTTCCCTCTTCAAATCTCTCCACCTTGTTTCAAGGTCCATTTTGTTTACTGCCTCTCTCTTTCTACTTCTAATGCAGATATCTAAAACTCCAAGCCTATGTTGCGTGGCCAAACTTTCTCTTGGGTTAACCTTCCAATCTTTACAAGCCACCTGTTTTTTAACTAGAAAAAAGTCTATCTGACTCCTATTACTCCCACTTTTATAGGTAATTAAATGCTCATCTCTCTTTTTAAAGTAAGTATTTGCTACTAAAAGATCAAATGCCACTGCAAAGTCCAAATCATTGTCTTCTACAAAAAAAAAAAAAAAAAAAAAACAACTCACAAATCATTGTCACCATTGCATTGACTACGGGCAGTTTTTATTTATTATTTATTTTTAAAGAACTACTCCTCATGTCTGCAAGGAACCTTAAGTAGAATGGATGAGATTGGTCCATTGATGCAATGATTTCCTTGTGGGGCACTTCAATAAACAACTGTAATAGGATTTGGGGTATTTTGAAAGGTAACCTAAACCTGATTCAAGCTACTTGACACTGACATCATTTCTGACATTTTTCTAGTTTACATGAACCGTCAGCTTATCTTGCTGTTCTTGAGCCTTCCAAGAATAGCATTCAGTTGCAGACTTGCTGCTGCTGCTGTTTTCATCGTTGTTGTTATGATTAATGTTTCTGATGTGCTGCCCTTGTTCCTTCAGGCTACCCATAGGTAGCACAAGCATGATCCGCATATGTTGGAACGTGTACCCCACCACTGCATAATGGAGGGCATGCCTTCCTGTTGCGCCAACCACCGGTTCAGCATATGCAGTAACTACTGAGAACTTGTTTATTTCCTTTAATAGTTGCATGCAGCAGTCCTACAGTTGTTACATGGAGTTTAGACCAATTGCATATAGTTTTAGAGGACTGTAAGCAAGGGATCACCCAGGTGGCGTGGGGGGGCAGGGCGTGGTTTTTTTTGTTGTTGGGTGTGGGGGTGGGGGGGGGGGGGGGGGTGGTGTGGGCCCTTTCACCTAGGGTTCTATTGTCCTCTTGTATATTTGTACTCGACTAGTATATTAATATACTCTTAACTAAGACTTTTATTAAAGCTAAAATAAATGTTTTAAGTCTTCTCTAGTTTAACCAATGGAAACTTAAAGTCTTCTCTCAAAGCTATGTCAACAGCAAGAGTTAGAACTTCCTGTAAATGGCTACCGTTGACCCACCTATTGAGCATTTTGTCAGAGGGAGACACTTCATTTGTACAATTATTGTGTTCATGCATCTTATTATTTTCACGCATGTTACTTTGTCTTTCTGACTGGTTTAAAGTACTGTTTCAGGTGGGCTTGGCGCAGGGTTTGGAGATGTTAAACATCTTCAAGAACTATGACTCTGACATGTCAATCCTTGACGACTTTGACTTCTATGAAAACCGGCAGAAAGTAATGCAAGAGAGGAAGGCTAGACAGCAAATGATCCCAATCCCCATTTCAGTAGCCGCAAGCAATGAGGCCCGGAACCCAATGCCCTTATCTGGCGACTTTATAAAGCAAATGTCAAAGAGCTTTGCACAGGCAGTCCGTATGGAAGACAACAAAGATCCTGTGATGGAAAATGGTAGCTCTGTTACTGCTGCTGGAACAACTACTGAGAATTTAGTGAAAGCAACAGTAGCGGTGACAACATCCCAAGGCAATTAATTAGGCACCAGTTGGTGAATGTTAGGGCATGTTGGCTGGAGTCTTGTGCTGCTGCTCCTGTCAATTTCTCAAGTCTTAAAGCAATTGTTATGTGGTTCAGATGGTGATGAGGTGTGATGGAGAGTGGCAGCATTGCCAGATTTGTTGCTACTGGTTAGGCGGGGCATGTGTATAGTATACGCACTTTGCTTTCACCTACAGCTTCGCCTCTAGGTTGTAACTTTAGATTTTTTTTTTCCTTTTTTTTATTTCATGTCTTTGTTTTGTTTTGTTTTCACGTTCCCTTCATTTGGCCTTTTTTCTTCTCTGGGTTAGAACTGAACAGCCATTTGGAGCTGCCTTTGTAAAATTCCCAGCTATTTAGAAACGTTAGTGAAATGAATAAGAAAGCAGTGAGTTTTTTGTTTGTTGATGAAAACTGAGATATTACAGTCTGTATTTGCACCCATTAAACTTCTTAACTGTGTTCCATTGCTCATGTCAGTGAGATTAAAATAAAATATCCAATGGTTTGTTGGTTTATGAGTATAATTTTTGTTATGCAACTACATCCTCCCTGCTTGTTGGATTATTGAGAAGGAAGTAAAATATAAAATATAAAAGTTGGACAGAAGAAAAGAGGCAGGCAAGCCCATGCATAAGGATGATCTCAAAATTGACTAGTAAAATGGTTGGGGTGTCCCAGAGCATTTATCCGTCATAAAAACTGGATAAATATACCCCTGATTTAGTGGACTTAGAAGTTTCTACAATATCCAAGCTTGGACAAGGATGAGGAATGTATTAAATTGGCAGCCGTTTTGAAGAACTTGCCACAATTCAGAGTTCTAGTCACATAAGTTTGCCAACTCAAATTGAAGGAGTATGGCTCTAAACAAATGGACTGGATTAGCTGTTAGCTCTCTGGTTTGATAGCAAGGCCAGGAAAAGTAAAAGAACCTTTTGTGAGCTGGGACTCTTGAAAGATCCTCCTCTAATTGCTACAGGAATCAATTTGACACCTTTACAGACTTGTCTTACCATCGGATGTGAGATCAAGAGGTTTCTATCATTGATTTTAAGAGGCCGTCATCTCTATCATGATGTCTGCTGGATCTGGATAGTGCTCTCCACATTTTATGATTTTAACCTGCACGAATCTGTTGGGACTGTTCTGGCCTCCCAGGTGGACCACGACTCATCCATGATATACAGGAATTCTCAAAGGAGGAGGGACCCAAATATGGGGGCATACCTAATCGCCTATGCAGGGCAAATACTCAGGATGACCAGCTAGGAACGACCGTGAGTCTGTCGGAGCTAACTTGGCCACCATGATCAATCTGATCCTTCACTCACACTAACCCCCGGTCACTAAACTCCAGTAGAAGTTTCACCAGCCACGGCCGAGGACAATGCAACTTTCAGATCCTCAAAACAATGCCTTTTCAATGGATCCTATTTCCTGCATACTTCTGCACACATAACCTCAAAGGGAGACCTTTCAAACAACCCTCGCGCCCCACTTCCCACCACAGGTGGTTCCCACATTTGCATGCTTCAAGAGGGCCCACAGGATGGGCCATTCCAAGCTTAAGATGGCCGTCTGTGGTTTTAAAATGACCACATAAATATATTTGTATATATGTATATGCACATATTCCATCTCATCACATATATAGGAACATGCATGAATCTAGTCCAGCATCAACTGTATGGGGCATTCAATGGTCTCAAATACATGGAAATGAGCCCGTAGCAAAAAGTACCCAGAAAAGATAGCCAGGGAAGAAACATTTGACGTCTCAGGAGGGAAGTCTTACCCATTTCTCCAATGGCAGATAGTCAAGAGGGTTAGGTTCATTTCCGAGAGTTATGTACGAACATTTATGGTGAAGGACTTGGGGGCATGTGAAAGTAGACTACAACTGAACGCAGGTAGATTTATGTACCCAGTTTCATCCAAGGGCTTTCACACAGAGTGCAGGTTGACTTATGTACCCAGTTTCATCCAATGGCTTTCGCGCTAAGGAAAAAAACTCCGCCGCCCCATGTGGATCCACGGACAACATGAATAGAGATCAGATCCTACAGCCTTCATCACAACGAGGGGAATACTGCAACCTTGTGATTGAAACTGCTCCAGGCTCTGGTCAAGCAATGAATCATGTTTGAGCTGCCTCAGATGGAAATGCTACCATCCAATTGTTGGTAACTTGGCTTTCATGCACTTCTTGAGTACTGTGCATTCAATTTATGAGGAAATAAGATAGCGTGTTTATTGAGACTGAAAATTGTAATTTACTCTCCTCTCTTAACCTTAAAACTGCTATATATGCCGAAAGCAGAAGATTTCCATATTTATTTCTGGGAGGAAACATGGGATTCAATAAAAAGAGAGAACCAAAGAAAATTTCCATATTTAGATAAGACGATATAGACTGTAACAACTTAATACACCGAGTATCCAAACAGCAAATGAAGGTAACAAAACGAATCTGATAGAAACCTTCTGCAGAACAAAGCAACTAAATACTACCTATAGCAGAAGGCATACATACACATTCAAATCTCTTTTTCAGAAATGGTCCAGCTGGACCAGAACCTAGTAGAAACCAGAGCCCAGTAAATAACAGAAACCAGCATTCTTCTTAATTCCTTTCTTTTCCCTATCTGAAGAAATATGATAGATACACCCGGGAAACATTGATGAAACCACCTATTTCAGTCAGCAGTCATCGGTTGGGTAATGCAGCACCGAAAACGTGCCTTGCGAACAGTGGTCAGGATCTCTGTTTCCGCGTTCTCAAGCATCTGGACGACCTCAGTGAAGGATGGTCGCACTTCAGGGTTGGCATCCCAGCAGCGGGTCATTATCTCGGCGAGAACAGGGAGACAGTCATGGGGGATAATTGGCCTAACACCTTTGTTGACAACTGCAAATGCTGCCTGGACGGCTGTCATGTTCTGAAAGGGAAGCATACCTGTTATGAGCTCCCATAGGACAATGCCAAAGCTGTAGACATCCACTTTCTGATTATAGGGTCTATGCTGGATCATCTCTCTGCAAAAGAAAAGAAACATAGAACTCAACCTAGCATAATTGGTAGCAGGCAAAACTGTTTTTTCCTTTTAAAGAAAAAGTTCACAGAAAAATAAGCTAGGTGGTCACCAAAAGTGCCAACAAATCTTGAATTTCCAAAAAAGAACACCAGTGGAATATTTTTGCAATTATAAATGGGTGGCACAAACTGCAACCATGGACAGTTTAGATGCTTTAAGTAATTTAAATGCAAGATTTAGTTCCTTTTAAGTGCAGCACCACTATGAGATACAGTGTGTAGCAAGAGAAGTTGACCCCAAAGAAAGGTAAAAAAAAACAAGAAGAAGAATGAACAAATGGGGAAGATGTAACAGAACCAATCATCTCCAAATTTTGTCTGCTTGAGTTGAGCTCAAGATTGTCTCTTTCATCAAAGACTTCCTATTTGCAAAAATCATCAGTAAAGATTAGAAGCTCACATAAGCAGGTATCATGCTTTTTTTTTTCCACAATTTTCTATCTGATGAATAAAATCCACGAGTGGTCCTACAATCAGATGTAGATATTGAGAAAAAAGGCATTTGAGGTTCAACTTTTACATAACACACTTAACAACAAATTTTATTTCAGTTCTCTTTAAAACAACTTTTATATGGACATGCAATAATGGTGGTTGCATTCATTTAAATGTCTAAAGGTCATTTGCATAGGTGTTGCATTCATTTAAATGTCAAAAGGTAACTAGGCAAATGACAGAACTTATAAATCAAGATCCAAGATCCTTCAGTGTACAAAATAAGAGCAGAATCAAACAAGGATTGGAGTGCAGGAAATCAACTAGAATAAGACAAATTAGAAATCTCCTACATTATGTCTTAGGCTTTAAATTCAATGAAATATGAAACATCATTAATTATTGGTGTTGCTACTTTAAAAAAAGAACTTATCTATTTATCAATCAAAACAAACTATGAGGATCTAGAAACAACAAAAAACCATAAGTATGTCAAGGGCACCTAACGTGAATGGAACTCAGAGGAACATGACTGGAACTCTGAAGCCGCTCAGCAGTGAATTCTTAACAATAATGATCAATGGAACCCCTTTTACCCATCATTGATTTCCATAGTCCATACAAATATTAGACTCAAAATGATATGCATGCATAAAGAAATACATTAACATTATGGAGCACTTATAGGAAAACCAATTGCATTCATTAAGTGAGCTACCTACTTTTCATTGCTATAACTATCAGTAAAAGTCATGGGAAAAAAAAAATCCATCCTTGATAAAATTGCATCAATGAAATTAAATACTGTAAAAATTTGTGAAACTTACGGAGCCATCCAGCGATATGTTCCAGTCTCCGGTGTCATACCCTCAGTCTGAACCTCAATCCTTGCCACCCCAAAATCAGCAATCTTAATTGACTTATTTGAAAATATTAATAAATTGTCAGACTTGAGATCCCTGTGAATAAACCCCAAGGCATGCACATATGCCATCCCCCTAGCGACATCCAATGCCTGCTTGACAGCCAATTTCAACGGAACAGACCTGTTCTGCCGCTTCATCAAGAACTGCCGGACTGACCCGCCCTTTGCATACTCTGTTACAATACACCACACCATTGGCTTCCGGCACGCCCCAACAAACCTAACAATGTTAGGGTGCTTCAACGTTGCCAGCATCGTGACCTCCTGCGCAAACTGCTGTTCCATCAGTTGCGCTTTCTCCGGGCTGTTCTCCGGCCTTTCCAATATCTTCACCGCAACGTCTTCTCCATTGTAAGTCCCCCTATAAAGCTTCCCAAAAGCACCCTGAGCGAATGCCATCCCCATTTGAAGCTTCCCCAAGTCAATAGTCCATTCATCATAATTCTCAAGCCCCAGAGTGGGGAACCGGCTATCCATCAGAGCTTGGGCCAGGGCATCCTCACTGAGGGCATGGGATGAGACCCTGCCCGGGCGCAGAACGCTGTGCCCAACAGAGTAGCTGGTATTAACCGTCCGGTTGCCCGGGTGGTTTAACATTAGCGTGTGCGAGTCATTCGAGCCCACGCTGCTGTTATCCACAGACATAGACATGGACCCGCCACCGGTGCTGGTCTGCAGGCTCCCAACACTGTCGATCGACATGTTGGATCCCTCGCCGAGTTTGCGATAAAACCCGGTCGAGATATCATAGAAATTGTTCTCATTGTTATTGCCGATAATTCCAGTGAATTTTGGACCGTCCACCATCTTTTCCAATCGAAATTTCGACCAATCTTCCTACTTTTTCAGCATCTAACAGTCTCCAGAAGAAACCCCCACAAGAACCCTAGAACGAACAAGAGAAAAAATCACTATAAATCTCAGCTCTTACTTTCAAATTAAGCTACAATTCTCTAACAAACTAAGCCCCCAAACCCCAAACACCAAAACCCCCCAAAAGGGGAAAACACCAAAACCCCAACAATCAAGCCCTAAAACTACAGACTTCCCCCCAGGAACAAAGGCTCCACCTTTGTCAGCAACAACGCTCCAAACCCAAACCCTAACGACAGCAGAAGATAGAAAACCGAAAGCACCCCAGAAAAAAAGAAGCAAAACTCTAGAAGAAATCAAGCAATCCGAAACCCAAAGCTCTTCCCCCAACCCCCACCAGAAGAGCTTCCAACTGCAACTACAGCAGCAGATTTCGGAGCCCGAAAACCCCCAAAGCAAGGCAACAGGCAAACAAAAAAGGCTAGAATCGAAGGCCCGAACCCTAGAAATCGAAGATTTCCCCGATCCAGACCTTCAGACCACCGATTCTAGCAATACGTACCTCAATCGCAAGGATTTTGGGATTCGCAGCTTGGAAATCGGAAGCCCAGGTGAGATTGGCCGCAGAGAGATGGAGAAATTGAGAGAGAGAGAGAGAGATGGAGAGAGAGAGCGATGGAGAGATAGAGATGGAGAGAGAGAAAGAGAAAGAGGTTTTTGAGGGGCCAAAGAAGAAGAGAAGAAATAAGAAGAGGAAGAAAGAGACGACCGGTAGAGAGAGAGAGCGAGCGCTAAGTCATCTCTCGCTGTGTCATTTCTCGTCGCCCCCCCACTGTTTCACTTATATAGCACTTTGGGTTTTGTCATTTCTCTCATTTTATCCAATTTTTTCCACCCCTCTCTTTTTTGTGTTTTTACAATGTTGGTCTTTTGCGGCCTTTGGTCTAAGGTTAGTCTTTCAAACATGCAAATCAAATCTTGCAAAATCTTGCTTGGCTTTTTTGAATATTTTGTTGTTGGGATTGTACCCTGTTGCTAGTTTTTCACACATGGACATTAAAATCAAATCTTCTTGTTATGTGTTCATGTCCACACTGTCAGCTAGTGAGGGATATTAGTGTACAAGTAAGAGAGCTTGTGTTCCAGTTTCAAAATAATAATAATACTAATAATAAAGGATTTTACTAGTAAAAACCGCTTAAATAGCCCTTAAACTTGAAAGAATCCTTGGTAGGTTACCTTCCACCGGATCACTTCGATTTGTTTTATGTTTGTAAAAAGCAGTGTTAAATTCGACATATGTTTTTTTTATACTAGTGTCAAATTCAACCATGTTATCATTATCTGATGCAACTTTCTTCTTAGTATCCATGGTTTCAATTGAGGACTTTTAGTTTGGTTGAGATCAACGGTCCAATCTTTAAGGAGACCTACTTCTAGGGTTGCTCATCAGTGTCATACTTGATGTGAGGACTTGATCCTTGATTGGGTGGGCAATATGAACTCATCACTGATTTGGAAAAAACCTAGATTTTTTTCTCTGGTATCAAATTCGACACAGATATAGTAGCCCTGGACGTGCTGGCAATGATGAGATAATCGAATCTTCTATGTCTTCTCGGGCAATGTCCAGTACTAGCTAATCATAGAACCTCTACAGGTGTTTTCCCCATCCCAATCGACTCCTCTTATTCCTCTCCCTCATTCGACCACCAAACCCCCTACCACTCCCTCTCAGACAGCCTCATCAATCGCCGCCTGAAGTGTCATCTAACGCATCATCCAGCACTCGTCCCTCCCCCACGCTCTCCCCACTATTGATTTCGCCACCTCCCATGGCCTCTTTTCCGACCCAAGAGCTACTCTTCTCTCCTCTGCACCTTGTGAGGTCTAAGCAGCTCTGTAAGGTTGAAATGACCTACGCTGCCTATAGAGGTATCGATTCCGAGCCCTCTTTATTGAATTGCATACCCATACCCACTTTGTATACTACGAATCAAAGAGACCGAGAAAGCAAAATGGCGTTGGAAATAGGTGTTACAACTCCAGCTGTAGCCCATTGAAATGCCACCCTTGAAAGTACACCATAATCTCAAGCACTAAAAGAACAAGAGGCATCAAGAGGAATAGCTTGATGCAGGAGTAGAGCCTTCTCCTAACCATCGGGTTCTTGACCTTGTTTTTGGCAACAAAGTCGATCCTCCTGGTGGAGACACGGTGGCAGACGGTTACATTAAGGGAGAATGTGGTGGAGCCAAGCCAAGAGAGGCAGTTGGTGGCTTTGTGAGACTTGAGGAGAAGAACCAATGCTAGCTACTTAGCATTTTTGCCTCTCCTGTCTTTATTTGTTATTCTAGATTGGGCAAATTAGAAGACCTAGCAGATCCAGTCGTCTTTATCATCGCTATCGCGCTGGCCGTTGGTGATCCGGTCATCTTCATCATCAAGCCCAAGGCTGTTGTGTCAAATTCGATATCCAGAGGAAAAGTTTGGTTTTTTTTTTCAAATCAGTGATGGGTCCATGTGGCCTAACCATTCAAGAATTAGGTTCTCACATCATGTAGGGCACCGATGAGTGACCCTAGGGGTGGATTCCCTTAAGGATTCGACCGTTAGATATTAACCATACAAAAAGTCCCCAATTGGAAACTATGGATACCGAGAGGGAAGATGACATGTATTAGATAGAGGTAACCAGGATGAAGTCAACACTAGTATAAAAAACCTTTGTTGAATTTGACACTGCTTCTTACATGCATAAGGAAAAACTAAAGTAGTCCAAACGAAAGAATTTTTTTAGGTTCAAGGGCCACTTAAGGGGTTTTTACCAGTAAAATCCTCTAATAATAATAATAATAATAATTATTATTATTATTATTAAAGTGAGGGGTTCCTCAAACTTGTAACTTCCAAGGTGAGGCGATGACAGGTGGTAAGGTTAACTAGATCATATGACCGATCATGGTTTGATCTGTGTCGATGGTCTTGTTTATTCAGGGAATGAGATAATTGAGATTTTATGGATTGATTAAGGATAGAATGATGCATTTTTTAATTTGTTAGAGGTGGGTGGAGTTTTAGATGTAAGATTTCAAGCTCTTGATGTGATGGGCATAGGTCTTATATTTGATCAATTTGCAATGTAGTTATTTAATTACAATAAGTTGGATCATACTATACAATGACTGCATATTAACCATTTGATGGGTTAGGTGTTGAACAAAATCATGTGGAATTATTAATAATGTTACTCATATAGGATTGGTATGCAATCTAAATTCTTGCAACTCATATTGTGGATCATTGGATGTATAATAATTTAGTTGTAACCTTGAAGGAAACAAAGTTGGGCTAAAATATATAAAAAATCATTTTTATAGAATCATATGAAGGAAATCAATCTTTCGATGTGAACATAAAATATTAGGAAAGAAATAAATGACAAGAAAAAGGAGAGAGAAATGAATCCATCCTTCATCAAAAAACATAATCAGTGTCATCATCTTAACTTCATTTTATTAATTTGTGTCATCTTTCATCAATAACAGATAGATTTCTTTTTTCGAAAACTTGTAATTTTATCAATTTTTATAAAAAGATCTTAAACAAAAGAAAGAAAAGTGAAATCAAACGTAAAGATTAGAAAAAAAAGTTACAAGTACTAACCAAATCATCATAGATCTTTTGTACAATTGCTGCAAGCCAACTTATTTCTCCTATAATTGCTTTGCTGCAAAATTGTGAGAGGCCATAGCTCCAAAGCACCTCCATCTCTCGAAACACAATAGAGATAAGCTAATGGAGTGAGCCTAAGGCGGATGAGAGAAAAGAATACGAGGAAGGACAAAAACATGTTAGAAAAGGATAGCGGTGAGACTTGAGAGTCATTAGGACGGAGGATAGAAGAATGGGCAAAAAGAGAGAAGAGAGATATAAGACCAATTTTGAGTTCTAACAATTAGGGTTTTGTCGGTCTTTTTGACTTATTTATAGATATTAGTAAAATCCAATAGGTTTACAGATATTAAATAATACCATTGAAGTATTCGGGTTGACGGGTGGTCCCATTTTATTATTCATATTTTGTTAATGGAACCAAATTAAAATAAGTCTAAATTAGAGATGCAAACCTGAATTTTCTAGCCTGGGTTTTCAAATAATCTCAAATATGGGAATCATATTTATCCCGAATACCGTCCACCAACCTCTATACTAATGGAGGCCAATGAATAATGATGATAGTTTAATCAATGTAAGGTGGAAAAGGAAAGTTTACAAAGAGTTCTATGGTCATCAATGTAACTTCAATTAATCAAGGCATTTTTATGAAAACATTTTGTTGTATATATCTAAATATTGGTTAACAAATTAATAATGTGAAAGTAAAGTTCATGTAGTAGAGATAATATGCTAAGACCTAAGTGTGGAGTTACAAAAAAATTAGTAAGACCAAGGATGAGCATACAAATAGTAGCCTACTAAAAGCTTTAGTAGACAAATAAACAAACAAGGACTGATTGAGATGATTTTAACATATAAACAAAAGGCAAAAGGAAAGGGAGGGGGGGGGGGGGGGGGGGGGGGGGGGGGGGGGTTGGGTTGGAAAACTTATAAGATGTGCAAAAGGGTTTTAAGCTCTAGGGATAAAGAGAAGTGGGAGATCAAAAATTACCTAAAAAAGGCTTGTTAGACCATGGAGTTATAAAGAACATCCCTTCAAATAGGGTTAAATTGGAATGAATTCTCCAATGTGGATAAAATTAAATGACAATTGAGTAGTTTTCTTGTAACTAGAACCAAACAATGCTAAATCAAATTATAATTACCTCCCAATAAATAGTAGTTGTTAACCTCATATAATGATTTGTTTTAAGGATATGCATAGTGAAGTATAGTAGAAATTATTTTAATAGTGTTGCCTTTTCTTGTTTTCTTATCACAAACAAACCATATGTGTATTTATCCACATCTGAAGAGAGAAAACCTCACATATATGAACCAAAG
Source organism: Sextonia rubra (assembly GCA_037013555.1). NCBI lineage: Eukaryota > Viridiplantae > Streptophyta > Magnoliopsida > Laurales > Lauraceae > Sextonia > Sextonia rubra. The sequence goes on along the minus strand of JASUAD010000006.1, from coordinate 52,554,803 downwards.
TAGAAAGATAGAAAAGATGAATCTATCTTAATCTTATTATAGAGTCTTATTGTAGAATTCACCAAGCGATCTCATATTAATAGGATGATGCTATAATGATAATGACGATGATATGATCACTTTCATAAGAATCTAATCAACCACTTTGGGCTCATTCATTTGATAGTATTAAGCCAAATGCTAGTATTTTGTTGGATGTCTAGCAATTAATGGCTATTAATTTAGAATTATATGAAGTTTAATTCAAAGGCTAGTATAAGTCTGATCAGTGTCAAATTGGGATGGATGTTAATTTTTATGAAGTCTCAAATTTTCTTTCAATAAATTTGAGATTGCATTAAAGCCTAGTTTCGGATCCACATGTGCTAATGGGCTTTAAATGGGCAACTCAGATCTCGTACTGTGTAAATAGGCTCACCTAAACACACAGGCCGGTCAAACCCATTGACAAACCTTTGAGTGAGTCAGTATAAAATTTAAAATAAATGGCGGAGGGCTAACAAAAGGAGTAGTTCGATCTATTATCATAATCATATCCCTTGGAGAGATCTCATTTTCTATGTCTGTCTATTGCCCTATTTTGATACTCATTTTTATGGTTGATTAGCAATAATTTTAATTTAAATGTTACATACTTTTTTATTGAATCTAAACCGTTAATCTACCTTAAGTTTCTATGGATGGTTTGCCAATGGTGTGACATTGTTTCTAATTCTCTCATTTTTCATTGAATCTAAACCGTTAATCTACCTGAATTTTTTATGGATGGTTTGCCAATGGTGTGACATTGTTTCTAATTCTCTCTTTCTTTTTTTATTTCCCCTAAAACAAAATGGACTTCTCAGATTGTTTTGATTTGCAAAATGCATATTTGGCTAAGTAGAACTACCTCAACTAATTAGATGATCATGTCATGTACCACTATCCAACTGTCCATTTTGACTGTCTACTTGATGAATGACCCATGTGCAATCAAAGTGAAGCCCAATATTACAAAGAGGTTATTAACACAATCCTCTCTACTCTAAACATCATGTAGCTCATGTGCTAGGTACAAAATGATTTAATTCATGAGGAAATTTCTTTGGTTGTAAAAACATTTACTTTAGCTATTGTTTGTTTCTTACCCATACCAAAAATAAATGACATATTTGTGGGACCCACGATCTTAAATATGATGTTTTCAATTGGCCTCATAAGCATGTTATATGGCATTTGTTTCTTAAAGTTATACATAAGGTTGAAGTTAATATTTTTGCCAATGCAACATATTCTGTTTTATGTGTTCTTATCTTACTGGGACATGTCATATAAAAGTCATCAAAACACAACTATTTTTTTTTATTTTAAAAGATAATGATATCACTTATTTTGCTTGATTAATAAAGTGTAAGCTAAAGTGGCATGTTCTGCCTTGGTTTTCATTTGGTAGTTTCTTATTCATATTAGAAACATATGGTATATTTGAGAGACCCACAACCCACTGAAAATAATGGTTTTTTGAATAAGCTCCCAAGTGTGTCATGTAGCCATTATTACCAAAGTAGAGATAAGTTTGAATTCAATGTCTTGGCTAACCCAACTTATTCTCTTTTCTATGTTCTTATCTTTTCATGCCAGTTCACATAGAGGACAACAGTGCATTACTATTTTTAGATTTTAAAAGATAGCAACATCTTTTATTCCGACCAAACAATTAAAACTGAAGGCTAAGGTAGCACGTGATAGCAATATCTTTTACTTTGGCCAAACAATTAAAACTGAAGGCTAAGGTGGCACGTTCTGCCTCTAGTTTTTAGTTTAGTTGTTTCTTACACAAACTAGATCCATGTGACATATATGTGGGACTTACGATCAGCTAAATATGAAGCTTTTTAAATGGGTTTGACAAGTGTTATTAGTCTTTGTCAAAGTTGAGATAAGTTTGAAATTAATATACTAGCCAATCCATCCTATTCTCTTTTTTTTGTTCTTATCTTATTGTGTCAATTCAAGTGTAAGATATCGAATCACTACTATTTTTAGATTTTACAATATAACAATATCTCTTACTTTTACCAAGTTGTTGACCACGTAGGCAAGGTAACATGTTCTACCTTTGGTGTTTGTTTTGGTTGTTTTTTATCTATACGAGAGATACGTGACATGTATGTGGGACCCCCCATCGAATATGATGCTTTTTAATGGGCTCCACAGTGTATAATGTGGCTCTTCTTAATAAAGTTGAGATAAGTTTGAATTTAATGAACTGGCTAATCTAGCGTATTATCTTTTCAGTGTTCTTATCTTTCCGTGCCATTTCACATAGAGGACAATAACTTACCGTTATTTTAAAATTTAAAAGATAACAATATCTGTTATTTTGGCCAAGTAATTAACAAAGTATAGGCTTAGGTGGCACGATTTGTCCCCAGTTTTTATTTATGTTATTTTTTACATACACTAGAGATATGTAACATATATGTGGGACCCACGATCAATCGGATGTTGTTTTAATGTACTCTACAAGTGTGTCATGCAACCATTGTTTACCAAAGTCTCAATATGCTGGTCAATCCAACATATTTTCTTTTTTGTGTTCTTATTTTACTATGTTAATTTAAGTGTAAGACATGAAATCACTATTATTTTTAAATTTCATAATATAACAATATCTCTTACTTTGACCAAGTTGTTAACAGAGTGTAGGCTAAAGTAGCATGTTCTACCTTTGGGGTTTGTTTTTGATTGTTTCTAACTTGTACAAGAGACTATGAGATGTATGTGGGACCTATTACCCCCTGAATGTGATGCTTTTTAATGGGCTCCACATTGTGTTATGTGGCTTTTTTTTAATAAAGTTGAGATAAGTTTGAATTGTAATATGCTGGCTAATCCAGTTTATTCTCTTTCTAGTGTTCTTATCTTTTCGTGCCATCTCAAATGGAAGACAATAACTCACTACAATTTTGGATTTCAAAAGATAACAATATCTCTTCTTTTGCAAAATAATTAACAAAGCATAAGCTAAGGTGACATGTTTTGCCTCTAGTTTTTATTTTAATTGTTTCTTACCTACACTAGAAATATGTGACATATTCGTGGGATCCACAATCAACCAAATATGATGTCATTTTAACGTACTCTACAAGTGTGTCATGTAGCCATTGTTTACCAAAGTTGAGATAAGTTTGAAATTAATATGCCGGCCAATCTAATCGATTTTCTTTTTTGTGTTTTAATCTTATTGTGTCAATTTAAGTGTACGACATCGAATCCTATTATTTTTAGATTTTATAATATAATAATATCTCTTACTTTGGCCAAGTGGTTGACAGAGTGTAGGCTAAAGTAGCAAGTTCTATTTTTGGTGTTTGTTTTAGTTGTTTCTTACCCGTACGAGAGACATGTGATATGTATGTAAGACCCATGACCCACCGAATATGATGCTTTTTACTGGGCTCCACAGTGTATCATGAGGCCTTTTTTATACCAAAGTTGAGATAAGTTTGAATTTTACGTGCTGACTAATCTAGTTTATTCTCTATTTTGTTGCTTTTTTTCCATGCCATTTCAAATTGAGGACAATTCACTACTATTTTAGATTTTGGAAGATAACAATATCTCTTATTTTGGCCAAGTAATTAAAAAAGTATAGGTTAGGGTGGCACGTTTTGCCTCTAGTTTTTATTTTGGTTGTTTTTTAGCTACATTAGAGATATGTAACATATACGTGGGACCTACGATCAACCAAGTATGATATTTTTTTAATGTACTCTATAAGTGTGTTATGTAGCCATTGTTTACCTAAGTTGAGATAAGTTTGAAATAAATATGCTAGCCAATCCAATCTATCCTCCTTTTTCTCTTCTTATCTTATTGTGTTAATTCAAGTGTAAGACATTGAATCACTATATATTTTTAGATTTTACAATATAACAATATCTTCTACTTTGACTAAGTTGTTGAAAGTGTATAGGTTAAGGTAGCACGTTCTACCTTTGGTGTTTATTTTGGTTGTTTCTTACCTGTACGAGAGACATGTGACTTGTATGTGTGACCCATGAGCCACTGAATATAATGATTTTTAATGGGCTCCACAGTGTGTCAGGTTGCCTTTTTTTTTTAAACCAAAGTTGAGATAAGTTTGAATTTAATATGCTGGCTAACCCAACTTATTCTCTTTTCAGTGTTCTTATCTTTCCGTGCCACATTTTACATGAAAGACAACAACTTACTACTGTTTTAGATTTTAAAAGATAAAATATCTCTTATTTTGGCCAACTAATTAACAAATTGTAGGCTAAGGTGGCAAGTTCTGCCTCTAGTTTTTATTTTGTTTGTTTTTTATTTACACTCGAGATATGTGACATATACATAGGACCTATGATCAACTGAATATGATGTTTTTTAAATGACCTACGATTAACTGAATATGATGTTTTTTAAATGTACTCTATATATGTTTTATGTAGCTATTGTTCACTAAAGTTGAGATAAGTTTGAAATTCATATGCTAGCCAATCCAACCCCATTATCTTTTTTGTGTTATTATCTTATTGCGTTATTTCAAGTGTAAGACATCGCGACATTACTATGTAAGACAATGCATCACTACTATGTTTAGATTTTACAACATAATAATATCTCTTATTTTGGTCATGTTGTTGATAGAGTGCAAGCTAAGGTAATATGTTCTACCTTTGGTGTTTGAAATGTGACATGTACGTGGGACTTATGATGCTTTTTCAATGGGCTCTACAGTGTAATGTGGCCCTTTTTAGTAAAGTTGAGATAAGTTTGAATTTAATGTGCTGGCTAATCCTACTTATTCTCTTTTCAGTGTTTTTATTATTCCGTGCCATTTCATTTAGAGGACAACAATTCACTACTATTTTAGATTTTAAAACATAGCAATTTCTCTTATTTTGGCTACATAATTAATAAAGTGCAAGCTAAGATAGCACGTTCTATCTCCGGCTTTCAATTTGGTTGTTTCTTACTAACACTAGAGATTTGTGACATTTACATGGGACTTATGATCAATTGAATATGATATTTTTTTAACGTACTTTAGAATTGTGTTATGTAGCCATTGTTTACCTAAGTTGAAATAAGTCTGAAATTAATATGCTGGTCAATCCAACCTATTCTCTTTTTTGTGTTCTTATCTTATTGTGTCAATTCAAGTGTAAGACATCGAATCACTATTATTTTTAGATTTTACAATATAACAATATATCTTACTTTAGCCAAATTGTTGACAGCGTATAAGCTAAGGTAGCACATTCTACCTTTGTGCTTATTTTGGTTGGTTCTTGTCTGTACGAGAGATATTTGACATGTATGTAAGACTTATGAACCACCGAATATAATCCTTTTTAATGGACTTCACAGTGTGTCATGTGGCTTTTTTTTTTATAAACCGAAGTTGAGATAAGTTTGAATTTAACGTGCTAGCTAATCCAATTTATTCTCTTTTCAGTATTATTATCTTTCCTTGCCGTTTCACATAGAGGATAATACTATTTTAGATTTTAAAAGATAAAAATATCTCTTATTTTAGCAAAATAATTAAAAAAGTGTAGGCTAAGGTGGCACGTTCTGCCTCTAGTTATTTTGGTTGTTTCTTACTTATACTAGAGAAATGTGACATGCGTGGGACCCACGATCAACCGAATATGATGTTTTTTATATGTATTTTATGAGTGTATTTTGTAGCCATTATTTATCAAAGTTGAGATAAGTTTGAAATTAATAAGCCTGTTAGTCTAACCTATTTTCTTTTTTGTATTCTTGTCTTATTGTATCAATTTAAATGTAAGAAATCTAAATCACTATTATGTTTAGATTTTACAATATAACAATATCTTTATTTTGGCCAAATAAATATCAAAGGGTAGGCTAAGGTGGCATGTTCCGCTTTTGATTTGTATTTTGGTTTTTTCTTACCCACACTAGAGACATGTGAGATATGTGACACCTATGATCAACCAAATATAGTGCTTTTTTAATGGGATCTACAAGTGTGTCATTTGAACTTTGTTTACCAAAGTTGAGATAAGTTGGAAATTAATAAGGTGTCAAACCAACCTATTTATTTTTTGTTTTCTCACCTTATTGTATCAATTCAAGTGTACTACATTGAATCACTATCATTTTTAGATTTTATAATATAATAATATTTTATTTTGGCGAAGTTGTCGACAAAGTGTTGGTTAAGGAAGCACATTCTACTTTTGGATTTTGTTTTGGTTGTTTCTTTCCCGTGCTAAAAACATATGACATGTATTGGGACCCATGACCCACTAAATATGATGCTTTTTCAATAAGCTCCACAATGTGTCATGAGACCTTTGCTACCAAAGTTGAGATAAGGTTGAATTTAATGTGCTTGCTAATCCATCATATTCTCTTTTTAGTGTTTTTATCCTTCCTTGCCATTTCACATGAAGGACAATAACTCACTATTATTTTTTATTTTAAAAGATAGCAATATCTCTTATTTTGGTTTAGTAATTAACAAAGTATAGGCTAAGGTGGCACGTCTGCCTTTGGTTTTTATTTTGGTTAGTTTTTACTATTATTAGAGACATGTGATTATGTGAGACCCAATATCAACCATATATAATGCGTTTTTAATGGGTCCTCTAAGTGTCGTTGGCCTATCTTTTATTAACAAAGTTGAGACAAGTTTGAAATAAGTATGCTACCAAATCCAACATATTCTCTTTTTTGTTTTTTTATCTTATTATATCAATTCAAGTATAATACATCGAATCATTATTATTATTTTTATTTTACAATATAACAATATCTCTTATTTTGGCCAAGTTGTCAATAGAGTGTGGGTTAAAGAAGCATGTACTACCTCTGGATTTTGTTTTGGTTGTTTATTTTCCATATTAGAGACATATGACATGTATGTGGGACTCATGACCCACCAAATATCATGTTTTTTCAATGAGCTTCATAGTGTGTAATGTGACATTTGTTACCAAAGTTGAGAAAAATCTGAATTTCCTAGCAATTTAGCTTGTTCTTTTTTTAGTGTTCTTAGCTTTTTATGCCATTTTGGATGGAGGACAACAACTCACTACTATTTTAGATTTTGAAAGATAGCAATATCTCTTATTTTGGCTAAGTAATTAACAAAGTGTACACTAAGGTGGCACGCTCTACTTTTAGTTTTTATTTTGGCTATTTCTTAATTAAAGACATGTGACAAATACGTGAGACCCATGGTCAATCAAATATGATATTTTTTAATCTACTCTACAAGTGTATTATATAGCCTTTGTTTACTAAAGTTGATATAAATCTAAAAGTAATATGCTTGCAAATCCAACTGATTCTCTTTTTTGTGTTCTTATCTTATTGTGTCATTTCAAGGGTGAGACGTTAAATCATTCTTATTTTTAGATTTTACAATATAACAATATCTCTTATTTTGGCCAAGTTGTTGCTAGAGTGTAGGCTAATGTAACACATTCTCTTATTTTGTCCAAGTTGTTATTAGAGTGTAGGCTAATGCAGCATATTCTTACTCTATTTTTTTCTTTTGGTTGTTTATTACCCTTACTAGAGACAAATGACATGTATGTGGGAGCCATAATCCACCGATTATGATGCTTTTTTAATGGGCCCCGTTGTGTGTTATGTGGCCTTTTAATGGGCCCCATAGTGTGTCATGTGGCCTTTGTTACCAAAGTTGAAATAAGTTTGAATTAAATGTGCTTGTTAATCCAACTTATTTTCTTTTCTGTGTTTTTATCTTACTGTGCTATTTCACAAGGAGTACAACAATACACTACTATTTTAGATTTTAAAAGATAGCAATATCTCTTATTGTAGCAAAGTGATTAACAAAGTATAGGCTATGGTATCACATTCTGTCTTTGGTTTTTATTTTTTTTTGTCACTTACCCAATCCAACCTATTCTCTTTTTTATGTTCTTATCTTATTGTGCCATTTCAAGTGTAATACATGGAATCACTATTATTTTTTAATTTTACAAAACAAATCTCTTATTTTGGCTTAGCTATTGGCAAAGTGGTGGCTAAGGTAGCACGTTCTACCTCTAGTTTTTGTTTTAGTTGTTTTTTTTTATCAATACTAGAGACACCTGAATGTTTGTGGGTTCCACGACCCAGTGAATATGATGGTTTTTTATGGCCCCACAATGTATCATGTGGCCTTTTTTTTTTTTTTTTTACTAAAGTTGAGATAAGTTTGAATTAAATGTGCTGGCTAATCCAGTTTATTCTCTTTTTTATGTTTTGATTTTGTAGTGCCATTTCACATGGAGGACATCAAATTACTAATATTTTTAGATTTTAAAAGATAGCAATATCTCTTCTTTTGGCAAATTAATTAACAGAGTGTAGGCTAAGGTGACACGTTTTGCCTTTGATTTTTATTTTAGTCGTTTCTTACCCATACTAGTGACATGTGGTGTATTTATGAGACCCACGCCTGCCAAACATGATGGATTTTTGAATGGGCTGTCAATTGTGTCATGTGATCTTTATTTACCAAAGTTGAGTGAAGCTTGAAATTAATATGTTGGCCAATATTCTCTTCTTTTTTTTCTTTTTATCTTACCATTTCATTTCACATAGAAGACATCAAGTCACCATTATTTTTAGCTTTTAAAAGATGGCAATAATTTTTATTTTAACCAAATTGTTAATGAAGTGCAGTCTAAGGTGGCATGTTCTTCCCTTGGTTGTGGCTGTTTCTTAACATTTTGGTGTACCCGTAGGACCTATGACTCGCCAATCTGATAGGCCTTTAATGGGCCCCAAGTGTGTCATGTGGTCTTTGTTTACCAAAGTTAAGCTTGAAATTAATATGTTGGCCATGCAACTTATTTATTTTTTTGTGTTTTTATCTTACCGTTCCATTTCACATGGATGACTTTAAATCACAACTATTTTTAGATTTTAAAAGATAACAATATCCTTTATTTTGGCCAAGTTGTTAACAAGTATAGTCTAGGGTGACACATTTTTCACCTGATTATTTATTTATTTTTTTCTTACTCCTACTAGAGACATGTGGTGTATCTGTGGGATCCATAATCCACTGAACATGATTGGTTTTCGAATAGGCCTCCAAATGTTTCATGTGGCATTTATTTACCAGAGTTGTGATAAGCTTGAAATTATTATGTTGGTCAATCCAAAAAATTCTCTTTTTTTTGTGTTTTTTTCTTACCATTCCATTTTGCAATGAAGATATCAAATCACAACTCTTTTTAGATTTTAAAAGATAGCAATCTCTCTTATTTTGACCAAGTTAACAGAGTGTAGTCTAAAGTGGTGCTTTCTTCCCCTGGTTTTGGATTTGGTTGTTTCTTAAAGACATGTGGTGTATCCATGGGACCTATGACCCACCGGAAATGATGGGTTTTTTAATGGGCCCCAAGTGTGTCATGTAACCTTTATTTACCAAAGTTGAGATAAGCTTGAAGTTAATATGCTAGCCACTTAACATGATGAGTTTTTTAATGGGCACCCAAGTGTGATATGTGGCATTTGTTCACCAAAATTGAGATAAGCTTGAAGTTAATATATTGGCCAAGCCAACTTATTCTCTTCTATGTGTTCCTATCTTACCATTTCATTTCACATGGAAGAAATCAAATCACTACTATTTTTATTATTTTAAAAGATGACAATATATATTTTTTATTTTGTCCAAGTTATTAACAAAGTGTAGTCTAAGGTGGCACATGCTTCCCCCCTTTTCTTGTTTTGGTTGTTTCTTACCCATATTAGAGACATGTAGTGTATCCATGGGACCCATGGCCCATTAATGGGCCAATCCAAATTATTTGCTTAGTTTGTGCTTTTGTCTTACTATGTTATTTCAAATGGAAGGTATTAATGACTATTGTTTTTAAAATTTAAAAGGCATTAATATCGCAAGTAGTTAACGGAGTGCGCACACCCCCCCCCCCCCCCCCCCCCCCCCCCCCCCCACAATTCTCCTATTGGTAGCAGAAGCTGTCCATAGTTTTTTTTTTTTTTTTAATGAAAGTTCCACTCATGGCTTTCTTCTTGATGTTCTTTTATTATTGTGTCATGCCACAAGAAAGATAACTAATCACTATTATTTTGAGATCTTAAGGATAGCAAGATCTCCTATTTCAAGTAGTTAAGGAAGCATTGGCTAAGGTTGCAGGTTGTTACCCATGGTATTTTATTTTGGTGGAAGTCTCACATGGTTTTCTTTATGCTCATTTTCTTCTTTGCGTCCTTTTGATATTGTCTACTATTTTAGATTTTATAGGATAATATCTCTTATTTTGGCACAAGTAGATACCACATGAGTGTAGGCTGATATAACATGTTCTTCCCATGGTTTTCTTTTGGTACAAGTTGCATACATGGTTTTCTTTTGTTAAAATTTCCTCATATGGTTTATTTATATTCATTTTCTTATTTATGCTTTTTTAATGTTGCGTGATGTCACACGGAAGGATAAAATCTCTATTAATGTTAGATTTTGAAGGATAAACATATCTCCTGCTTTGGTACAATGTTAAAAGAATGCAATCTTGAGGTAATAGGTTTTGCCCATGGTTTTTATTTTATAGATTTTGAAATATAACAACATTTCCTATTATGGCTGAAGTAGTTAATGGAGGGCATACTATCATATTGGGTTATTCCTATGTTTTTTGCTTTTTGTATTGTCACACTTATTTTTAGGAAGTTAAAATCTCTTTCTAGTCCATACACCTTTTGCTTATTTGGTGTTGCCCATTTTATAGGAAAAAAATCAATGAAAGTAGGTGATTTTTCTCACAGGAGAAGAAAGGGAGTTCAACCTCTCCCCCCTCCCTTTGATTGTTGATAGATATCTAATGAACAACTCTCTTTTATTAATGAGCTTCACAAGCATGATGTATGTTGTCTATTTAAAAATGCCATTAGAAAAAGGAAGGAAATTGAACTTAGTATAAAATTTCACTCATGTCTTCTTGTGTTAAACTTACAAATTATATGGGGATGTTACAAAAAAAATTATCCTTAAATTCAAATTAAACGAATTTATTAACAAATATATAAAATCCTCTAATTGGGGGTCATACATTTTTTAACTAATTTGCCCCTAATGCCCCTAATGATATCATTAGGCTAATGTTAACCCCATGGATCCTCTTTTTCTTTTCTGCTTTCTACATATCTTACCAACCTTCTGGTTGTCATAGTTCCATTTCCTTATAAAAAAGGTAAGCTACTGTTTCCACTTGTCTAGAGTCATCTTCCTCCTTTTGTTAGTCTTTTCGTCATTCCCCTTTGCAAATTAGCCGGTTGCAGTTGTTCTTCATTGCCACTTCTTTTCGAAAATCACAACTGAAGGAAATGTTAATGAGATGAGCTTTCAGAAGTCCTCTATAAATGTGGTTGTCTTGAGGTTGGATTTTAAGTGTTTTTACTATCTTGGATTTATGTAGAAGAAGCTATCTTGTTTTTGCTTGCGGTTTTTTGTGCCAATCTATCTTTTATGTGGAATATAACATTTACAGTGTGTTAATTTATTTTCACATTGTATATTTAAAAGTGGCTCTGTCAAAATTTGCATTGAGAATGAGTTCTGCAAAATCTTTTTTCGTTATCACTTTAGTGAATCTGGCAGATGGTTAATGGCTTTACATCTCTTTTTTTTTTTTTTTTAATTTTCCATGGTAATTGAGTAATGGGATTGTGAGAATTGATAAGAATATATGATTGTGAGATTTGATAAGTATACAAAAAATGTCATTCGGTGGAAGTGAGAATCCCTGTGATCGTCATTCACCCTACTAACATTGTTGTTTGGTAAAAGAGGGAAGCCCTAACGACGTTGTTCGGTTGAAAAGATGCTGTTGTTTGATGAAAGATTGTCCAAGAAGAAGATGGTCGTTCAATGACGCCCTAATGGTTTCAAGTAGAATAACTGAGAAAGCTTGTCCTAATGATATCACAAGGCGAGAAAAAAAAGTTGTGTTTCTAGGTGTTATATCTTTTTATCTAGTCGGAGCGAATGTGTCTTTTCATCGTGTACAACACCTAAATTCAATTTTTTTTTCAAATATTTCTTAATTAATTCATCTAATCCAAGTTTAGCAGAATTTTTTTTCATAAAAATCCCATAATAAATTCAATAGCTTAATTGCTAAGTGGGAAAAAATGGGAGAAAGGATTGTTTTCTCATCGAAATGCTTCCTCTCGTTATCACTATCTCAAACGGTTTCTAAATGCTGATTTCCAAAATTAACATTGGGTTCCTATGTCCAGACACTGAACACTCCACCATCGCCATTGGAAAATCACTACGTCCAATGCCCTTCTACATTACGGTTAGTATTAGAGCCACTAATATTGTCTTTGTCCTCTCATGATTTTCAACAGATCCAATTAAAATTTACTTGTATTGTTGAAAAGAGTTTGAGGTATAGAAAGTAATAATATAAATATCTGTTTAATTTAAAAGACATTTGTATAACCATATATTAGGAGGGTATTCATTTTGAAAGGCTTGCTTTTCCAATAGGTGAGCCCTATTGTAAGGCTCCGCTCCTTCAACTTCAAATTTCTCTGAGTCAAAATCTCCTAGGATCAAAACTCTATATTGAGGGTTGAGTCCAAATCTCATACTGTAGCACATACCGCAATCTCCACATAGAAATAATTCTGACTATTGAAGATGAATCTCATCCACTCAAGGGATATATGTGAAAAATTTAGCTCAATAGGAGTGGGTACCATTTTCTAATTGAGCACATGCCAACAATGTGATTAACAGCACATCAACACCAGTCACATTTTCAATCACTGTTCAATCTTTTGGGGGGACCCACTCATATCAAAGTGAAAAATGAGGACATGTCACTGGAGGGGATGAGATTCATCTTAAATGATCCAAACTATCTTTATGCGGCCCCACAATGGTTATCTTGCTTGTGTTGCACAATGCCCATGTAATAGTTGCGATGCCCGATCAATTCGTACTCATTGTGGCGTAAATCCATGTAAGAGGGTTTGTGCATGCAAAGGTGGTCATCACTCCCCACAGGATCATTTCTCTTTTATTTTTCAAAGAATTTCTTAACAAAAATCCAAAATATTGAGGATTTTACCTAGTAAAAACCCTTATACTCATTGAATACCAAAAAGGTCTTCAGATTTTAGTATAGACCACATAGGTCCTCCTGCCACTTTTTCACCCTTCCTTTTTTTCCTATTTTTTGTGTGAGTGGCGATATCACTATTGATTTATATATAAGTTGGGATACCATCTTTTGTGAGCCCGTAAAGCGGTGATATCACCACTAATTTTTATACGCAAGTGGGAATATCCTTGTTTAGTCATTCACAAGTGGGCAGGGGATATTTTTGCCCATTAAAATTAAAGTACTCAGTTAAGAAGGGATATCTTTGCCTAACTTAAGTGTTTTGGCTAAGTTGGGTGGGGAATATCAGGAGTGATGCTATGTCGTTTCCTTTCCCTCTCAATCTTTACCCATGGCTCTCACACAATTTGTAAGGGGTCGTTTGTTAATTTCATATGTGATATGAAAATGATTTACATATGTAAATGACTCACATGTGAGTCATTTACATATGCAAATAACTTATATGTAAAATACATTTTTTTTTGTTATTTTCATAGTCTTTCAAATGTGAATCTTAATTACACTAATGGTTGATATGTATTTTAAAAAATATCTCAAGATCCATGTTGAATCAACACTTGAAATTTGATCTTGTAGTTGAAAGTGACCTTTTGAACAAGATTAACAGTTTGGATCATGAAAATGGGGCCCACAAAATCCTAGAAATTAAGGTCAACAGCCTGAATTGTTTCATAAATATCTCACAACGCAAGATGATCCAACGGTTGAAATTTTGTACCATGGCCGTTATCATCATTTCAAACATTTTGGACGGTTCAGATATTGCATTTGCAGCATACACGATGCAAAAATTAAAAAAAAAAGGGATTGGTAGTATGCATTTAGTGGCTGAAATGTTCTTTTTAAGATATCTCAAAATCTATGATGAATGAAGATTTGAAATTTGGTTTTTTAGTTGAAAATGGCATTTTGAATGAGATTAACGGTTCGGATTGTCATAACAAGGCCCACAAAATCCCAGAATTGAAGATCAATAGCTTGATTTGTGTCATAAAGATCTCATAATGTAAGATGATCCAACGGCTGATTTTTTGCATCATAGCCGTTTTTGACATTCCAAATAACTTGGATAGTTCTGATCATGATTTTTTGTGGCCAAAAAAATAAAAAATAAAAAATAAAAAACGTGTTGGGTGTGAAGCACTGTTCATGCCCTATACCAGTGCTTTTTGTGTGCTAGATGGAAATCCTTTTCACACCTGTTGAGGTGTGAAAAGTTTCAACTAATTTTGCATTCTATTTACACACCAAAATCATATGGCATTTACACACTATATGCGTAAAACCGTAAAAACAAATATGAATGTGTGAAACCATTTCACATGAGTAATGTTTATATATGTAAATGGCAAAAAACAAACAACCCCTAAGGGTTTGAAAAGTTTTAAGTAAATGAAAATTCCATTTGTCAGGAAATCTGCACTACAAATTCATTATCAAGTCAGATAGACAATTTTGACTTGGTGCAGAAATCTTGAAACAAGAGTCCCACTTACTGGAGTTTGCAGGGTCCACAATAGGTAAATTGAACCATGGAATTATATGAGGCAAGAACAATATGCTACAAAAATGACCTGCCTGTTTGGTGATCTCAAAGATGAATATGAAGCGCCTTTGGTAGTGATTATTTATAAAAAAGAATAATGCCCTCACATGTGAAGGGCAGCAGCAGGGCCCAATTGGTGTTAGCCATGGTTGAAGGAGAAAGAGGGAAGAGGAAGAGGCAAAGAGGAAAGAAGGAGAAATAGGGAGGGAAGACAAGTTACTCGGGAATCACCTTATGGTGATGAGCGCCTGCCTTTGATGGAGGAGGTCAACGGTGTAAGATGAAAGAAGGAAGAAGGAGAGGACGAAGGAACACGAGAAAATCTTGTGGACGAGGAAGAAGTAAACTCACGGAAAAATAGAGGATAAAAAAGAAAGGTCGTAAAAGAGAAGAAATTTGGATGTGTTTTAAAGAGAAAGAGAGGTCGAAAATTAAAAAAAAAAAAAAAGGCCTCTAGGACTACCTATTAGGGATAAGTGTATTTTATATCCTTTTAAGTCTCCACTCGGTCTAAAAGAATTTTTTTGATAAAATCCTTTAATATATATTATTTACAAAAAAATACGCACAACAAATGTAGATACATCCCCAACTTAAAAAAAAAAAAAAAATCAAAGTCGTCCACTAAGTGGGCCCACATGCATCTCAATTCTTGACCGTTAGTAGTTTTTATGCGCGCATGTCTGACGATCGCTCAACGGATATATATATATAAAATAAGAAGGCGCGAGAGACAGAGCCCTCTCCATCTCTTCCTCTCTCCGATGTCTAGGAAAATTCCCAAAACGAATCAAAACCCTTGAGGGAGAGGGAGAGAGAGAGAGAGAGAGAGAGGGTTCTTGATTTGGATTCTCTTCACTCTTCTTCTCTCTTTTTTCAGTTTGCGATTCCTCATTCATGGAGAAATCATCACCTTTCTTGTTGTTCTTCAAAATCATCGGGGGTTTAGGGTCTTGTTCGCCAATTTGGGTGTCATAGTTCTTACAGTACTACTGGATTTTTAGTACAGTTTTCAATTAAGTACAATCCGTGTGTACACTCCCACATTGTAAAAGTTTGAATCCAGGGAGTGCTGCATTTGTTCCTTTAGAAATCATGATATGCAAAATCATATAGCCTGGTTTATTTACTAAATTGACTCTGAACTGTTGCAATTGGCAGTTTCTGACATTTACTGAAATGTGATATTGATTGCTTTGTATGTTTTTGTGCTTTTAGAAATTTGTGTATCACCATAAATGTCTGTCTGAATGCAGCCAAAACCATACCCCCCTCGTTAGTATTAATACTTATGTTTTTGCCTCTGAACTATTGTTGAGGTATAATCATGTCCTTATTAGTGCAAAAACTGAATTTAGATTACATCTAGGTGGTCTTCTTCTCTGAAAGCACCAGCTTTTGGTTACGTTGTGGTGCTGCATGTTATTTCCTGTTAGGCAATCTATACTTGCATGTTGAAATAAGTTACTGACATGTATGTTTTTCTTCTTTTTTCTCTTTTTAAATTGAGCAGCATATTGTCAGGTCTTGAACTGACTGGGTCGATGGGGTCTCAGTTTGAGCTCGACATCTGTGACCTACTTGTGAGGCTTGATTTTCATTAGTTATCATGTTCATACCTTTCATTCTTCTCCTGATTATTTTTTTAGCTAAAAGATCCTTTTTTTCCCCATTTGTCATTGTACAGTGATATGAGTCAGAACAAAATTTCATGGTTATATGAGTACGAACATGTAGGATCTTATGCACCAATTGAGCTACCATTCCTACCAAAACCAATTGGTGATAGTAGAGATACAACTCAATGTTTTAAGGCATTCGACATCGTACCCGCGGGTCTGTTTTTAGAATGGTTGTATGGAGCGGCATTGTGACACGCCTTTGTCTAACAATCCCCCCCTCACGATGGCGCTTCTGCGACTCGAACCCTTGACCTGAAGATCTGATACCACTTGTAGGATTTTATGCACCCATTGAGCTACCATTTTACCAAAATCAATTGGTGATAATAGATGTACAACTCAATGTTTTAAGGCATTCGACATCGCACCTGCGGGTCTGCTTTTAGAGGGGTCGTAGGGAGCGGCATTGTGACACGCCTCTGCCTAACAAAACACTTTAGGGGTGATATACCAAACCAGCTTCCACCAAAACTATTTGTTCTTTTTGCTAATATGTGCCTGAGGTGTGGTTTTTTTATTGAAAATGGGGTATGCCCCATTGGGACCTTCAGATAAAAGGACCATTTCTGTCTATTAATTTTGCGAAATTGAAAGAATAACTTATCTTTCATAAAAAAAAAACTAATTTAATTCTAAGTTTCCATTCTCTTACACGATCACAAATGTGCTACAGCTAGATAGACTAGAATAGATTTAATGCATGCATAAATGGATATGGTGGACTTGCTACAAAATTATATGCATTTGGCTTGTATAATATAATTATCCACCTTAGTGTTAGCTCCATATGCTGCTACACTGTCTTTTATGACCAATTGCAAACTCAAACCCATATAATGAAACTGAAATTTGAATGCCTGAAGTATTCGATACTGTAATACTATGAGATCTACGCGCAGAGTGTGCTTTAATCAATATCTAAGATGGCAAGTTTTGAATGCCTGTAAGTTGTGCCTTTGGCCTTTTGTTATGTATATATTCCATTTCTTTCATTATCCAACAAGAAATTTGTCGATGAATGCAGAAGTGTTGCTCATAATCAGCTTAGTGGTCGCTGGTCAGTTGGGTGACTGTGTTTGGAGAGCTCCCAAGACTTCTTAAGCTGCAAGTAAGCAACAACATTTGAGATATATTAGTTACTTGTCTAGTAGAGTACCACTTGGGTCTACTCTTGAGAAGGGCTATTACTCTGTATTTTATAATGATGATGATGCTGTTTGCATTGGTTTTGATGATGATACTGTTTACTGCTTTTGTCCCTTATTTTGTACATTCTACTCATTGTTAACTCCTGAATTGATATTCATGGATCTTTCATTCAACAATCTGACTGGTAAGGTCCCAACAGTTTTGAATTACTTTCAAGTCTTTGCACTTTGTAAGAAACAAGCATAAATCACTGGATAAACCAATTTTTTTAATGCCTTTTCTCCTAAAAGTTTTTATTTCTTCTCCTGCAGGTGCTTGTAGAATAATCAGTTTACAATATTCTTGCACTGCTTCCCCTTGATGACCTGAGGTTGCCCATAATTATAATTCATTTGATCTATTTTATCTATTCAAAAGAAGTTGGCGGATGAAAAACTAAATATGGTTTGTGTTTAGCCTACCATAATTTATCCCATTTATCTTTATTTTTAGAACATTTCTATATACGTTGTATTGTAAAATTGATAAGAATGACTTGAATTTAAACATACACTTCCTGTGAAGACTTGGCGTTCTCTTTATGTTTTGTGAGAAGTAGATTTGTTAATTGTTACACATGGTGCTAGTTTTTAAATTTTTTTATTGAAATTATAATTTGTACTATCCTAAAAGGAAATTTTACTCATGATCTCTGGTTTCTTCAATTGAAATTGTTAAATGGCTTATTTAACTAACCTAAAACAATGATTAAGTGTTGTGCTGACAGGAATGTTGCAAACAATAAGTTTACCGGCCGATACCAGAATAGTTAAAGAATATAAAAAGAATCCAGTGAGTTTATTCTCAACTGATTGTTTTTTAGTCATAGACGATTAGAAGCCAGATTGGTTGTAAGATTTGAATAATGCAATTGTTTCTTGTAAGGACCAAAGGTAATTCTTGGTCAACAGGGCATGCCCCTCCTACTCCAGGTAAGCCTCATTGTTCGCAGAGTGTAAGTAACAAGAGTGAAAGTAAAGACCGCAGTAGCAACGCATCCAAGACTGGAAAGGAAATTCTTGGTCAACAGGGCATGGGCCTCCTACTCCAGGTAAGCCTCATGGTTCGCAGAGTGAAAGTAAAGACCGCAGTAGCAACGCATCCAAGACTGGAAAGGATGAAGAAATCTGGCTTGAGTAGAGGAGCCATTGCTGTGATAGTGATGAGCATGTTGGTTACGGCTGTTCTGTTGATAGTCGTATTTCCATGGAAATTATCATTACATTTTCTTAATGAAGAAAAACTTAAGCACCAGAGACCATTTACGCCCCTAGTTTCCCATAAAATGGAAGGTTATTCTTTTTCCTACACTTTTCCTCAGAGAACATCTCATTTCTGATGATTCCAATAGACATTAACAGTTTTACACCTTAGTTTGCCATGAATTCACTCCCTGTCTTGTAGGTTTCCTTTTAGATATTATAGTCAGTCTGTTACCTTAGATGTTAAACATGGAAATACTCACAATTATTCTCCTGATGGAATCCATATAGAAACTTTCATTGCTGCTCAATAGGAAGCCCCCAATGTGAAACCTTCACAACCCAGCCCCAGATGTCACTTTGTTTGAATGATCCTGCTTCTAACTGTGCATCTTCCTAGATCTTGTATGGTTGTATTGTACCCAATGTGCTTGAATTGTCCGGTTTTCAGGGTCTTGATGCCTGCCTGGGATCATCAGATCAAGGTGATAGAGAGGTGCTTCTGTGTGTGTGTGGCTTTTTTTTTTTTTTCTTTTTTGTTGTGGGGTTGGGGTGGTGGTGGGGTGGGGGCTGGGGTGGGGGGGATGTACTGGTTTGTGGGGACACATTCCAAGGTCTAAGACCTTTTGCAAGAAGCAAGCCTTAAAAGATAATCTCCAAAATATTCCAATAATGTGTCATGTTTACATTACCTGAACCTTTTTGTAGACATCATTGCTCAACAATATCATCATCATCATCATCAAAGCCTTATCCCAACCATGTTGGGGTCGGCTATATGAATTCTGTTTCTCATTTCATTTTATTTTGAGACAAATTTTTAGATAAGTTAAACTTCTTCAAATCTGATTTAATGACTTCCATCAACGTTTTCTTCAGCCTACCCCTACCTCTTGATGGGCCATTTACCTGGATAGTCAAACTTTTCCTTATAGGTGCCATAATTGACCTACACTCTACATGCCCAAACCGTCTTAAACGGATTTCTCTAATCTTATCCCCTATTGGTGCTACCCATAAATGTTCTCGAAAGCGTTCATTTCTAGTTTTATCTTTCTTAGTTTTACTACACATCTACCTACACATTCTTATCTCCGCCACATCCATCTTATGTATATGCATTTTTTTAATTGGCTAACATTCTACTCCATATGTCATAGTTGGTTTAACCATTATTCTGTAAAATTTGCCTTTTAATTTCGTTGGCATTCATCTGTTACAAAGCACTCCAGAAGTTAGTCTCTACTTCAGCCATCCGGCTTTTATCCTATGCTCAATATTTTCGTCAATTTCCCCATCCTTACTAATCATCGAGCCTAGATATCAAAAAGAATCTCTACGTAGTATCTCATGGGTTTCAATTTTGACAGTAGTTTTAACACTTTGTGTATGTCCATTGAAGTTGCAATCCATATATTCTATTTTTGTATGACTTATTTTAAAGCCTCTAGATTCTATGCCTTTGTCATCTCTCGAGTTTTGCATTTACATTATCTCTTGATTCATCCACCAATACTATATTATCGGCAAACAACATATACTATGGTACGTACTTCTTCTTGAATATGGGCAGTTAAATCATCTATTATCAATGCAAAAAAGTAAGAGCTTAAAGCTGATCCCTGATGCAAACTTATAGTCATAGGGAATCCATCTGTTTCTTCACATATGGTTCTCACATTTGTTACTGCTCCTTCATACATATTGTTAAAAATTTCATACACATCATTGCTCAACAATAAAGAAAAGAAAATCCTAATTAGATCCAATCCTATATAAAAAAATCCCTAAATTAAAAATTTAAATTAAACTAGGTCTTTTATCATAGTTGTTACTCATACAAGGTTACCTAAAATTAGAAATTTAAAATCAAACTAGATATCTTATCTAGGGAGTGATTATGTAAGGTTAACCATAGTGCTCAAGTAAGATCAAATAAAATATATACAAGCAAGGTCCACCTTTCAGAGATCTGATCATCCAAGTTTTGGCTTCATTCTGTTTTCCTATGGTAGTCGCGAACTCTTATCCAAATAAAGTGGTATCAACTGTTGAATTGAAGAAAAAAGTGATTAAAACACAGATTAATAATGATTTATCAATAAATTTATTCTTTGTTCACAGTGTGGCCCATAGTTTTTTGATCTCAACTATCCGATGGATGTGCAGTTTCCATCACTGAAGTTTCATGAATTTTGATTGCAATCAAGATTACGCTTACTGTTTGTTTGGTGAATTATTTAGCCACATTTTTCATGTGTGTAATCCAATGGTCAATATATCCTTTATTGACTTCAATTTTCACGCATATACTAATGCATGAGGAACGACTGAATTGATGGTTTGGATCCTTGTATGTGGTAGCCATTGTAGAGAAAACTTGATTTTATTACAAAAATTCCATCTATTAGGATCTCGTGACAAAATGTCCAGGTCAAATGATATCGAAGCAAGATAAGGTTCTTGCACAAAGTGAGGCCACCATCACTAACAAGACCTTTGCTCTAAAATATGACAAGAAGGTTTCAAACTGGATTATTCTTCTCATTAGTTTCTTTCTTTGTAGTTGCCATCCACGGTCAAAGATTGTTTTCATATACGGACTATTTTATTCTCTTGAAGTTTCAAAATAAGTGTCTGTTCTAACAGCTTTCTTCTTGTCCTGCCTATGTTTAAAAAACTGAGTTCCTAAAACTCATTTTGGTTGTACAAACTAACAAAAAATTTATTTTTTGTCCATCTTAAGTTGAGGGTTTTCCTATGGGTTCTAATTGTTACTTTGTCTCCAAGTATGTTCAGATGTTTTCTTTTAACAGTACTTATCACCAATAGTTGCTGATTGCTAACTCTACACACTGCAGAGTCTAACTCTACAGAATCATCTCCAGTCACTTCGAAGACTTTGCAGACGTCTGCTTTAATGGGGTCTTAAGCCTCCTCCCTTTAATCGACACAAATTATTTAATAATAATAATAATAATAATAATGACTTTGTAAACAGATTTTGATGCAGTACAGATAAGGCCCAAGAAATCAATTGGGCCCAGTGTCCACACATTGATCCAGGGGTCAATCTGGTCCGTTGGGTTCAGTCCACAGGCCCAATTGACTGAGAGCTACTATGGCAACTTTTATTTTTTTCCTACTTCTAATTCTTATTTCTTGTTTAATTAGGATTAGGTGGTTTTCTATTTTATTTAGAAAGTCTTAGTTGCTAAGAAATAAGTTTATTAGCAAGTCTATTGTAGTTGCCTATGAAGCACAAACACGGATACGGGACACAGATACGACACGACATGGACACGGCGATACGGCAAATAATAATAAAAAAAAAGGATACGGACACGGTTAGGACACAATGCAAATAATAAATATATATATTTTTTTATATATAATCATAAAATTAAAGAATACTTATATTTTTAGCCAAATTAAAAAGCAAACAAAAGAAAGAAAACAACAGCAACACCACAACAGTCCCATGGAAAAAAAAAAAAACAACAACAGCATTGAAAAAAAAAAACAGCAGCAGCAGTTCGTAAAAAAAATAGAAGAAAAAAAAAACAGCGGCAAACAAAAAACAGCAGCACTGAAAAAAAAAAAAACAGCAGCAGCACAGCAGTCCCATTAAAAAAAAACAACGCTGGAAAAAACATAGCAGCAGTAGTAGTTCGAAAAGAAAGAAAGAAAGAAAATAGCACCAGTAGCAGCACAACAGCAGCAACAAAGTAGTCCCATGGAAGAAAAAAAAATAGCAGCATTGAAAGAAAAAAAAATAAAGAAAGAAAACAGCAACAGCAGCAGAACAACAATAGCACAGGAATTAGTGAAAAAAGAAAAATAGTAGTAAAAAAAAACAGCATCAAAAAGAAAAAGAAAAAAAAAACAGTAGTTAAAAAAAAGCAGCAGCATTGAAGAAAAATAGCAGTGGCTAGATGGAAGAAAAAAGGAAAAAGAAAATAGCAGTTGGAAAAAAAAAAGAAAGAAAGCAGCAGTAGCACAACAATAGTTCGAAAAACAGAAAGAAAGAAAACAGTAGCAGCACACAACATTGGAGAAAAAAAAAGCAACAAAAAAAAAGCATAGCAGCAACAACACAGTAAAAATAAAAAAATAAAATAAAACTGCAGTAAAAAAAAAGCAGCAGCACTGAAGAAAAACAGCAGCAGCAGCATTCAGATGAAAGAAAAAAGGAAAAAGAAAACAGCAGTTAGAAAAAAAAAGAGAGAAAGAAAGTAGTAGCAGCACAGCAGTAGTTCGAAAAATGAAAAAAAAAAAAGTAGCAGCACAGCTGCACTAGAGGAAAAAAAAAAGCAGCAACCAAAAATAGCAGTACCTGTTCAGATCTTCCTCCTCTTTCTTCTTCTTCTATGAGCAGGCGCAGCTTAACTGTCTCCTTCTTCTTCTTCCACGCGCAGGTGCAGCTTAGCTGTCTTCTTCTTCTTCTTCCACGCGCAGGCGCAGCTCAGCTGTCGATCTTCCTCCTTGTCACAACCCGAGCCCAGGGACCGGGGGTCAGAGGAAGTCTAACCAATGACACGTACTCCCGTGCATGCACACCTAGACCTCGTCCAAGCATACACACACAAGGGATCAAACACACGTGCAAACAACTGTACGCGGAAGCTGTACGTATCAAGGCATATAACAACACACCAAGAAACATAGGAGATTACAAAAGGTTATGAACTGAACTGATGACAATAACAATTACAAGAACGTCGGACAATATAGCGGGCTTACAACAATCAAAAAATCAAATTACAGATATCACTCAAAGCCCACATTACAAGTACAGAAAAATCCCCTCAATAGACTCGGACTCAAATGAATGGGGAGAACAAAATGATGCAAACCGTACTCTGGAGGATGGATCAAGTCCACTCCTCTAGGCCGGAGGGGGCCTCGCGAGCCTCTCCTGGAGTCGGGTTGACCGACGCAGGATCGGGAGAGGGATCTGAGCCTGCAACACACAAAGACAACTAATAAGTACGACGACTTAGCAAAATATAAGCCAACAAGAAGATAACACAAACTGTGTCTAATCATGCAAGATCCATAGAAATCATGTTCGTATACTAAGCAATTATGCAAATGAATAAGCATGCTGTAAGAATCATAAACAGATAACAATCAAAGTGGCTACTACATTGGCCATTTTCTCCCTTACGAGAGCAGTCGGAATGAGAACACCAGCGACCGGGCCAGGGTACGCATGGGTCTCTAGTTCCCGGGGTCCGGAGTCCCAAGACAGAACACTCTGCAGAGGCAAACACATAAACTAAACCAAAGTTAACCCCGTCGGGTATCCTAAGGCCGAGGCTCAGTAGTGCCATATAACAATCACAATCAAATCAGATGATGCACCTCAATCAATCAATCATGTCATATCACATACCACGTACAGATCTCACATATCACGCTGAACAAACAATAGGAAGTGCATCACATATACTGATACTGAATACTGAATACAATAAGCTGATACTGATACTTAAGGCACTGAATGCAAATAAGCCATAAAAGAGGCACTGACAAACTCAAGTACCAATACCAAATAAGCACTGATGCAAGTACTCCAGTGGAGCAACGGTAAAACACAATACACAATACACAATAATAGAATGGTCCCGCCCGGGCTTCGCTCTGGGGTTGCTGCATTTCCCACAGAATCGAGAGGTCCAGCGCAGAACACATAAGAGGGCATAACCGAAATCAATATGCTGTGCAAATCAACAAATCCAGTACTTATACGAATCAAGGTCAATTACAAGCCAATCCTACACTAATTATCCAGTGTTTCTAACCGTGTATGTTGATGTAGTTTTAAGTTGTCCGATGCACCATTATCTAGTGTTGCAGTGTCTGGAGTGTGCACCGAAGTCCCTTAAACCAACACCCATGGGGAGGTGCTAAACAACTGGATAACAAGCATGAATGATTCATAGCCCATGAGATCATTCATGTCATGCAAACATTCCATTGGGCATGTTCAGGTTAGCTACATTCTATCATGAAAGTCATATACGGTCTGTTGCTTAAACCTAGTCCTTTTCATTCAATTCTCAGGGTTTCACGGTGTAGCCGTAGGTAACCTTACGGCTTAGCCGAGGTATCTTACGGCTTAGCCGTACTATGCACTGCGGCTGAGCCGAGGCTCCCAAAATGTCCATCCGGGTTTACGACTCAACCGTATTTTGCTTTACGGCTCAGCCGTATCCTGGTCCACGGCTTAGCCGTAAGACAATGTACGGCTTAGATCAGGCTGGGCCGTAGAAGAATGGCAATTTGCCAACTCTCAGTTATTTTCAGATATCAGTCTGTATTGTTCTACGGTTAGGGTTACGGCTGGGTCTCGGCTTAGCCGTAAGCCATTTTACGGCTTAGCCGTAGCACATTTCACGGTGTAGCCGTGAGTGCACGGAGCCATTTTTCTGGAATCATTACAGTCATACAGGAATTGAGCAATTCGACTGAAAACAGAAGGATAACAGTGAAACAAACTCAAGGGGGCTGTCTAACACTGATACATACAGTAAAGAGCATGAAACAAACAATCAAATCCATATCAATCAGTGTTCATACTACTTGGGCTTATACTTGCCTCACAAATGGAAATCACTTCGTTGCTTGGCTCAGTCCACCGGGAAACACACACAACTTGCTCTTTTCTTCCTCCCTCAAGCAAGCAACCGAAACAGAGAAGGAGGAGAAGAGAAAGAGAGCTGAACAGAGAGAGAGACGAGCTGAGAGAGAGACAGAGACGATCGAGAGAGAAAAGAGAGTTGGTGGGATATTTGTAACTTAAGTTGAGTCCAGATTACAAACAAGTCCAAATCGCTTAGACAAATATCAGTTTGAGTCAAATGACGGTCCAACGAGAGCAAACGGAATCATTCGGATCCAAGACAGTTACGAAGATCGACAAGCTCAACGAAATGCACGCGATGACGTCAAAAGTACGCAAAACTGACAAAGTCAATCAAAAGCCAAAATTACGAAAAAGGGCTCGAATTACTTAGACCAAGTCAAACTTAACCCAAACAATCTCTCTAAAACTCAAAACCAAATAAAAACAAAATCAAAACACACTTAACGCTCAAATCACACGCAATTACTCGCTAATCCGGATCAACTCGGGTCGGAGTGTTACACTCCTTTTTCTTCTTTTTCTTCTTCTTGTTCCTCTTCTTCCTCTCCGTTTCACAACTGCAACCGTTTCCCCCTTTTCATCCCACAAGTGAAGACAGTTGCAGCCGTTTCCCCCTTTTCATCTCACAAGTGAAGACTGAATAGGAACATTAGGGTTATAACTTATAAGTTAAAAAAAATTACATTTACCCCCTTCCTCTTTTTTTTTCTAATTTTAACCCAAGTTGAGCCAATTTTTATTACATTTTAGTCCCGTTGTGTCCACAATGTGTCCCATATGTGTCCCGCCATGTCCACCTCATGTCCGAGCTGTGTCCAAATTTTAAAAAATAAAAAAAAAACTCCAGGACACGTTTTCGGCGTGTTGGACACGTGTCCTGGCATGTCGGAGCCGTGTCTGTGTCTGACACGGACAAGGGGACCATTTTGGTGTGTCCGTGCTTCATAGGTAGTTGCTTATACTTCTTCTAGTTAATGAAACAAATTATGAGTTTTCTTCAATTATGGTGTGTTTTCTGATTTTTAGTTGCCCTGGGACTTGAATTCATCCTTGGATTCGATCAATCCCTTAAGAGATTGGTCTAATTGATGATCGAGGACCCGGGGCTGCGCCAAATTAAATTCCAAAAGTAGCACAGATCCCATTGATTGCAAAATATATTCCGTGGAAGACTTGCATAACATTACTAAGAGGTTTGACAAGAGGAACCTTATTGGTGAGGGGTCTATTTGGTGTGTCTATAGGCTATGTTCTCTGATGGAAAGGTATGTCCTCCTTTGCATTATCTTGTAGGTGAATGATCTTGCATATCGATATATGGATGGCCTTTTCTTTAATGAATGTTAATGTTAAAAAAAAGAAAAAAAACACAATTTGGATGGCCTTTCATATAATTTTTAAGTATGCAACGCCAGTGTTTACTGATTCTCATTACCATTTATGAAGCATGAACTAAATGTTTCAATGACTATGATCAACTAATAATTCTCTTTCCCACTGCAAACATCAAATTGATTGATGAAAAAATTACAAAAGGGTTGCATCATTGAATCAGTGTGGCAAGGCATGCTTGATAAAAAGTTAAGCCTGTTTTGTAATACATGAGCCACAAGCAAAATAAGCAAGTGATTGGAATAGATGTAAAATTTTATTGTTGCTAAATGGAGTTTTTATTGTTTGGCCTTTTCAATTGGATGACATCATGATTTTGTTGATGCATAAGCTTTTCATAGTTTTTGGTAGTGAAAAGGTTAGAGTGTTAGACCATGCAACCAAAAGCAGCAGTTCTGAATATTTCATGGATGCTATTTCTGGCAAATCAAGGATGCCTCATCCAATACATCATCAACTTGTTGGTTATTATTGTTCAGAGCCTGGTCATCACTTGTTAGTTTATGAGTTCTTGAAGAACATATTGCTTTATGATTGCCTAAATCTTTCAGATGACTACTGCAAGCCTTTGACTTGGAACGTATGGATCAGGATTGCGCTTGGCACAGCTTGGGCTATAGAGTCCAAATGTTCTATGTCCAAATGTTCTATGCAGATCTATTGTTTTAAGAATGGAAGTTGTCTACCAAGTATCATGTCTTATGGTTAATCTGCATAGCAGTTATTGTGACTATCATCCATGCATTCATTGTGATTGCCTGTGGAATGTCTTATAATAAAGGATATTACTCTTCACATGGAGATCAAATTCCTTTTATTGGTGACCATATTTGGGACCACAGATATATGTTTTTGTTACTTGCAAGCTATGAAACACGGATATGGACATGGGACACGGATACGACACAACACAGATATGCCGACACGGCATTTCTTAAAAAAGTAGATCATGGACACATCGGGGACACGTTAATACGTTAATAATATATATTTATTTATATATATAATTAATAAAAAAATCAACATTCAACACATTGAATACAACACTAAAACATAATTCGTAATCATTAAACATGAAATATCCATAGTATCATAAAATCCTTACAAAGAAAAGGGAGGATCATCCCTTTTTCCTCCAAAAAAAAAAAAGGAGCAAAAAAAGAAGCCAATTTCAGTTCTAATTTCACTCATTTGATGCAACTTTAATTGCCTCTTCACCACCATCAATTTCATCACGATCAACAGCATCTATAAAGACCATGGTCTCCAACTCTGGCTCATCAAGCGAGAGATTAGCAACCTCAAGCACTCCAACATCCTCTAAGGAATCAAATGTATCTCCAGCAATATCCCATATCTTAGTCTCACCTTGCATATATTGTGGGGTTTTTCTTTGTAGAAGACGTAAATTGCTATGAATAAAAACTAAGTCTTTGGCATGTTTTGGCATCATCTTGTTCCTTTTCACGGAGTGCACAAAGGAGTATGTACTCCAATTCCTCTCGCAACATGATGAAGAAGAGGGCTGCATAAGTGGCTTGAAAGCTAAGCCTTGAAGCATAGGTGCATATGCTCCATGGATGGCCCCCCAACTTGTTGGGTCCATATGATATCAATCATGTAAAGAATCATATTCCCTAAATTCTCCCATCCTGAGCGAGAAATTGGCAAACTCCATATTAACCATTATGCGCTCCTCGGAAGTGTGGAAATATTTGACAAGACATTTCTTTCTCTCTCTAGAAATCTCCATATCTTTATGTGGAGGAACTCGACTCGAGTCCTCTTGAAGCCATTTGTCGCTATAATACCTTCAATAAAAGAAAAAAGGATTTCAAAATTACTTTGTGATGAAAAGGTGTAATATGTTAAGAAATACTTGTAAATTGTCTAAAAGGAAAAGGCTGAAAAGTGAAAACCTTAGGACTTAGAATTCACCTAGGATTTATAGAATGTGCCAAGCAATGGAGCGGGGTATTATTCTTGTTCCAACGATCAACAAGTATTTGGTGTACCACATCATAAAATAAGGATGACTCATCAAGCCGCTTCCCTTCATGCCTATATATTGTGGTCTTCACTCTTTCAATCATTGTATCTCACATGTCATACACCAAGTGAAGACAAGGCTTGTCCGTATCACAAAGTCTAAGCATATCATAAATAGGCGTTGTGAAGGAAAGAATGTAATCAACTTTATCCCACCAAATGTCATCTAACAACCTTTCTTTTACAAATTTTGCTATCCCCGTATCATCTTCTTGATAATGAGACCATCTGTCACTTATAACCATAGCTTGGAGACCACGCTTTATAAGTTTGAATCTCTTAAGCACAACAATCGCTGAAGCAAAGCGTGTGTCAACCATAGAGAGCAAATTCAAAGTACAAACTCATTGAACATGGCCAACCTCTTAGAGTGATTCATGATAAAAATGCTCTATGTGCATAACATCACCAACAATCTCCAATACGCAACTACATTCATGATATGTCAATTGATTGTTTTCAACATTTTTTGCTGCACAAATGTTCTTCAATGCAAGATTGAGGGTGTGGACCACACATGGTGTCCAAATAATGTTGGGAAATTCTGTTTCAATGATATGGCCCGCACCCTTACAATCTGGGGCATTGTTAGTAATTATTTGAATCACATTCTCATGCCCAACATCCTTAATGACCTCCTTCATCAAATTAGCAATGAAATACTTATCTTTTGTTTTACCTGAACAATCAACAGCCTTAAGAAGCATAGGCCCACCTTCCGACATAGCTATGAAATTGATTAATGGCCTCCTTTGTAAGTCACTCCACCCATCACTCACAATGCTTACACCCTTTTCCTTTCACATGCCTTTGATAGGTTGCAACAATCTTTCAATATTTGCTTTCTCTCTTTGGAGCAAACTGTTTCTCAACATATTGTACCCCAGAGGCACATAACCGATAAGTAGATTGTTGGCTGAAAAAGTGAAGGCATTTGCAAAATATGGTTTCTTGCTAAGTAAAATGGTAAACCCACCGAATAAAACATCCTAGCAATCTCAGCATGTAATTGATCACGAGCTGCTGAATTAATGCCTTCTCAATGGGATTTGCACTTCCACTTCCACTTCCACTCCCACCACTTGTCTTTCTCTTCTTTGGGTCAAACCCTCTTTACATCGTACTCATCATTAGTGATAGAATTAGAACTAGATGAAAAACTAGGAACATGTAAAGGTACTTTTTTTAGTGCATTAACCGTCCTCCTCAATTTTACTTCTTTTTCTAATTTTTGCATTTCAGAAATATCTTTTGTTGTAACTTTTGAACATGCAGCAATGCTATAACCAGGCAATTTTAACAAGTGAGCCTTAACCCTTTTGTATGAACTCTTTTTTATTTGATTCCAAAAATTGCATTGCCAAGTAATATTCCCCCCCTCTATCACTAAGTTTATCAAACTTGGTTACATCTCTCCACAGAGACTTGGTTATATCTTCTTCATTGGTTTGTTGGGGGGGGGGGGGGGGGGGTGGTGTTGTGAGCCAAAGCAGCCAATGAAACTCATATTGCCAAATTCCAAATCTATATAATATAACAACAAATTAGCACTAGGCACTGGCATTAACAACAAATTAATAGGACATAGCATCAAATTAACAACATACAATAGCAAAAAAAAAAAAAAAAAAAAAGCAGGCAAATGCAGGAAGAAAGCTTCCAACATTAACAATAATAAAAAAAGTACAGTGCACAGCAGGAAGAAAAAAAGCCACATACAGACAAAGGTAGGCAAGGCAAAGGTAAAGGCAGGCAAGCTTTTCAACACCATTTCATGAAAAAAATGGTGGCAGCAAAATAAAATGATATTGCACAGCAAACAAGGCACAGCAGCAAAATAAAAAAAAAATGGCAGCAGCAAAATAAAAAATGGACAGAAATGATTTCATAGACAGGAGTACCAAGCAGGAGTAAAAAAATAATAATAAAAAATAGAAGACATCACAGAATCGAGCAAAAGTAAAAAAAAAAAAAACATCACAGATGAGTACCAAGCAGGAGTAAAAAATAAAAAATAAAATCACAAACAGGAGTACCCAGCGGGAGTGTAAAAAAAAAACGCTGCATTGAAAAAAACATAGCAAAAATCAATTTCATCATCCTTATATTTTTCCCAAATAGAGCAAAAATCAATACCTGGGTGCTTGGAACACGCGAGCTAGAGTGAGAGAAAGAGTACCAAGTAGGATTACTTGGGTGCTTTTCTTTTCTTTCCCTTTCTTCTTCTTCTTCTTCTTCTCCTTCCCGCAGACTGTGGGTGTTGCTCTGCAAATGGTGGTTGCTTCTTTTTCTTCTTTTTCTCCTTCTCTGCAAACGATGGGTGCTTCTTCTTCGTCTTCTTTTTTTCGCTGTCAGATCCACCGCCGAGTTCCCTTTGTTTGTTAACAGCCATGATCTCGTTCCCTCTGCTCGTCGACAGCCTTGGATGGTGATGGGGTTTCGCTGATGGTTCCTAGGGTTTCACAGACGGGATGGCGCTTTATTAGGCTCTGGGATTTTGCTGCCGAGATGGGGTCTCGCTGCCGGGATGGATTTTCGCTGCGAGATAGGGTTTTGGCGCTGAGAGGGAGAAAGGGTTTCGGGAAGGAAATTTGGGGCAAATGGGTTTGGGGATCGAAACTCCTGCTTATAACGTGGGAAATTTTCATTTACCCCCTCTTCATTTTCTCTTTCTAACTTTAATCCAAAAAGGCGTGGGCTTCTCAAATTTCTTGGGCCCACCATGTCTTGGCCATGTCCGTAATTTTAAAAAAAATTTAAAAGAAACATGACACTTTTTGCATGTCCCGGATGTGTCCGAGCGTGTCCGGGGCGTATCCGTGTCCCAGACATGTTGGACATTGACACGCCGGCCCCGGATAGGTGTCCGTGCTTCCTAACTTGCAAGGAATATCATATCTTGCAAGTTATTCGATGAGGACCAAACTAGAATGCTTCATGTAGTTTCCAAACTAGAATGCCTCATGTAGTTTCCATCTCAAACTTGGGAACATTTTTATCTCAACTTCACCAATTTATGTTATGGTCAACTGAATTTTGACTCCTTGGTCACATTATCATCGAATTCATAAAGGTGCTCTCTGTTTTTTTTTCTTTTTCTAATTAAATAAAATAGATCACAATTATCCTATCTTTTCCAATTGATGCTAATTTAGTGATATTTGTGACACCATTCAAATAGTTCTTGGATTATGGATCCAACATCACTTTACATTCTGGGATTGTTACTTGGCCACTGGCATTATTCAAGATGTTTTGCTGCAAAAAGGCCTGAGAAGAATCAAGTAGACTTTTCAATGGATACAGATATTGAAGTGACCCTGTCTATCTTTTTTTAAATGAAGGTATTTTGCTTATGCATACAACTATCATTCAAGAATGCTTAGGTGGATGTGTGGTAAAACTAGAAAAGATAAAATTAGAAATGAGTGCTTTTGAGAGCATTTAGGGGTAGCACCAATAGAGGATAAAATTAGAGAAACCAGTTTAAAATGGTTTGGGCATATTGAGTGTAGGTCGATTATGGCACTGGTGAGGAAAAGTTTAGCTATCCAGGTGGATGGACTATCAATAAGTAAGGGTAAGCTGAAGAAAACATTAATGGATGCTATTAAATCAGATTTGAAGAAGTTTAACTTATCTAAGGATTTGGCTTAAAATAGAATGGAATGAAAAAACAGAATTCATGTAGCTGACCCCAACATGGTTGGGATAAGGCTTTGGTGATGATGATGATGATGATGCAACTATCATTCAAAGAATTGATTTAGTGGGCAATAATAATGTGCTAGCAGGGGCAAAGACAAGCGGTGTTTCTTAGTGGTCTTGTGGGTATGACTAGCTTCTGATCCACACCTCTATCAAAGTGATTGTGATGGAGCAGTGCCCTAATCTTTCTTACATACAATTAGGATGTTTCACCTTTCTCAATCCTCATAGTAGCATAAGCTGCTTACTTTAGTTCTAGTGGTAATATGTATTGAAAAGTATTTTCACTACCTCTATTAACACCTTGAGGTTTTGGTAGCAATGGTTAGCTAAGGAAATTTAATATGGTATCAGAGCTTTGGAGATGGCTTTCATAGTTTTGCACAACAATAACAAATTATACCTTGAGGTTTTAGTAGCAATGGTTAGCTAAAGAAATTTAATATGGTATCAAAGCTTTGGAGATGAATTTCATAGTTTTGCACAGCAATAACAAATTATGTATAGGTACGAAAAGGAGGTTTGGCAAGCATGGATGTTACCAGTGTGCTATACTTCTTCCCATGACCACGTGACATATAGATCACCTTGTCTTCATCAGCGACAGCCTTTTGGATTGCTGCGAACCCATCAAAAATTGATTTGAAGGCTTTTAAGCACTCGTACAAAGATTGATTTCCAAGTTTAAGGTCTTGCATTCTTTGCTTGAGTTGGACTTCTCATTCCTTTGTAGCATGTAGGAACTTCCTCAAGGCAAAGCCAAACTTCTTTGACCGTGGTACAACCAACAACAAGATACAAGACCTCTTTAGACAGAGTTCCTGTAATCCAACTTCTTAAGAGAAAATCTTTCTCTTTTAGCTTTTCAATGTTTGGATCTGCCTCACCTTTTTCATTATTTTTGTTTTGCAGTCCATTAACCAACAAATCCTTAACCTTTAAACTTTCTATTAAGCGTAGGATTTGCATCCTCCAAACCAAATAATTTGTTAAATTCAATTTTACAGAAACAATGGTAATGAGATGATGAAGAGCAATAGCTGAAAGAGGGATAGAGTTTGACGTTGAAGATGAACTTGCCATAAAAAATTGCTAGTGTAGACGATGAGAAATTCTGCAAAAATTGCTAAGATTGGCTGAGGAAGATACCACAATGAAGAACTGTATCTAGAGCTGGTGTCGCTTGGATACCATATGAAAAAAATGGAGGAAGATAAGTAGAGAAGAAGGGGCATTCAAGCTTCAAAAACGGATCTTGCCTTTTCATGATTCATTGTAATTTATAATCTCAGGTTTCCTTACATGTAGACTTTCTATCTATTACATTTGGAAAGAAAAATAAGATGGGTACAATCAAATCTAATCTATACAACCTAGGCCAGCTCTTTCTACAAGCTTCATTTGATCTCCTTAGTCAACACAATCCAATTCAAAGAATATTTTCAAAGATATGATTGATGTTAGTCAAACCCATATGATATTAATAAAGATATGATTGATGTCCATTGGATTGTTTACTGAATGGTTTGCTCTAAATGTTCTAACGTGTCTGATCTTCTTGACTATTTAAATGTATGTGTGCCACTCCGATGATGTGGCTGATCATCAGACTTATGGTAGTCTTTATCACTTCCCCTCAAGCCAGAGGATGGTAATGTAAGTACTCCAAGCTTGTCCCGCAATTCTTAAAAAATCACCTCGGAAAGACGCTTTGTAAAGATATCTGCACGTTGATTTTTACTAGACACAATTGAGTAACAAGAGAGTGAAGAGCAACCTTTTCCCCTACAAAATGATAGTCAATCTCTATATGTTTTGTTCTAGCATGAAGGATTGGATTCACTGTCATGTAGAGGGTAATAAGATTGTCACAAAATAGAATAGGCGGTCAGGATAAGTAGACTCCAATGTCTCTCAAAATATATGTAACCCACATTAATTTAGCATTTGTAGACGCGAGTACCCTATATTTAGCTTCAACATTTGATCGAACAACTGTAGTTTGCTTTTTTGATTTCTAGGAGATGCAGTTGGAGCCTAGGTAAAGACAATGCCCAGTAGTAGACCACCTCGTTTTGGACAACCGGCCCAATTTGCAACTAAAAAGGCATATAGGTTAAGTGAAGATTGAGATGAGATTTTGATCCCATAATTCATTGTTCCTTTTAGATACCGAAGAATTCTTTTAACACCTTGCCAATGCTGAAGATTTGGTTGCTACATGAATTAATATAATACATTGACTGCATAAGATAGATCAGGCCTACTGAAGGTAATGTACTATAAGCCACCAACTATACTTCTATAATCAAACGCATCAATGAGAGCTTCAGATTTGATGTGTAGATCATGCTTTTGTCCAAGAAGGGTACTTAAAGCTTTGCAATGTAACATTTTTGCTTTGGATAGCAGATCGCCAATATGTTTGGATTGAGATAAAAATAACCCACCAGGAAATGTAGAAATTTCTATCCCCAAGAAATAGTGTAAAGATCCAAGATCCTTCATGGCAAATTCAGAACTGATTTTATTAATTAACTGTTATAGGAAAGATGGGTTATTGCTAGTTACAATGATGTCATCCACATACAAGAGCAGTAATATTGTCCTAGACAAGCAGTGAAGTACAAAGAGTGATGAATCTGCAATGTTACAAAAAAAGCCCACATGTAAGAAGAAGTGACTAAACTGGTTAAACCAAGCTGTGGGGCCTATTTGAGGCCATAGATGGCTTTGTTAAGTTTGCAAACATGATTTGGATAGGTGGGATGAGTGAATGCTAGGGGCTGTTCCCATGTGACTGGTTGGCTTTTATACCATATTAAATTTTCTCAGCCAACCATTGCTACCAAAACCTTAAGGTGTTTGTAAAGGCAGCAGAAATACGTTTCAATATTCTCCATCAGGTGGAGCCCACTTAATAATATGCACCTATGGCTTACTGTCCTCTTCCTCCCTTGCCTCCTTTGTGGACAAAAATTTGAGAATCTCCCCAACCAGAAGTTGTGCCAAGACGGACACCCCTTGCTTCTGTCCAACCCCATTCTGACCGCAACTATGATGAGCCGACCTCACTACCTCACTTTCACTGTTTGAGTACAAATGTGCTGGAGTGTTTTAGACAAACCTTTAAGCCTTATAGAAGGGGTGATAAATGAAAATTTGATGATTATGATAGAAGATGATCACCTCGAGGCAAAGCAAGAAAATCTGGGTTGGAGGTACTATGTAATGCTGCTACAAATTTGGGGAAAGTTATCCACTAGGCAGACAGAATCATAAATGGGTGTGAAAGGGCGATGGGTAAGATTGGTGGGAGATTTTTGCGTTCTTTTCTCATAGATAGGCTTCTAGATTGTTTGGGTTGCTTCTCAAATAGAATGTCTAATTAATGTGTTTGATTAAAGGGTTTGGCAATGGCATTCTTTGGCAGTAAACTCTTCTGTCACTTTTTTACTTTCTTGTTTCTGCAGGCAATGACATCAGTAACTGGAGAGGTGAGACATGGGAATCTACATGGGGTGGCTTGATTTCAGTTTAAGGTAGAGGATTTAGTTAGGAGGAGTTATTAAAGAATATAATTTCTCTTGGTCATCTTTGATCTTAGGTACCTATCGCAGTGTGCAAATAGTTAAAGGAGTTTGTGGCTCCCTTTTCTTCCATTGAGATGCAGTAAAAGATTCCTGTAAAATCATTTCTATAATTATTTTCATTCTCTAGTAATGTTTGTTAATCTCAACACGTAGCAAGTATAATACTTCCCCGCATCAGTACCAGTATTGTGTGCCATCTTTTGTGTTTTCATCTTTCACCTGGCATAATGCTTGTTTCCAGGTACCTTCATGAACAATGTTCACAACCTACCATGCACAAGAATAGCTAGTCTGCCAACATATTGTTGTGCGCGTGTGTGCAGACATAATCAAGATCAACAATCAACCACACAAGAAGACAAGAAGATTTACGTGATTCGGCAAAGATGCCTACGTCCACGGGAAACCAATTTCCACTAGGTTCTCCTCCAATCTGTGAAACCACAGCCTTGGAATCTCAGCCACTCTCAACCTCTCTGACTGACTATCTAGGGTTACAGATTACATCATATATATAACCATTACATCCTTATCCCCCAAGAACTCTACCTCAAGAAAAAGGAAAGTCCTAACCTATTAGAAAACTACTGTTTGACAAAACAGGAAATTCCTAATATCATTAGGGAAATCATCCCAGATACTGAACCCACTAATGGTCTGGACCCACATGGCCAACAATCTCCCCCTTTAGACCATAGGGAAGATGCCCTGAACCCCTTACTGGGAATTCAATCCTGCCAACTCTGAACACAGCTCCAGCTTTCCCTTAGACACAACCTTGGTCATCATGTCCGAGGGATTCTTGTTTGAATGAATCTTTTCCAACTTCATGAAGTTCTTCTTAATCACCTCACGAATCCAATAGTACTTGATATCAACGTGCTTCATGCGACCATGATATGTAGCATTCTCACTGAAATCCATAGCACTCTGACTATCACAATAAACTACATATTCTTCTTGCTTCAAACCTAGTTCTTGAAGGAATCTTTTCAACCAAAGCATCTCTCTCCCTGCTTTATTAGCAGCAATGTATTCCGCTTCAGTTGTAGACTGTGCTGTACACTTCTGTAACTTCGATTGCCAGGAAATAGCTCCCCCTACGAAAGTAAACAAATAACCAGAAGTATACAACCGACGATCAAGATCGCCTGCAAAATCAGCATCAGTATAACCTTCCATGACTAATTTTGAGCCTCCGAAACATAAGCACACCTTGGAAGTACCTCTCAAATCCCTAAAGATCTACTTCACTGCTTCCCAATGCTCTTTTCCAGGGTTTGCAAGAAATCTACTCACTAAACTCACAGCATGAGTAATGTCTGGCCGTGTACAAACCATGGCATATATAAGACTCCCCACAGCAGAGGAGTAACGAACACATGCCATCCGTTCCTTTTCATCATCTGTAGTAGGACACAAGTGCTTGCTTAGTTTGAAGTGACTGGCTAGAGGTATGCTAACTGGCTTAGCATTCTTCATGTTGAACCGCTCGAGAACTCGTTCAACATATTTCTCCTGTGACAATTACAGATGCTTGGAACTCCTATCATGACGTATTTACATGCCCAATATCGTTCGTGCGGGACCCAAGTATTTCATGTCAAACGACTTTGATATCTCCTCTTTCAACTTTCCAATCAACTTACTATCCTGTCTAACTATCAGCATATCATCTACATATAAAAGAAGGATAATGAACCTGCCATCGATAAATCGACGTACATATACACAATGATCTGCAGCTGTCCTCCGGTACCCATGACTCAACATGAATGAATCAAATTTCTTGTACCACTGTCTCGGTGCTTGCTTCAGCCCGTAGAGACTCTTCTTCAACTTGCAAACCATCTGTTCTTTTCCTTCTACCTCAAACCCCTCTGGCTGAGTCATGTAGATCTCTTTTTTCAAGTCACCGTGAAGAAACGCTGTCTTCACGTCCATCTGTTCAAGCTCAAGGTCCATGCTGGCGGCTAGACCCAAAACGACTCTAATAGAAGTCATTTTCACAACAGGAGAGAAAACATCACTGAAGTCGAGACCCTTCATCTGTGCGAAGCCTTTTACCACTAACCGTGCTTTGTGCTTCACTAGGTTCCCATTTTCATTCTTTTTCAACTTGAACACTCATTTGTTTTTCAGAACATTCCTATCTTTAGGAAGTTGCACCAGCTCATATGTCTTGTTCTTCATCAAAGAACTCATCTCATCCTGCATAGCCTTCATCCACTCATTTTTATCAGCATGAGTTATTGCTTCTCGGAAGCTCTCCGGCTCTCCTTCATCAGTAAGCAAAATATATTCGGATGCAGAATACTTAGTTGATGGTTGACGCTCCCGTGTAGACCTCCTAACTTGAGGTTCCATGGTTTCAATCTGAGGAGATTGCAGTTCCCCCTGCTCAACACTCTCATCATCTGGCAACCTCTGTGCCTCATCACGATCTGGATCATTTTGTCTACCTTCTCCACCTGTAGTCTGCACCGGAGAAGGAGTCGATGTGAGATCAACCACTCCATCAACTTTCTCAGAAGACTTATCAATCTTCTCAACATCTCCAAAGAACTGGTCTTCATGGAAAACCACATCCCTACTTCTGATAAGTTTCCTCTTCTCTGGATCCCATAATCTGTAGCCAAACTCATCTCCACCATAGCCAAGAAAGATGCAACTCACTGCCTTATCGTCCAACTTGGAACGCTGCTCCTTTGGTACATGCACAAATGCTTTATACCCAAACACCTTCAAATGTGAATAGGAAACATTTTTACCTATCCATCTTCTCTCTAGAAGATCATAATTCAAAGGAACTGAGAAAGATCTGTTAATCAGATAAACGGCAGTCAGAACGGCTTCACCCCAGAATGACTTAGGCAACCGTGCTAATCTTATTATGCATTTCATCTTCTCAAGGATAGTGTGGTTCATTCTCTCTGCCACACCATTGTGCTGTGGAGTACCAGGAACTGTCTTTTCATGTCGAATGCCATGCTTCAAACAATAGCTTCTGAACTGGTTGGATGTGTACTTTCCCCCATTATCAGAACGGAGACACTTCAAAAGTTTACCTGTTTCTCTTTCAACCTTGACATGAAACTGTTGGAACATATGGAATACTTGGTTCTTTAATTTCAACGGATAAACCCAGACTTTTTTGGATGCATCATCGATGAACGTGACAAAGAACTTATTGCCACCCAATGATTCTACCTCTATGGGACCACAAACATCAGAATATACCAAATCCAATACATTTGATTTCAATTTTGATGTCGAAGAGAAAGCAACCCTATGCTGTTTACCATACAAACAATAATCACAAGGGTCAAGGGATGTACCTTTGGAGCAATGAATTAAATCCTTCTTTGCCAACATCTGCAAGCCTTTCTTACTCATATGACCAAGCCTCTTATACCACACATTCAGAGAGGAATTGTCTTGAATTGCATTCAATGCATATTTGCACAGCTTTACTTGCGTTTTATAAAGAGTATTACCTGCTGTACCTCTCGCAATAACAAGAGACCCTTTAGTGAGCTTCCATCTGCCATTTCCGAAGTAATTCTCATAACCTGCACGGTCCAATGCAGTCCCGGAAATCAGATTCAACTGCAGATCAGGAACATGTCGCACATCTTTCAGCGTCATTGTGTAACCAATATCGATTTTAATGCAGACATCACCGATACCAACAATCTCTGAATGACTCGTGTTGCCTATCTTCACAGTACCAAAGTTACCTGCTTTGTACGTCGTGAACATCTCCCTGCAGGGAGTAGCATGGTAGGATGCTGCTGTGTCAACAACCCACTCAACCTGACCATCTGCAACACTCAAACACTTATCATCATCGCCGGCGAGTACCACTACTTCCTGTTCCAAAGTAGCTGTAGTGTTATCACTGTCATTCTTCTTATCATTGTTGGAGCCTTTCTGTTCCTTCATGGCAAAACAATTTTTCCTGATGTGGCCGATCTTGCCACAGAAAAAGTATTTTACAGACTTTTTCTTGCTCTATTATTCACTGTTAAACTTAGACTGTGATTCACCTCTAGACTTGCCACGACCTCCCTTTGGACCTCTACTCTTACTCCTCTCCCTGTTCTCAGTAACAAAGGCCTGTGCATTATCTGTCCTTGTAGATTTCCTTCTAGTTTCTTCATTCTGTAGACTACTGGTAGCCTGACTCATATATAACATACCATCTGGAGTAGAGTTGCTCAAGGAAACAACCAATGTCTCCCATGTATCCGGTAAAGAACACAGAAGCAACAAAGTTTGTATCTCATCATCAAGGATCATCTTCATAGTGGCTAACTGATTTAACACACTTTGGAACTCATTGATGTGATCTTCGATCTGACCACCATCCTTGAATTTCATGTTCACAAGCTTTCTGATTAAGAAGGTTTTGTTCACTGAGGTCTTTTTATCATACATTGCTTCTAACATTTTTCAAAGGCTATTTGCATTGGTTTCATTAGACACATGGTGAAATATGCTATTATCAACCCACTGTCTAATGTGACCAATCGCTTTTCTATGTAACTTGGTCCAATCAGCATCTTGCATATCTTTCGGTAGGGCACTATCCCCCTTAATGGGATCATGGAGGTCTTTACAATAGAGAATATCCTCCATCTTCGGTTTCCAGATCAACCAATTGGAATGGTTGAGCTTAACCATGGTAGTGTTGATAGTATTGCTCTCCATCTTAATCAAATTAAGTAACAGGAAAAAACAAATAACTAACACTGACCTCAACTCGTGCACCAAGCTTTAGATCTCGTCAACACGAGCACGCTGAAAGAAACGGATCTGAAATCCGACTCCGGATGGCTTCGATATTGCAAAAACGGCTTTCTGCGCTCCTGATTTGGTCAAACTCCTCGTTGACCGTCAAACAGCCAATCTTCTTCCACTAACACGTAGATCTGCTCGAAACGAGTCCGTAGGCACAAACGGATCTCCGATCGGACGTAGAATGATCAAGATATCGCCGAAACAAATTTCTGTCGTCAATTTGGTCAACTCTAGCCGTTGACCATCTATCCGATGACGTGGGCTGACGTCACCCTGATGACATCACGTTGCTGACGTCTGCGCGGTGGCTGACGGGCTGGACCGTCTGCTAACGGGTTCAGGTCAACCCGACCTGAACTGAAACCGTTAACCTGCGCTGCTGGGCTGTTGCTTCACGGGTTGGGTTGAACTGACCCGACCCGAAACCAAATCCGTAGCCTGTTGCTGCCGGGCTTTCTCTACAGTGCGGGTCAGGTCGACTGACCCGGCCTGAAACCCAATTGACCCGACTTGGGTCGTCTTCTTCAACGAAGACTCTGCGCTGCGTCTGCAACCCAGTTGTAGACGCTGCGATGCAGCGGCCGGATGTGCAGCTTCGACGTAGCGATCCGGTGACTAGCGGCAACGGGAGGCGATGGCGACGCGACGGCGACGGCGGCGGGCAGCAGACGGCCGGCGGTTGCCAACGACCGGTGAGTGCTTTTTTTTTTTCTTTCTTCTTCCGGTCTTCTTTTTCCTTAGAACCGGCAGCCCTCGACAATCTTCTCCGACGAAGATGTCCAGCAACAGCAGCCAATCACCGAGAACTCTATTACTCCTATCTTCTTCGAGTGCTGCAAAAACCCGATTGCTCTGTTTCTGAAACAGAGAAATCGAGTTTTCTCCCAGTGGCCCGACAAAGATCAACCAACGATCTCTACGTCCCGTTGATCTTCCACGCACAATCAATCGCTCTGATACCACTTGTTGTGCGCGTGTGTGCAAACGTAATCAAGATCAACAATCAACCACACAAGAAGAAAAGAAGGTTTACGTGGTTCGGCAAAGATGCCTACGTCCACGGGAAACCAATTTCCACTAGGTTCTCCTCCAATCTATGAAACCACAGCCTTGGAATCTCAGCCACTCTCAGCCTCTCTAACTGACTATCCAGGGTTACAGATTACATTATATATATAACCATTACATCCTTATCCCCCAAGAACTCTATCTCAAGAAAAAGGAAAGTCCTAACCTATTAGAAAACTACTGTTTGATAAAACAGGAAATTCCTAATATCATTAGGGAAATCACCCCAGATACTGAACCCACTAATGGTCTGGACCCACATGGCCAACACATATCACTTGATACTGAGTTCAATCGTCTCCTCACTGTGGTTTGGCAACCTTTTACCGGGTACTTAAGAATGCCAATCAATTGTGCAACCTCAAATTTTACTCTGTATTTGAGTATAGCTAATAAACATGACCTGTGTTTACAACCGAAAGTTTATACAGAAACCCTGGGGTGTCTACCAGTGATAGAACCCTCCTCCATGTCAAACATATTGATATATGTGCAAAAACCGAATCACTCACATTCCCTTGTTGTATCAGATCAAAGGAGTGATCTTCTTTGTAATGAAACTGTTATTGAATCAGGATTTTAACTGAAACATGGAAGAGGGTAATAATGCTCCTAAGTGCAACAATAACTCAACATATACTTTGAAAAGTGATGTTTACTGCTTTGGAGTGGTTATGTTGGATCTGTTGAGAGGTTGGCTGCCCTTCGACAAGTGATGCAACAAACAGATCATGAAACTTACATATGCAATTGTACACATATTATAAGACTGGATGATCACACTGTTACCGTTACTGTTGCTGATACAGTTCAATGCCAAGATTAGAACAGTCACTTGTTGCATGGCCGACACCACAGCACTACACCACAGCACTACATTGATGCATTGGCTGAGATGGTGGACCCTGCATTACATGGGCTGTAACCTAGCAAATCACTATCCCAATTTGACGACGCCATAGCTCATTCTGTTCAGTTAGAATACTCTCTTTCCTCTTACTCAATAGAATAGCCTTTGACGGTATTTAGCAAAAGTCCTGTGTAATAACAACTTCTATTGAACTGTGCAAAGCGGTGACCAACATAATGTCCTTTTGTTCTAACACGGACAAAGCTGCAATTTTTTTTAACGAGCTCAATCCGTCAGTGGTATAGTTCAGGTGCGTGTCAAATTGAGTACCTGCCAATTCACTGGGGGAGGAAGAGGGGTGCTTCCTTACTGAGTGAGATGGGGTTGCATCAGTCCTAGGTGGGTCTCTCAAAGGGGAAATCATTTCCTCATTGGAGCTGTGAGAAGTGCCTCTTGGGCAGAAGATTTGACACATATAATTCGATTCTTGACATAATTTTACCAATGAAGAATATACCTTGCTCGAGTAAATAAACATAGTGAGAGAAACTTAGCAGGAAATATACCTTAAAAACGAAGAGCAACTTAGTAGGGCAATAATCTGTTATGGTAAGGGTGAGGATGTCGTGGGATAATGAGGTTCTGTTAATATCCCTGATTAGATTATTGGAGTTATTTGGTTTTCTTCTGACTTGTATCTATTAACATGGGCCTCATCAGTTGAACCCAGACCTTGGGCCTCCTTGGGCCCAAAGCTTCTCTTGGTCCTTGTTATATTAACCCATGTGGTATTGACTTTAGATAGATGGTATAATGGCTGTGGTCTAAAACAAGCACCTAGAGCTTGGTTTGAGAAGTTTAGGAAGACTCTTTTGCTTGCCCATTTCAACCAAGGCAAATTTGATCCATGATTATTTCTTAAGCATACATCCAATGGTATTACAATTCTAATTGTATATGTCCATGCCATCATTATTATAGGAATTGATTCCGGTAACATTCTTTGATTGCAACAAAATATCTGTGCATCATTTCGTATGAAGGACCTCGGTCCCCTTAACTTATTTTTTTGGATTAACGATTCATAAATTCAATGGTGGGCTCTTTCAAAATTAATGCAAATATACAAAGGACCTAATTGCTCAAGCTCATTTAGAAAATACAACTCCGGTAGACACTCCATTAGAGTTGAATGTCAAATACAGCAAAGATGATGGAGCATCCCTCTCTAATCCCATAGTCTATCGCAAACTGGTTGGAAGTCTTGGCTACTTGACAATAACTCGACCAGACATCTCTCACGCAACAAAGATTGTGAGTCAATTCATTATTCAACCCAATAATCTACATTTATCAGCTGTGAAGGGAATTATGAGATATCTCCTTGGTACTTCTGAGTGTGGCATCATCTTTCCTTTGAATTCTGAGCTAAAGCTATCCACATACTGTGATGTTGACTAGGCAGGATGTCCGGACACTCGTTGTTCCACTAATGTGTGGTGTATATATCTAGGGAAGGCTTTAATATCGTGGAAATGTAAAAAATGGGATAGAGTCTCTAAATCTTCCACAAAAGTTGAATACCGATCAATGTCTTCAACTTGTTATGAAATTTTTTATTTGCGAGGGCTATGCAACAAACTTGGATATTCACAATGGTCGTCCACTTCACTTCATGCAGATAACACGAGTGCCATTCAAATTGCATCTGATCCTATTTTCCATGAACATACAAAGCATATTAAAATTGATTGTCATTATATTTGGGGAAGTGTTTGAAGACGAGACTATCATATTACCTCATGTTATAACTGGTGATCTT
Organism: Sextonia rubra; assembly: GCA_037013555.1. Classification (NCBI taxonomy): domain Eukaryota; kingdom Viridiplantae; phylum Streptophyta; class Magnoliopsida; order Laurales; family Lauraceae; genus Sextonia; species Sextonia rubra. Next base: position 52,510,079 of record JASUAD010000006.1, on the reverse strand, counting down.
CAAATTGCCGACATATTTACGAAAGTTATACTGCAGGTTAAATATCATTTTTTTTTCTTTTTTCTTTTTTTTTGTTGGGGGGGAGGGGTTGTTTTAACCCATGTGGTACTGACTTTAGATAGATGGTATAGTGGCTGTAATAGATATGATTAAACCAATTAAGGGAGTCATGATATGTTAACTTTCCATGGATGTATATTGAACATGTATATAGAGAGAGGTCCTCTAAAGGAGACCGGCACTCAAATTTCTTCGAAGTCCTTCTTTCTCAGTCTTCTACATTATCATTATAATGAATCTACCTTTCATTGTAGTCTAATGTATATGATGCAACCCTCAAATTAATAAATTAATAATGCATCTATTTTGTGGAATTCTCTGTTGCTACATAGTTTGTTTTCCCACGTGAATCACACACATGGCAACCCATTGCTCCAACACTATACCCATTTGATCAGTAAAAGGACACCCATTTAGTTCCTTATTTCAATGGAACCACTTCAACAAATGGATGGATCTGATCATCCACCCATGCTTCTAGAAATGTGAAGCATTCACTGGTCCATATTACCAGTCCTTGTGTCACGTACCTGATTCCGTAGAACACATGATTCTCTCTCTCTATCTCTCTCTCTCTCACACGCGCTCACAGCTGTTACACTGTTCAACTATCTAAATCATAGCTGTCAGGGCCAAATCTTTTAATTTTGGGTTGAGTTGGATTGTTGGATCCGAGTCTAATTGAGAGGGTTAGATAGATCTTGGATAAGCCATGTTAGAAATTGGATCATGGCGTGCATGGCATTTCGTGTAGGACTCATTGGAGATGGGCTGGTCAAACCCTACTTAGGCCTTGGGCCGAAGCCATTGGACCTTTTTTATTCAAAAGTCCTTTTTTTAAATTCTGCAAAACACACTAAGGAGCAAAGAGTCCTTCCTCGTAATTTAAAAAAATCTTTATATTAACTTAACCCTAAAAACCTTTGATCATTTTCTCTTTGTTCACACTTTTCTTCCGTTCCCCTTCCCTGTCTCTCCTTTGCAACCAAACCCTAACCATCTCTAGAGAACCAAAGCTCTAAGGAAGAAAGGAGAATTGTCTATCATCATCATCATTTCTTCTTCTTCTTCCCTTCCCTTGTTTAGTTGAATATCGTCTGCAACCCCGATAAGTACCAATCTCTTAGATTTCATGTAATCCCTTCTAGTTTATTAGGACACGTTCAATAGCTTAAAGAGATCTAATGTATTTTCTTGGATCTATAGGATTTCTGATAGGGGAATCGAATCCGGGTAGGGGTTTGTGCGTGATTGGGTCTAACATTAGCATATCTGACTTTCGGTACAAGATTCAAGGCAAGTGTATAACTATAAATAATGTCAACTTATTTAGTTTATTGATTGGTATGGTTAATCTGACTTACATGGTTGCGTTTGATTTCTCTATCGAATATGGAGTTACAATTGTATATGATGGAATTTTGGATAGAAAACCAAAAAGGGGTGAAACTGTATGCACCTATGGCTAAGTCGTAGGACAATCTACGATTAGGTTACGGCTTACATTCCAATGAGCCATTTTTGGGGACATTGAACTATGGAGAACACTGTAAGGCCGGTCAGCTGAGCTATAAGTTTAACTACGGCTCAACCGTAAGATGACTAAAGCTAAGCAGTGAGTGCCTAGGGATCTTAATTAATTTGGTAATGCTGTAGGTTATGATAGATAACTTTGGTGGAATGACTCAGCCGCATGAACTGCACTATAGGTAAGTGACCTCAAGTAAGTGACCTTTAGGGGGGTAGAATCACTAAACCTTATTTCATGTCCAACGGATAATTCATAATTAAATCGGTTTCGTAATAGAGTTTGAATATATGATTGGATTTTGTCTTTAAGAGAAGTTAATTAAATATACTCAAAGGAATTGGACTAGATTCCAAATGAGAATGAGGGTTTCGGAATGCAACAAATGATAGACATTGAAAGTAGGAAAATAACATCGTAGGCTCTCATTGTTTTTGTGAAGGTTTATCTCCATATGTATACTTAACTATCTATGAACAACAGGTGGTGTAGAGCTTACCCTCGGTAAAATGGAAGATACCACATGAGCATAAGATACTTATAAATTATATAATCCAAACACTTTACATTGTAATGATTTGAGGGTTGTTCGTTGAGGATTTCATAGCATGACTTCATTTAGCATCTATATACTTTATGTATCAGTATATAGATCTGACTGACTACAGTTGGAGGTGGTCGTATGTCAACGAGCTAGCTTGTAGTATGTGATATGGTAAATAGCTGTGCAGTTTATTATATCTGGTGGGAATACCTTTTTTGGATATTATATCTAGCGAGAATACCCGTTTTTGCATATTGTATCGAGCGGGAGTACCCATTTTTGTGTATTCATTTCATTAGGTTTGCATTTAGTTTATTTGGGTAGAATGTAAAATATAATTTAATTCAATTGGCTAACATCATTACTTGCAGTTTACCTCTTGCCAGATTATGTAAATTTGACCCACTACTTTTGGTATTTAGCTACCCGTGCTAGTACCGAATTGGAGGGTCAGGAGGCGCTATGAGGTCCAATTTCTATGGTTAGGGGTTCCAAAACTATAGACCTATAAGCTCTTTTAGTGTCTTACTGTTTTATAGTTCTAATTTCATATCACAATTAGCCTCAAGGTAATTATGAAGCATTTGGGATCGATTGGGATAATTATAAAACCTCTTGGATAAATTTGAAGTGGTCTAAAATTGACCCTTCAAAATTATAGCGCCTGCTCGAGCGTGGCCCTAGGAGCGCTCAAGGACCCATGCTTCCTGGTTGACAAGTTTCAACTGACGGATTTTTATCAGTGATTCTGTATGCGCGCTCGAGCACATGCTCAACTACACTCAAGCGCGTGCTCCAAAACTCCAATTCGGAATTATATAGCACAGTCCTTTTCCTTCACTTCAATACCTGCATATGGAACCTCCTGTCCCCCTAACAATTCTTCATTTCTCACTTCAATATCATCATTCCACCTTAGTCCCATCAACATTTGAACATTCACCACATATAAATGAAGCAACACATTTCCAATTCATGTCTATAAAGAAGATGAGGCTGAAATTCAAATGGATTACAATTGATTTGTAACATTCATGAAATAACAGCATGCATTCAGCACCAATCAGCTTATATTTGCCTTGATTGATGGTGTTAGAACTTTGCTCAATTCTCTAAGGCTCAATTAAAGCAAGGAAAGCCCCTACAATGAAAACCTTAACAAGTAAAACACATCAAGAAGAGGAGACTCTTAGCTACTAGGGGTTGATCAAGAAGGAAGAAGTAAGATTCTCTTCAATTCAAAGGAATTTCCCAAATTCTCTAGCTCTACATATGTAAGGAACCAATATATAATTAATTTAAGATGCATGTAAAGGATAAGAGTGACTCACTTGGAAATGAAGAATCTAAATTCCGATTATTAACACCTCACCTTCACACTTGTAGAGCAAGAATGTTGGAAATTCCCAAATTGTAAAAAACCCTAACATGAAATAATAAGAAAAATGGAATAGGAGGAATGCACATCTTCAATTCAAGTTTTCTATGGTCAATTGAAGGCACTGAAGAGGAGAGAGTTCTTACTAAATCTAAAGGAGGAGAAGAGGGAATGATTTTCACCAACCCAAAACCATGGAAAGATCGAGAAGAAGATGGGGAATAAAATGGTGGCCTCTAATCTCTCATGCAAGCACCCAAGGACCCATTTCCATTAGAAGAAAGCAAGGTGAAAGGAAATGAGAAAAATTCCAACTACTACAGATGTGAGGAAATGACGATAGAGAGAGCTGGGCTGTTTTAAGTAAACGGTTTCCTGAAATTTCAGAAAAGTCCACTAGTTCAAGTTATTTTCATTTAAAGTCATTTAAGAGTCCATATAATTCAACTGAGGTCAAACAAGTTTGGGTCCAACACGATAGTTGACGAACTCAACAAGATGAACACGATGATGCCAATATGATGCGTATATGACATGAAACTATAAAATCTAAAATTATGAAAAAAGGGCTTTCTATACCTAATCCGGTCCAAACTATATATCCATTACCCAAGCTCAAATCACTAAATTCAAATAAGACAAAATAGACTTAACATAATTTTCACACTAAATATAATTAATTAAAATAAATCTAAATTAGTTAGTATTAATCACAGTTTATTCGGGTCAAAGAGTTACAACATCCAATGGTGAGAGTCTCTAGCATGAACTTGAAAATTGAAAGCGTCCACAATTGTTGGCAGGTTGTCATCATGCTTGGGGATCTTTTTCTATATCATGATTAATTTCATTGCTGATGGCAAGTTGATGTTTTCTCGTGCATTCCATTTCATTATTGTTGCATTTTCATTAATCAGTCTGTATAGTTTCTTGGTTGTTACTTTCACAACTTTTGTTCCTTTATATTGTATTTTTACCACGATTTTTATTTTAATAAGAAGAATATTTATCATCTGCGTTTGTAGTCCAACGGTTAGGATAATTGCCTTCCAAGCAATAGACCCGGGTTCGACTCCCGGCAAACGCATTCAAATTTTTTTATGAAAGTGAGATTTTCTTAAATTAAATGCATTCTCCAAAATTTTATATGGCTACTCAAGGTTTAAAAAACTGTGTATGCAATTTTTTTCTATATTCCTATGTTTACCACATTGGGTCACCAGGAGGGAACTAGAGCTTGCTGTTTGTTTGTGAGCTAGAGTTAAGTACAGTAAAATAGAATTTTTAAAATTTAAATTTCTCTCTTCTTTTTTGAAAAAATTCAAATTTTCCTCCTTTTATTTTCAAAAAAAGTGAAAAAAGTCATCACTAAATTACAAAAAGCTCTCTACTTTTTATACAAAACGCAAAAAGAATTCATATCAAACAACTAAAAACAAAAAGTCATTATAACCCCATCATATATTTTTCTTTCTTGACTTTGGGTTTACTCTACCCCACAAATAAACAAGCGATAATTTGAATATCATAAAGATGATCTCATGAGAATTGCTCTTTGCCCTACTGGTAAGGAGTCATGTTCTCATTGGGGAGGTGAAGGGTTTAAAACTTGGAAAACCCTCTCTTTCCACTTGTACTGGCTACCTTTTCACTTAGGTGGGCCTCCTTCTCGAGTAAGCTAGGCTATCAAAAAAAATAAAAAAAATATAAATAAATAAATAAAGATGATCTCATATGGCACACATGCTAGTGCATTGTCGCATCACTGAAAATATTGTTAATTTCTCATGTCAATGCACCCCACTGATTTTTCATTTCTCGTTTTTCTAACCCTCTAAACGACCCCAAAGTTCTGTGTCAAACTTATCCTTCCATTACAATTTTTAATTACTTCAAAGTTGGGGTGGATCAATCTTTACCTCTTGCCATTTCTTGTAGAGTGCAATGTGTAAACTAAGCAAAGCCCCTTAAAATGTGGAACTCAAACTTAAGAAAAGCCAAGCAGGGGCTACCATCAACTTGTCCCAGGGACATGATTCAAAAAGCAGCCTTATTATCAATTGCAGTGGTCGAAGCTATTTTGAAAATAGAGGGGATATGAACTAAAACCAGTTAGAGACAAAGCATTTTTAATTGAAAATATTATTGTTCTTATTTATTATTTTCCATAGCTTTTCTAAAATTGTCTCTACCCTTATATGGTTTAAAATAAGTAAAAAAACACAAAATTAATTGCTACACAAGATTTAGAATTTTAACCACGTAAAAATTTCACATTGCTATGTATTTTAGTCAACCACTATGCCTAAAGCAACCACTATTTTTATCCTTACCCTAGAAAAAAAAAAAAAAAGAAAGTGGAGTCAAACTAGAGCTAAAGTAAGCTAGACTCAAGTAGCTTGCAAACCAATTTGTCTTGTTTCCATTCTTAAAAGCAACAGGAAAAGAGAAGGAAAAAAAAAATTGTGTTGAAACCCAACTAAAGGCTGCTGAAACCACCACCACCCCCCACCCCCCTACCCCACAACCCTCTTGATCTCCTCCCAGAGAGAACCACCATAGTACCTAAATCCAAATCCGTTAGCCCTTCACCTGAACCAAAACCCTTAATCCACAATCATCCTTATACCCAAATCCATAATTCTCAACACAAATCCAATATAGACCTCGTCTCAGTCTATTGATTTCTTTTTCTTTTTCTTCCTTTTTAAATTTAAGAACTTGTTTGGATAGTCAGTTGAATTGGTTTACCAAATTATTGTTTTACAGGATTAATAAATTGATGTTGGGCAGAAGCAATGGACACTAGCTACAATAGTGTGCAGCGCTTCGTGCCTGAATCTAACATTTTTTTTTTCAGTGGAGTGGACAATGGAGACATGGTTAAAGAAGAGAGGAGAAAGCTGCCCAAACCCAGAGATTTCTCTTAGGAGAAGATTTGGCAACAACAACATTTCCTACCATTTTTTTTTCACTTTATTCTTTTATTAGTACAGCATTTGATGTAATGTTTGTATGTTCCACCAGTTCATCTAGTAGTTTTGGTTCTACTTCATATCGCTATGTGTAGACTATGTTTGAACAATCATTCAATTGGATAATTTGTAATTTTTAGAATGGATTAACGAGTACTATAAACATGTTGGATGTGTAATGTTTCTTGGAGCGGATGTTTTCTGAATGTGGTGACTAGTGGGTTGTGGGATGGGCTTTTGTGCAATATATTATGTTTGTGCTTGTTATCTGAATGTGAAATGTTTTTTTTTGATTTGATATGCCATGTTTTCGGTTGTTGGAGATGGATGTGGTGGCTCGGGTGGATTGTAAGATGGGTTTTGTGCTCTCCTTTGGTGGGTGTTGGAGATAGTTTAGGGGAAACAACGAATAAGAGAGGAAGTTGGATGGTTTGATTGGGTTTCAATTTTCTGGAACTGCTAAAGCATGTGTTTCATATAATCCTATTTGAAACTGGTGCCAATGACTGCAAGTATGCAATCAACACCGTGGATGGCTTGCTGGAAAGAATAGTTGGAATTCTTGTATTTGGAGCACAATGTGCCAGTGCAGAGCTTTAAATGTAATTGAGAGTTCCTAGATGCATCACGTTATTGCACTCATTTAGAAAGATCCAAATGGATAATAATGTGCAACCACAAACCCATATCTTCTAACACTTAACAATGGTCCTGTATTATTAGAACCAACGGCTCTTGGAGCTATTGAAACTTAACAATTTCTCATGTATATTCAAGACGTGTAAATTCAAACCTGTACCATTTATAAAACTGAATACCCAGTACAAAATGACAATATTTCAGGAACCCTCCAGCAACATTCTAACATTCCTCATCAATATTCACACATCCATTTAAGCAACATTCCTAACCATCATGTGTAAGAACTACAATCCACCAACATTACAACATATAAGCCCAACTACTGACATAAGCATTCAAATATCAATTCCACCACTAAACATTAAACATCCACACTTCAACCCAAATTACATCATCTATAGCAATCACTTATATCAGCATCCAAGATAGATTCCATTCCATTCCATTCCATTCTAAAATACAAAATACAACTACAACACCCAATTACAAAATATCTATTCATCAAATTACAAACCCCAATTGAGCATTCCAACAAAAACATTCCATTCCAAAACACATGATTACAAACCAAAATACACGCCCCCTTTTCCATTCTAATCACAATAATCAAAATCCACTTTATTAAACTTCACTTCCATTCTGTGTGCAACATCATAAACATTCAATTCCAAACCCTTTCTTGCCTCAAAAAAGAAATATAAGGGTTCAAAAACACATAAGCAAGATTCAAAAACACATCTCCACTTCCATTCCACTCATGACACCATCCAACTACAACTCTCTACAAAGTACAACGTCGGTAAAGCTCATGTTAGAAGGATGGATTAAATAGTAGAAATTCATAACAGATTAAATAGAAGTAGAAATGCATACCAAGAATGACCAATTATTACTTGGAGTCAGAACTCAGAAGTAGACTTGGCTGAAATATCGCCTTGGAGCATTTACAAAACTTCGGACAATACAGCATAAATGTAAACATGTAGTAATTATTAATTAATCAAAGCATTAGAACAAAAATATAATATAATAAGAAAACTCTTTAATAAATGCCTCTTTAATAAGCCAAGACAATTGCACTTGTCATGAGAAACACCACGTTTGTTACATCCACAGCAACATCATTTTGTTGGTTGTGCTTTCTCCTTTGAGGATTTGAGCCTCTTTGCACGACGCACTGATGTGCTTGCAGCGGCGGATGATATTAGATTGTATCAGAAGAATTTATTCCTTTTCTCCAATCCTCAACCTCTGATTCATTTATCTCGCTACATTTTTTTTTTAGAATCATTAGACCCTTTCTTGCATGTTGCTATGCCTTTGTTGACAATGAAGCCTCATCAGCAATCATTGATGTACAATAAGACAAATCATACTGTCTTCCAACCAACGGGTCATCACATAAATGCAATATATTGACAATGGCCTCATCATGATCAGACCCTCTGGCATGCCAAGTCCATCATTTCAATATGTATTGTTCTGGCAAAATAAAAACCCTTTCTTGTCTTAAAACACACTAAACATGTCCACATGGAATCCCTTCAAACTCAAACATATGACATGAACAATTTGCAAAATTAACATTTTTCTTGAAAAAAAAACCGAGTCCATCTATAGGTGTTTGAATCCATGACCCGAGTCCATCTATAGGTGTTTGAAAGGATTTACATATGTGAAACACTTTGCCAACATGGAATGATTAATAAGCATAAAAGGGGATAGGCATTGGACTAATTAATAACAAGAAATTTAGAGCATGTTTGGTAACTCTAAAAATAAGCACTTATTTAGTCATTTAGAGCTTATTAATGACTTAGAGTGTTTGTTAAAACTCTTAGCTAGATTTCAATTGTAGAACTTATTTTTAGTTATTAGGGGTTTAATATCTTAAATTTAAGCTGCTCGGGCAGATTTTTTTTTTTTTTTTCTTTCCGGAGCGTATTCCAGTAAAGGCGGAGGAAGTTGGGAATGACGGAAATTTTGGGTTAGTTGGACGAAAATATCCTTAAAAAATTATATTTACCAAATTATGCACGCCATGTTTCTTGCTTGACTCTCCTCTCCATATCTCAATGACACTCGGCTCTTTTTCTCTGTAGCCGTGGATAAAGCTGAAGGCGAAGACAAAGAGGCCACAAAATGCATGCCCAATTTCATGCATTTTGTATCTGTGCACCTCTATCTGGGTATAGGAAATAGGGCAAAGCAAAAGGATTTATGCATCTGGGCATTGGAAATCAAAAGATTTTGAGATTTGAGTCATCAATAGATATGGTCTTCTTTTGGCGTTAACCTTTTTCTTGGGGTCCCAATCGATAGATGCTACTGCTCAATTCTCAATTAACCAATGCAACGAATGAAGGGAAGTTGCTAATGACACCAAGCTTCTTTGATAGAATGTTCCATATTCCTTTATGGCGTTGGTGATTGGACTCAAGACCTCAGGTCTTAATTGCATTTCTTAAGGTCAAGACTCGCTATTTCTGATGTGGGACTTGCAGAGTCTCCTAAATCCCAAGTGTTCTTTAGCGGGTAATGGGGCAAATCGGATTTTAACTGGATCTACTACCTCAGCCCCGGCCCGCCAAATCTCACTTTCCCCCACCGGAAATAAAGCCATCCTTAGCTTTGATATCAACTGTCACAACCCGGCCCAACTCAATATGATATTGTCTACTTTGACCGCAAATGCAGTGCCAAGGACTTCCCTGGAGGCTGCCCATCCTAATATTGCTCCCGCCTAAGCACGCTTAACTTCAGAGTTCTTATGGGATCCGGGGCAGCATGATTTTAAAAAACATCATGTTGAGTTAACACATGGCTTGACTTATAAGCCCAAGGTCAAGACTCGGCTATTTCTCCGATGTGGGACTGGTGGACAAAAGTTGTTCTTGAAATTTGAACAAAAGTTCTTGATATATTGCTTTAGCACTATCACATTACCTTCTTTATCGTCCGAGTGGGACCCTTGGAGATGCAAAAGAATATTATGCATCCCATGCTGAAAATGTCTAACATCTTCTTTAGCTTGGCTCTTACCCTCAATGATTTTCAAAGCACATTATCCTCTAACTCCACCCTCTAAAGCAAATTAGAAGGGAAAATAAGATGCCAAAAACTAACTTGCAATCATATGATCTTTTAAATAATATGAATTCTAATAATTTTCTCAATATTATTATGTACTAAATAGATATAAATGACATAATTTTAAATTGAAATTATAACATCTACTTTTAAATTGAATTTATAATACCAAAGAACCAAATGTTCTAGCTGCATGGAGTTTGTATAATTTAGATGACAACGTCTTAATAGATATCAATAGATTTATGGGATTTAGTTTGGTATGTGCATATCCTCTTCCTTGTAAATAAGAGACACCCTCTACGACACATTTACATCACAACAACATGGTTAACGGTAAGAATATATAATATGATTCATATTAAACTAAATTTTTTGTAAATTAGAAAAGATGAGGCAAAATTATGGTTTTTTCCTTTTTGTAAGCAAATTCTCAAATCTAATATGGGGAACTTCCTTATTTTACTCTATGTTATTACTTGTTTTGTGTTAGAGATTACAACTATGATGTGCTATGATTTTTCATATACATGTGACCTAATCTTCTTGTAAATGCAAATGCAATGCATGTTTGCCTATTGGGAATGCCACAGAGAGGAGGGGGGCGGGGGCGCTGGGGTGGTGGGTGGGGTGGAAAAGTTCAAGCCCACTCAAGAGCTAAACCTCTTTTCATTAAGACATATTTTGAAATAATTACAAAATGGTCCAACACACAAATTACCCCCATAAGCATATACTTTTTTGAATGGGAACGCAATTTTATTAAAAGCCAAGCATCATAAAAGACATATACTGAAAAGCAAAAAAGAAGCTAAACAAAAGAAAGGAAGAAATAATACAACCAAAAATTAAATACCAAACTAAAAATGCTCTACTAAAAGATTATCTCTCCCAGCCCCTTTTTTAGCCAACTCATCCACCACCCCATTAGCTGATTGCTTCATGAGTGAAAGGGATACATTAAGCTTTGAAGCCAACTCAAGAACTTCTTCACAAATATCTACCATACCCCCATACCCAAGAAGAAATAGTTAAACGAGAAACCTGTCACAACCCGAGCTCAGAAATCGGGGGTTAGAGAAAACCTAACCAATGACACACGTACTCCCATACATGTACACCTAGACCTCGCCCAAATGTATACACACAAGGGATCAGTTACACGTGCAAACAAGTGTACGCGAAAGCTGTAAGTATCAAGGCATATCACAAGATAATAACAGACACAATAATTATAAAAGATTAAACTGATTACAACAATGCACAACAAAAATAGAGAGACTAGTCCACAAATCAAAATACAGCTAGAAATCGGACCCAAAATACAATTTACAGAAAAATCCCACAATAAGCTCAGACACAATGGAGGGAGAACAAAATGATGCACACCGCTCTCAGAAGAATAGATCAAGTTTACTCCTCTAGGCCGGAGGGGGCCTCGCGAGCCTCTCCTGGAGTCGGGTTGACCGACGCAGGATCGGAAGAGGGATTTGAGCCTGCAACACCAAGAACAACTCATAAGTACAACGACTTAGCAAAATATAAGCCACAAGAAGATAACACGAATTGTATCTATCAAAGAGCAAATTAGTAATGCAAGATTCATAGTGAGTATGTGCGTACACTAGCTAATCGTGCATAGGAATAAGTATGCTGTCAGAATCATCAATAGAAATACACACTCAAGCCGGCTACTACATTTGCCATATTCTCCCTTTCGAGAGCACATAAATATGAGAACACCATCAACCGGGCTAGGGTACGAATGGGTCTCTAATTCTCGAGGTCCGGAAGCCCAGGATACGAGCACTCTGCAGAGGCGATCACACACACTAAACCAAAGTCAACCCCGTCGGGTATCATGAGGCTGAGGTTGAGTAGTGCCATATATAGACAATCACAATCACAATCAAATCAAATGATGCACATACAAATCTCATATCACAATCTATCACACTAAACGAACGATAGTAGTGCATCACACACTGATAAGCAATACGGCTCATACTGATAAGCAACACGAATAACAATACGAATAACGAATGCGAATAAGCAAATACGAATCAGCACTGACGAATGAGTACAAATAACATAACTGAACTCAAGTACTCCATATGAACCATAACAGATACACAGTAATGAAGTATCCTTGCCCGGGCTTCGCTCTGGGGATGTAGCTACGTTTCCCACAAAATCGAGAGGTCCAGCGTAGAACACATGAGGACAAAACCGAAATTAATATGCTATGCAAATCAGATTTACTGTGACGAATCAAGGTCAATTACAAGCCAATCATAATCTAGTTGTCCAGTGTTTCTAACCGTGCATGTTGATGTAGTTTTTAGGTATTCGATACACAGTTGTTCCATCAAGGAGTGTTGCATCTTCTAATGAAAGTGTACCAAAGTCCCCTAAACCAACACCCATGGGAAGGTGCTAAACAACTGGATAACATACATGAATGAGACACAGCCCTCGAGATCATTCATGTCATCTTACATTCCATTGGGCATATTCGGGTTGCCTACATTCTAGCATGAGAGTCATATCAAGTCTCTTCTTTAAACCTCATCTTTCTATTCATTTCTCAGGGTCACACGGTGTTGCCGTAGGTGAACATATGGCTTAGCCGTAAGCATCTTACGGCGTAGCCGTAATCTGCACTGTGGCGGAGCCGAGGTTCCCCCAAACTATTCATCTGCAATTACGGCTCAACCGAAATTTACTGTACAGCGTAGCCGTATCTTGCTCTACGACTTAGCCGTAACACAATATACGGCTTAGATCTAGTTGGGCCGTAGAAGAGCAGCAAATGTGCCAACTCTCAGTTATTTCAGATGTCACCCTGTATTGATCTACGGTTAAGGTCACGGTTGGGTCACAGTGTAGCCGTAAGCCATTTCACGGCTCAGCCATATCACAATTCACGGTTTATCTGTGAGTGCGCTGAGTCAGTTTCCTGAAATAGTTACAGAAATATAGAATGACTAACTCTCGACTGAATACAGAAAGATACTAACAAATCTCACTCAATAGGACTGTCTAACAATGATTCATACAAGAAGAGTAAAATATACACACAATCAAAACGTTACCAATAAGTGTTCAAGCTACTTGTGATTATACTTGCCTCACAAGTGAAAATCACACACTCTTTGCGTTGCTAGAGGCTCAATCCACTGGAGACACACAAAAATCACACCACATGGCTACCTTCCTCACGTAAACAAAACAGAGCTGAACGAAAGAGAAAGAGAGAGAAACGAACGAGAGAGTTCGTTGCAGAAATGAGAGGGAGACGGTGGTAGGTAGGATATTTATAAGATAAAAGAAGTCAAATTTGCAAACAAGTCCACCATTTGCCTCTATTTACAGTTCGCGTCAATCAACAATCCAACGAGAGCAAACGAAGTCATTTGGATCCAAAACAATTACGATGATTAACAAGCTCGGCGAAATACACGCGTTGACATCAAAATGACGCAAAACTGACAAGATCCAACAAAAGCAGAAATTACGAAAAAGGGCTCGAACTACCTAAACCAGGTCAAACTCAATCAAACTACCTATCCATAACTCAAGACCAAAGAAAAGCAAAACCAAAACACTCTTGGCAACAAGATTACACTTAATAACCCACTAATTTAATTTTGGTTGGGTCGGAGCATTACAAAACCCATTTAATTGCACATTTAAAATCTCCTTCAACAATGAGGTTTCTAAAACCCAACCTAGCCGCTTCTGTAAGACCAGTCCGAAGAGCAAGCAACTCAACCTCATTGATCGAACGAAAGCCAAAAGGCCCTGAGAAGGTAAGAAGATGAGGACCTTATCTTTGATAACACCCCCAATCCCGGAAGGACCTAGATTACCCATAGCACTCCTATCAAAACTAGGCTTAAAAGACAAAAATATTATTGTTGTAACACAAACAATATTATTGTTTGATAGAAGAAAGGATAATTTACATATCATAGAAGATGTAAATCATTCTCAATTATTTTCTATAGTATTTTCTAGCAAGTTACTGTTCTAACCATCAAATCATTATATCAAATTTAGTATTAAAAAAAATTTTAGCTTGAGTAACAATCATCAACTTTTCAAATCAAAGTAGAAAAAGATACATGCTAAAAAAAAAAAAAGATAAGAGATAGCATGTAGGCCAATTAACTTTATCCTAAAAAGGAGGAACTATACACAGAATTTCAAATCTAGCATGTAAAGTTTTATACTTTTGTCGTCGTACTTATGAATCACTCATTTAAATCGCAAAAACACTTTTCTTGTACTATATATATATATATATATGATATGAAATCTTCCTCAACTCCAAATATGTGGACAACATTTGTGTGGTCTGCTAGCTCAATGCAATCCTTCTTTTTTTTGTTCATCGTTTTTTATGCATTTTACTGCAACATGCTTATAATCTTTACAAATTTCTTAAAAAACATTAGTGCCCACTCCTATTTCTCTGTCATAGACAAAATTGCATGTCTCTAAAAAAGAAATAGGTGTGAGCACTAATATTTTGAAGGAGTTTACAATGATTATAAACATGTCGCGGTAAAACGAGTAAAAAATGTTGAACTGACAAAAAAGAATTGGATTGAGCTAGTAGACCACACAAACTTTGCTCGCATGTTTGGAGTTGAGGAGGATTCAAGATCACTTAAATAAAGCACAAGAAAGGTGCTTTGCAATTTGAATGAATTAATTCACAAGTACGATGACACAAATAAAAAGTGCATATCTCTACATGCGAGATTTGGAATTTAGTGCTTGGTTCCATATTTTTTGTATAAAGTTAATGGACCTAAATCAACTTTAATCAAGTTTTTTGAGGTTCTTCTACCTCCTATCTTATTTCTATTCTATTGTATATCTTTTTCTATCATAGTTTAATTGTTAATCAAACTAATATATATATCATCATCATTATTATCATCAAAGCCTTATCTCAACCATGTTGGGATCGGCTACATGAATTCTGTTTCTCCATTCCATTCTATTTTGAGCCTAAACTATATACATATATTGTAAACGTTAAAGTTGATATGATGTTAGTCAAACTAATATATAAATTTTTTGTAAACATTAAAGTTGATAAATTTCTACCTCCTTTTTCTACGTCGCTTCTTGGGTTTCTATTCAACCAGTGCTCAAAGTTATCTCTATTAATTCCATTATGAGAAGTTGGTTCGAGATGCCATTTGCCTCTCCTTTTAGGACTTCTTCTCTCCGTGTGGTCTCCTCCCCCTGTGGGTCTCTTTAAGTATAATTTGGATGGAAGTGTAGCGAGCAATCCAAGGCAGTATGGGATTCGTGGCCTTTTCAGAGATAGCTCAGCTATGTGCTTACTTTCTTTTTAGGGATCGGCCAATTCTTGCTCAGTCAAAGAAGTGGAGTTGCTATAGATATGAGTTACCATTCCAAAAAAACAAACCCCCCCCCCCCCCCCCCCCCCACAACAACACACACACACACAAAATGAAACCAAACCCTATTTCCCAACTACACCTTCATTCACCAAGCATCACAGTCATACTCTTGAAAGCCACCTATCTTTGTTTCCCTAACTCTCCACCAAACATTTTACCATCTTAACCATCCAACAAAAAAAAAAAAAAAAAAAAAAGAAGCAGCAACAGAGAAAGAGAGAGAGAAGGGGCCGGCTTAGGGCAGAACAAAAGGGAGGTTCATGGGTACTCCTTGTGACATGTGCCAATTGTGGGCTTGAATTAAAGTCCAGTTCAGGCTCAGTTTCAACATGAACCATAAGAAGCCAAGATTAGAAGCCTGATACAACAGCTATTGCACACATTAAGCTATTACCGTCATCATTCACAACAACATAGAGCAATCAACTGCAGAAAATTTTCCGCAATTGTGGGCCCATCCAGAGTCAGGATTTTGGATCTGTTTTTGTTTTTGTGCTTTTAAAGACTAGATCTACATAACTAGTCATTTTTTAAATTGCAGTGTCTACATTCATGGAGAAGTTTTCTAGAACTGTTGTAGAATTAACTGCAACCGTTGCTCAATTATCTGCAACAATCACTCAATTTCAATCAACTCTTGTAAAGAGGGAACCCAAACTAATCAATTTGGAAACGGATCACTATGGGAGTAATTGTAATTATCAATGTCCTGGACAAGAGATTGACACAAGTTCTTTCTTGCTAAAACCTCAAATCCAAGAAAATTTGGCTCAAAATGATCTCAATGAAAAGCTCTCACATCTTCTCAAAAGGGTGTAAATCGCTAAAAACTGGCATCTAAGGCAAATATTTATGAATTGCAAGAGAACTCTGCACTGGAATCCAAACTCGATCAAATTGAAAATGAAGATGTTGAAGACGATCGATCTACTGAAAATTTGACTACAAAACTTGATTTGGGATAAAAGTCAGATAAAGGTCCAACCATTGAATGGGAAAACAAATCACTTGTTCTAGTGCTTCCACAAGAAGATCTATCAATGTAAGTCCCTTGTATTAAATTCATCTTCCGAGATAAACAGCACAGAGTCAAATATTGCAAATTGATGGTGCAAATATTATACATGAACTATCCAACGGCACATTCGCACAACCACACAAAAGCCGGCCATCAAAGTCAGTTATACATGAAGCTAAGCACTTAAGCTAAAGTTCAACCAACGAATTGACAACTCGTCCGATTCACTTTGACCCAAGAGGACATTTACCGAACTTATTTCTGATTTTATTATTGAATTGTAATTAGAATTATATTTCACATTTTATTTCCTAAATTAGGTTATTATTTTACTTTCCTAGTTTGTTTAGGTTTCTTAGGCCTAAGTTTGTTTTTTCTATTGATATCTCATTGTAGAGATTCTATCTCAAAGTTCGATTAATAGAACTGGGTAATCCCTTTTGAGATGCATCCTCATTATCATCGTTACGAAGACTTATTGTGTCTATAGACACGTGGTTCGATACTCCATGCAAGCCCTATCCCTAGGGCCTTGATCAATTAATTCTGCACAAGAAGATTTCAAGATCCGACCTCCCTCACTTAGACTTCCATCTTCGTGGAATAGGAAACCGCATTTCTTATTTTGCAGTGTTACACAAATAAGCCCTAAGTACTCATCTGTTCGTGTAATTGAATTCTTAGGAATCTTAAGTGTTGTATACTTTCATTTCCAGAAGTGGTTAAAAAACTCAAGAAGCGGAGATCACTATCCAAAAATGAACATCAAATTCCAAGAAAAAAAAAGAACATCAAATAATTCCCTCCTTTTACTAGAAAATGAATCAAAGGGAGATAAGAAATGAATACTGCAATTAACCTAGTAATTTAAATACTAGGAAAGTTAATGTCTCATCTACATCCACACCTCATATTCTTCACCCCTTGCCCCTTTAAGATTATTTCTTTGAGCCCATTTAACCATGAATTCCTATATATTCAATTTCATGCAAAGAAAAAATCCACAAGTACCATGCTGAGTCTCTCTTGCCAAGCGTGTAGGTGAATAGAAAGATCAAAGTCTTCCTGTAGGAGTGCAGATTCAAGGCGTGGTGGATGCAAGGCATATCAATCTTCTGTACTCTTTTGGGCTCTGTTTGTTTGCATAAAATACATATGAATTCAATACATATGCATTTATAGTGAGATGAGCGCCACCTAATGATTATTAAAGAAGTGACAGGTGAAGGATATAAAGCACAATAGTAGTTGGGAGATTTCATGATGTAGAATTCCGAGGGTGATGGCCGGGTATTCATTTCTCATCTTTCCTTGATTCAATTGCCATGAAGCATAATTGTTTGATGGCCATTTTTGGGTAATCACCTTTGGTTCATCATTCTTAAACACTTAAAAGAAATACAATAACAGGTATTCAATTACATAAAGCAAACAGGCCCTTTGGACCATGAGTTCCACGCCATTTGTCTTCCATGGCAACAGTACAGCCTGCCAAAAAAATATATATATACTAACCCAAAAGCTTGCTGAGTTACATAGTAGAACTCTTCAGCTATGGGGTGAAGCTTTAATTTAATCCACCAATTGATTGTTTGAAACACATAATTAAACAACAATCGAATCTACATCGACTCAAATCTGACCGCAGTCATAAAACAAATTAATTAAAAATAAAATGAAGAAAAAAATGCAGATCTTAAAAAAAAAAACTTCCATACAAATACAGCTTACCTCAATCTAAAAACCACAACTGCAAAAAAAGATCTTTTGATAAAATCGCAAAATTCAAAAGGCTCCACTTGATAAAACCAGATTTAAGAAGAACCAGAAAAACATCTGATGTAGGGTAAAGACATATCTAACCGATCCAACTCCCAAGATCTATGTCTGTAACAAATCCAAGATACAAAATGACAAAATGAAGAGGAAATGAATCTCTCTCTCTCTCTCTCACTCTATGTAAATATATTGGGAAATAATCCTATGAGAACAATTCTCACCAGTTTTTTGTGAGAAGTCTATGTGGGGCCCATCTATCACCCAATTCAAATCTTTCACTAGCAGGGCCCCCCTTTGATAGCCACACACCCCTAATTTCAGTCAGATCCGAATTTGCTGGACTATTGGATCGACTATGCACCGATCCAAATAGATTAGATTTGTGAGCCACGGAAGAAGGGGTTAGAGACATGTGATTAGAGACAAACTTAATATTTGGGGTGGTCCCACAGATCTTTCCCCTAATCCCATCCCCAAATGGGGCATAAAAAGGTTCTCATGGAATTCCATGAGAGTAGTTCTCATAAGATCAAAGCCCATATATATTTATATTTACATTTATATATGAGGCATGCTAAAAACAGCATGGGCATTTTGTTACGAAAAACACCCATTTTCTAATTGGCTACTACGTTCCACTTGTGCAATTGTTTAGAAAGTTGAAACATTTAAACATGACTATTTTTTCTCTCCTTATATGAGTTGACATGTATAAGGTGAGGTGGCATGTTCTCACTAGACAAATCAAGAAAGGGGTTAAAACTCTCCTTTTGAAATGGGGTGTTTTTGAGAATTTCTCTATTATATATATATACACATATATATATTCCATGCGATGAAACTAAACATAAATTCAATTGATGGCGAGGAGATGAAAACTGCAGATTTTGATATAGAGCTCCTAGAGAATCAGAAAGGCATCGGACTTGCATGAATCAAAGAGGGAATATGCGATCAGAGATGGATTGAGTTCGAAAGTTAGAAGTTTTGAGTTGAAAATGGAGAATCCAAGGACACTGGAAAAACACAAAGAAAGAGATTGCACTCTTGAAAGTACTTACATAGGGGTGCAGTTTACTTTTCAAGAGATTAATATATTAACCCTTAATAAGTGGAATTTGCCCCTTAGTTCAAGCAAGTTTATATTTTAGCTGCCGTTGAGAACCAGATTCGTAAATATAATGAAGATTGCTATTGACCCTAAGATGACATGGGCCTTGGTGGCCCATTTATAGTCAATGACCTTCTCACTACTAGTGTGATGCAGCCTTGGAGAACACAAAGAAGTGGACCAAACCCACAGCAAGGATTTGGCCAAATCCAAATGGATTCAAAAGCAATCACAGTCACAAGAGAATACTCAAATCTCTAAGAAGTCTCAATTCATTAATTAATCAAAGGGTGTCTCTTCCAGAATGGGGATTTGCATATTTATAGAAAAGAAAGCAACAAATTCCTACTGGAACTCAAATAAGAAACTAAATCAATATAGAAAACTAATTAAAATAGGAAGCTAATAAAAATAAAGCAACTATGTAATCCCCACTAGAATTGTGGGCTAATCGAATGGGCTTGGGGCAGATTATTCAAATAGCTCATGGGCTTGGTCCAATGGATTTGGGCACCTGGCTCCTCTAGCATTACAGTGTTATTAGTCATGCCAAACTCTTGCATTCTCTTTCGACCAAGTCAGGGATTGTTTAAGATAAATGATTGCCTTAGTTGTAGCATTTTTCTACAAATAAATAATGGGCTTCGGTCACACATTTTAGTCCATTACCTGCTCAACATGGACTAGTGCCATGTGTCACACCACTCTGCTACATTGACTCTTTCCCCAGGTTATGATAATGTAAGACAGTTGATTGCCTAGGCATTTTTTTGCAATAATTTCTTCTCCTCCTTGCTGCTCTTTATTTTCCCCTTAATTTTTGGGTTCTTCTCCTTACTGCTTTTGCTGTTCTTTGTTAACATTCATAAATTGATTGGACAATCATGTTATTATTATTATTGTTTGTTAACATTCATAAATTGGTTTGATAATTCGCGCATGCATTGTTGGTCCAGGTGCCTGATGGTAGTCCCTATAAGGGTCTGGTTTAGTAGACAGGTTCAATGTCGATAATACTAATTTGGGAGTAAGAAACCTCAATCTTGTGCAAATTCACTTTAGTTTTGCTGTGGTACCAGGCTTCCAACATTGTTGAGTGATTTCAATAAAAGCTAACATTGTGTCTTTAAAAAGTGTGAAGTGAATAGATCCTACATTGATATTCTATTCGAAATTCTACTGAGATGATCCAATAGATCATATTTGAATATCTTTTTTATCACAGTTTTTATGTCCGAACATGATTGCAACTTGATTATCTTCTAACCATTTGTTGTACAACACAAAGGATTCACCAAAATAATACTAAAAAGCCTTTGATTTTCCATTCTTACAAGTTTTTGCCTTTGACTTTTCACAGGGAAAGAGAAGAAAAAAAAAAGTTAAACTGTTTTTCCATGGCCTGGCCCTGTGATAGGTCTATGAGTAGGACCCAGCTTCAAACCAATGGAAAATACTAGATGTGGATCCATTTGTCACCATTATCCGCAAAGCCTTGTTCCATGTATGATGGGTCAACTAATGTGGATCCATTTGTCTCTCAGTCAAAAGAAGTACATTCAATATGATTATTATTGATTTTGACTTTAATTTTAAATTATCAAAGAATTTATATGTATGCTACCATAATCTGTTCTTAACTTATTGTATTTGGATATCATGCTCTATTATGCACTCAAGGTAAAGGAGTATTAGGGTTCAAACCTGACTAAACCGAGAGGACATGTGAGAGACAACATCTCATCCTCCTTATTCAAGTAAGAGTGAAAATTTTAGGGGTACGGGTATCTTCTCTCTTTGTCTCCACTTTTTTTGGCCCAGAGAAAGAGAGAAGGAGACTCTATAGAATTAAGACATTCATATTCCATACAATAAATCAATAATGGCAGACATTCTCTCTTTCCACCACTTTTTCCAGAGAGAGAGAGAGAGAGAGAGAGATGCTAGATTGAAGAATTAAGACATTCATTTTCCATACAATAAATAAAAAATAGAAGACATTGGCCTTGAAGAAAAGGCCTCAATCCTCTTTCCAGTGATTTCCCATCCAAACCCATCCAGGTATTTACTCACTACAATTTATCAACACTCCTACTTTTAAGCTTTGATGCATGTCTTTTGCATCAATAGCCAACATTTTCCCATGACATTAGGGACCAAACTATTTGAACTAAACTACAAATATCAAAACCATCCCCCATAAAAAAAAATTGGAATTTTCAAAAAGTAAAAGATTTTTGGTTTATTTCCAAAAAATTATATGAAGATTTAAGTATTTCAAAAAGTACAAAAGTTTTCCATATTTATTTCACTCAAATCCTCTCAATTTTTTTAAAAAGGCGGAAATGCCTTATGACATGCTATTATCTTTTCTTTACCTTCTGTCAACCCCAAAAGCAACCCAAAAATCACTTTATGTGCCTTATTGGTCAAATGTTGATAGTGGGGTACATTTTGATTGTTCAATCACCTAAGAAAATGCCAAAACTGGTCTTGGCTTAAGTTTCAATTTGATTTTGACAATCACAATCGTTGAATGAAGCCAGTTTTTTAGTCATTTGAAATCCATTCTTTTTTAACCATTTATGCCTAAAGGTATCTAAAATGGCCCCCACTGGCTTGTTTAGGTTGGACTTGATCACCTCCTTTATATGATTTATTAAAGGGAAATTTTGAAAAATAAGATAAGGGTATTGTTGTCCATTTTCATTTTTTTTAATGGTGAGTACTTCATTGAAAAACATTTTAAAAAAAATTTTATGTTTTTTAAAATATTCAAATCTTCATATACTTATTTGAAAATGAGCTAAAAGTTTTGTACTATTTTGAAGTTTTCCTAAAACAAAAACATTCAATTAAATCTCCAACCAGGTATAAGAAAACAATAAGAAGAAAAAACTACAGGGAGTTTCAAACAATCAATTTCTAATCTTGAGCTTCCTTTCTCTAGAGAGATGCACAAACTCACAAATTGAGCAGATAACTACATTTTCATTGAATCGTTTTAGTGGGGAGGTGCATCTCACGAATGAAGAAGATGAAAAATACATTTTCATAGGATCATATTAGTGGGGGCAAGCAGATGATCACTGCCAAAAAGAAACACATCGATCTGAAAATGGCCTGTTAAACCCCTTTTAACTAAACCCAAAAAGAGCGCAAATCCCTTCCCAATCTTCTTCATCTTCCTCCTCTCTTATATATCTGCAAAAATTGACTTGTTGTTTCTTAAGACATAGGATTCTTCATGAGAAGCTACTTGTTGGAGTTTGAAGATTTGTGCATAGATTTGTTGTCACTTGTAATTTTATTATTGGGTTTTGACGATTCAAGGGAGTATCTAATTCCAAACCCTTAATCTCTAAATCCTAATTCCAAACCCTAAACCCCCAAATCCTAATCCAAATCCTAAGAAACACAATCAAACACTCTTTTATTGAATTAGCAACATTACTTAAGGGGTCTTTCAGCGGTCAGGTTCGATCCTCTAGTCATATTGAAAATTTTCTACTTAAGATGTCACTTCCGGCACACCATAGGAATTTTCAAATTTGGTTGCAATAGTTTGGGTATGAATTCAACCTATTTGGCCACAAATTTGTGATTGAAAGTGATAGTGAAATGTAAAAGCGAAAAATGAAATGCTAAATGTAACTTAAAATATGGAATGTGAAATGTCAATGTGAAAGTGAAATGTGGATGTGAAAGTGAAATGTGTGTGTTTGTATGAATGTGAAATGTGAAATGTAAAATGTAACATAAAATCTTAATTAAAGTATTTTTCTCTCCTTTTTTTCAATCGTGTGATGAGCAGGGATATCCCCACTCAGCACAGTTAACACTCCCCGCCTAACTAATTGTTTCAAGTACGATGAGCAGGGATACCCCTGCCACCTGTGCAATGCAGAGAGGATATATCACAGGATTTTATAGCTAAATCCTCAAAATATTAAATATGTAAAAGCAGCAACCCTCTTCACTGAAGAGGGATAGGTGGCATTCCCTTTTGGGGTCTTGCAATGACATGTGGCAAACCCATCTCATATAGTTAGACAATCCACTAAATCCCTGAAGGAATCAAATCTATAAACTATCTTATCTCAACACTATCTTACCATAAATAGGATTGCAACAACCACAATAATCATCAGTACTAGATAAGCATTCTCTTGTTTTTCAAATGGGTCTCATTTACATTGGGATACATGATCATGGCTCTACCATGATATCCACCACCATCTGCTAATTGTTTCTTAAGAACCAGGACTTTTATCTTTTATTTATTTTCTCTAACGGATTGGGCAATGGTATCCTTACCATAGTTGTCAATTCCATTTCGGTCTGGCTATCGGTGTTTTGGAATTTTGGTGAAATTTTTAGGAGCAACTTTTTGGAAAAATAAATAAATATATGTGTTATAGAAAAATAAATTATAAATTATGCATTTTCCTTACAACAATAAAATCAAAGCACAAATATACAATCACATACAAATATACAATCATATTCATAGATACAGTTTATAAGAAGTGAATCAAATGCATATACAAAGAATAATTCAACTATCAAATATATTAATTGCAAAAGCCATTATTGCAATATGCACAAGTAAGTATCAACCATCTACTACATTCAACTTCTATCAAAAAAATTACATTCAACAAATCAGGCCAGCCACAAATGCCAACGCCCCAAATTAGGCCAGCCAAAGTCATTCAGACAGAATGATTCCTCATTTTTCACAATCAGGCCCCAGCCCCAAATCAGGCCAAGCAGCCACAACCCACTCCCCAAGTGACAAAGCCCCAGCCCCTAAATCAAAAATGGGTTTGGATTTTTGATCAGGGAGCCGTAACTGAAGAAGCAGCTCCAGCTCCGGCGTCCTGCAGTCCAGCACGCACGGCGACGTCGACTCGGCGTCGACTCACCAACCTGCAAGATAGGTAGCGTTTTTCAGCCTACTCACTTTCGTCTATCAGGGTTTTGCTTTTGTCTCACGTGTTATATAGAAACAAAGTCGCAGTTCCCACCCCGCAACTTTTTTTTTTTTTTTCCTTACTTCCACACGCACAGGTTCGACTATTGGGTAAGAAAAGCCTTTGCTTTAGGCCCCTCAAAAAATAAGACTCCAAAAAAAAATAAATTTTATCTTTTTTTTCAATTAAAAAAAATAAGGCCTCAAAAAATAATTATAACAATTTAAGACCTTATAAATGTAATTAAAACAACTACTATTTTTTTACATTTTAAAAAAAATAAGTGTTACCTTTTTATTTTTTAAAAAAAGAATTAAAGTCCATTTTCACCATTGAAAAAATATTGCTATTAAAAAAACCCAGAAATCACAACAAGCAAAAAATCATTTTCTGTTTTGAAAATTCTTTAGTTTGCACATTTTTTCCTCTATATTCATGCTGCTTGAAATCCTCAGAAGACAACTTCAAATATAATCTTTCTTTTTTTCATATTAAAGAAGCTGCATCAAATTCAAAAGTAATCCACATCTATAATCTTGGTAACAAACATTAAATCGCTAAATTAGCTTTTATAGTTCTATCCTTTTAAAAAATTTAATTACAAGATCATATTATATGTTTATTATAATTAGTGTTCATTTTATTTGTAAATATTATTAGTTATAATTTATAAATATTAAATGTGTCTACTAAAAAAATATTGACAATACCTGTAACTGTTTCTTTTATAGAAATAAGTTTTTGAATATTAAAATTGATAAAATCCTAATGTAGAACAACACTGTCACAAAAAAGATTAAATAGATTAGCCATACTATTAATTAAAACAGATATGTTAGCAAAATTTGAATATAAAAACTTAAATAGTAATATTAATGCATTATAAAAAATAAAAAAATAAATTTTAAATAAAATATTATAATAATATTAAAAAAATAAAAAAATACCCCATTTAGGATTGTCGCTTTAAGCCTCAAATCGTTTTGAACCGTCCTTGGTTACAAACTAACGCCCTCAAACCATTTTGGGGCCGAAACACCGAAAGAAAATGAAATTGAATGGAATTGGCAATAACCTGCTTACTCTAATTACTATGTATGAAAGTCATGTACGTGTATGAATATTTTTTATTCATAGAAATTAGGCAACCTGGCCCAAAGGCATGGATAGAAACCTGAGCTTACGAGAAGTATCTTGACTCACTAAAAAAATAATTTACTTACCAAATAAGGTCGCAAGTCGTGCTTCACACCCTTTGTAATTTTTTAGGTTCCTTGAAATTCTACTTTAAGTGGGATATTCTAATTTTTAGTGTTAAATAATGCAAAAATCTGTATTTTATCTCTCCTTCTTAGTTCTGTCCCAATGGATACGTTCCGTGTGCAACACTGATTGGGCCCCATCCCCAGATTTGTCATGTAGGGATAATAACAGAATATATATATATATATATATATTATAGTTTTCTGATTTCTACACTCATTTAATTTATTTAACTGCATAACCTTAATCATGTTTAATGAAGGACAAGAATCTCACTTAGATTGCGGGCCATATAAAAGAAGAATTAGAAAGAGAAGAAGAATCCTGTTTCCAACACATGTAAAGGCATACCTGGAATTAGATGAAAAGAAGATAAGTAGCAACATCTGCAGCACAGCGAATGAAGAAGACGAGCATCAGTCATCCACCCATCACACGAGATGAAGCAGCAGCAGCAGTGAACAGCCAGTAGCAGCAGCAAAGTGGAAAGAGCAGCCAGGCTCCATCTTTTACTTCTTCTCCTCCTCTTTTCTGGGCTGTGAGTTAAGGTAGTGTTTGGTTCGCTGAAATGAAGGTCGGAACCATTTCCACGTTTGGTTCGTGAAAAAGCGGCGGAATGACCATTACTTCAGGAATCACCATTCCTTTATACAAGGGAATCATCATTCCTTTGGGGGGTAGAGAAATGGCCATTCCATTCCATTGTAATTTTCCTTTGAGTCCAAAATACCGCTTTCATCAAACAAAACCTTTAGATGTCCAATCATAAGACCTAGCCTCCTTCCTCTTCGTCTCTGACCTCTCATTCTAGGGGTATTTTGGTCAATTTTATGTAATTTTTTAGGGGCATTTTGGTCAATTTTATATAATTTTTTTAGGGGTATTTTGATCAATTTTATGTAATTTTTATTCCATTCTTGGCATCATTCAAGCATGACCTGAGATGTCCAATCATAAGACCTAGCCTCCTTCCTCTTCGTCTCTAACCTCTCATTCCAGGGGTATTTTGGTCAATTTTATGTAATTTTGATAGGAGTATTTTGGTCAATTTTATGTAATTTTTATTCCATTCCTGGCATCATTCAAGCATGCCAAACACAGGAACTAAAATGAAAATTCTATTACTGGATTGATTCCTTTGTCCAACCAGAATGAAAATTATCATTCTTGCCTTATTCCATTCTAGGCTCATTCCAGCCTCCATTCCATTCTTTTCAGCAATTATTTCAGCGAACCAAACGCTACCTAAGTGTTTATAAAATTACAGCTACCCCCTTCTTCTTTTATTTTTTTTCTTCTTTTCATCATAAGAGCACACATTCATAAGAGTCCCATTTCGGACGAATTTTGCTTCTGACTCTGAGGAATCTCGTCACAGTTATGGTATCTACAGCCCACGTGCCTCATTTGAGTGCTTCGAGTGAGTGAATGGTCAAAGCCAGTGGGACGCTACATTGGGCCCACTTAATTAAAGTCTCTTTTAAGAATTTAATTATTATTATTATAGAGTAAAGGTGAGACCGAACTTGATGTGACTTGCAGATGTACGTAAGATGCATGTAATGTTTGATGCGGTGGACTGAGTCTTTCTGCTTTTCAGTTTTCACCTACCTGACAAATTGGCACATGTGTGGATATTGAATATATTAATGTATTAATGGATTCGTATCCTTTTTGCCTTTAATCTGTATTGTAGAAACATGATCCGAAATTGATTGTTCGATACGAAATTGATTGTTCGATTTCCTTCAGAATATTGTATATTTATTTTTCATCAAATTTCTTTTCCGAGTCACAGTTATATTCTATATCCATTACTTTATGTATATGATATTAAAAAAAAGAAATCAAACAACACAGATCCAATGACACATCATGACCTTAACGTTGGAAATGGGTCCTTTGCTTTGTTTGGTGATTAGGGCCATCAACCTGATAAACCCAATTTTTATTACTAATTGTCTGCTTTTGATCTGTCATATGAGCCACACACACCGTCTACCTCAATTGTCACTGAGTTTAACATAACGAGATTACCAATTTCTTTACGTAGTATTTACTTTTACTAAATTAATTAATATTCAACATGCAACATTGAGTTTCAAGAAAATGCAACAAATCAAGATGTTGGACTAAGTAATTCTAATGCAATACTAGAGATAAAAAAAAAACGTTGTTAAAATAAGAGCAAGAGTTGAAACAAGGCCAGAAAATGAAACTAGTACAAAAATTGAATGATGGAATCTTCCAAACATAAGTCCTCTTTTATTGTTAAATAATCTAAATTGACAATACTTTTATAAGTTTCCTTCTTCATCTTCCTTCATCACGTGTTATATTATTTAGAATTAATCTTTAACTTTTCCATTGTTCCAATACCACACGTCAGATAATATGCTAGGCTCATTTTACTTATTTAATCATTAAAACATTTGGTTTCAAAAGTTCTATTTTAATTATGACTGTGTAATAAGTAATATGTTAATACTATTTATAATTCATTTAAATATTTATAAATAATTATATTTAAATTATAATTATATTTTTAAAAAGGTTCATGTTGAACGCTAGCCCAAGAAGCAATTGCATGTTTGTATATAGGCACACTGGAAAACGTCCCAGGCATTTTATTACGAAAACACCAATTTTCTAATTAGCTACTGAATTCCTCTTGCGCTATTATTAAAAAAGTCAAATCATTTAAACATTCCTGTCTTTTCTGTCTTAATTTGGGTTAGCATATAAAGGTGAGGTGACATGATTTTATTGGGCAAATCAAGAGAGGCAAAACTTCTCTTTTAAAATTGAAAGGTTTTAAAATTTCTCATATATATAAATATAGAGAGAAAGAGAAAGGAAGAGAGAAATGGTCTTGTAAATGCCATCCTTATAGACTGTTTTGGATGGTTTCAGATAGTAAGGCTCACGCTGCAATCCATCCAAATAGATTACACACACAACCTCCCTGAATTGCACACGTCCATCAATTTTGAGTCTCATTCAAATAAACTAGACCATTGGATCAACTATATATCTATCCGAATGGACTTTATATATATATATATATAGGAGAATATTACTATGCATCCTTCCCTCACTAATTTATATTTTAAAATATTTATACACAAAAGAGAAAAGTCATTTATGATATTATAAAAAGAAGAATCTTCATATGTAAAGAGGAAAATCCAAGTCATTTTCCCTCACCACATGGTGAGGAAAGGATCTATAGTAATATTCTCCATATATATATATATGAGTGTGCAGTCGATCCAATAGTCTAGTCTATTCCGAAGGAACCCAAAATTGGTAGAAGTATGCAAATCATGGAAGTCGTGTGTGTGACCCATTTAGATGGCTTGCAACACTGGCCCCACTATAAAAAATTGGTACAAAACAGTCTGTCCTTACAAGACCATTTCCCATATAGGGATATATATATAGCATGGCTCTCATAAGCTCAAGCTTATATAAGAAATTCTGTAAGCCTGAGTTTGTAGGGCCTACCCTTGGTCCATTCAAATGGACCAAATATACAACCTATTTGAATTCCATATATCCACCAATTTTTTTGTCAAATATGAATTTAATGGACTGTTGGATCTATTGACACCCATCCGAATGGACTGTTGACCATTAAACTTTTGGGAGCCATATGGAGATGATAGAAATCATTGTTGGAGTTGAATTTTTGCAAAGGAGGGGCCCCAAAGAGTCCTTCAAATCCCCCTAGCCCCATGTGGGTCCTTAGGTGGGCCTTACAGGCATGAGCTTACCGGGTTATCTTAAGCTCAAGCTTAGGATAATCGGCCTTATATATATATCAAAATTGACCCCAATCACATGTCCCTAACTCCTTCATCTGTGGTCTATAAATCCAATCCATTTGGATTAGTACACAGTAGATCTAACGGTCTACTAAAATTGGATTTGACTGAAACTTGGGGCGTATGACTATCAGAGGGATTCATGTGTATTACAAGATTTAGATTGAGTGATAGATGAGCCCCGTTTAAACTTTTCGCAAAATAGTGATGATAACTAGTTCTCATAAGATTGTTTGCCACATATATATAGAAGAATATTCATGTGCATATGTTCCTATTACGCCCCAAACCTAAGAATTGGAAATTAAAGTGGATCCCAAAGCAAGCACACATAACCCGTAGTAACATGTGCCATGTTAAGACACGCACAAACTGTTACAAGGGAGATTCCATAGGTACATGTGAGGAATATCCATATACATGTAACAATTATTTTACATAATTAAATGGAAACCTAGAGAAATTACATTTAATTAATCATAGGCATTAATAAAACTACAATTCATTCATAAAATTAATCCCAAGTATGTAGATTAACCATCCACATGTATATGCAACTAAGGTACTTAAACATAAACATAATTCAAATGACATGTCTATCAACAGTGTTTTCAAAAATTAATATAATAATGATGACATAGTCTACTACAAGCCAAACCACGGCTATCCACTAACAGTGCCCAAGAAAACCCCATGTCGTACTACGTAGAATGACAAATAGAAGACATCATTCTCATTCCACTCAACTATACCCCGAGGTACCGATGGGGTTCCATCCAAGGGCGCGTCGATTGCCAGAGTGGCATTGGGTTTTATATCTATAATACCAAGGGTAGCACTGTTAGCACGACGGTTAAGAGATCTTGTATTTGATATTGGATAGAATTTAACAGTGGGCCCATTTCAATTAGATGCTACATTATTTGTTTTTTTACATAATCGATCACGTAGTGGGCAACTGGGTATGCAAAATTGATATTAGTAGTTATTGAAGTTTGTCATAGAAATTAGGGGGGAAAAAAAACCCCGAGATCCTATTTAATTTTGAAATAAACATTTGGATGCATGCAAATGTGAGCTGGGCCGACTTTAAAAATACCCAAGGAAGGACAGGCGCATAATTGAGACCTGCTACTTTGTAAAAGTGCATGATCAAATCCTATGTAAACGATTTTAAGGAAGCCCAAACATGCGTACTTAATCTATAAATATGGGGCCAAGCATGATATGAAAATCAAAAAATTGAGAGGTCTTGTATTTGATTTTGGATAGAAGCAACATATGGATTGGCCCACTTTCTATGACTAAACGAAGACGGTTGATAAATTGGGTCCCACTCATGTGTAAAAGGGCATGATCTAATCTCCTTGGCCGATAAACTTGGTCCCATTTGTGAAGGTCGGACTGATGCCATGTCATGTAATACTGTGCGGATCCATGTCCCACCTCACACATAGTGATTTTCAATGGAATTTCACCACATGAGAAGATACAACTTGCTTATAAAGTTCGTTCTAGAATAATTTGATACGATGGATTGTTTAGAGAGAGATTTTAGGAAAATATATAGGAAAGAGAGTAGATAAAATATATATAGATTTTAGGACTTTAATATGAGTGCGTCACGTGTCGCTCTTCTGCAAAAAGACTGCGCCACGTGTCGCACTTCTACGAAAGGGGCATTATTATAATATTATAATAATATATATAATGTAATATAATTTGCAAGGGCCACCTTTTTTAATTTTCAGTCCAATTAGATAGCAATCATAATGATTGCATATCATTTTGTTAAAAGATATACACTCTGGTATACCTTCTTAAGATTTTATGAGCACACTTATTTATTTATTCAAAAAAATATTATTTATATTTATTTTATTACTTGTATACTTTTCAAATAAATTTATATTTTTTTAGTTCTTACGTAAATTCTTTTAATTGTTATCCATTTCTAAAATTTAAACATTCTATTGTTATTTTAGTATGTCAATATAGAATATATATGTATATTTTTTCCTTTGAGGATTTTAGGGGGATTCAGTGCCCTAAACTGATTAGACCCACTGTTGTGCGGTGGGCATATACAGGGATTGTCCTCAAGAAATCTTTTTTATTTTATTTTATTCTATGTCTCGGGCCTTTATAAGTCTGATATAAAGAGCAAAAACCCTAGCTAGCCGGTAGCCGCATCCCCCCCTCCTCTTCTTCCATTTCGTTTAAGGAGAGACAGCAGAACCCGCGACGCTTAATCCAGCTGTGCTATGCTGTGCTGTGCTGTGCTATTGACTGATGGACTGCCGCTCCGATCGATGCACTTGCTTGCGGGTAAAAAGATCACATCCTTATCCTTATCCTTATCCTTAGATTCGCACCAAACCGAATGTTAAATGTCAAGTGTCCTCCACAGTTTTTGAAGGTAGGGGTAAAAGATAGCACACCATCAACACTCACCATCACCAAACATGTATTTCAACTTCTCTCTCCGTTCTCCACTCTCTCAGATCCCATCTCATCTTACTCCTCCTCCCCCCTTTCTCTCGCCAGCTTCTCCTCCTCCTCTTCTTCTCTCCCTCAGTCCTTGTAGAGATCAATCAAAACCTTAGGCCTGTTTGGATAAGCAAAAAATTAGAGGTGGAGTGAAGTTAAATGGGCCCTAGCAGCTTAAAATTTCAATTCTACCATGTTTGGATAAGTATACCTAAAGATGAAGTATTATTGTCGGCTCATGCATACTTCATTTCACTTCAACCCTAAATGCTGCAATTGAGTATAAGTCAATTCTACCCCAATATTTTAGATTTCATTTCACATTAAGTATCCAAACAAAGTGAAATGAAGTAATCTACCTTAACTTCAACCTACTTCTCCTCGACTTCACTCCTTATACAAAATCTATTTCATTTTACTCTAGTCCTCATTTTTCCAAACAGGCCCTTAGTGCCTATTTGGATAAATGAGGAGTAGACTAGTGTGAAGTAGATTTTACATGAGGAGTGAAGTGGAGTAGACTAATGTGAAGTAGATTTTACATGAGGACTGAAGTGGAGTAGACTAGTGTGAAGTAAGTTTTATATAAGGGGTGAAGTGGGTTGAAATTAAGGTAGATCAGTTCACTTTACTCTGTTTGAATGCTTGATTTGAAGTGAAATTTAAAAATATTATAGAGTAAAATTGACAAGGAAATTTAAGTTTTGGGGTTGAAGTGAAATGAAGTATATATGAGCCGACAATAATGCTTTATTTTTGGGCAAGACTCATCCAAACAGGATAGAATTGAAATTTTAAGCTGTTAGGGCCCATTTAACTTCACTCTACTCTATTTTTTGTTTATCCAAATAGGCCCTTAAGCATCGTCTCCAACTCCCACCCACCCCCATTATCCTCTTTGACAAGTTCGGCTTCACAAACATTGTCCACATCATAGAGTCTCCTTTTGAAAATGCCAACTCGAGCCCTCAAATGAACTCATGCCAAAACTAACTCTTTCCTTAATTCAGTCACAACTTTAATTAAACTATAAAACATGAACGTTCCTACGATGGAGGAGTGGTGGCATGGTCCCACTTACAAAGGGAGGAGAGGAGGCATTGGAGATTGAGTTGGAGAGGGAGGGGTTTGGGCTTGGCAGAGGAGACCTCTGAGGAGTAGGGTTTTCTGCTAGAAGATAGCAAAATGTTCTAGAATTGGCCTTAGGCAAAATGGAATGGCCCCAAAAGGTTTCTAGTTCCAATTCCAGTTTGTTCCGGTCTCAATTCCAGTTTGTTACGGTCCCAATTCCAGTATGTTTTGGTCCAAATCCGGTCCCAGTTCCCACTCCAATCTCAGACCAATTCCTCATATTTCGGCCAAGGCTTCATACTTTCATTCATATATAGCGAAAACTATAAAATGGTCAATTGTAGAGTGTAGTTTAATCTAAGTTATGTAATTAAGCATTTTTACTATTATTTTGGAATTCAACTATTTTTTTTTTAAATTTTATGTATTCCTTTTGTTTTCATTTTCCCACCACAATTGAAAAGCCAAAATGTTCAACTATAAGGTTAAACTGGATCAACGACTAAAATGGAATTGATAACTATGAGAACAATGCATCAAAAAAAAAAAATTTTTTTAATTTAAATTTGATTGAAAGATTTACATGATGCCTCAAAACCTCATAAACATGATGATAAAAACTGACCCAAAGTTTTTTTTTTTTTCATTTCTTATACTATCTTATATAAAAGCAATATTATTAATACAGTTTAAATTTTTCTTATTGCAGGTCATCCATAAAAATTTTTATCTTTGCACTCAATGTTTTAAGGTGCGGAAATACAAATGAGGTTTATTTGCAATGTTAGAGCGGGTTCTTAAGAGCAGATCGGTTCTTCTACTTCACAATACATCGATCTTCAATATATATGGATCACGCAAAGAAAACTAGATCATATGATGCTTTAGATATCTTAGACAGACCACGTATGAACACCACGTGCCATTTTGGTGAGTATCCATCAGATATGAAGGTTATTATTAGGATATTTATTTTGAATAAATATCCTAATGATAAAACTTCAAATCTAGTGGATATTCACCTAAATGGCATGTGGTGTTCCTATGCAGTCGATATTGTAAGCATCATATAATCAAGTTTTTTTTTTTAGCATGATCGATGTATTGAGGATCGATGTATTTAACCCAAGTCGATGGAAACACTTTATGTTTCTCATTACTGAGTTTATCAATAACATGCACATGTGCAGTCTTATACTTCTGCCCAGTGTAAAGCGTCTCAATATAACACGTTTGTAGGTCTAAAATGATGCTTTTGTGAAATAGAACCCTTCTAGGCAGTAGAACCGGTATGCCCTTCAGAACCCCATTCCCTAACATTGCGAAGAAACCTCCACACCCTAGAAAATTAGGCTCTACCTAGCAACTCCAAGTATGAAAGAAGGAATGAAGAAATATTTGCTGCCTTGAAGTCCACTTAAATTCTGTGTATTTCAATTTTAAAGTGTATACCAATCAATTAAATTTTGTGTGTTTTAATTTAAAGTGTACATCAAATGGTACCAAAATCTAAAGAAGCATTTCAGCACTATCACATGTCCTACCAAAATTCCTTGATGTCTTCATGCATAAAGACCTCATCATAATAATTTTCATTCCTGTAACAAACATCATTGTTAACTTTATGCTTATAGAATCATTCTCCTTATATAATGGCACTTTTTTCCCCTTTTATGTGTTTCTCCTTGCTTTTTCTGTGTATTCCGTTTGTATTGTGCAGCTTTGATTAATACATCTTACTATTCAAAATAATCAAAATAATGAATGACTCATATTCAGTCGCGAATGCAGTGAGACATACTTCTTTTTCCCTTTTAAATGGTCACCAGTTCAAACAAATGCTTAGAGTTGGCTTATAGACTGGTGATAAGAGTATACAATTCATGAGATAAAATAATAAATAGAGACCACTGCAGCAGTCTTTCTTTTTAGGTAGATCCATTATTGTGCAAGCAAATAATAGATTTACAAATTGCAGAAATGCATGATTTCTCAAATCCTGATACGTCTAAATATTGTTCTGGAAGTTTAGAGTCATGTCATGATAGACAAATTTTTACATAGAAGTAGCATGATACAAATTTGAGGATTTTACTGGGAAAAAACCCTTTAAATGACCACTAAATGCGATTAGTCTCATTTTTTTTTTGTGCACTGATCAGGTCCGTTGGGCCTGATCCAATGCAGAAATTTTATTCTTTTTGTAATGTGGGGCCCATTACAATCTGGCGTTGGGGACCTGATTAGTGCACAACATTAATCGATGGCTAATCATGTTTAGTGGACAACTAAGGGGTTTTTTACCATCAAAAGTTTTTTTATTTTTATTTTTATGTTTTTGAAGGTTCAAACATAAGTGAGTGCCTCTGAATTATTAACAATTTTAGATATAAGCAATCTGGCCTTTGGAGATTCACATTTCACCAACTTTCCACCTCACATCAAAGTTCTTCAAGGGTTTGGAGTTACAGACTTGGAACATCTTTCAAGTCATCATTTCACCTAAATTACTTAAATTTCAGCCTTTAGGACTCACGTCAATTTCAAGAATTTATGTGTTTACTGCTATGAAAGCTATAAAATGAAGCGTTCCCATGGTAAGGGATTGTGTTACCTCTCACTTCATAGTAATTTGAATGTTCATACCTTTGTATATATCTCTGGCACACATTTGTCTCTTTATGTTCTGATTGATTCCATTGTAGGTATTCTATGTACAGAACTTGTAGAAAGACACCAGAGATCTCTACTTTAAGGATACAAGTTCTCTCTTATATGATCTCCAAATTTGAAAAAGACCGATAAATTACTTTATATGATGAACTCAAACAAGAAAAGATTGATACTAATATTTTATAAAATTTTGGACCCTTTTTGAGGGTTTTTTTTAATAAAAAAATCCACTCTGCAATGGGACACTAAGGCAGCGAACAGCAATATCATTTTTCAAGGCTGGCCACTTTGCCCACTTTGCCCAGTGCAGCTATGATATTCAACCATGGTCATGTAGTCTCCAATGTGGTCACTTTAAATGCAATGAGAATTGTCAATTTTTTCTAACTAGCCTAAGCAGAGGTTCTAACATGGTCTTCTGGCCACTGGCCCTCATGATTTACATCAATTGCTCATTTAAGAGCTGGTTGTTATCTGCCAATATGCAGTTTTATGGTTTAGTTGTGGGCTTCCTCTTCTTTTGGGGGCTTTCTTTTTTCAGGCCTTTATCTTGTCAGTGTATATGTCTTGTACTGCTAAGCTTTTAGTTAATGAAGGTTACCATTAAAAAAAGCAACTCCCGATTTTTACTGTGTTTGTATGGCTCTCTGATCCACCCATAGATTCAAAGAGATTCATGTAATTCCTGGACAAACATATAGGACCTACTCTAAAATGTTGTAATCTTTAAATTTAGTTTCCTGCCTTTCAAAAAACCCAAATTAAAAGTTACATATCTGTCTTTTTCCCTCTGTAGCAGGTTTTATGTTTAGTTTTTCAGCATTCTGTATGATTTTTCATACAAAGTCACACGGAATGAAAATTTACTAATCACAGAAAGATCGTAAGACATAATCATGTCTTAATGAAATTGGATTCTTTTGCAATTCCAAAAGATTTAAAATAAAGCAATAAACTACTCTTTGATTGTTGGATTAAATAAATAAACATACTTGTAAAGATATTTGGGTATTCCGGACACAAACTGCAGTTTTCATTTTAGGTCCATCTCGCCACAATGACATGCCATTATCATCAGATGCTTTTGGCAACTGCTGACCAGTAGTTGCATACGACAGTATTCTACAACAATCAAACACCATTTGCATTGATGGAGACGGTGGCAGTCCTCCATGAACTGCTGCTACTCATCTGTGATGTCTCTTCCGAGACCTTATGCAGAACAGTGCAGCAATTTCCGAAACTGCACCAATTATCAGCCCCGTGGAAATCCCAACTATGAGGCCCTCTAAACACCTTTTGTCTCCTCAAACAGAAACTAGTATGACAACTAATACAAGTAAATAAGGGTGACCTTTTTTTATTTTTATTTTTTATGACGCAAAGTATTTCTCGCCAATTCAGCCTTCAGGCCTTTGACTTCCAGCCTGGGGGTGACGTAATTATGATGAGGAAGGACTATTTCTTAAGGGTTATATACATGGCCGCATATATATTACTCGGAAATAACAATGACTTGTAAAATGCCAAAATTGAAGCAAATATAATATTTTGCAAAGCAGCACCATTCTTTCAGCTTTCAATAGCAAAAGATTAGCTTAGGTATGGATACACATGCACACAAATAATGAAGTTTTAGGGTGAAATTGGATGGGCCTAAAAGGCCTGTTTGAATAAATAAGGAGTAGACTAGAGTGAAGTAAATTTGAAATGAGGAGTGAAGTGGAGGAGAAGCAGGTTGAAGTTAATGAGAATAGTTTACTTCACTCTGTTTGGATGCTTGATGTAAGGTGAAGTTTAAAAATATTATGGAGTAAATTGACTTTTACTCAAAAAAATTGAAGTATTAAGGGTTGAAGTGAAATGAATTATACATGAGTTGACAACAATACTTCATCTTGGGGTAAGACTCATTTAAATAGAATAGAGTTAAAATTTTAAGCTACTAAGATCCATTTCACTTTACTCCACTATATTTTTTGCTTATTTAAACAGGCCCAAAGGAGCGGTAGTTCGACTCCACTATGAACTTAGAACGGCAGAAAATGAGAGCCCACGTTGGGTGTAGTAATATTTTTATGCGACTGCTACCATTGACCAGTATTAGTCTCTTGTACATAATTGTTCTCGTCGTATCTTCCTTTCTCTTCTCAACCAGGTACATGTACTCATTCACTTCGGCAAAAGGGATTTTGATGGCACGATGCCATTAGGTCTCACATTTGCTTTAGAGTAGTCAAGGTTTAAATATGAACAAGAGGTATGATATTGCAATGTTGCATTAGGGGAAGTAAGTGAAAAGGAAAGTTGAAAAAAATGTGTTGGATGATTTGTGTAAAATAAAAGGACTTAAATTTGCATTTGGTCGGATAAAGAGAATGGAAAATGAGTTGCTCCTCACTTTATTACGGCATCTCTGGCTAACTATAGAAACGGTTGAGTTTGAGTAGCCGTCGATTGTGTAGAGATATTTACTTTACTCGTCTATGCCAATGAAAACAAATGCCTCGTGAGTTAAAGAATCCAAATGTAGGAATTTATTTCAAACCCCTATTCTTTTGCTAAACACATCCCAATGTGTGCGATATCACATGAAACTAGGATATTGCACTTACAACTTTGCTTAAAATACTTAAATTTAGATAATTTAAAGGCGAATGTCAGCTCTACAGACAACTAAATCCCTAAAATAAAATCTAAATCCCACAGTTCATATCAAAGGACAAAGTAACTCCTAAAGTAGTAAACTGATTTCTTTTTTGGAATCGCGGGAGTGCTCGCGAGTCAATTCCAAAAAAAATACGAAATGAAATCGTTTTCAATTTTCTTATCCCACGGATCAGATTTTTTGAGATAATTCCAGCGGGATAAAATGTTGGAACACTGATTTTACTTACCAAACGTGTTTTCCATAGATTTTTTTTGTGGGAATATGAGAACAACTCACTAGCACAATGCCAAACGCAACCTGAGTTACCTGCACTCTTATGAACATCTAGCAAACGCGACAGCGAAATTAAAACTTCTAGGACCAATGAAAACTTTTCAAATAAAAAATTCTAGATGCAATGAGGAGCAATAATTTCTGTAACGAGCAAAATTTTCGTTGACTGCATTTGTAGTCCAATGGTTTGGAGAATTGCCTTCCAAGGATTAGACGGCGTAACCATGTTAAAAATATCTTAAAAATATTTTTTCAGAAGATCTACTGGAGGTCACACAATTTAAGAGTTCTCATGCAACATTTCATTTTATAACATATGCACAATAAAAGCACAATTTTTAATCCATGTTACTTTTGTGTGACGATAAAATTGGAATGACACGAAGAAGATTAGCACGGCCCAAATCGAAAAATGGTCGAAATTTTTTAGTGTGACACCCTACCTATCTAGGCTTGCGTGTCTTGTTTGTGAGTATGCTTATCTCCCAGTGGACTTGGACTATACTAATTTCCAAATAAAAATTATTTAAGTTTTAATCCTACTTATATAAGTGCAGCCTAACCTTAATCCCACATGAGGCCATTTAAAATTGTGGCAAGATTGTGTTTAGATCGTCATAAATGGTAAACAAGGACAGCTCTATTTCCAATATGGAAGAATGAAGTGAGCTTATTTTAAATTAAAGGCATTGACTAAAATTTAGTATGGCAGCTATCGAAGTCCTTTCATTAAAACAACTCTATATACTCTTTCTTTTTCTTCAGCACTTCTTGTATGATCGCACGTAGACCATCATTCCACTATGAACCACCATCAGGGAGGGGCCTATTAAACGATAGACGTCTATAATGCCAGAGCTTAGTGTGGATAATTTGGATATCATAAAGAAGATCTCATATGGCAAATGTGCCTGTGCCCTGTATCATCACTGAAAAAAAAATGTCAATTCATTATGACAATGCACACCCCATTGATTTTTCATTTCTCTTTTCTAACCATCCAAACAACCCTAAAGTTAAATCTATAATATATGGAACTTAACCTTCCATTACAATTCTTTAAAACATCAAAGTTGAGGTGGAACAATCTTTGCCTCTCGTCGTTTCTAATAAAATGCAATACGTACATGTAAACTGAGCCAAGCTAAACAGATCCGAGAACCTTAAAACAGGATTCAAGGCATTGCAAATATGAAGTCCGACTTCACTTGGTATCTGTCAATCTGTCTCCAATTTGATTTAGAAATCATGCTTCTAATTCGTCCACTTTCTATGAGCTCAACTGCAGTTTCCTACCAAAAAGGGCGAAAAGCTACAATTAGATTATTAGAAATTAACTGAAAATCGTTTTACCTAGTACCTCCTTTATGGGGGTATTATCATATGAGACAAATTACGGGACTAATTTCAGCAGCAAGCCTGAAGGAACTAATGAAGGTTGATAGTCATTTAGGAGGAAAAATAAAAGGGAAAACCAATATTACAAAAACTAAAGGAACTGTTCCATTCATCTATCAGTGAACTTAAGGGGAATCATGCATCTGCTCCACATGGAATATCTTTGATTGTGAATGGTCCAGAATAGGAGGAACGACACAAACTAGCCATGGGTGGAATAAAAAGGGGCAACCAATTGATTTGTCAATGATTTGTAATTGATTTACCAACTGATTGGTAAATGGTCCAAAAGTCATTCTGATTTGGATTCATGAATTTTTAAAAGCAAATGCAGCTGGAGAAATTGTTTCAAGGGAAAATTCCATATTATATGCAGCTTATCTAATGGCCTTCATCATCCAATCAAATTATTTTTGGAGCATCTAACATCCACCTGTGGGGACTTCTAGCCTGTATTCCACTCCAAGCATGAAACATGCAAGTAGTTGGCCATATCTGGGACCCACAATATGGATAATGCCGAGACAATGTGGTTGGTTCTCACTGGTTTATAACTCGATGCATATTCAGACCAGTATCTTAACCTTACTATAGCGACATCTAATACCCTCTTACTTGGGCAACTGCATGCCTGTAACATTAGCTCCATTTCAAATTTCAGGTTAAAAGAGGCCAGCAACATCTAAAGAACAGGAAGACAAGAAAAGGTACTTCAAAGGTGTCATCCATATTATGATTTACTTAAAAAACCACCAAATGCAGTCCCCAACATAGTTGGGACAAGGCTTTGAAGATGATAAAGAACCACCAAATGGTAGTACTAAATAGTATTTGTTTCTGAAGAATGGCTTCTGATAGGAATAATAGAGAAAATAAATAGCCAAAACCAACAGTCATTTGAAACCTGAAACTGAAGATTCTACCACATTTGCACCTAGCTTGAGAAAACAACTTCTGGAGTAAATCTAGGATAATTATAATCACTAATCATGATAATTACAATCCTAACTATGATCATGGAGATACTAGAACAAAACAATTTCATTAACACCACAAAAAATGATATACATACATATATATTTTTGAGATGGTAACAAAGACTTTTATTAAAGAAAAAGGAGATTACAAAAAAAGGAGTAAAAAATGAGGTACAAGATTAATGTAACCCACCCACTCCACCTACCTTACATAATATAACCCTCCCAAGGATACACCCAACCCTTTATTTAGCCAAAGCATCGGCCATAGAGTTGGCCGATCTTAGCTCGTAACGGAAAACAACGGAAATTGAGGTCGACAACACCTAGATTTCATTAAAGAAGAAATGAAATTTCCATGGATTGATCCTCTGATTAGACACCAACGCAATTGCATAAGAAGAGTCGCTTTTGACAATAAAAGCACCTTTGAAGTGCTTCGTAAAGCATCAGAGAGCTTCTAGAATAGCTTGAACCTGTGCTTCATTAGAATCACATACTCCAATATGCTTAGAAAACATAAAAAGAACCTCCCCATTACTATTGCGAATAACACCTCCTGCTCTAGCTAGGCCTGGCTTACCTTTTGTTGTGCCGTCAACATTGAACTTAAACATACCATGAGGGGGAGAAGTTCAAAGAACTGAATTTGTTTCTTTTATTTGGCCACACCCTATACAAGCTTCCCAACTAATAATGATATCATTAAGAGTGAGATTGAAGAATTCCTTTCTAACCAACGCCCACTTTGCAATCCTAATGATAATTGTAGAAATTGACTCTGATATAGGAGAGAAAGCATTTTTGAAGATTCTGTCATTTCTTTCCCTCCAGATGGATCATAGAATAGCAAAGAATAACAACCTCCAAAGAGTACGGCCACACCCAAAAAAAAATCTCCCCTCCATGTCTCTGCCACATCCACAACCTTCTTTGGATTGCACCAAGCGACACCACATCTACTATTGAAATGATTCCAAATATATGTTATGACCTCACAATGAAGAAAAAGATGGTCTACTAATTCCTCCTCTTTGTTGCACATTACACACATATCTGAGATGGCAGTGGACGTCAACTCTTTTCTTCTCAAATTGTCCGCTGTGGAGATCTTTGCTGCTACAACTAGCCAACAAAAGCCTAAACCCGAAGAGGAGCTAAGCCTAACCAAACAAGAGAAGAAGAGACTCTAGAGGTTTGACCACCTTCTAGAGCTAAGTAAAAAGCTTTCATTGAAAATCCTCCGGAAATGGAGGGTTTCCAAATCCAAGAATCATTAGTCCCTGTATAAGAAAACGTTAGAAAGAAGACTTCACAACTCCACATATTGGATCTCCTCAGACTGACGCAAACTCCTCCTGAAGGACACATCTCACAAGGTACACCCCTCCTCCCCCTGAAAGCACTCACAAACTGCAGATGCCTTATTGGACACCACCCTAAAGACCCTAGAGAATAGGTCACATAAAGGTCCCACCCCAACCCAATTATCCAACCAAAACCTAACATCCCTCCCATTTCTCATCACAAAACCGACTCCTTTAGCTAAGACTCCACACCCCCCCCCCCCCCCCGACGCAGATGGATCATAGAATAGCAAAGAATAACAACCTCCAAAGAGTACGGCCACACCCAAAAAAAAATCTCCCCTCCATGTCTCTGCCACATCCACAACCTTCTTTGGATTGCACCAAGCGACACCACATCTACTATTGAAATGATTCCAAATATATGTTATGACCTCACAATGAAGAAAAAGATGGTCTACTAATTCCTCCTCTTTGTTGCACATTACACACATATCTGAGATGGCAGTGGACGTCAACTCTTTTCATCTCAAATTGTCCGCTGTGGAGATCTTTGCTGCTACAACTAGCCAACAAAAGCCTAAACCCGAAGAGGAGCTAAGCCTAACCAAACAAGAGAAGAAGAGACTCTAGAGGTTTGACCACCTTCTAGAGCTAAGTAAAAAGCTTTCATTGAAAATCCTCCGGAAATGGAGGGTTTCCAAATCCAAGAATCATTAGTCCCTGTATAAGAAAACGTTAGAAAGAAGACTTCACAACTCCACATATTGGATCTCCTCATACTGACGCAAACTCCTCCTGAAGGACACATCTCACAAGGTACACCCCTCCTCCCCCTGAAAGCACTCACAAACTGCAGATGCCTTATTGGACACCACCCTAAAGACCCTAGAGAATAGGTCACATAAAGGTCCCACCCCAACCCAATTATCCAACCAAAACCTAACATCCCTCCCATTTCTCATCACAAAACCGACTCCTTTAGCTAAGACTCCACACCCCCCCCCCCCCCCGACGCAGATGGATCATAGAATAGCAAAGAATAACAACCTCCAAAGAGTACGGCCACACCCAAAAAAAAATCTCCCCTCCATGTCTCTGCCACATCCACAACCTTCTTTGGATTGCACCAAGCGACACCACATCTACTATTGAAATGATTCCAAATATATGTTATGACCTCACAATGAAGAAAAAGATGGTCTACTAATTCCTCCTCTTTGTTGCACATTACACACATATCTGAGATGGCAGTGGACGTCAACTCTTTTCTTCTCAAATTGTCCGCTGTGGAGATCTTTGCTGCTACAACTAGCCAACAAAAGCCTAAACCCGAAGAGGAGCTAAGCCTAACCAAACAAGAGAAGAAGAGACTCTAGAGGTTTGACCACCTTCTAGAGCTAAGTAAAAAGCTTTCATTGAAAATCCTCCGGAAATGGAGGGTTTCCAAATCCAAGAATCATTAGTCCCTGTATAAGAAAACGTTAGAAAGAAGACTTCACAACTCCACATATTGGATCTCCTCAGACTGACGCAAACTCCTCCTGAAGGACACATCTCACAAGGTACACCCCTCCTCCCCCTGAAAGCACTCACAAACTGCAGATGCCTTATTGGACACCACCCTAAAGACCCTAGAGAATAGGTCACATAAAGGTCCCACCCCAACCCAATTATCCAACCAAAACCTAACATCCCTCCCATTTCTCATCACAAAACCGACTCCTTTAGCTAAGACTCCACACCCCCCCCCCCCCCCCCCCCCCCGACGCAGATGGATCATAGAATAGCAAAGAATAACAACCTCCAAAGAGTACGGCCACACCCAAAAAAAAATCTCCCCTCCATGTCTCTGCCACATCCACAACCTTCTTTGGATTGCACCAAGCGACACCACATCTACTATTGAAATGATTCCAAATATATGTTATGACCTCACAATGAAGAAA
This sequence comes from Sextonia rubra, assembly GCA_037013555.1. Taxonomy (NCBI): domain Eukaryota; kingdom Viridiplantae; phylum Streptophyta; class Magnoliopsida; order Laurales; family Lauraceae; genus Sextonia; species Sextonia rubra. Next base: position 52,465,635 of record JASUAD010000006.1, on the reverse strand, counting down.
AAGATGGTCTACTAATTCCTCCTCTTTGTTGCACATTACACACATATCTGAGATGGCAGTGGACGTCAACTCTTTTCTTCTCAAATTGTCCGCTGTGGAGATCTTTGCTGCTACAACTAGCCAACAAAAGCCCAAACCCGAAGAGGAGCTAAGCCTAACCAAACAAGAGAAGAAGAGACTCTAGAGGTTTGACCACCTTCTAGAGCTAAGTAAAAAGCTTTCATTGAAAATCCTCCGGAAATGGAGGGTTTCCAAATCCAAGAATCATTAGTCCCTGTATAAGAAAACGTTAGAAAGAAGACTTCACAACTCCACATATTGGATCTCCTCATACTGACGCAAACTCCTCCAGAAGGACACATCTCACAAGGTACACCCCTCCTCCCCCTGAAAGCACTCACAAACTGCAGATGCCTTATTGGACACCACCCTAAAGACCCTAGAGAATAGGTCACATAAAGGTCCCACCCCAACCCAATTATCCAACCAAAACCTAACATCCCTCCCATTTCTCATCACAAAACCGACTCCTTTAGCTAAGACTCCACACCCCCCCCCCCCCCCCCCCCCCGACGCAGATGGATCATAGAATAGCAAAGAATAACAACCTCCAAAGAGTACGGCCACACCCAAAAAAAAATCTCCCCTCCATGTCTCTGCCACATCCACAACCTTCTTTGGATTGCACCAAGCGACACCACATCTACTATTGAAATGATTCCAAATATATGTTATGACCTCACAATGAAGAAAAAGATGGTCTACTAATTCCTCCTCTTTGTTGCACATTACACACATATCTGAGATGGCAGTGGACGTCAACTCTTTTCTTCTCAAATTGTCCGCTGTGGAGATCTTTGCTGCTACAACTAGCCAACAAAAGCCTAAACCCGAAGAGGAGCTAAGCCTAACCAAACAAGAGAAGAAGAGACTCTAGAGGTTTGACCACCTTCTAGAGCTAAGTAAAAAGCTTTCATTGAAAATCCTCCGGAAATGGAGGGTTTCCAAATCCAAGAATCATTAGTCCCTGTATAAGAAAACGTTAGAAAGAAGACTTCACAACTCCACATATTGGATCTCCTCAGACTGACGCAAACTCCTCCTGAAGGACACATCTCACAAGGTACACCCCTCCTCCCCCTGAAAGCACTCACAAACTGCAGATGCCTTATTGGACGCCACCCTAAAGACCCTAGAGAATAGGTCACATAAAGGTCCCACCCCAACCCAATTATCCAACCAAAACCTAACATCCCTCCCATTTCTCATCACAAAACCGACTCCTTTAGCTAAGACTCCACACCCCCCCCCCCCCCCCCCGACGCAGATGGATCATAGAATAGCAAAGAATAACAACCTCCAAAGAGTACGGCCACACCCAAAAAAAAATCTCCCCTCCATGTCTCTGCCACATCCACAACCTTCTTTGGATTGCACCAAGCGACACCACATCTACTATTGAAATGATTCCAAATATATGTTATGACCTCACAATGAAGAAAAAGATGGTCTACTAATTCCTCCTCTTTGTTGCACATTACACACATATCTGAGATGGCAGTGGACGTCAACTCTTTTCTTCTCAAATTGTCCGCTGTGGAGATCTTTGCTGCTACAACTAGCCAACAAAAGCCTAAACCCGAAGAGGAGCTAAGCCTAACCAAACAAGAGAAGAAGAGACTCTAGAGGTTTGACCACCTTCTAGAGCTAAGTAAAAAGCTTTCATTGAAAATCCTCCGGAAATGGAGGGTTTCCAAATCCAAGAATCATTAGTCCCTGTATAAGAAAACGTTAGAAAGAAGACTTCACAACTCCACATATTGGATCTCCTCATACTGACGCAAACTCCTCCTGAAGGACACATCTCACAAGGTACACCCCTCCTCCCCCTGAAAGCACTCACAAACTGCAGATGCCTTATTGGACACCACCGTAAAGACCCTAGAGAATAGGTCACATAAAGGTCCCACCCCAACCCAATTATCCAACCAAAACCTAACATCCCTCCCATTTCTCATCACAAAACCGACTCCTTTAGCTAAGACTCCACACCCCCCCCCCCCCCCCCCCCCCCCCCGACGCAGATGGATCATAGAATAGCAAAGAATAACAACCTCCAAAGAGTACGGCCACACCCAAAAAAAAATCTCCCCTCCATGTCTCTGCCACATCCACAACCTTCTTTGGATTGCACCAAGCGACACCACATCTACTATTGAAATGATTCCAAATATATGTTATGACCTCACAATGAAGAAAAAGATGGTCTACTAATTCCTCCTCTTTGTTGCACATTACACACATATCTGAGATGGCAGTGGACGTCAACTCTTTTCTTCTCAAATTGTCCGCTGTGGAGATCTTTGCTGCTACAACTAGCCAACAAAAGCCCAAACCCGAAGAGGAGCTAAGCCTAACCAAACAAGAGAAGAAGAGACTCTAGAGGTTTGACCACCTTCTAGAGCTAAGTAAAAAGCTTTCATTGAAAATCCTCCGGAAATGGAGGGTTTCCAAATCCAAGAATCATTAGTCCCTGTATAAGAAAACGTTAGAAAGAAGACTTCACAACTCCACATATTGGATCTCCTCATACTGACGCAAACTCCTCCTGAAGGACACATCTCACAAGGTACACCCCTCCTCCCCCTGAAAGCACTCACAAACTGCAGATGCCTTATTGGACACCACCCTAAAGACCCTAGAGAATAGGTCACATAAAGGTCCCACCCCAACCCAATTATCCAACCAAAACCTAACATCCCTCCCATTTCTCATCACAAAACCGACTCCTTTAGCTAAGACTCCACACCCCCCCCCCCCCCCCCCGACGCAGATGGATCATAGAATAGCAAAGAATAACAACCTCCAAAGAGTACGGCCACACCCAAAAAAAAATCTCCCCTCCATGTCTCTGCCACATCCACAACCTTCTTTGGATTGCACCAAGCGACACCACATCTACTATTGAAATGATTCCAAATATATGTTATGACCTCACAATGAAGAAAAAGATGGTCTACTAATTCCTCCTCTTTGTTGCACATTACACACATATCTGAGATGGCAGTGGACGTCAACTCTTTTCTTCTCAAATTGTCCGCTGTGGAGATCTTTGCTGCTACAACTAGCCAACAAAAGCCTAAACCCGAAGAGGAGCTAAGCCTAACCAAACAAGAGAAGAAGAGACTCTAGAGGTTTGACCACCTTCTAGAGCTAAGTAAAAAGCTTTCATTGAAAATCCTCCGGAAATGGAGGGTTTCCAAATCCAAGAATCATTAGTCCCTGTATAAGAAAACGTTAGAAAGAAGACTTCACAACTCCACATATTGGATCTCCTCATACTGACGCAAACTCCTCCTGAAGGACACATCTCACAAGGTACACCCCTCCTCCCCCTGAAAGCACTCACAAACTGCAGATGCCTTATTGGACACCACCGTAAAGACCCTAGAGAATAGGTCACATAAAGGTCCCACCCCAACCCAATTATCCAACCAAAACCTAACATCCCTCCCATTTCTCATCACAAAACCGACTCCTTTAGCTAAGACTCCACACCCCCCCCCCCCCCCCCCCCCCCCCCGACGCAGATGGATCATAGAATAGCAAAGAATAACAACCTCCAAAGAGTACGGCCACACCCAAAAAAAAATCTCCCCTCCATGTCTCTGCCACATCCACAACCTTCTTTGGATTGCACCAAGCGACACCACATCTACTATTGAAATGATTCCAAATATATGTTATGACCTCACAATGAAGAAAAAGATGGTCTACTAATTCCTCCTCTTTGTTGCACATTACACACATATCTGAGATGGCAGTGGACGTCAACTCTTTTCTTCTCAAATTGTCCGCTGTGGAGATCTTTGCTGCTACAACTAGCCAACAAAAGCCCAAACCCGAAGAGGAGCTAAGCCTAACCAAACAAGAGAAGAAGAGACTCTAGAGGTTTGACCACCTTCTAGAGCTAAGTAAAAAGCTTTCATTGAAAATCCTCCGGAAATGGAGGGTTTCCAAATCCAAGAATCATTAGTCCCTGTATAAGAAAACGTTAGAAAGAAGACTTCACAACTCCACATATTGGATCTCCTCATACTGACGCAAACTCCTCCTGAAGGACACATCTCACAAGGTACACCCCTCCTCCCCCTGAAAGCACTCACAAACTGCAGATGCCTTATTGGACACCACCCTAAAGACCCTAGAGAATAGGTCACATAAAGGTCCCACCCCAACCCAATTATCCAACCAAAACCTAACATCCCTCCCATTTCTCATCACAAAACCGACTCCTTTAGCTAAGACTCCACACCCCCCCCCCCCCCCCCCCGACGCAGATGGATCATAGAATAGCAAAGAATAACAACCTCCAAAGAGTACGGCCACACCCAAAAAAAAATCTCCCCTCCATGTCTCTGCCACATCCACAACCTTCTTTGGATTGCACCAAGCGACACCACATCTACTATTGAAATGATTCCAAATATATGTTATGACCTCACAATGAAGAAAAAGATGGTCTACTAATTCCTCCTCTTTGTTGCACATTACACACATATCTGAGATGGCAGTGGACGTCAACTCTTTTCTTCTCAAATTGTCCGCTGTGGAGATCTTTGCTGCTACAACTAGCCAACAAAAGCCTAAACCCGAAGAGGAGCTAAGCCTAACCAAACAAGAGAAGAAGAGACTCTAGAGGTTTGACCACCTTCTAGAGCTAAGTAAAAAGCTTTCATTGAAAATCCTCCGGAAATGGAGGGTTTCCAAATCCAAGAATCATTAGTCCCTGTATAAGAAAACGTTAGAAAGAAGACTTCACAACTCCACATATTGGATCTCCTCAGACTGACGCAAACTCCTCCTGAAGGACACATCTCACAAGGTACACCCCTCCTCCCCCTGAAAGCACTCACAAACTGCAGATGCCTTATTGGACACCACCCTAAAGACCCTAGAGAATAGGTCACATAAAGGTCCCACCCCAACCCAATTATCCAACCAAAACCTAACATCCCTCCCATTTCTCATCACAAAACCGACTCCTTTAGCTAAGACTCCACACCCCCCCCCCCCCCCCCCCCCCGACGCAGATGGATCATAGAATAGCAAAGAATAACAACCTCCAAAGAGTACGGCCACACCCAAAAAAAAATCTCCCCTCCATGTCTCTGCCACATCCACAACCTTCTTTGGATTGCACCAAGCGACACCACATCTACTATTGAAATGATTCCAAATATATGTTATGACCTCACAATGAAGAAAAAGATGGTCTACTAATTCCTCCTCTTTGTTGCACATTACACACATATCTGAGATGGCAGTGGACGTCAACTCTTTTCTTCTCAAATTGTCCGCTGTGGAGATCTTTGCTGCTACAACTAGCCAACAAAAGCCTAAACCCGAAGAGGAGCTAAGCCTAACCAAACAAGAGAAGAAGAGACTCTAGAGGTTTGACCACCTTCTAGAGCTAAGTAAAAAGCTTTCATTGAAAATCCTCCGGAAATGGAGGGTTTCCAAATCCAAGAATCATTAGTCCCTGTATAAGAAAACGTTAGAAAGAAGACTTCACAACTCCACATATTGGATCTCCTCATACTGACGCAAACTCCTCCTGAAGGACACATCTCACAAGGTACACCCCTCCTCCCCCTGAAAGCACTCACAAACTGCAGATGCCTTATTGGACACCACCCTAAAGACCCTAGAGAATAGGTCACATAAAGGTCCCACCCCAACCCAATTATCCAACCAAAACCTAACATCCCTCCCATTTCTCATCACAAAACCGACTCCTTTAGCTAAGACTCCACACCCCCCCCCCCCCCCCGACGCAGATGGATCATAGAATAGCAAAGAATAACAACCTCCAAAGAGTACGGCCACACCCAAAAAAAAATCTCCCCTCCATGTCTCTGCCACATCCACAACCTTCTTTGGATTGCACCAAGCGACACCACATCTACTATTGAAATGATTCCAAATATATGTTATGACCTCACAATGAAGAAAAAGATGGTCTACTAATTCCTCCTCTTTGTTGCACATTACACACATATCTGAGATGGCAGTGGACGTCAACTCTTTTCTTCTCAAATTGTCCGCTGTGGAGATCTTTGCTGCTACAACTAGCCAACAAAAGCCCAAACCCGAAGAGGAGCTAAGCCTAACCAAACAAGAGAAGAAGAGACTCTAGAGGTTTGACCACCTTCTAGAGCTAAGTAAAAAGCTTTCATTGAAAATCCTCCGGAAATGGAGGGTTTCCAAATCCAAGAATCATTAGTCCCTGTATAAGAAAACGTTAGAAAGAAGACTTCACAACTCCACATATTGGATCTCCTCATACTGACGCAAACTCCTCCTGAAGGACACATCTCACAAGGTACACCCCTCCTCCCCCTGAAAGCACTCACAAACTGCAGATGCCTTATTGGACACCACCCTAAAGACCCTAGAGAATAGGTCACATAAAGGTCCCACCCCAACCCAATTATCCAACCAAAACCTAACATCCCTCCCATTTCTCATCACAAAACCGACTCCTTTAGCTAAGACTCCACACCCCCCCCCCCCCCCCCCCCCCGACGCAGATGGATCATAGAATAGCAAAGAATAACAACCTCCAAAGAGTACGGCCACACCCAAAAAAAAATCTTCCCTCCATGTCTCTGCCACATCCACAACCTTCTTTGGATTGCACCAAGCGACACCACATCAACTATTGAAATGATTCCAAATATATGTTATGACCTCACAATGAAGAAAAAGATGGTCTACTAATTCCTCCTCTTTGTTGCACATTACACACATATCTGAGATGGCAGTGGACGTCAACTCTTTTCTTCTCAAATTGTCCGCTGTGGAGATCTTTGCTGCTACAACTAGCCAACAAAAGCCTAAACCCGAAGAGGAGCTAAGCCTAACCAAACAAGAGAAGAAGAGACTCTAGAGGTTTGACCACCTTCTAGAGCTAAGTAAAAAGCTTTCATTGAAAATCCTCCGGAAATGGAGGGTTTCCAAATCCAAGAATCATTAGTCCCTGTATAAGAAAACGTTAGAAAGAAGACTTCACAACTCCACATATTGGATCTCCTCAGACTGACGCAAACTCCTCCTGAAGGACACATCTCACAAGGTACACCCCTCCTCCCCCTGAAAGCACTCACAAACTGCAGATGCCTTATTGGACACCACCCTAAAGACCCTAGAGAATAGGTCACATAAAGGTCCCACCCCAACCCAATTATCCAACCAAAACCTAACATCCCTCCCATTTCTCATCACAAAACCGACTCCTTTAGCTAAGACTCCACACCCCCCCCCCCCCCCCCCCGACGCAGATGGATCATAGAATAGCAAAGAATAACAACCTCCAAAGAGTACGGCCACACCCAAAAAAAAATCTCCCCTCCATGTCTCTGCCACATCCACAACCTTCTTTGGATTGCACCAAGCGACACCACATCTACTATTGAAATGATTCCAAATATATGTTATGACCTCACAATGAAGAAAAAGATGGTCTACTAATTCCTCCTCTTTGTTGCACATTACACACATATCTGAGATGGCAGTGGACGTCAACTCTTTTCTTCTCAAATTGTCCGCTGTGGAGATCTTTGCTGCTACAACTAGCCAACAAAAGCCTAAACCCGAAGAGGAGCTAAGCCTAACCAAACAAGAGAAGAAGAGACTCTAGAGGTTTGACCACCTTCTAGAGCTAAGTAAAAAGCTTTCATTGAAAATCCTCCGGAAATGGAGGGTTTCCAAATCCAAGAATCATTAGTCCCTGTATAAGAAAACGTTAGAAAGAAGACTTCACAACTCCACATATTGGATCTCCTCAGACTGACGCAAACTCCTCCTGAAGGACACATCTCACAAGGTACACCCCTCCTCCCCCTGAAAGCACTCACAAACTGCAGATGCCTTATTGGACACCACCCTAAAGACCCTAGAGAATAGGTCACATAAAGGTCCCACCCCAACCCAATTATCCAACCAAAACCTAACATCCCTCCCATTTCTCATCACAAAACCGACTCCTTTAGCTAAGACTCCACACCCCCCCCCCCCCCCCCGACGCAGATGGATCATAGAATAGCAAAGAATAACAACCTCCAAAGAGTACGGCCACACCCAAAAAAAAATCTCCCCTCCATGTCTCTGCCACATCCACAACCTTCTTTGGATTGCACCAAGCGACACCACATCTACTATTGAAATGATTCCAAATATATGTTATGACCTCACAATGAAGAAAAAGATGGTCTACTAATTCCTCCTCTTTGTTGCACATTACACACATATCTGAGATGGCAGTGGACGTCAACTCTTTTCTTCTCAAATTGTCCGCTGTGGAGATCTTTGCTGCTACAACTAGCCAACAAAAGCCTAAACCCGAAGAGGAGCTAAGCCTAACCAAACAAGAGAAGAAGAGACTCAAGAGGTTTGACCACCTTCTAGAGCTAAGTAAAAAGCTTTCATTGAAAATCCTCCGGAAATGGAGGGTTTCCAAATCCAAGAATCATTAGTCCCTGTATAAGAAAACGTTAGAAAGAAGACTTCACAACTCCACATATTGGATCTCCTCAGACTGACGCAAACTCCTCCTGAAGGACACATCTCACAAGGTACACCCCTCCTCCCCCTGAAAGCACTCACAAACTGCAGATGCCTTATTGGACACCACCCTAAAGACCCTAGAGAATAGGTCACATAAAGGTCCCACCCCAACCCAATTATCCAACCAAAACCTAACATCCCTCCCATTTCTCATCACAAAACCGACTCCTTTAGCTAAGACTCCACACCCCCCCCCCCCCCGACGCAGATGGATCATAGAATAGCAAAGAATAACAACCTCCAAAGAGTACGGCCACACCCAAAAAAAAATCTCCCCTCCATGTCTCTGCCACATCCACAACCTTCTTTGGATTGCACCAAGCGACACCACATCTACTATTGAAATGATTCCAAATATATGTTATGACCTCACAATGAAGAAAAAGATGGTCTACTAATTCCTCCTCTTTGTTGCACATTACACACATATCTGAGATGGCAGTGGACGTCAACTCTTTTCTTCTCAAATTGTCCGCTGTGGAGATCTTTGCTGCTACAACTAGCCAACAAAAGCCTAAACCCGAAGAGGAGCTAAGCCTAACCAAACAAGAGAAGAAGAGACTCTAGAGGTTTGACCACCTTCTAGAGCTAAGTAAAAAGCTTTCATTGAAAATCCTCCGGAAATGGAGGGTTTCCAAATCCAAGAATCATTAGTCCCTGTATAAGAAAACGTTAGAAAGAAGACTTCACAACTCCACATATTGGATCTCCTCATACTGACGCAAACTCCTCCTGAAGGACACATCTCACAAGGTACACCCCTCCTCCCCCTGAAAGCACTCACAAACTGCAGATGCCTTATTGGACACCACCCTAAAGACCCTAGAGAATAGGTCACATAAAGGTCCCACCCCAACCCAATTATCCAACCAAAACCTAACATCCCTCCCATTTCTCATCACAAAACCGACTCCTTTAGCTAAGACTCCACACCCCCCCCCCCCCCCCCGACGCAGATGGATCATAGAATAGCAAAGAATAACAACCTCCAAAGAGTACGGCCACACCCAAAAAAAAATCTCCCCTCCATGTCTCTGCCACATCCACAACCTTCTTTGGATTGCACCAAGCGACACCACATCTACTATTGAAATGATTCCAAATATATGTTATGACCTCACAATGAAGAAAAAGATGGTCTACTAATTCCTCCTCTTTGTTGCACATTACACACATATCTGAGATGGCAGTGGACGTCAACTCTTTTCTTCTCAAATTGTCCGCTGTGGAGATCTTTGCTGCTACAACTAGCCAACAAAAGCCTAAACCCGAAGAGGAGCTAAGCCTAACCAAACAAGAGAAGAAGAGACTCTAGAGGTTTGACCACCTTCTAGAGCTAAGTAAAAAGCTTTCATTGAAAATCCTCCGGAAATGGAGGGTTTCCAAATCCAAGTATCATTAGTCCCTGTATAAGAAAACGTTAGAAAGAAGACTTCACAACTCCACATATTGGATCTCCTCAGACTGACGCAAACTCCTCCTGAAGGACACATCTCACAAGGTACACCCCTCCTCCCCCTGAAAGCACTCACAAACTGCAGATGCCTTATTGGACACCACCCTAAAGACCCTAGAGAACAGGTCACATAAAGGTCCCACCCCAACCCAATTATCCAAACCAAAACCTAACATCCCTCCCATTTCTCATCACAAAACCGACTCCTTTAGCTAAGACTCCACCCCCCCCCCCCCCCCCCGACGCAGATGGATCATAGAATAGCAAAGAATAACAACCTCCAAAGAGTACGGCCACACCCAAAAAAAAATCTCCCCTCCATGTCTCTGCCACATCCACAACCTTCTTTGGATTGCACCAAGCGACACCACATCTACTATTGAAATGATTCCAAATATATGTTATGACCTCACAATGAAGAAAAAGATGGTCTACTAATTCCTCCTCTTTGTTGCACATTACACACATATCTGAGATGGCAGTGGACGTCAACTCTTTTCTTCTCAAATTGTCCGCTGTGGAGATCTTTGCTGCTACAACTAGCCAACAAAAGCCTAAACCCGAAGAGGAGCTAAGCCTAACCAAACAAGAGAAGAAGAGACTCAAGAGGTTTGACCACCTTCTAGAGCTAAGTAAAAAGCTTTCATTGAAAATCCTCCGGAAATGGAGGGTTTCCAAATCCAAGAATCATTAGTCCCTGTATAAGAAAACGTTAGAAAGAAGACTTCACAACTCCACATATTGGATCTCCTCAGACTGACGCAAACTCCTCCTGAAGGACACATCTCACAAGGTACACCCCTCCTCCCCCTGAAAGCACTCACAAACTGCAGATGCCTTATTGGACACCACCCTAAAGACCCTAGAGAATAGGTCACATAAAGGTCCCACCCCAACCCAATTATCCAACCAAAACCTAACATCCCTCCCATTTCTCATCACAAAACCGACTCCTTTAGCTAAGACTCCACACCCCCCCCCCCCCGACGCAGATGGATCATAGAATAGCAAAGAATAACAACCTCCAAAGAGTACGGCCACACCCAAAAAAAAATCTCCCCTCCATGTCTCTGCCACATCCACAACCTTCTTTGGATTGCACCAAGCGACACCACATCTACTATTGAAATGATTCCAAATATATGTTATGACCTCACAATGAAGAAAAAGATGGTCTACTAATTCCTCCTCTTTGTTGCACATTACACACATATCTGAGATGGCAGTGGACGTCAACTCTTTTCTTCTCAAATTGTCCGCTGTGGAGATCTTTGCTGCTACAACTAGCCAACAAAAGCCTAAACCCGAAGAGGAGCTAAGCCTAACCAAACAAGAGAAGAAGAGACTCTAGAGGTTTGACCACCTTCTAGAGCTAAGTAAAAAGCTTTCATTGAAAATCCTCCGGAAATGGAGGGTTTCCAAATCCAAGAATCATTAGTCCCTGTATAAGAAAACGTTAGAAAGAAGACTTCACAACTCCACATATTGGATCTCCTCATACTGACGCAAACTCCTCCTGAAGGACACATCTCACAAGGTACACCCCTCCTCCCCCTGAAAGCACTCACAAACTGCAGATGCCTTATTGGACACCACCCTAAAGACCCTAGAGAATAGGTCACATAAAGGTCCCACCCCAACCCAATTATCCAACCAAAACCTAACATCCCTCCCATTTCTCATCACAAAACCGACTCCTTTAGCTAAGACTCCACACCCCCCCCCCCCCCCCCCCGACGCAGATGGATCATAGAATAGCAAAGAATAACAACCTCCAAAGAGTACGGCCACACCCAAAAAAAAATCTCCCCTCCATGTCTCTGCCACATCCACAACCTTCTTTGGATTGCACCAAGCGACACCACATCTACTATTGAAATGATTCCAAATATATGTTATGACCTCACAATGAAGAAAAAGATGGTCTACTAATTCCTCCTCTTTGTTGCACATTACACACATATCTGAGATGGCAGTGGACGTCAACTCTTTTCTTCTCAAATTGTCCGCTGTGGAGATCTTTGCTGCTACAACTAGCCAACAAAAGCCTAAACCCGAAGAGGAGCTAAGCCTAACCAAACAAGAGAAGAAGAGACTCTAGAGGTTTGACCACCTTCTAGAGCTAAGTAAAAAGCTTTCATTGAAAATCCTCCGGAAATGGAGGGTTTCCAAATCCAAGTATCATTAGTCCCTGTATAAGAAAACGTTAGAAAGAAGACTTCACAACTCCACATATTGGATCTCCTCAGACTGACGCAAACTCCTCCTGAAGGACACATCTCACAAGGTACACCCCTCCTCCCCCTGAAAGCACTCACAAACTGCAGATGCCTTATTGGACACCACCCTAAAGACCCTAGAGAACAGGTCACATAAAGGTCCCACCCCAACCCAATTATCCAAACCAAAACCTAACATCCCTCCCATTTCTCATCACAAAACCGACTCCTTTAGCTAAGACTCCACCCCCCCCCCCCCCCCCCCCGACGCAGATGGATCATAGAATAGCAAAGAATAACAACCTCCAAAGAGTACGGCCACACCCAAAAAAAAATCTCCCCTCCATGTCTCTGCCACATCCACAACCTTCTTTGGATTGCACCAAGCGACACCACATCTACTATTGAAATGATTCCAAATATATGTTATGACCTCACAATGAAGAAAAAGATGGTCTACTAATTCCTCCTCTTTGTTGCACATTACACACATATCTGAGATGGCAGTGGACGTCAACTCTTTTCTTCTCAAATTGTCCGCTGTGGAGATCTTTGCTGCTACAACTAGCCAACAAAAGCCTAAACCCGAAGAGGAGCTAAGCCTAACCAAACAAGAGAAGAAGAGACTCAAGAGGTTTGACCACCTTCTAGAGCTAAGTAAAAAGCTTTCATTGAAAATCCTCCGGAAATGGAGGGTTTCCAAATCCAAGAATCATTAGTCCCTGTATAAGAAAACGTTAGAAAGAAGACTTCACAACTCCACATATTGGATCTCCTCAGACTGACGCAAACTCCTCCTGAAGGACACATCTCACAAGGTACACCCCTCCTCCCCCTGAAAGCACTCACAAACTGCAGATGCCTTATTGGACGCCACCCTAAAGACCCTAGAGAATAGGTCACATAAAGGTCCCACCCCAACCCAATTATCCAACCAAAACCTAACATCCCTCCCATTTCTCATCACAAAACCGACTCCTTTAGCTAAGCTCCACACCCCCCCCCCCCCCCCCCCCCCCCCGACGCAGATGGATCATAGAATAGCAAAGAATAACAACCTCCAAAGAGTACGGCCACACCCAAAAAAAAATCTCCCCTCCATGTCTCTGCCACATCCACAACCTTCTTTGGATTGCACCAAGCGACACCACATCTACTATTGAAATGATTCCAAATATATGTTATGACCTCACAATGAAGAAAAAGATGGTCTACTAATTCCTCCTCTTTGTTGCACATTACACACATATCTGAGATGGCAGTGGACGTCAACTCTTTTCTTCTCAAATTGTCCGCTGTGGAGATCTTTGCTGCTACAACTAGCCAACAAAAGCCTAAACCCGAAGAGGAGCTAAGCCTAACCAAACAAGAGAAGAAGAGACTCTAGAGGTTTGACCACCTTCTAGAGCTAAGTAAAAAGCCTTCATTGAAAATCCTCCGGAAATGGAGGGTTTCCAAATCCAAGAATCATTAGTCCCTGTATAAGAAAACGTTAGAAAGAAGACTTCACAACTCCACATATTGGATCTCCTCATACTGACGCAAACTCCTCCTGAAGGACACATCTCACAAGGTACACCCCTCCTCCCCCTGAAAGCACTCACAAACTGCAGATGCCTTATTGGACACCACCCTAAAGACCCTAGAGAATAGGTCACATAAAGGTCCCACCCCAACCCAATTATCCAACCAAAACCTAACATCCCTCCCATTTCTCATCACAAAACCGACTCCTTTAGCTAAGACTCCACACCCCCCCCCCCCCCGACGCAGATGGATCATAGAATAGCAAAGAATAACAACCTCCAAAGAGTACGGCCACACCCAAAAAAAAATCTCCCCTCCATGTCTCTGCCACATCCACAACCTTCTTTGGATTGCACCAAGCGACACCACATCTACTATTGAAATGATTCCAAATATATGTTATGACCTCACAATGAAGAAAAAGATGGTCTACTAATTCCTCCTCTTTGTTGCACATTACACACATATCTGAGATGGCAGTGGACGTCAACTCTTTTCTTCTCAAATTGTCCGCTGTGGAGATCTTTGCTGCTACAACTAGCCAACAAAAGCCTAAACCCGAAGAGGAGCTAAGCCTAACCAAACAAGAGAAGAAGAGACTCTAGAGGTTTGACCACCTTCTAGAGCTAAGTAAAAAGCTTTCATTGAAAATCCTCCGGAAATGGAGGGTTTCCAAATCCAAGAATCATTAGTCCCTGTATAAGAAAACGTTAGAAAGAAGACTTCACAACTCCACATATTGGATCTCCTCAGACTGACGCAAACTCCTCCTGAAGGACACATCTCACAAGGTACACCCCTCCTCCCCCTGAAAGCACTCACAAACTGCAGATGCCTTATTGGACACCACCCTAAAGACCCTAGAGAATAGGTCACATAAAGGTCCCACCCCAACCCAATTATCCAACCAAAACCTAACATCCCTCCCATTTCTCATCACAAAACCGACTCCTTTAGCTAAGACTCCACACCCCCCCCCCCCCCCCGACGCAGATGGATCATAGAATAGCAAAGAATAACAACCTCCAAAGAGTACGGCCACACCCAAAAAAAAATCTCCCCTCCATGTCTCTGCCACATCCACAACCTTCTTTGGATTGCACCAAGCGACACCACATCTACTATTGAAATGATTCCAAATATATGTTATGACCTCACAATGAAGAAAAAGATGGTCTACTAATTCCTCCTCTTTGTTGCACATTACACACATATCTGAGATGGCAGTGGACGTCAACTCTTTTCTTCTCAAATTGTCCGCTGTGGAGATCTTTGCTGCTACAACTAGCCAACAAAAGCCTAAACCCGAAGAGGAGCTAAGCCTAACCAAACAAGAGAAGAAGAGACTCTAGAGGTTTGACCACCTTCTAGAGCTAAGTAAAAAGCTTTCATTGAAAATCCTCCGGAAATGGAGGGTTTCCAAATCCAAGAATCATTAGTCCCTGTATAAGAAAACGTTAGAAAGAAGACTTCACAACTCCACATATTGGATCTCCTCAGACTGACGCAAACTCCTCCTGAAGGACACATCTCACAAGGTACACCCCTCCTCCCCCTGAAAGCACTCACAAACTGCAGATGCCTTATTGGACACCACCCTAAAGACCCTAGAGAATAGGTCACATAAAGGTCCCACCCCAACCCAATTATCCAACCAAAACCTAACATCCCTCCCATTTCTCATCACAAAACCGACTCCTTTAGCTAAGACTCCACACCCCCCCCCCCCCGACGCAGATGGATCATAGAATAGCAAAGAATAACAACCTCCAAAGAGTACGGCCACACCCAAAAAAAAATCTCCCCTCCATGTCTCTGCCACATCCACAACCTTCTTTGGATTGCACCAAGCGACACCACATCTACTATTGAAATGATTCCAAATATATGTTATGACCTCACAATGAAGAAAAAGATGGTCTACTAATTCCTCCTCTTTGTTGCACATTACACACATATCTGAGATGGCAGTGGACGTCAACTCTTTTCTTCTCAAATTGTCCGCTGTGGAGATCTTTGCTGCTACAACTAGCCAACAAAAGCCTAAACCCGAAGAGGAGCTAAGCCTAACCAAACAAGAGAAGAAGAGACTCTAGAGGTTTGACCACCTTCTAGAGCTAAGTAAAAAGCTTTCATTGAAAATCCTCCGGAAATGGAGGGTTTCCAAATCCAAGAATCATTAGTCCCTGTATAAGAAAACGTTAGAAAGAAGACTTCACAACTCCACATATTGGATCTCCTCATACTGACGCAAACTCCTCCTGAAGGACACATCTCACAAGGTACACCCCTCCTCCCCCTGAAAGCACTCACAAACTGCAGATGCCTTATTGGACACCACCCTAAAGACCCTAGAGAATAGGTCACATAAAGGTCCCACCCCAACCCAATTATCCAACCAAAACCTAACATCCCTCCCATTTCTCATCACAAAACCGACTCCTTTAGCTAAGACTCCACACCCCCCCCCCCCCCCCCGACGCAGATGGATCATAGAATAGCAAAGAATAACAACCTCCAAAGAGTACGGCCACACCCAAAAAAAAATCTCCCCTCCATGTCTCTGCCACATCCACAACCTTCTTTGGATTGCACCAAGCGACACCACATCTACTATTGAAATGATTCCAAATATATGTTATGACCTCACAATGAAGAAAAAGATGGTCTACTAATTCCTCCTCTTTGTTGCACATTACACACATATCTGAGATGGCAGTGGACGTCAACTCTTTTTTTCTCAAATTGTCCGCTGTGGAGATCTTTGCTGCTACAACTAGCCAACAAAAGCCTAAACCCGAAGAGGAGCTAAGCCTAACCAAACAAGAGAAGAAGAGACTCTAGAGGTTTGACCACCTTCTAGAGCTAAGTAAAAAGCTTTCATTGAAAATCCTCCGGAAATGGAGGGTTTCCAAATCCAAGAATCATTAGTCCCTGTATAAGAAAACGTTAGAAAGAAGACTTCACAACTCCACATATTGGATCTCCTCAGACTGACGCAAACTCCTCCTGAAGGACACATCTCACAAGGTACACCCCTCCTCCCCCTGAAAGCACTCACAAACTGCAGATGCCTTATTGGACACCACCCTAAAGACCCTAGAGAATAGGTCACATAAAGGTCCCACCCCAACCCAATTATCCAACCAAAACCTAACATCCCTCCCATTTCTCATCACAAAACCGACTCCTTTAGCTAAGACTCCCCACCCCCCCCCCCCCCCCCCCCCCCCCCACAAACCATCCTCCCTATACTTTGCAGCTATGACTCTCCTCCAAAGAGTTTTCCTCTCCACCCCAAGCCTCCACCACCATTTGGCTAATAAAGCCCCATTCTTCTTATCCAAACTACCAAGACCTAAGCCCCCACTCCATTTTGGTTTTACCACCTCACTCCACTTCAACAAATGAATCTTCTTCTTGTCACCTTGCCCTTCCCATAAAAAGTTTCTACGCATACCTTTTCCACCATTGGCTTTAGCATCTTGTAAAGAGACATATAATAAACTGGGAGATTAGACAAACAAGATTTGATCAAAGTGATCCTACCACCCATAGATAGATAATATTTTTTCCATGAAGATAATTTCTTCTTGAACTTGTCAATAACCGGGTCCCAAAGAGACTTAGATCTCAGTTTTAGACCAATTGGAAGACCAAGATACATAAAAGGAAGCCTCCTGGATTTGCATCCAATCAAGGCCACTAAAGAATGAATGGTTTCATCAGAACAACCAATCCCCACTAACATACTTTTGCAAATGTTAACCTTCAACCCCGAGACCAACTAAAAACATTGCAAGATTCTTTTTAGAACCAAAATTTCTTCCCTTTTAATTGAGCTAAAAAGAATGATGTCATTTACAAATTGTAAATAAGATATTTTCTCTCGATTCCGAATAACTTCAAAACTGTTAGTCACACCCATCTCTTCGGCTCTTACAAGAAGCGTGCTCAAGGCCTCCACTACGATTGTAAATATAAAAGGAGAGAGGGGATCCCCTTGACGAATCCCTCTCAACACATTAAATAACTTAGTAGGAGAACCATTAACCAACACGAAGAAAAATGTAGTTGTAAGCCACTCGCATCCTTCCTCGCTAAGTCTCCCAAACACAAATCTAAGCAACATGTAATCAACAAAGTCCCTATCAACATGATCATAAGCTTTCTCCAAGTCTATCTTAAAAACAACCCCTTCCTCCTTAGACCGCTTTCTCGAATCAATAAGCTCATTTGCAACTAAGACTCTGTCAAGAATCTACCTTTTAGCCATGAACACTCCTTGGTAAGGACTAATAATAAGAGGGAGAACACTTTCCAGCCGATTCGCCAAAATCTTAGCCAACAGCTTATACAAGCACACAACAAGATTGATAGGTTCGTAATCTCATAGGTCCATTGGATTGGGTACCTAAGGGATAAGAGTAAAAAATGTTGCATTCATCTCCCTAGTAGTTCTGCCCCTTCTATGGAATTCAAAAAGCAATATCCCAAAATCCTCTTTAAGAAAACTCCAGTGAGCATTGATGAAATTAAAGTCGAAACCACTCAGACCTGGGGCCTTATCCCCATCGCATTCCTCCAATGCTTTTGAGACCTCCTCTTCCTTAAATTCTCTTTCTAGCCAAAATTTAACATTCATTGAAATCAAGGAAAAGAGACACCATCAAGATTTGGTCTGACAACATTCTCAGCCTAATAAAGGTCTTCGTAGAAATGAGCCGCCTCATTCTTGATCTCCAGCAGGTTTACAGAAAGTCTCCCACCACTCCTAATTCTCCCCAGAAAGTTAATTCAATGCCTTATTGAAGCCATTTGATGAAAGAATCTAGTATTTTTATCACCTTCCTTTAGCCAAGACACTTTAGATTTCTACCTTCAAGAAATTTCCTCCATAAAATTTAAGTCCCAAAGTCTCCTAACTGCATCTTGTTGTGCAACCACTTCCTCCCGAAAAATGATATATAACAAATAAGACCTAAAACTCCAAAGAATCCCTACAATATTTGCTTTCTCATCATTATCACCATTAAAGCAGGTTGGTTACATGAATTTTGTTTCTTCATTCCAATCCAACCTTAGCCAAATCCTCAAATAAATTGCACTTCATATCTAATTTTACTACATCCATCTAAGTCTTCATCGGCCTACCCATTCTCCTTTGTGGGCCATCAACCTATATAGCCAAACACTCCCTTACTAGCATCGATGCCAGCTGCATTGGACATGCACAAACCATCTCAAATGGGTTTATGCCCTATTTATGCAACCCTTAAATACTCTTGAAAGTGCTCATTTCTAATGCCGGCCTGCATTGGACATGCCCAAATCATCTCAAATGGGTTTATGCCCTCCCTTAAATACTATTAAAAGTGCTCATTTCTAATTTTATTTTTCTACTGTTACTACGCATCCAGCTCAACATTCTATTTTTGCTGCATCCATTTTTTCCATATGATGCTTCTTGATTGGCTACATTATGCTCCATAGGTCATAGCTGGTTTAATCATTACCCTATAAAATTTTTCCTTCAATCTTGTTGGCATTCATTGGTCACAAAGCACTTTAAAAGCAACTAGTAAGCAGTAAGTCTCCACTTCAACCATCCCACTTTTATCCTTCAACATCTTCATCAATGTCTCCCGTTTATTGAGCCAAGGTAATGGAAAGAATCTCTTTCTGGTATCTCTTAGATTTCAATTCTTATAGGAGTTTTGGCTTTTTGTATATGCCACTGAAATTGCATTCAATATATTTCGTTTTTGTACGGCTTATTTTAAAGCCTTTGGATTCTAAATTTGCTTTCTCATGTACCCAGGAAAAAAAATGAAGAAGAAAAAAGCACCTTTCACAAAGCTAATTCACTTGTTAGTTGTTACGTATAAAACAACTTTATATTTTTCTGGTAAGTAGTTGTAATGTTCATTTTAACCTTTTGTTTTTCCGATAAGTTCCTACACTTTTTTTCTTTGATGAGTTATGGTTGCAGTTAGTGCTGTCTTTGAGTTATAGAAAACTCTGAACTCAAGTCAAAGTAGTTGAGACTTGAGAGTCCAATTTTGCATCAATTCAAAGCATATTCAAGCACTATATTGATATTTCAAGTCGATCCTATGTTAATCTTATTGTTTCTCAAGCACAACCAAGCAGTTTTGCAAAGGATCTTCAACAGATCAAGTTAGCTCCTAATTTGACCGGGACTAGGCTCAAGTTGATTCAGGGAGTTGAGTAAATAAAATTTCATACATTGGTTTCATTTAGTTGTTAAAATACAATTTCATATGAAAATTAAATGTCTATACCTCACTCCCCCCACACTTGGTGCAACTTCAGTGCAAGTTGTTTAATGGATCTCCTGCCTACTGGATCACGGATATCCATGGCAGCTGCTTCATGTATTGCTGACAAGAGCTCCTTCCTTTCTTTCACCGACAGACCAAGGCGATTTGGTTCATGGGTAACACTTAATTCCACCACCTGAATTAACAAAGGAAAAAAAAAAACGTGTGTTACTGATGAATCCCTTTGCTAAGCTGAGAAATTGCCTCTATATGCAGTCAATAACAACAGTTACAGAATTTCCTAAGATGAGAACAATCCCACCTGCAATACCAACTACAGAAATTAACGCATAACCCTATAATCTACAATGTCAGAACAATACCAGAAGTGACTGCATGCAGTACTACTAACAGGCTCAATAAGTTCTTTTTAACAGCAAACTGAGTAAATAGCTTGCAAACCAAATTTACTTGGAGAACTTGTGTCCATGAAAGGGTTAGAATAGCCCTGGTACATCGCATTTGACCTTAAGGAAAGAAGGAGGCAACCAGATATCTTCAGCTAAAAATTACCTGATGCAACCAAGGGATTATGGAGTCCAGAAACCTTTGATCTAGTAAGTGTGCTGATATAGCACTGACAATAGCACTAACTGTATCACATGACAACATTTCGAGAACAGGACCAGTTCTGTCCATCAATTCTATCAAAATAAGATCATTGCCAGAGCAAAGAGCCTCCAAAAATGCAGTGTTGAGATCCCCCATGTAAAGAAAATCTTTAATACGATTCTGCTTCATTTTTGAAACATGAGCTGAAAAAGATAGTAGTTCTGCACCCTTTCTAGATTGAAATTTGCATCCAACATTCTTCCCAACTTTGTCGGCTATGGGATTTTTAATTATGTTCAGTGTAGAATCATTCCACATTTCAACTCGTTGTCTAACTGAAGTGCTTGACCTGCTCCTTGATAATGCAGTTTCACCACACAAATCCCTCTTTTTTGTAGGCACCAATGGCTGTCTGTAAGTTGTATCTACGGATGGCCTAGGAGTGCAGGTAGAGAACCTAGGAGATGATGAGACACTTCCATTGCTCTTCAAGTCCTTAGAGATGGGCATTTTAGAATAGTTCTGACTGTAAGTAAAATTACGTGCTAATTTATCTACTGCATGCTCTAGTATGAGTAACTTTGTGTGCAACAGAGACGTGTTTTCCATTGAATCCCCAACAAATACCTGTGCAATTAAACAATGAAAAGAGTAAGGACCACATGCTTGTTATTATGGCAAGCCACAAGGAAGGGAACTAAGCCAATGGTCTTCAAAACATTGAAATAAGAACGAAACAAATGCTTAATTCTCTTAAGCTTATCCAGTTATAGAAGTAAACATGGATAAGGAGATCAAACTGCTAGACAGCCAGCTCTGAACATTGACAGTATGGTTATATTGCCCAGACAGCAACTCCAAAATCGAAGGAAGAAAATAATCATTTAAATGCCAACTGACAGAATATAGAAAATGGAAACACAAGAATTTTTAGTATTACAGCAGAAACAATAGTCAACAATGGAGTCTTTTGAATAGATCCAGAGAACAGAAACAGGGAATTACTCTGTATACATGATTTAAAGAACTTTAAAAGTAACAGCAATGTTCTACATGCATGGATTAATCTCCAGTAAAACCATTGTCAATTCAAAGCTTTGGTCACCAGCGGTGCTTTGCAGCTAGTGACTGTAATTTCTCTTTAATTTTTGTTTTGTTGCTTTGGCAATAAGCTCTTTTACCATTGCAATCCTACCTTTTGTTTGGTTTCTGTTTTGACTTTTTGTATCCTTTTGACCCTTCAATGAAATCCTTCATTACCAATCAAAAAAAGAAAGCAGTGCTGTATAGTTACATTCTCAAAAAGGCTCAATAGTTTAAATCAATTGACTCAATTGAAATATAAATTGTCGACCAACATAAAGGGCACTGTAAAACACTGAAGAAAATAAGACTTTTTTCATCTCCCCTTCACACAGTATTGAATAAGCTTAAATCAAACGTGATGAGAAAAGGTTATAGACATTACTCAATACCAAGCTGAAAAACCCAATGCACCAGGAAGCCATATGCAAGTGAATGAGAAACAAATATAGATACAAAGCAATTTTAGGAGATTCTAAAGTGAAAACCGTGCCCCAATTATATGTTTTCAACTATGAATAATATAGTGACGTGAGTCTCCAAGGAACCTAAGTGAAATACCTGGACAAGATCCAATAAACTTGATTGCTTGGTTTCAATCTCTAAGAGCTTCTTCCTAATGAAAGCCAATTCATTTGCAGTGTGCAAACAACACCCACGAAAACTTTGCGAGCTCAATTCAGCCACCGTGGAATCCACATTTTTATGCTCCTGTACTGCTAATGAAGACATGCGTTCTTCTGAGTCGGTCTCTTCAGCTGGAGACGTATGATCCATCCCCATTACCTTCATTGGATCACTCTCCTGAAGACAACTATTCACAATTCTCTCTTGTTTAGTATCAACACTGCTACTGACAATATCTGATACAGAATATGTCGCTGGTTTATCATTCATCGGCACATAATCATACTTAAAACCTTGTACCTTGACTGCACTTTCATTTCTTCCAAAAGTTCCAGTGACACAACTCCCCTCAGATTCTTCATCACGGGTATCAGCTAAAGTTGCAGTATATGTCTTCCGAAGTGCTATTTCAATGTTCCAATCATTTGCCTTAGGATGACAAGGGCTCTGTACATAATTCAGACATGCTTCCCTAACACCTAGAGGATTTCGTTTTGTAGAGTTGGTTGATATGCCACTCACAGCAGAGGACGCAGCAACTTTCCCAGGAGGGTTTCCTTTCCACCCACCCTCACCAAGACTCGTAAGATGATCATTATAGTCTCCACAAAAATTTTCTGTGGGCAGGATCACATAAACGGAGAAAATAAATGTGAATTCCCACTATAGGGAGCATTGCCAAAATCTTTTATTAAAAGAGTGCAGGGAAGTTAGCCGAGATGCATGCACGTAAATGAAGCAGCAAAACTTATCATAAAGCATGTACCTATATTTAGTAGACTTCACAGCTTAGTCTGCTGTAAATTTGAAAAGTTGCAAATTTTCAGATGTTTGACACATTTTTCAGACATACCAAATAGGGTGTTATATAACTTTTTTTTATCTGTAGGGGATTATATAACTAATGACAAGCATCCAAAAAAGGTAAAAAATAAATACCTTCTGAAACATGGACCAATGTTTTTTAAAGTAATTGACCAACTTGGGATTCTGCATGGTAAGATTGGGTTTGCAGAGCTCAAACTCTCAAATCAACACAAAGCCCATTGTTCAACAAAACAACTTTTGAAATTTTTACCAAATAATTATGAAAGCTATGACAGGTGCACCAGTTCAAAGTATGGTACCAACATATGCAACAAATTATTATAAAATAATGCATTAAAACTTTAGAAGGCTGAATTTCAAGAATTTATATATTTCAGCAGCAATTTTATGATATTAAAATAACATTGTTTTTGTTGGTATTTTAAATAACATTGTAACTATTAAGAATGCTGTTAAAATCCAATGAATACATTAGGAGTAATACCATTCAGGCAAGCATGTTTTTTAAACTAGCAACTAGACCTTTTGTTGATGATCCAGCTTCAGAAGGCTCTGGGTAATCAGATCCTGAGAGACCTTTCCAACATTGGATTGCTTGCATCACTGAGTCCCTAACAGGTTTAACCTGCAGGAAGGACAAAATCCACAAGAAAGGATGTTGTTTAAGCTGCTGTGAAGAATCAACCTCTTAACAACTGTAAGAAATCAATGAGATGAACTGACCTTGTCAAAACGACATGATTCGAGTGAAAGGATACAAGAAGACTTGAAAGAACTCAGGAAAGGTCCACCACTTGCAGCAATACCTCCCAGTGCCACGGAAGCAGCTTTACGAGTTGCCCATTCACTGCTTTTAAGAGCTTCTTGGATGCTGGTTACAGCTGCAGATAAAGCTTGTTCTGTTGAAGCACCGCCCACCTGAGAAGGAGCCAGACATAAGTCACCTTTACATAATAGCAACACTGTAACTAATAACTTTGCCTATGTAAATGGTATATGTTGCAGGTGTGTGGTTTTCATAAGACAAAAGCAAATGATAGCCTAAATTTCAGCAACTGCTCCTTTCTCTTCCATTTCCATTTCAAATCACTAAAGCAGTAATTCCCCTTTTTTCTCTCCCTGTCCAATCACAGAAGCCCTACCTCTCTCCCTGGAGAAAGAAAAAAGCTTCAAATACAAGACCCATTTCTGCCCATTGGAAATGGAGACTCTAGCAACTGAAGGTGTAAACTAAAGTGGACAGAACCTTATTCTGTCCATTTGGAAAATTTATAGTAAGCAATCCCTCCATCACATTCCACACCCCACCCCACCACCCCCCACATCCCCACCCCTTCTTTTTCTCTCTGTATCACATCATGATGATGATGTTAGCCATATCCTATTTATTCAAGGTCATCTTAACACAATAATTCTCATCATCATCTCTCTCCCCTTGAGTCCTTAAATTCTCATATATTTTAAACTTTACAAGAAAAAACGTATTTGCAATACTAGCAAATTCCCAAATCCCAACCCATTAATTTGTCAATTAGCAGCATGAGTCTCTGCTCTTTAAAATAATACGAACAGAAAGATAGATGGCATAAAACTCTGTAAAGATGATTTTTTTTGAAATTCAATGTCAACAAATAAATGAGTATTAATTGATTTATTGTTTACCAAAGTAAGGTTTTAGCTAAACCAGATTCTGCATTCAATACCCTATATCAGGACCCATCATTGTCTAATTTAAGACAAAGTGCTATGAATGTAGCATTCTATATCTAAAGGCGGGACAGACAGAGAGATGCTCAACCCTTGTTGCACTCTCTTGCATCAGCTTTACCCTTGGTGTTTTTTTATCTTGTAGTGTCCCCCATGAATTATTTTCTATAGTGTCACAAATTTTTTTCCTTTCACCAATTAAATTTACCAAATTCATTTTTTATAATAAAAGATGGAATAGAAAAGGAAAGATGGAAAATTCAGCTTCAGCATGTCACCTACATACAATCATCATTAAAATATTAACTGCATTACTCTCTAATCCTCTACAATTCCTTCTTGAGAGAGAGAGAGAGAGAGAGAGAGAGAGAGAGAGATATTGTATAATAAAAGTGATCTTTGTAATACTAAAACAGATCAGACTTGGGGCTTCTTTTCCATGGCAAATTGGAAACAGATTCAAACAATGAGAATGAAGTGAACAAAGAATCACAGGTTACATTAACATACCGTGTATGTAAAAACTGACCTGAACAATGCTTCTAACCAAGTCAATGAGGGCTGGCTTTGCCATGAAGTTTTGGTTTTTCAGTAACTTAATGACTCGGGTCAACATCCGCATCAATAGTGCCACTGGAGGATTGGTGGCATTGTCAATGACCCCAGCCAAACAAAGAGCAGAACCGGATTGAACCTGTCGGTTCTGGTCACCTAAAGCTTCAAAAAGAGGCTTCACCAACACAACAAATGATCCACTACTTTCATCCCTGCAGCTGCTTAGTTTTAAAGACAAAGTAACCACCGTTTCCACACATGCATCCCTCACAACAGAATCTGGATCTTTGAGACGTTTAATGATGCTGCCCACTATCTTTCCAAGGTAAGGAACCAGAAGAGCCCCATGATTCCTTGCTAATGTACCCATGATCCTTACACATTCCTTCCGAACAGCACTCTTCTGCTCCGAATCAGTCTCAATAACACATGAAAGAAACGGCACAAGCCCTTCAGGCGTTAAATTTTCGGCAATTCTCTCTAGTTCATCTGCTCCGATCTGGTAAGTATCTCGGTCCGCAAGCTTGTTCAGGGCAACAACCACTTGATGCTTCAGTTCGAAAATCAACTGCTGAGGGTTGGCCCTGCCACTCCCTTTCCCTCTCAATTGTGTATGCGACTTCATATTTTGCAGTCCAAATGATGCCAGTCAACTTCTATTGAATCAGCAAAGCAGAACTGACTCCTTTCAACATAAGACTACAAGAACCGAATATCTTACAAGCATCTTTGCTGGGATTACCCAAGCCATGAAACCCAAGAACAGCGTAAACAAAAATTTCAAAGAATTCTCCCATAACATAATGCCTACATCAATGGCAATAAAAAAGAAACCATAGCTAATTTCTTCAAAAATTAAGGGCTCAATTAACATAGTACCAAATCAACAAAATGCTTCCAGATCAGAGTCAGAGTCATCTACATAAGCATATTTTAATATAAATGCCAGAACAGAAGAAGCAACCAAAAAGTTCCAATTACTTGATCCAAGCCAGTCCAAATGCAGTCTCTACCCCCTGAACATGCAGGGTCAAATTCACTAATCAAAGTGATATACACCATTGAATTGATAGGTGTGTAGAAAAAGCAATCTAACTGTAAGTACTACTCTAATTGGATTGAAATCTGAGCCTCCATTTGTGGGTCATTAACATGGATGGCTTAGATCAAGACAAACTGGGTGCCATGTGATCTAACAGTAAGGACATATCATCTGCATTATAACTCCCACCAACAAAACCCAAAACCCTAAAAACCATGAGATCCCACTTCAAATCTCCACCTCTCCAAATAAAAAAAAAAAAAAAAGCTCACATCCATTCAACCTTAAATGCCAAATCCAATCAAGTCTATTTCCAAAGGCCACCTAAAGACCCTACAAATCAAACAAAAAAAATGCAGCATCTGACTCCCAAACAATCACACAAGCGTAGAAATGAAAGAGATTAGAGATGAGAAAGAGAACGGAAGAACATCAAAGATTCAAGGAAAAATCAACAGGTACTAATTAAGAGAAGAACGAATCTCAGTTCGAAAAGCTCACCTGGATAGGTGATGAGGTTCTTTGAGGCTCTTTCCTCTTTGGGGCTCTCTCTCTCTCTCTCTCTCTCATTCTTATCGTTTATGTGTTTTCGCGCTTCTTGCTATGCATTTTTGAATTGGAACAGACAGGATTCTCTGCTATTTCCGAAGCAGACGCTCTCTCTCATTCTTATCGTTTATGTGTTTTCGCGCTTTCTGCTATGCATTTTTGAATTGGAACATACAGGATTCTCTGCTATTTCCGAAGCAGACGCTCTCTGAGGACTTTTTCTATCCAAAGTAGGACACGTGGCATGTTTGGTCGGTCACTGCTGTTAATGCACTGAGTTCAGATCCTCTCAAACTTGGACTCAGTGGAGCCCACCTTTATTATAAAAAACGGGATCCCTTGAAGTAAACTTCCTCAAGTGAGGGACAGATTAATTTGCATTGGTTTAGGGGGTGTTGCCCTGATCGAATCAGGCCATCTGGTTTCAGTACCAGAACACACATGGAAGTGCTTGGTCCACTTAAAAAATTATAGGCCTGCCCCAAAACTTACATGAAAAATTTTAGATTTATCCTAAAATCTAATTACCTGTTTGGGTCTACTGCTCTCAAAAGAAAATGTTGGGCAGGCCCTGTTCCCATTATACAATGAATTCCTTAACTTTTAGTCACCGCAAGATCAGTTGCTTATTAGGAAGCATAATTAATAGATACCCATAAAATTGTCTTAATCATATTATTGATCAAGTGGTCAACGTTGCAGCCAACCCTATCGAGTAAAATTTAGAGATATCAAATAGAATGTAAGGTTTTTTCTGAAAATAATCCCCTTAAAGTAGTTGTGGAATGGAAAAGACTCCAAATAAATTTATTGTCCGGA
Organism: Sextonia rubra; assembly: GCA_037013555.1. Classification (NCBI taxonomy): domain Eukaryota; kingdom Viridiplantae; phylum Streptophyta; class Magnoliopsida; order Laurales; family Lauraceae; genus Sextonia; species Sextonia rubra. The sequence goes on along the minus strand of JASUAD010000006.1, from coordinate 52,437,699 downwards.
GTAGTCCCTTGGGCTCTTTTTTGTTTTTTTTTTATAGGTATTGTTGGTGAGTAGTGATATCTATGTGTAACCATCTTATAATCCATCTCATTCCCCATTTTGTTTTCCTCTTCCTTCTTTCATCAATGACATCTTCTTCAAGAACAAGATCCAACTGTGAGTTGGGCTTTTGGGTTATATTTGCAGGTTGGTAATGAATGAAGAAGAAGAAGAAGAAGAGGAAAGAGCATAGAGAAGAAGAACCTACAAAGGAAGAATGAAGGAAGAAGAAGAAGAAAGAAGAAAAAGAACAAGAAAGGAGAAGAATAACAATCGAGGGCTGGGTTCTGGTTATGGCATAAAAGAAGGAGAAGAAGAAAATAAGAAGAGGGAAGAAAACTTGTAGTATCAAGGAGAGGGAGACTCGGAAGAAAAAGGAAAGGAAACAGGAAGACCGAGATGAAGAAGAAAGAAGAGACAAGAAGAGATGACAGTGTGTCATTCCTATTGGTGAGGGAGGGAAAGAAGAGATTAGGATGGAGAAGAAGGAATGAGGAAAGAGTTTTATGCAAGATCGTATATTCATAGAGCATAGATATCGCTGCTCATGAATAATATCGACAAGAGAAAACATCAAAAAATGCCCAAGGGGCCACTTGGGGCAATACATTATTTGGAGTCCTTTTTGTTCAACAACTGGTCTAAGGGAATTTTTATAGAAAAAAATTATTTTGAGCAGCACAAAATATTAATGATGCGCGTCACTGTGAGTTTTCACTCCTTTGACATGGATTTCTATTAGCATTCTCATTTTTTAAAATTAATGTTACAAATATCATGGTATTTTTTAATTTTAGACTTTTTGGGAACGTTGTTCGGAAATGATCATGCAAATCGAAATCCTAATTCGTGATTTGTGAAATCTTCAATATTACAAAGAAACTTTGCTAATAACCACTGCTTTCATTACACTAGATAGTGGTTGATAATGTCAGTGCTTGTGGTTTTGCCAGGGTAGACCCAAATACATGTATGCAGGTGCCATTGCACCTGTTAAACTGTGGTGCTCTTTTAAAATCTATATAAAAGTTCTAAGTCCACTTCTAAAATTTCTTTAAAAATCACAGGTCCACCCTTAAAATCCATATGAAAATCCTTCATTTGCCCTCAAAACTAAAACGATGGACGTCATTTGTTGTTCTTGTAAGCAGCGTTGCTCTGCTTGGTTTATAAATGGCTTTTGATATCAGCCCCAGGATCTGGCACACGTGCCTGTGGAGCGTGTGCATGCTATGAGTTGTGAAACTATGTCTAATAATTTCTTTCTGGAGCCTAGTCCCTATAAGCTGGGGATCCACAATATTTTTAATTTACATTTAAAATAGGACACTAACAAAAGTTTGTTTAGGCATATTAAGCTACCAAATAGAAAACAACTTTAATTGACAGATACCACAGCAAGGATCAGTTAGGTATTAATTTCTGATTATAACGCTGATGGTGAGCAAATCGTGTGAGGGTGTGTGAATGGATAGGTAAGTACGTTTCAACAAAGTGAAATAAACTTGGTAGCATCAAACATGCATGCGTTTAAATAAATAGCTAGATCAGTCTCTTATATCTGATAAACTGTTACTGTTCTTGTTAAAGTCATACAGAGGATCTAAATCCTTTTGAAATTATAGATTTTTTTTGGATCTAGGTTACATGTAATGTTTCTGCACATCTATAAGTTGAGACCAAAGAACCTGGATTTGGACTGAAAATAGCATAAGTAAATATAAAGAATTACAACTTGAATTAAGCTATTATTACCAATCAATTGATCTGGGTCTAGGCCTGGAAATGGGTGCTAATTTGGGTGCAGATTCAGGTCTAAATCTAAAGCATGAGATCCCCTATGAATTCAATCCATGGATGTATGCATCACACTATCACTCGGTGTATCACCTTGGTGCTCCTCTCTAAAACATAAATACTCCATGGCTCTTCCACGAAGGAAGAAAACGGTCGCAAGACGTGTCTGTCAATCATATGCATATCTTGCCTACGGATGAGCATCATATCTTTCAATTGCTGATTGTATCAGCTGACAATAATTACTTGTGCACATATTAAAATACACATAAAATACGTACAAGTGTAATTATCTCATGAAGGAGTGACAAATGTATTTATCCCATAAGGTGACGAATAAAATGTGAAACACAATTGTTATTGTTTGGTGCTACATAAATTATTGTGCATTTTGTGTGTATGTTAATATGTACATGTATCACAACTGTGTCAGCTGAGGATATAAAGGTCAAAGATCATCACACTCATCACATATCACCACATTCTCCATAGGAAATATTGTATACAAAGCGTAATCAATTAATCCTAAATAGTAGGAAAATATGTTATAAAATTACTATCATAAATTGAATAGGAACATGCTCGGGTCTAAGTGGGTGAAAATTTATGTTTTGAGATTATATGCCATCATTGGTCGTGCCTTGTGTCATCTTGTTCTCCTTCTTTTTGTTCAAAGAGCTTATTTATTTATTTTTTTGAAAAAGTATCTTCTTCTTTCATTGCAACCTACACTATTTTAGATCACCCAAATCCAACATAAACCCAGCCCCTTCAAAACATACACCACCATCCAATAAGTCCTTAAAAATGCACATTTTAGGGTTACTTTTGAAATGTTTTAAGGACTTATCAATTCAAAAGGACCTCATTTAGAAAGAAATCATGATTTTATGCATTTTAAAGTCATTGTAGTGTTTTCCTACATGATTTGCTTAAAAATTATCATTTTTGAATAAATCGTAAAACCTACCATATTTAGAATGCTTTTTTATATTTTGAAAGTTTTGGAAAATCTGGTTTTCTCATTAAATGATTCAATTCTCTATTATAATTAGTTTATTCAAGTAAAATCATGCATAATGATGTCATTCATTCTATCATTTCATTTGAGATAGGCCCACATTCATGCATTTGTAAATTAAGGGTAAAATGATCTTTTTACATGGCATTCACTTTTTTGCTTGTAGGTTATTGGAGAAATGGCTGCTACAACCTTCGTTTGAGCTAGAGAAAGCCTTTGTGAAGAAAAGATGGGGGTCCACTCTACTTGTGTTGCAAATATCTCTCATCCTTGCTAGAAAATCTGAATGCAAACTTGGAATTATAGTTTTAAGAAAAAAAAAAAAGAAAAGAAAAGAAAGAAATTCGAAAGGCTTGAAAGAAATTCACAAAAATAAGGAAAGTGATGGCAACTTGCTTGGACAACTAGCTCTTCTTAGGATCTAGATTCATATTGTTTCCAGTAAAAGATCCTAATATTATCTTGAGATTCTCAGCAAAGATCTCTACATTTACTTGTCAAATCTTACATACTTGTTAGCCAAGGAGAAGACTTGCCAATTGAAGATGATTTTGTGATAAAAAGAAGGATCTAGGGAGAAAAACTAGGGTGGTCTATGCCCTATTTAAAGACCCCATGGGACGTCCTCTAAGGTTGATGAAAGAATTCTCCCTCTGGCATTACTGCTATACTACATTTTCTTCAACTCTCTTTGTCTTTGTAGTGTTCCTTAAGTAAAGCCACACTACCCCTTGAGAATTTATTTACAAGAGGTGTAATTTCCATCCTAGTATGTACTAGACTTTGATTTAAATTTTTCTATCTTATGTAAAGCTTGTGCATGCTAGTAAAGTGTTTTTTTTTTTTTCATTGCTCTTCTTCTTATGATTTATTGTGCTTTATCTATGTTTCTTGGTTATTTGCTTGGATTGACAACCCAAGTTCATGAGAGCATACTGGAAGTAATCTTAAATGGAGTTAAGAGAGAATGTTGGAAAAATAACATCACTTGAAGTAATCTTAAATTGACTTAAGAGAGAATGTTGGAAAAATAACATCACTCACTACTACCTTCATTACATTCAAATTTTTGCAAATACTACATTTAAATTCTTGCACCACTACATTTAAATTTATGTCTCACTACATTTACATTATTTGCACACTACATTTAAATTCCTGATTTTTTATTTTGATTTTTCTTTATTTCTTTATGTTATGTTGGTTTTATGCTTAAATTATGCATAGTTTATGGTTGGAATTAGTATCAAATTACAAGAATGAAACTTGGGAGGATTAAATTTCAATGTTATGTCTTTTAAACCCCCAAATTTTAAAGAAAAATAATTTCAGGAAGTGGGGCTTCCAGTGGCTTAAACATTGTACGTCGGGCCAATTGTGTGTAGAAATTCTACACAGAAATTTGCTTTTATCGGGTCAACTTCATTCATGCATACTTTTTTTTATTCAAAAACATTTTCACTTCCCTTTTTTTTTTTGGTTATTTTTCTACATCCTTCTCATTTAAATTCCATCCGTTAAACATAGTTTTAGGATGCATTAGATTAAGTTGAATCATGCATAAAAATTGCACAGCATACTAGTTTCTATGCTAAGAAGTTTTTTATCATGGAATGCATTACATTGTCATACTGACTTTTCTAACTTTCAAACTTTAGATTGATTGCTAATTTTTTATTTTTGATTGTTTTAGAGAATTTTCAAAATTAAGAACCCTTCTAAAATTGTTTTATTTGAAGATTTTAAAAATGGAAAGTTCTAAAAACTTGAAAAGTTAACATAGTTGTAATTTCTAATTGAAGTTTACTAACTTAGACACTTTCTAAACTTCTTGTGATTTGAAAATCTTTATTCTTGAAAAGTCCTTAACTTTAGGAGAGTTAACTAATTTCGTTTAATAACTTAGGAAAGTTGACTTAAGTTAACTTAGCTTCTAATTTGACTTAGGTTTTAAATTAGGAAAGTTACTAACTTAGGATTTTAAATTTTAGAAAGAAAATTGTTTTCTTTATTTTGATTTGTTTCTAACTTTGTATGGATGTTTAACTAACTCATGCTTGATTGATTCTTTTTTCTAATTTAGATGTTAGTTTAATTTTGTTAAGTTTTCTTTTTAGTAGCATTCTATTTTTGGAAATTCTAACTTGTGTTTTAGTTTTGCAACAACTTTAGCTTATTAGGAAGTTTTCTTTTCATTTGGTTGTAATTAATTCTTTTAATTTAATTTTGCAAAGTAGGATGGTTGCATTTGTTAGCTTTTTACATTAGCCTAGTTTTAGATTTTTAAATAAGATAGGTACATGTTGGAAAGTACTTTAAACACATTGTTCCTTGTGGATCTACCTGGCCTCACCAGTTTTATTACTACATCGCGGTTCTACACTTACAACTCTCGATTAAGTTTTTGGTGTTGTTGCTGGAGATCGAACCTGGGTCACCTCCGTGACTGGTAGGCATACTCACCACTATCTTTTAATAAAACTTGATCATAAGTTTTAAGTGCAGATCCACAATATAATAATAAAAACTGGTAAGATTAGGTCGATTTATAAAGAGCAATGTATTTTAAGGTTCCTTTCAACTTATATGTACCCTAATAAAATATAAGACTAGCCTAATTTAAAACCTAATAAATTACAATCATTCCTACTTTTCAAAATTAAGATAATTACAAACCAATTAAAAGAAAACTCCCTAATCTGAAAAACCTAAATTTAAAACTTCCTAATAAACTAAAGTTGCTACAAAACTAGAACAAAAGTTGTAACTTCCAAAAATAGAAAGTTACTAAAAACAAACCTTAACAAAGTTAAACTAACAACTAAATTAAAAACAAGAATCAATCAAACTTGAGTTAGTTAAACATCCAAACAAGGTTAGAAACAAATCAAAATAAAGAAAAAAACTTTCTTTCTAATATTAAAAATCCTAAGTTAGTAACTTTCCTAATTTAAAACCTAAGCAAAATTAGAAATTAGCTTAAATTAAATCAACTTTCCTAAGTTATTAAACTAAAATAGTTTACTCTCCTAAAGTTAAGGACTTTCCTAGAATAAAGATTTTCAAATCATAACAAGTTTAGAAAGTATCCAAATAAGTAAACTAAAATTAGAAACTACAATTATATTAACTTTTCGAGCTTTAAAACCCAAGTGATAAGACATCCCTGTTTTTACTGGGAGGTCAAGGGTTCGACCTTGGCCTCCCTCCTCCCCTTGCATATGGGGGTTTATCTCTACTCCCATGTGTGAGTTTTGTTGCTCCTCGCATGTACTAGTTGTCTCCTCATATGTGCCAATATTTAGAGGATCCAACTCCCCCAAAGTTGGCATACCAAAAAACAAAAAAAAGGAACGTTCCATTTTTAAAATCATCAAATAAAACAATTTTAGAAAGGCTCTTAATTCTGGAAATTATCTAAAACAATCAAGAATAAAAAAGAATTAGCAATCAATCCAAATTTAGAAAGTTAGAAAAGTTAGTAAGACAATGCAATGCATGCGATGTTGTAAATTTTCTAAGTATAGAAACTAGTATGTTGTGCAATTTTTATGCCAATCTATTGCATCCTAAAACTAAGTTTTATGGATGGAATTTAAACTAAAATAGTGTAGAAGACCAACAAAAAAAAAAAAAAAAGAAGAAGAAGAAGCAGAAAAGGTTTTAAAATTCATGAATAAAGTTGACCCCAAAGAAAATTTCTGTGCAGAATTCATTCACACAATTGGCCAGACGTGCCATGTTTAAGCCAGTAGAAGCCACACTTTCAGAAATTATTTTTCTCTGAAATTCTGGGGTTTGAAAGACCTAACATTGAACTTTAATTCCCGAAAGTTTCACTGAAAAATACTGCGATTTGATCAGGCTACCCATTGTGAACTTTTTGTCGAAAATCAATTCTGCAGTGCTGAAACTCCCTGCAGAATTCATGCTGTTTGGCTCATGTACCAGAGATTCAGCATTTTGTTTGGCCGAAATTCATCATTCAAGTCACAAGTTTTTCTTAATATTTCAATCCTCAACTCTGATTCCAATTGATTTAAAACAAATTCCAATTAAATTTACTCAAATATCAACCAATTTGAATAGTGAAAAATTGCCAAAACATGAACCGTCATTGAACAGATTTGGACGTCCAACATTGTTCATCAAATCTGAGTTCTATTTATTTTTTTATTTAGTTGAGTTTCAGATCTGAAACTTTGATTTTCCAGCCTCCTTAAACATGTAGAAACTTTTATCAAACAGCAACACATGCCATGATCCTAATTCCAACCATAAACTATGCATAAGTTAAGCATAAAATCAACATAACATAAAGAACATAAAGAAAAATCAAATGAAAATTTCAGAAATTTAAATGTAGTGTGCAAATAATGTCAATGTAGTGAGATATGAATTTAAATGTAGTGGTGTAAGAATTTGAATGTACTATTTGAGAAAATTTAATCATAGTGAAGGTAGTAGTGAGTGATGTTATTTTTCCAACATTCTTCCTTAATCCAATTTAAGATTACTTCAAATATGATCTCATAAATTTGGGTTGTCAATCCAAGCAAATAAACAAGAAACATAGATAAAGCATAATTAACCATAAGAAGAAGAACAATGAAAAAAAAAAAAACACTTTACTAGTATGCACAAGCTTTACATAGGATAGAAAATTTTAAATCAAAGTCTAATACATACTAGGATGGAAAGTACACCTCTTTTAGTTGAATTCTCAAGGGGTACGTGGCTTTTGGGCTAAGCCTCCTTGAGGAATACTGCGAAGAGGAAGGAAGTTGAAAAAGATGGAGTGTAGTAGTAAAGCTAGAGGGGGAATTCTTCCATAGACCCTAGAGAATATCTGTTGGGGTCTTTGCTACCATAGTTTGTCTCACTAGATCCTTCTCTTTATCACAAAATCATCTTCAATTGGCAAGTTTTCTCCTTGGCAAGTATGCAAGATTTGACAAGTACATGTAGAGATCTTTGGAGAGAATCTTGAAAACTTATTTTCGTACACTCTTGGCACAACCACTTTACTAGTTTTATCTCAAGCAAATCTTCACACACTTGGACCCACCTTTTGACTGAATTTTGATGTCTATGATAGGCCCCACCTTTGACTTCAAGTTCTTCACTTTTTCATGAGATGGAACCCACAAAAACCATGTGGTCATGTGGTATGGTGCAGCTAGGCTAATTGCACACCCAGCCACAAGAGTCTTTCTTTTGTTTCCCTTCTAACTTTCAATGTATTTTTCCTCCAAAAGTCTTCTTTCTTCTATTGGCCATTAAAGAGATCTTCTAGAGAGGTTTTCTGTCTTGAATTTGCATGGAATGGGACCCACCAATTCATGTTAGGCAAGTACCAACTAATAATGTTAGCTACACTTTCCATTTCACAACTCATCTCACAATTGTCCTATGTAGCAGATCTAACTCATTTATTTTGTTTTTAACATTATAGAGATGAAGGAGAGGGAAAGTACTACATTAGATGATTGTGAGATGAGTTGTGAGATAGGGAGTGTGGCTAGCATGACTCGTACATCAGAAAGGGGAGGCCTCAGTTGTAACATCCTATGCCCTATTTCCTTTCTTTTATTATCTCCTCAAAGATGGCTCAAATCTCAAGATAGTATTAGGATCCTTAACTGGAAACAATATGAGTCCCGATCCTAAGAAGAGCTGGTTGTCTAAGCAAGTTGCCATCACTTTCCTTGTTTTTGTGAATTTCTTTCAAAGCATCCGAATTTCTTTCTTTCTTTTCTTTATTTTTTCTTTTTTTAAAACTCAAATTCCAATTTTACATTCAAATTTCCCAGTAAGGTTGAGAGATATTTTCAACACAAGTAAAGTGGATCCCCCTCTTGGCTGTCCTACATTTGTGAATTCACAAATGTCCATTTGTGGGGGTCCCTTCATGGCAATTTTCCAACTTTCTTGAATTTTTCTTCTTCTCTCTTTTTCTTTCTTTCTTTTTTTCACACATGCTTTCTCTGCCTCCAACCAAGGTTGTGCAACCCATCTCTCCAATTACTGAAAGTTTTAGAATGCTCAGAATTTATTCTAAATTGTGATTCGATTACTACTTCTATACAGCATAAAACTAAAAGCAATCAATCACACAAAGGAAACAACACCAAATTTAACGTGAAAATCCAAACAGGAAAAAACCACGAGTCCAAAGTGGACAAAATCAATCACTCACTTCTGCGGTACAAGATATACTCACAACTATATGGCCAATCCCTCGACACAAGGCATAGTAGTTGTTCTTGATAGATCTCTACAACACACAGCCCCTCAATGCCCTGTTGTCAATGCCTAGATCTCTACTGCGAACAATTCTCTATACTTAGAGAACAATCTTCTACAAGAAAGTAGAAGCCACAAATCTACTACAATGAAGTAGAAGCATCAACTCTAGACAATGAAATCTTCAGCCCAATCTCTCATGGAAGCTTTAAATAATCTCTCTAATGGTAATCCCCAATTCAAAACTTGGAGAGCTCTATGTGTTGTGTTGTGCTTAAGGTTAAGAGAAACCCTCTTTTTATAGCCCATAGTTCGTGCCTTAAGTCTAGAAACCAAATCCAAGTGAAACAAGCAATTCTGGTATAAATAGGAAAGGTTTTTGTATAGGTCGGCATACTTCTACCTTCCATGCACTGGAGCGCATTCAAATGGGCGTTCAAGCGCACTCGCCACTGCCTTCGGCTCTGGAGCCCGATCTCAAGCGTGCTTGAATTTCTTGCGTGCAATAGTAAACTTTTAAAGATCATAACTTTATCGTTTTAGCTTTGATTTATATAATCTTGGGTTCTACGAATCTCTACTCGAAATGAGCTTTCCAATAGTAAGTAGCTTGCCAAGATCCGACACTTGGTTTTTGAGATATAACTTTTTTAATCCATGTTATCCTCAGAAAAACAGTTCAATTTCTGTTATTTTCAATTCAGCTTTTTCGGCCAACCACAGTCCATTCTAAATATAACATACAACTCAATGAACCCAAGTTTTGTCCAATACATGAATTTAGCCAATATAAATGTCCTAACAAGAATTTAGACACTACAAATATTCTAACAATCTTCCCCTTTGGTAATTCATGGACAAAACTTCTTATACATTTAATCTACCCAAAATAAATCCAAAAATACATTGAATAAATTGAAATTAAAATAATATTGTATCTTCAGCTCAACAATCAATTGAAGAAAAATGTTACTATCAAAATACATCTTCAGCTTATTTAATCACGTCTTCAATATTCAAAACTCCTTATTAATGCCACATTCTCTCCTTTTTTGTCTATAATTGATAAATTTATGGCATCAACACATAGGATGTTTGTCAATTAGGATCCAACCACAGCTCCCCCTCAACTGTAACTCCCCTTCAATGATATATTCATATCAACATTGGGGTTGAGGGCTTGATCTTCTTGATTAGGGGCTCTTGAATTTTAGTACTCACACTTGTTCATTAAAGAATTTTAGCATAGTATGAACCAAAATAGATGGCAAGTCTTCCTTTTTATCCTAGATTGCACTAGATTTTGGTGTAGAAAACTGAGTTCTCCATTGCTTAGATTTTGATATAACTTTTAGCTTATTACAATGGGAATAGATGTATCCTTATTTTCTATAATGGTGACATGTGGGTGCTCGAGTAGTCTTAGAACATGACTCACTCTTTGATGCACAATCAACATATTTTTTCTGTGCAGTATGTTGTACAGTAGATGCATGTACAGTACTTTTAACAAAAACAATGTTATATATAAATTGTGAGGTTGAAGCACCATCAGTGTATCCAAGACCAGTCTTGTCAGTATATAACTTCTGAACACTCAAGATGCCATCAAGTACAGTTGAACTGGCATGTGTAGCAATAGAAGCATCAAGCTTTGTTAATGACATCTTCAACTTGACATTCAAATAATTAATCTCAGCTATGTTCTTCAATACTTCTGCTCTCAAAGATTAATTCTCTCGTTTCTCAGCAGTCAAATTTTCAAGGAAAGAACCTTTATGACTTTCAGCTATAATGATCTGTGTATGTGCCTCTTCTAAATTCTTCTTAAACAATCGAATTTTAACTTCAGAATCTTCAACTTGTTTTACAAGCTTTGCAGGTTATAACTCTAGTTTCCTACTCTTTCCATACAGAAATTTGCACTGTGCTTCCCAATCAACATCCTCATAAGACACTCCTTCATCATCATTATTATCATCAGAATCTACATCAGATAGTGAAAATGTAGTCATGAAAGCCATAAAATTTTCTTTCCCCTTTTCAGACAAATCAGGTTCAGGTTTAGGGAATTCTTCATCATTAGCAAATTCATCAACATCCCAAGAGATGTTCAAAACTTTACTGCTGTTGACTATGGGCTTTTTCTTTTTATTAGCATAATCATTAGCTCTGTGCCCATAACTTTGTGATTAGTTCTTTAAAATGCATCATTTTATGTGTACTTTAAGGGATTTTAAGGACTTATGGATTAAAAATCTCCTCAAGTAGTTATAAATCACGCTTTTATGTTTTTAAATTTCATTTTAGAGTTTTTTTGCAAAAATCATTGAAAATCATCAATTTTTCATAAAATTATAAAACTTTCCATTTTTGGATTTCCATTTTTAGAAGTTTTTTTAAATTCATGATTTTACAAAAAATGACATATGTCTTTTTCATCATTAATTAAATAAAGACAAATCATAATTAATGATGTAAATTTACGGTGTCATTTTATGTGAATTGGGTTCACATTAGTACAATTGTAACTTTTGGTAAAAATCATTATTTTTAATAAAATGTCACTTTTCTTTATAGAGAATTGAAGAAATTGGACCCACGATCAAGACTTGATGCCAAGGGATTATTTGCGAAGATATCCAAGAAAAATGAAGAAAGGAAGAAATTGACGCACAAGTAGACCCAACTGACATGTCAATTTGCACATGCCTAGCACGGCCAAGATCAAGAATTCATCAAACGTGGGGTCAATCCAAGTGAGTTTGCATGAGATTAATATTTAGAAAGAGAATTTTTACAAGACTGGCAAGGAATTCTTTGCACACACCACTTCTTAATTTTTCTTAAACATGGAGCCAAAGAAAGAAAGACTTGCCAATAAAAGTCTTTTGCAAGCTAAGAGAGAATAGTTAACATGGCAATTAAGGTGGCTTAAAACCTATATTCCAGCACACGTCCAAGCCATCTAAAAGATCAGTCCATCTCTCACGATTCCCCTCATCACAAAAGACGTCCTAGATAAGCTCCATTCATATATATTCCACATCTACACCCGTACACATGACACATCACAGAATCTCACCCACTCACCATTCCTGACATTCACCAAATCTCATACCATTCTCAAGCCCAAAACCCACTCAAGCCACCTGTACATCTCTCTCTCTCTCTCTCTCTCGTGTCATGCTCCATTCCACTCGACTAATCTAAAAGTGGGATTTGGCCAAGCCCACTTTTGAATCATCTTCATTCCATCTTCCTTCTCTCATATACTTCTCTCTTGGTGTGAAACTTGAATCTTGGTGCACGGATTATGCGCAAATCCCCTCTCTTTCTTGATGTCTTGATCTAGGGTAATGATAGTTTCTTTTTCTAATTTTAATTATTTTTTGGATATTATTGATTGTATTGGTTCTTTTTAATCTAAAAAGACGCATTTAGTAAAGTCAAGGTGCCCCGCCTTAGATCGGCATCATGTGTTTGTGTATGATGACAGCACACACTTTGTGCGGTGTTTTTGTTGTCTTTTATTAATTCTGCCAATATGATATTTTAATTTTTCATAATAAAAGAAACTAGAATTCTTTTTATTTTATTTTTTATCCATTATATTTGAATGATTTTATTTCTGATTTTTATTTTAATGCATGGTTTATTTATTCTTCTACAATTGGTAGTTTGATCCGTCTATTTGTTTTAAAGTTTCTAGTTTTAGGATTATTTTAGTTTAGGATGTTAAGATTAGGTTTAATTTTGAATTGTTATTTAATTTTCATATTTGGGATTGTAATTTAAATTTAATTTTCAGATTTGGTAGTGCTTATTTTTTATAGATTTTATTAGGCTAGCATTAGTTTTTCAATTAGGACAGGTTGTGAGATACAAGCTCTCTGTGGATATGATCCCGACTCACCAAGTAAAACTTCAATCGAGGCCTTGCACTCTGGGTCATCGATCATGTTTTTTTTTTTTGCACCACTGTCGGGGAGCTTTCATCTCCTAGTTAGTTTTCCAACTTTTCTTTTTACCGGTTTGTGGGTGTGACATAATATTGTTGGCATCATTTTAGATTTAGGTGTTGCATGCATGGAATGTTTAGACCATCTCAAAACCATTAAAAAGGAAAATCTCACCTCTTATTTTTGCTAAAATTTGGATTAATTCAAAACTAAAAAATTTATTTTCTAATTTTACAAGAATTATATCTATTTTTGGAAAGTTACCATCTAGTTCTATTGTTGCTAGATTAGGTTGTTTCTTTTTGTGGCTGTTTTGGGCCAAATAAAATTAGTTTTTCTTTCTATTTTTAATCTCTTTTTAGGATTTTGAAGTTCCAAAAGGAATTCTGAAACAGTTCCTTAAAAGGTAGAAAAAAAAAACCTTCCAAATTTGGCTTTTTGGCCAAGAAACTTGCTTTCCCAATTTTGAAAATTTTAGAAATTTCATTGGAAACTTAGTTTTTATTTGTTACTAAATTTAGAAAGCACTTCTTTTTAGGAATCTTTATTTTTCATTACCTTTCTTCTTATTTCATTTATTTTATTGTTTTTCAGAAAAAATTTCAAAAAAAAAATAAAAACCTTAAAAAATTCCAAAATTGGCCACCCTTTTCTCTTGACACCAATCATGATGAATCAATGGTACTCTGTGGTCAAGAGGCCATCCACAAATTGCATAAATTCTTCCGAGAACAAGGCTAAATCTTTGCATGATCTCTTATACCCCACATCGACAATCACTTCTTCTAATATAGATGTGTGGAGGAGTGATCACCAAATTAGGGCCCTACATGATTACCCATACCCCCCACACAATCTTTCACTCCTTCCAATCTTGATGTGTGGGGAAGTTATTAAAGAGACACTCAATCATCTACAAATTCAATTACTGGATTGGAAGCTATTTTAGAGGTGTTACAAAAACAAAAGGCTGAACCAAATGCACATCAATGGCCTTGTTCTAGTGAGACGGGTAACATGAGTAGGCCAAGTTGGCAAAATCACCCCAATTACAATTGACATAATGAACTCGATGCACACAATGCTTACATGCCTCAAAATCTTACTCTGGGTGGGTCATACGGATATTCTTTTCAAGATGATTCCTATGCACCCCTAATATCCCCATGGTAATATGCCCTTGATGAACCCCCTCTGTCCAAATGGGCATATGAACTAGCATCACTGCACTCGGAGAAATCTTTAGAGGACATGCTCCCTGAATCCACTCGAAGACAAATCAAAATCCATCAATTAACTATGAGCGCTTTCAAGGATGAAATAAGATCTTTATTAAGAGAATGTACTTCTCCAGTTGCACTCCATGAGGAGTAACAAGCTATAACCCTTAGAAGTGACATGAAATTTCCATAAAGTGATTCAACATATAATAAATATCATTCATCAATGGATCACATAAACACACAATTGGAATCTAAGGGTGATGATGAGCAAATTTCTAGTGGTATGATGTATGACGATTTTGACTTTGGCATCTATAAGCCAATAGCCCCTTTCCTTCAGAGATTTAGTTAACCCAATTAGAAAAAATCGGACTTCCTCATTGAGGATGACAAGCCCTTTCAAGATAATACCTTTTGTGAATCCGATTCTTCTAAGGAATCCAGCATTGGGGCTTTTCAAGAATTTTAGGTTCCCATGATTGATAATACCGCAAATGCACCCCATGAGCCCTTAAAGAAAAATAAAAATTGGGAAGAGGATCCAGCTTTTCAAGTTTTAAACTCCAAGACTTTGGAATCTATAGAAAATGACGTGCAATTGGTGTGCAATTAAATGATTTCATTGTTAAAGAAATTGCACATTCCACTCTAGAGTTGTTAGAGTTGTAGGAAGTGAAAAAAGGAACTTGTATGGATGAATTCTTGGAGTTAGAGAAAAATGGCCATGATCAAACCCCTAAGTCTGACATTTTGGAATCAGAAGTGGCATTGGTTACAACATTTGATGTTGCCACGAAAAATTTAGTGCTCGTGCCAAAGGAATTTGGGAAAATACAGGAGTTATGGTCACGTGAGGACCATATGCCACTCTATTTTCTGATGTTTTCTCCTCATGTGATGTCATGACTTGAGCTTAAGAAATCGATGATTGGGGTTAAACCCAATCAGTGACACACGTACTTCCGTGCAATTCACACCCGAATTGGAGTCTGAATGAAATTACACAAGGGATATTCATATGCTTACACGTGTGAGGTACTGAAACGAACATCTGTCCAAGTATTCAATGCGCGGAAGCCTGTCAATATCGCCTATAATTTTTTCTTTACTTTTCATTGAACAGTTCAATCATCATTACAACCATGAAACAGTTCAAATCTTAAATATTTAAAAACATAAGATTATTTTATTAATTTCACATCACCTATACAACCCAACATGATATATATATGTATGCAACTACACCAAAAATACGTTCTATAAATAGAAGAAAAAATAACAAAGTACAAAAAGGCAAAGACATACATAACGAGATCAAGTTATCCAGTTATACAAATGTAGTCTACATGGATGCAATTATATGCAAATGCTAAAAGTCCCAAAATACCCAATATACATGTTCCTAAGATATTAATGAGTCGTTCTCGGCATATGGATCAAGCAGGAAGCTTCTGCTATCCATTCATTAGTGCCTTAAGGAACCGCGGCAGTCTCCTTCTCTGACTCTCGGTCTGCCAGAC
The DNA here is from genome assembly GCA_037013555.1 of Sextonia rubra. Taxonomy (NCBI): domain Eukaryota; kingdom Viridiplantae; phylum Streptophyta; class Magnoliopsida; order Laurales; family Lauraceae; genus Sextonia; species Sextonia rubra. The sequence goes on along the minus strand of JASUAD010000006.1, from coordinate 52,421,891 downwards.
CGGGTTTGGGACCTGGACTTGTAACACCATTAGACAACTCATGAATAAGACTATTCGGCAAAATATAAGCATAATTAAGGTAATAAGCGTTGTATTTAAAAGAATTAATGACATGTGATTAATAGAGGTCAATTTAGTATACTACGCATATTGTGTATTTGAAATAAGCATGTTAGAAGGAGCAATAAGTGAAATACATACTATTTGGCTACTACATTTGCCATATCCTCCCTTAGGGGTCTTTACGTTAGGAGCACCATTGATCGGGCCAAGACACAAATCGGTCTTTTCATATATGAAGTCTGGAAGCTCTAAAACACACTGCAGGGCCATCGTTTATTACTACACCAAAGTCAACCCCGCCGGGTATCATAAGACTGAGGCTGAGTAAAGCCAGACCATTTCGATTCATTCATATACTTGAACTTCAGTAAATTATACAATTCATTCATTGAGTAAGAATAATACCAAGAACATTGAGTAAGAACAATATCAAACCGTATACATTTAATTCATTCGTGCAATACCTTTATACTCAATTCATTCGTATTTAATTCAATGTCAATGTCAATAGAAAACGTATATGAAGAAATAATTCAAATAGCATCAATTAAGAAATAATCATTAATTTCTATGTAAGTCAAATGAGGATCCAACTAAATCAAATGACGTCTAATGCATTTGAGTCAAGTATAAAAGTCGACGAGCTCAAAAAGACAATTATGATGGTGTCAAAATGATGCATATATGATGAAAAACCATGCATTTTGAAATTTTGAAAAAGGGCTTCCATCTACTCAAGTAAAGTCAAACCCGACCCAACTACCTATCCATGACCTGAACTTGACCCACTGGACTCCACAAAACTAAAATAGACTTGTTTATGATAAAATCATATTAATTAGCTCGTAAACACAATTAGTTACTTGCTAATCATACTTAGCTTGGGTCGGAGTGTTACATATGAAATTTCATGATCCATTCATAAAGAAGGAGGTTTTCATGGTGGTCATTGCCACATGCGTTCACAAGGAACATGCGGTCCTCATGTTCATTAAACTGCATAATTTAAAGATACCATCTTGCATGTACTCCTTGTGAAATGTGTAAAGGACAATTTTGTTTGGAATCCATGTAGATTACAAGTTTTGGATCCAGTAGTATAGATAATTTTTTCTTTCTTTTTATAGTACAGATTTTTCTTTTCTATTTGTATTTTGTCTAACAATGGACAGGGCGCAAAAAAGCTATACACAGAGGTACTTCTTCTACCTTACCCTCTGTTAATTTATTTCTTCTGTTATCATTTTCATTTATATGTTGTATTTCATGCATAACATTGAGGATGATGTTCATCCTAGTTTAGGGAGCGGGAACAAGTAAACTTGTACACTTTTAGACAAAAATTTTTTAAATTCTTTTTGTTTTATTTCTAGTTTTTTTAAGGAAGTTTTTGAGTTTTTTAGGATTTTTTTTTTTGGGTTTAGGAATTTCTTTCATTTATTTTTTTGTTTTTAGAAAAGAAAATTTTCAAATAAATTGAAGCTATTTGAAGATATATAGGAATTTAGAATTTTCAAAACTTTTGGAAGGAAGTAAAAAAAAAAGTTTGTTGTTTCTAAAAGAGGAAACCCATTAGAGAATTACCAAAACTTGTTTATCACATACACATACGTATACATTTTTTTCAACATTTTGGATAGGAGACTTTAATGTTGTTTTTGGAATTTTTCAGGAGAATACGACGAGAACTTAAGATTCAGTTTGTAAAATGTTTTTGTTTCCTGGTTCAATTTTGGTGGGTTATATATACTAAAAATAAAATGAATTAATTCGAACGAAATGAGAAAGGCCACCTAATGTTTACTTTCAATTTAAAAAAAGAAAAGAAAAAAAAACAAAAGTTTATGACCAGTTTGGGTTCGTAGCCTTTTTAACTCGAGCTAATATGCCCGTAGGGGTATTTTCATATCTAATACCCTAAAAGCCATCTGGTTTGGGAGTCACTGGCATAACGCTCGTTACATGGGTTAATTAGAAAACCTGAAGGGACCTAGACGTTGCACAGTTACAAATTGATTTGTTAAAAAAAATGATGATGAATTATGACCTAAAGAGTGTCCATAGAAATTTTCAAGGAATATGTGCAGAAATGCATAAGAACTAGGTTTACTCTCTAAATCCCAACTCTTCCTATATCATATGAAGTTGAGAGTTTCTATCACAACCCCAATATTTAAACCTAAGGTTTTGTGAGATTATGGTCAATTAAAAATTTTTCCTATAACCATCCCGACACGTGGCTCCTAATCAATCCCCCAAATGATCTTTAGTCTGCGGTGAGTTTAACATTTCACACAAATACCAATACCTGCGGAAGCAATATCTAGCAATTGGCATTATCAAAATAATCAGAGTATTGCACAGCAAAAATGGTATAGAGCTATAAGTTTAAGTTTCAATGTTTAAAAGTTTATACAAAATATTTTAAATGCAAGGCCACCAAAAACTCAGGCTGCCAAAAAGAATAATGATGAAAAGCATTAAGATCCCAAAATATTGCGAGCTACTTGCGTGTGGGTCTAGATGGATTAGTATCCATTATTTGCGTCCCATTCGGACTCAACAGCTGATTCAAGCACTTGTAGTGCTTCACCCTCCTCCATCACCTCGGGGTAGTAAGACTTGATACCTATGCACCAAATACTATAACATCAGTCTACAATGGTAGATGGCAAGTGAATAAACATAAACCATAATAATATACAATATTAAAATGAAATAAAGACATATATGATCATAAGAGTGATAAATAATAAACACATAAGAAAGAACAGAATCCTAATCCATCGCTACACAAATACACACAACAACATAAGCCAAAATCCGAGTAAAACCCAGCCTAGAATACGGTGGCCTCATCTGTCTTCGGATGCTAGGCATCGTGTCCATGTAAGGTGGATCAATTTGCCTTAGGAGGGTGCATCACACGCAGTCCAAAGTCATAGAACACAAGGCCTCGTCCATAACGGTTGGTCAGTCCGCCTTAGGGTGCATCACACCCAATCCAAAGTCATAAGATACATCCATACCATACAAATACCGATATACAATCGTCCAGAAGACCTCGATCCCACACAACACACACATAGGCCGACTTAGTGGTGTGCGGACAATGGTTCATACGTTAAATGTGAAGGGCTGGCTAAATCAATATATACCATACAAATATTGAGGAACTACTCTACAACATAATTTAGTCCACAACCATAAATCCATACCCAAAATGAGTAGTCCTTCCGTTTCCCAAATACCAAGCCAAGCGTCAACAAGGTCCACATAATGCAAATACAAGGTACAGTCACTAAAGAGTTATAAACAATGTAATAACATTGCAAAGTATACAAACCTGAAGGCCAAGGAAGAATTACAAGCCATCCCAAGGTCAATGATGGCAATTTGTGTACCCAACAACTCTACTCGAACTCTGGGTGATGTATGGTTAGGAAATTAATTTCATTTGAGTCATAAGTGTGTATAGCCCAAGTCCAACATCAATCGGGTTCGGTCAATTTATACATTGTACACAAATCATACCATCTATGAAAGGTATATTTACTCCCTAATGGCCCTCATAATGAGTCCTCAAAATGCCCCCACCCCCAAAATATTTATACAAAAAGACCCCATCAACAATCCCACAATCAGCCCACACCCGGGCCTCCATCACCATATAACAATCCCAATAAAAATGGGGTTTCAATCCTCTCATTCTTCTCACAGTTCTTAACCTACTGAAAATGGGTATCTCATCCATTCATTTAGCACATTTAAATCACCTCTAACACCCATCAATCCATCACATACATTACCACACTTAAATCTAGCATTTTTAACATAAAACCCAAAATGAGCAAAGGTGTGTACAAATGACAAATAGAATGCTAGAATCAATCAAATATACATGCACATCATCAATGAAATATGTTAATCCAATTGCCTTTGATGAAGAATGTAAAATAAGTATTCCCTAGATCACCAAAGAGACCCAAAGAAGCTCAAACTCAAGTAAATCTAAACCCAACTCAAATTAAATCTACATAACAATTAAGAGAAGCTAATGAGCATGCCAAAATGTATTTTAAATTAAAACTCAAAATGACCTAGTTTATGGGGGAGGAAAACCTTACCTAAGGTTGTTTGGATGGGAAGAAAACTTTAGGAACAGGTTCCTTAGGGAGATGGAAGTTTGAGGAGGAAGATGGAGGGAGAAAAACAAACTCCGACGGCAATAATAGGCATGGATTCCGGCTGCAGCAGCAGGGAGGAAGAAAATGGGTAAAGGGAAAGAGCGAAAATAGAAAAAGAAGGAAAGAAAGGAAGAGGGGATGGGTGGTGGCAGTGGTCGCTAGAAAAAGAGTGGAGTTCGGATCCTTGGATGGTGGCTAGGAGAAAAGAGATTGAGAGTTAAGAGAGAGAAAATGAGAAAACCCAAAATAGTTGGGGCAATCTCTGTTGAGGGAAAATGAGAGATGAGAGTAAAGAGAGATAAAGAAAGAAGATAAGTGATAAAAGAAAGAAAGAGAAATAAAAAGAAATAAAATAAGAGAGAGAGAGTAATCGCTGCAATAGGTAAAACAAGTGAGGGAGTGAGGGCAAAGAGTGAGGAAATTGGGGAAATGGGTTGGGGATTTTAGAAATTTACAAAACTGGCTTTATTTAATAACTTGGCTAAAACTTCTTTTGTCTATAACTTGTGAACTATAGGTCGGATTGAGTCACCGTAAGAGTTACCATTTATAAAATAAAAAAAGCTTTCCAATGAGTATACTTTTGACATGGTTTCGAGGAAGAAAAATTTTGGCCTATTTTAATGGGTTTTTTGGTATTTTTCCATAAAAAGGCTTAATTTTAGAAAATAAGGTATTTGGTAGCCAAGATCGGTCGGGGTAGAAGGATAAGGTTAATGAAATTAGGAGAGTTACCTAATAAGCTCAAACCTCACAATTTGGAAAGCTACAAAAAAAGGCTTCTACACTTCCTAAAATTGCTAGCTACCCACTACTAAGCTGAATGAAACTGTGCACACACAATCTTAACTCCAAACCGGATATGCTTAGACTCTGAGGGCTTATTTAGCTATAATTTGGCTTAGTTTATAATAATAATATATTTAAGGTATGGAATGCTATAGTTTCTACGTTGGAAAAAGTGAGTGAGTGAAGAGTGTTCGCAGGAGTTGGTAGGAGAGTATGTGGGGGTATGAACAAGAACCAAGTGTGCTCTCTGGATCCTAACTTTTCTTATATCATATGAACTCGGAAACCCTTATGTCGAAAAAAGAGAGTGGCAGAAAACAGGCCCATCGAAATAAACAGTAGTGTGGTCACTATCTTAGTAGCTTTGAGAAGAAATTTATTTTTTCTAAATTTCGGGGGATTGGGCTATTTGAAGGAAAAGTTCCATTTTTGCAGCATTATCGTGGAATATTTGAAAGAAGTTTATAATGTATATATTTTTCACTATACAAGTAAGTTTGATTTAAATTTGAGAAATTTTTCAAAAATAGAATTGTGAATCGGACTCTAAAAAGTTTGAAATTACGATTATTCAAGATTTCAAAAATATCCAATATGAGTGGTTTTTCTTTTGGAGAATTTCTTTTACATTGTTTTTGTTTGTCAAAAAAAAGAGAGAAAGAGAGAGAGAGAGAATTTTGTGGGTATATTCACTGCAAACCCTCACGAGGAGCAACTCGTCCGCTAGGGGAACCTAAGAGTTCAAGTGCTTGCTATATATACTAAATGCAATTAAAAGTGCAAGTGAAAGTGGCATTTTTCTTTTTAGTTTCTGCATTTCATTTTTTTCGTTTAGGTTAGTTTAGTTCCATTTTCTACTCTATATTGTATATTTTGCTCGGGACTAGCAAAATGCTAGTTGGGGGTGTAATAAGTCCTTAAAAATACATCATTTTATGTGTACTTTAGGGGATTTTAAGGACTTATGCACTAAAAATCTCCTTATTTAGTTAGAAATCAAGCTTTTATGATTTTAAAATTCATTTTAGAGTTTTCTTGCAAAAATCATTGAAAATCATCAACTTTTCATAAAATCATAAAACTTTCCATTTTTGGATTTCCATTTTTAGAAGTTTTTTTCAAATTCATGATTTTACATAAAAACAGACATTCATAGCACTTCACTCCTTTTGAGGAGCTAATCTTTCTTGTTACAACTAGTTTATAACTAGTATTCTTTCATATCATCGGCTTATTAAACTGTTTCACAAACTAAGAAGACAGTTGCATATCCCCTTTTTTAGAATCAAATTCAAATGCAACTTCCACTCTCTTCGAACCTTTGTAAAACTTGTAATTTTTTGCAGTTTTCAAAGCAAGTTCAGAAGGTTTTAACTGACAGTTAATAAATTAAGTTTAAAAGGTTTACAGATTACCAATCAACTCATCATGTCTCAAATTAGTCAGTTTATTGGATTTAGCAATTGCAATAATCTTGAGATTGAAACTAACTGGGAGAGACCTCAGAATCTTTTTCACAATCTTCTCTTCAGGAATATATTCTCCTAGGTTGTGACTTGAATTGACAATATTACTCAATTTAATATAAAAGTCATCAAACCTCTCTCCATCATCTATCTTCAATAGTTCAAAAGCAAATAATGAGCTTTACATCTTAGCTTCTTTCATTTTTTTCAATACCCTCATTAACTATTTGAAAGAAGTCCTATGCCACTTTTGCATTCTTACAAGTAGAGATCTTATGAAATTCTGTCATTGATACTCTATTATAAATAACATTCATATCGTAGTTGTTACAATTGTAGGCATATATTTCATCTTTGGGCCATGAAGCCATAGGCTTTTCAATAGTTTATCATTTAATAGTAATAGTAGATAAGAAATACCCACTTAATACTATTCTTCAAACCCTTTTATCTACTGATCTCAAAAAGACTATCATACTTGCTTTTCAATAAGCATAGTTAATAGCACCTTTCAGCAATGTAGGTTTCACAGTAGAAGAGTCTTTTTCATTGTTGAATTCCATTCTAAAAATCCCTTAAATCAACATACAGCAATTTAGTGTGAGCCGCTCTAATACCAATTGAAAGTTTTAGAATACAAGGGATTTATTATAGATTGTGATTCGATTATTATTTCTATGCAGGCGGAAAACTAAAAGCAATTAATCACACAAAGAAGACAACACCATATTTAACATGGAAACCCAAACGGGAAAAAATCATAAGTCCAAAGGGGCCAAAATCAATCACTAACTTCCGCGGTACAAGATATACTCGCAACCCTACAGCCAATCCTTCGATACAAGGCATTGTAGTTGTTCTTAATAGATCTCCACAGTACGCAGTCCCTTAGTGCCTCAATATCAGTGCCTTGATCTCCACTAAGAACAATTCTCTATACTTTGATAACAATCTTCTACAAAGAAGTAGAAGTTACAAATCTCTTACAATGAAGTAGAAGCATTAACTCTAGAATTTGAAGTCTTCAACCTAATTTCTCATGGAAGCTCTAGATAATCTCTCAAATGGCAATCCTCAATTCAGAACTTGGAGAGCTCTATATGTTATGTTGTGCTTAAGGTTGAGAAAAACCCTCTTTTCATAGCTCATAATTCATGCCTTAAGTTTATAAAGTAAATCTAAGTGAAACAGGTAATTCTGGCATAAATAAAAAAGGTTTTCATGCCGGTCGATATACTTCTGCCGTATGTATGCTTGAGCATGTTCAAATGGGCAAGTGCACTTGCTATTGTCTTCGGTGTTTGAGCTCAGTCTCAAGCGCGCTTCGATTTTTTACGTGCAATAGCAAACTTCTAGAACTCATAACTTTATTTTTTAGCTTCGATTTGCGCAATCTTGAACTCTACAAATATCTACTTGAAACGAGCTTTATAATAGTAAATAATTTTCCAATATCCAATACTCAGTTTATGAGATATGACATTTTTAATCCATGTTATTGTAAAAAAAACACTTCAATTTGCATTATCTTCAATTCAACTTATCCGGCACCTAACCGCAGTCCATTCTAAATATAAAATACAGCTCAATAGACCTAAGTTTTGTCCAATACATGAATTTAGCCAATACAAACATCCTACCAATTACCTACAAGGAAAGAATGTGAATTTCATGCAAAAAAAATTTTTTTACCCTTAATTCACAAATGCATAAATATGGGCCCATCTCTCATAAAATAATAGCATGAATGACATCATTATTCATGATTTTATTTGAATAAACTAATGATAATGAAAAATTGAGTCATTTCATGAGAAAACTAGATTTGCCAAAACTTTCAAAATATAGCATTCTAAATATGGCAGGTTTTATGATTTTATACAAAAATGATAATTTTTTTAGCAAATTATGCAGGAAAATACTACAATGACTTTAAAATGCTTAAAATCATAATTTCTTTTTAAATGAGGCCCTTTTGAATTGATAAGCCCTTAAAACTTTTCAAAAATAATCTTAAAATGTGTATTTTTAAGGACTTATCACCAACCCTCACCTCCAAATCAAATTTACATCTAACCCTCACCTCCAAATTAAACTTAGCCATCTGAAAACTCCATCCCATAGCCCACCACTTTTCAGAACCATCACCTCCATCAGATAAAAAGAACACACACACACACACACACACACACACACATACACACACACACACACAACCTTTATTCCATGCAGATTTCCTCATATTAATTGGGATTTTGACCACATAAGATACAAAAGACCATGATTTCCTCAAAATGGTGTCAACCAAAAGTATGCCAAATGTAGGTATTGTACAAGTCGCCCGATTTTTTTTTTCCAATTCTACCATTCTGTACAATATTGCACAAACTGAACGTCACACATGGTTTTCCCACTCATTTCCCTCCATTTCCACCTTCCAAAGTACTAAACCTTCATTTTTTTCTTGTAACTTTCTCCATTGTCATAGTAGGTTTAAAGATGATTTCTCAATTGCTCTTCCATTTCTCCAAAAGAATCTAAAGGTTTCTCCACTACTCTTCTTCCATTTTTCTTCTATTTGTTTACTACCCTGTTGTGATAACTTTATCTCAAGGACAAGTGATAGTTCCACAATATCAATACATTGTGGAATTTTATGGTCTATGCGCCCTTGTTGGGAACTACTTCTCAATGAGAGAAAGTCTTGGCTGCGAGAAAGATTCACAAAAGTCCTAGTTGTTGTGCCCAAGAATGCAGTGAATCTCTTTAGAATGTTGTTTTCATGTGAACTGGCATAGTCAGTATGTGATATTGCAGAAAAAAGGCCGAGTTAGATTCTCAAATATGGTGTGGTTCTAAGTTATTTTTTATATGGTCTTATTGTATGTTCTTCTTCTGAATAAGAGAAAGTCTTGGCCATGAAAAAACTTAATCAAAGTCCCAACTGTTATGCCCAAGAATGTAGTGAAACTCTTTGAAATATTTCCTTTTCTAATGAACTGGCAAAGTGTTTACGCAATATTGCGCAAAAAACACTGATTTAGACAACTCCCAAATTTAGTGCAGTTTTTAGTTGTTTCTATTGATTTCTTATTCCATGTTCATCTTCTCAATAAAAGAAAGTCTTGACTATGAAAAGAATTGATCAAAGTCCCAGCTGTTGTGTCCAAGAGTATAGTGAAGTTCTATGAAATTTTATTTTCTACTGAACTAGTAAAGTAAATGTGTGATAGACAAGGGTACTTAGACCACAAATTTCCATGTGATATCAATATTGTTGAACCATCCCTTGTCCTCAAAGTAAAATTATCACAACAGAGCAATAAACAAATGGAAAGAATAAAAGGAAGAAGAATAATGGAGAAACCTAGAGAAATGGAAGAGAAGTGGAAAAGCCCTCCTAAAAACCTTTTTTAACGATGGAAAGAATTGTAGGAATGAAGAAAGTCACCAACAAAAAAAATGGAGGTTTAGGACTTTAGGAGGTGGAAATAGAGGGAAAATGATGAGTTTGTAGATTGATGTTCAGTTTGTTCGACGAAAGGTTAAAATTGAAAAGAAAAATCGGGCCACATGTACAATATCCATATTTGGGATATAGTTTTCCTCAACACCATTTTGAAGAAATTATGGTCATCTATATCCTGTACGGTCAAAATAGGCATTCCATGCAGATTCCTTCCATATCAAATTCTTTTTATTGTTTTGGGTTGTATTTTTCAAATTTATGAAAAACCGTGCAGGACTTTGCTTATTTCTTAAAAACCCCATTGGAATGTTCTAGAGTGTTAGTGGGTGACTAGGCACTTATGTGACGTCCCTGCACACGTGGCGTGCCGTGATTTGCCCACCCGCTACATGCCTATAACAAGTGCTACGGAGGATTTAGACTCTAGTTTTAGCGGGGCCGGCCTGATTGGATTTGGCCATCTGTGTCCACTGTCAAAACACATATGTAAATGCCTGGTCCACTTTCAAAACTCACTTGAAGATCCCAAAAACCTACATAAAGAGTTCTAGCTTTGTCCTAAATTCCAATTATCTATTTGGGTCTACCTTTTCAAAAGAAAATGTTGGGCCGCTGCTACTCTAAGTATACAATGAATTCCTTAATTTTAACCTAATTGGAGTTCATCCCGCACAAGATCTGAGTGCTTGTTAGGAAAGTTTGATTAATGAATACCCATAAAATTGTCTTAATTATTAAGAAGAGGGGAGAGAAAGAGAGTAGAGGGAGAAAAGGAGAGCTTTTCTTATTGAATGAGATGTGTACATAAAAGGGGGGAGGAGGATCTTATTTATAGAAGAAGATTGCTTCCTCCCCAAGCAAACCAATATAGCAAGACTCTAGCTTTCCATATCTAATGTGGGTCCCATGGTGGGCATCCACTAATAACAATAGTTTATAACACTCTCCCTTGGATGACCACCATTCAATAACAGTTGCCTCATTAAAACCTTGCAAAGGAAAAACCCAATAGGATAAAAACCTAAGCGAAGGAAAAAGAGTACAACATTTTTACAAAGTTATTGAAATGGTGTTGGACGTGCATAATGCTGCCTCGTTAAAACCTTAACTAGGAAAACCCAGTGGGATAAAACCTAGAGAAGGAAAAAGAGTACAGCGCACATATGTCCTAATTAATAGGCTTCAAGGTATCTATCCGGAATCTGTTACTCCCCCTGACGATAATACCCTTTACATTGTTTGATGATACACTTTCCGCATGCCGATCTCATATACAAGCCTTTGAAATGTTGACTTTGGTAATGACTTTGTGAACAAATCAGCCAAGTTGTTGTTTGAACGAACTTGCTTGACTTCGATCTCATTGTTCTTCTGAAGCTCATGTGTGAAGAAGAACTTTGGTGCAATGTGCTTTGTCTTGTCACCTTTAATGTACCCTTCTTTAATTTGTTGAATACATGCCTCATTGTCTTCATAGATAATACTCGGGGTACCTGTACTGAGAGGCAATTGACAAGAACTACGAATATGCTGAATTAAAGATTTTAGCCATACGCATTCCCTACTAGCTTCATAGAGGGCTAAAATTTCAGCATGGTTAGAAGAAGTAGCTACCAAAGTTTGTTTACTAGAGCGCCAAGAAATAGCAGCATTACCATTGAGAAATACATAACCTGTCTGTGATCGACCCTTATGAGGATCAGATAGATATCTTAAATCTGCATATCCTACAAACTTGGAATCTTTACAATAAAAGAGTCCTAAATCAATTGTACCACGTAAATAGCGTAGGATATGTTTGATACCAGTCCAATGCCTTTGCGTTGGCGCAGAACTATATCTAGCAAGTAAATTCACTGAAAAGGAAATATCCGGTCTAGTACATTGTGCTAAATACATTAAAGCACCAATAGCACTCAGGTATGGTACTTCTGGACCCAATACCTTTTCGTTTTCTTCAATTGGACGATATGGATCCTTGTTTATGTCTAAAGACCGAACAACCATGGGAGTGCTTAGTGGATGTGCTTTATCCATACCAAAGCGTTTCAGTATATTCTTGGTATAATTAGATTGATGGACTAATATTCCACTAGAACTTCTCTCGATCTGCAGGCCGAGACAAAATTTTGTTTTCCCAAGGTCTTTCATCTCAAATTCCCTTTTCAAATAATCAGCAGTTATTTCGAGCTCTTCTGGAGTCCCAATTAAATTTATGTCATCAACATAAACTGCCACTATTGCAAAACCTTTTGAGGATTTCTTTATGAAGATACATGGGCAAATGGGATTGTTTTCATATCCTTCCTTAGACAAATATTCACGGAAACGATTGTACCACATTCTTCCGGATTGCTTCAATCCATACAATGATCGTCTCAATTGTATTGAGTACGTACTCTTGGGCTTTGCTTCAGGCAAAGTAAATCCTTCTGGGATTTTCATATGAATTTCTGTGTCTAAGTCCCCGTACAGATAAGCGGCCACAACATCCATGAGTCTCATATCCAAATTTTCAGAAACCGCTAAACTTATCAGATATCTGAATGTCGTTATATCCATAATAGGAGAGTATGTTTCCTCATAATCAATCCCAGGTTTCTGCAGGAAACCTTGTGCCACAAGTCTTGCCTTGTATCTAATGATTTCATTTATTTCATTCCTTTTCCTTACAAACACCCACTTATAACCTACAGGGTTAATACCTTTTGGGGTTTGGACTATAGGTCCAAATACACCACGTCTATTAAGAGACTCTAACTCTGCTGTAATAGCAGTTTCCCATTTTGGCCAATCTTTTCTTTGTCGACATTCATTTATAGTACGTGGTTCTGTATCCTAATCATCATCCTCATGTTCCATTGATATATGTGTAGCTACCACATATGCAAATGCGTCATCGATGACAATTCTTTTTCAATCCCATCTCTCTCTATAATTATAAAATATAGAGATCTCTTCATTATCCGGTACCGGTGCCACTTCAGGGGCTTTTATAGTCTCATCAAGGACTTTTGTCATTCTAGCGAGAGTGGATTTTTCCATAGCTTCTTCGGGAGCGTTATGACCCTCTTCAGGAGGAAACTCTTCAGGAGTGTTATGTGTATCTTTGGGAGGATATGATGATTGTATATTTCTCCTTTTTCGCGGAGCTATATCTTTTGAACCTACAGGTCTGCCACGCTTCTGGCGTATTACAGACTCTTTTGTTGCCACTTTTTGACTTTGTCCTACAGGGACATTAAGTCTAGCAGGTGCATTCATAGCTGGAATATGTGACTTAGTTACCTTTGCTGCATCGTTAAATGCATCAGGTAATTTATTTGCAATTTCTTGTAAGTGCACAATTCTACGGACTTCATATTCACATTGTGAAGTACGTGGGTCTAAATGAGACAAAGTGGAAGCATTCCACGTTAGTTCACGCCGTTCTTCAGGAACGGGTTGTTCTGCAGGAACAATACGTTCTTTATCTCCCCCTAACGGTGGGAATTTTGTCTCATCGAATTGACAATCAGTAAAACGAGCAGTAAAAACATCTCCTGTCATTGGTTCTAAAAAGCGAATAATAGAAGGAGAGTCATAGCCGATATAGATGCCCAACCTACGTTGTGGTCCCATCTTAGTACGTTGAGGGGGTGGTATAGGGACTAAAACAGCACAACCAAACTTGCGCAAATGGGAGATATTAAGTTGATGTCCCGTTATAAGCTGTGCGGGAGAGTATTGATGGTAGGCTGTGGGTCGAAGTCGAATGAGCATTGATGCATGTAATACAGCATGTCCCCAAGCACTAACTGGTAATTTAGACTGCATCAACAAGGTCCTAGAAATAAGTTGAATGCGCTTAATCAGGGATTCAGCTAAGCCATTCTGGGTATGGACATGAGGGACAGGATGTTCGACAACAATGCCTAGAGATGAACAGTAGTCATTAAAGGCTTGTGATGTAAACTCACCCGCATTATCAAGTCATATAGACTTAATAGGATTATCAGGGAAATGGGCTTGAAGTTTAATGATTTGTGCTAATAGACGGGCAAAGGCTATATTCCTAGTTGAAAGTAGGCAAACATCAGACCAACGGGTGGAAGCGTTAATCAAAACCATGAAATACCTAAATGGTCCACTAGGTGGATTGATCGGTCCACAGATGTCGCCTTGTATCCTTTGCAGAAAGGATGGGGATTCTAATGCAATCTTAACGAAGGAAGGTCGAGTGATTAACTTTCCCTGTGAACATGGGACACATAGATACCCATTTGGTATTGTCAAACTATGGTTGTGTAAAGGGTGTCCAACAGAGTTATCAATGATTTTTTTCAACATGGTAACTCCGGGGTGCCCTAATCTATCATGCCAAAACAATAAGGCTTGAGGGTTGCTAAACTTTGGGGTTGGTTTAAGCTTCGGGCTTAACTGTCTCGTTTTACTCAGAACCGAATGTGATTCGACGATGGATATCGTCGTATAATATAACCCAGAAGAAAGTGCACTTAATGTTTCTAGTATTTGCTTTCGGCCTCCAATACTAGTAACGATAAGTAACATTTCCTTGTTACCTTCAGTAGCAGTCTCAACATGGTATCCATTTATTCTGATGTCTTTAAAACTGAGCAAGTTTCTTCGGGAACTGCTGGAGAACAATGCATCTTTAATGAATAAATGAGTACCATTAGGTAACGTTATGTGGGCTCTTCCGGAGCCTTCAATTATTTGCACAGGTCCAGCTATGGTGGATACCTTTCGTGAATTCAATACCAATTCTGAGAAAAACTTCTGGTTTTTCAGAATGGTATGTGTTGTAGCACTATCTACAAAACAATGAGTATCCCCATTGTTGTGATCCATAACTTTAAACAAAAGAAAAAAAATGTAACTAAACAATCACATGATTAAGAAAACTTCATAAAAGAAATTTCATCAAAGTGATTAAAAAAAAATCACTCATCACAAAACATCCATAAAATGTTTATCAAAATTTAGAAACTGAAAACTAAATCATCCAATCATAAAATATCCATAAAAAGGTAAACAGCTGAAAAAAAAAATATTCTAAATGGAAACTCTGAAAAATGTTTGTTTGGTCTTCTAGAACATTCCAGGAGGATGTCCGATTTTAGCACTAAATACCTCATTGCTCAGAGGTTGGCCATTTTCGTCTTCAAAAAAATCTTTAGTTTCCAAATTTGTAATGTCCAACTGGTAATTGTCATTTTGTAGGTCAGTATCCCAATCCCAATCTTCCAGATCATTTGATTCTGCAGAATGAACAGAGGCTTTGTATGCTTTGTATCGTTCCACCACGTCTTTTGGTGCACGACAAGAGCGTGACCAATGCCCAGTCCTTCCACATCTGTAGCAAGGGTTATCAGAACGGTGGGCAGAAGTATTTGGTGGATTATGAGGTTGATCTGGATTTTGTTGCTTCTGAGGATCAGACCACTTTTGGTGGTTTTTGAATTTTTTATTGGGAGGACCTCGAAATCTTCCTCGTCGGGAGGAGTTTCTTTTTTTTCACCTCTTCTGGAGGGATTATTTCTCCCACGCCCCCTTCCTCTGCCTCTGTTGGAATTGAAATTGGCATTTGCTTCAGGCAGTGCCATAGATCCAGTTGGTCTGGAGTTATGATTCTTTAACAAGACTTTACTGTTCTGCTCAGCAACAAGGAGACAAGAGATCAGTTCTGAGTATTTGGAGAAACGCCGTTCACGGTACTGCTGTTGCAGGATTACATTTGTTGCATGGAAAGTGGACAGCGTTTTCTCTAACATCTGCTCTTCTGTAATCGTTTCCCCACACAATCTTAACCGGGAAACAATGTTGAAAAGAGCAGAGTTATACTCAGATACCGATTTGTAGTCCTGAAATCGCAGGTTTAGCCATTCATTCTGAGCTGTTGGTAATAAGACCATCTTCTGGTGATCATATCTATCCTTCAGGGATTTCCAAAGACCTGCTGGGTCCTCCTCTGTGAGGTATTCATTCTTAAGGTCATCATGTATATGATGACGTAAGAAGATAAGTGCCAATGCCCTATTCTCTGGGGACTCTTTATTACCTTCTTTTATCGTCTCTCCAAGCTTCTTGGATTGTAAATGTAATTTTGCATCCAAGTGCCAGGATAAGTAGTTGTCCCGGGTAATGTTAAGGGCTTTGAATTCAAGTTTGGTTAAGTTCGACATTTTGCAAGAACTGGAAAAAAAATGTATATATATATATGATCATTAATATGCAAAAGATAAAATACAAAGAAAAAATTGTAAGGCATTCAGAATAAATTAAGGGGTGAGCCATGTCAGATCAAGTTTGCCAATTTAAAATTGAATAATATATGTTATCAATTTTAATAATCCAAAAACAAACAGTTTAAACAAGGCTTCTGGCTTGATTTGGAACTGCAGGTTCCTGATTAGAACTTCAGGTTCTATCAAAGCTTCGGGCTTGATGTTATGGCATATTATTTTTGTTTCTGGATCGAAATATCAAACTTCAGGTTTGATTAGGAATGAATCTTCAAGTTCATATTGTGGATCTGAGAACTTCTGGTTTCAGATTTGAATAATCCACGGAACTTCTGGTCCGGATTTAGAAAAGAACTTCTAGTTCTTACGGAACTACAGGCCCGTATTAATATAGAACTTCAGGATCTGAGAACTTCTGGTTTCAGATTTGAATAATCCACGGAACTTCTGGTCCGGATTTAGAAAAGAACTTCTGGTTCTTATTTATGATCCATTCTTGATCTCCCCTTGTTAAAAATAATAATAATAAATAAATAAATAATCATAGCATAAATAATTATTAAACTAATAAAGGAAATATAAATAATGAAAATTCTGTTACCGTTAGATCTGCCTCTTTTCACTTGTAACGTGTAGATCTGCTTCTGAGCTTTTTGAAAGTTCAAACAGATCGGTGATCGGACTTTGGATGCACAAGATATCGTATAAGGAAGATTGATACCTTTGATTTTGGTCAAATAAGTTTTGACCGGATGAACTACTCCTCTCTGTTGTTTTCTTTCTCACGTAGTACGATGCAAGAACACACTTTTTCTCTTGTACGTGAAACCAGGAGAAAAATTCTTACAGAGGCATCTTTATGCACATGGAACGAGCAGTAAAGAAGAAATCAATAAAGGAGAAACAGAATAGAGAGGAGAGAGAATCAGCGGTCGAGGCGTGAAAAAACGTGGCAGTTGGCTCTTCTCACAGGAAGATCGAGGAGGCAACGTGCTGATAACGTATTAAGAAGAGGGGAGAGAAAGAGAGTAGAGGGAGAAAAGGAGAGCTTTTCTTATTGAATGAGATGTATACATAAAAGGGGGGGAGGAGGATCTTATTTATAGAAGAAGATTGCTTCCTCCCCAAGAAAACCAATATAGCAAGACTCTAGCTTTCCATATCTAATGTGGGTCCCATGGTGGGCATCCACTAATAACAATAGTTTATAACATTAATCACATTGTTAAACAAGTGGCCTACATTGCAGCCAACCATATGGAGTAAAATTTAGAGTTATCAAATAGAATGTTAGAAGACATTTATTTTTGAGCAACTCAAAATTACTAATCAAGGGCTTGAGTGTGAGTTTTCACTTGTTTGACACGGATTTCTTTTAGTGTTCTCATTTTCAAAAAATATTGTAACAAATATCAATATATGTTTAAGTTTTAGATTTTCTTAGGATGTTGTTTGGGAATTATTATACAAATAACAAAGTAATTAAGCTAATTCTTGATTTGTGAAAATTGAAGAAAAAACTTTGCTAATTAACCGTTGATTTCATAACTCTGCATGGCAGTTGATAATGTAAGTACTTGTATTTCTGTTAGGGGCCAACCCAACAGAAAATCCTAAACTGCAGTGATCTTTTAAATCTATATGAAAGTTCCAAGTTCACTTCTAAAAATTCATTAAAAACTTATGAGTCCATCATTAAAATCTATATAAAAGTCCTTGATTTGCCC
Organism: Sextonia rubra; assembly: GCA_037013555.1. Classification (NCBI taxonomy): domain Eukaryota; kingdom Viridiplantae; phylum Streptophyta; class Magnoliopsida; order Laurales; family Lauraceae; genus Sextonia; species Sextonia rubra. The sequence continues at coordinate 52,403,945 of JASUAD010000006.1, read as the reverse complement.
TCAAAACTAAATTCGTATTAGAGTGTCCTCATCCTCCAATTTAAAAATCCTAAATCTGCTACTTAGTTTTGTGAGTAACTAATCCTCGAAACCTCTTACTTGGCACAATTAGTGAATCTCACGAACTCCAAGTCAGTTTTAGATTCCTATTAGAGAAGTAACAGGGGCCAATATCCTCTCAATGGGCCACACAACAACTACTACAGGTCATGGTTGAATTTATGGCCCCCTCGAAGTGCCTGTGCCAGGCTCGTTGTCACTCTTCAATGTAGTTGGTGCAACGGAATCTTCATACAAAACAAATATTTTTGAGAGTGCATGTACTAGGCTCCTTTAAGGTAGTTGGTGCCGCAGAATCTTATACAAACAAATATTTTTGGGAGGACAAGCTGGAGAGGAGAAAAAGAATGCAATATAAGATGAGATTCAAAAGAACTAAATCATTTATGTAGAGTAGACTTGACGTAGACTTGGTCTTTCAATTAGAAAAATGACATCCTTTCAAGTAGGAAAGTCAATGGAAAACAACATCCTGTCAAGTAGGAAAGCGAGTGTTTCACTGTTTGCACAGATCCAGTCAAGCTCAGTGGTCATGACCAGTGACCAAGGTGTTCCCATGCACCAACTCGCGAGGACTGGAGCACCAGCGGGTGCAATCACATCTCGAGTTGGTGCCATGGAATCTTTAAAAGCTTCTCTATACAAAAATATTTCTTTTTAAAGAAAAAGCAGAAAAAGAGAGAGAGAGAGCAAAAGAAGATGAGACTAGAGTCGAGACCTTTTTTGTATATATAGAGCTGATGATAACCCGGTTTTCAAACAATCCTCTCAAGTAGAGTAGGGAAAGCCCATATCCTCTCTCCACTCCGACACTAGTGAATTGCTTCTTCCTCTACCGTACGACAGACATGCAAACTTCCATGAAGCCCCTCTTTCTCTTCTCCATCTCCTTCTTCCTTGTGGTCTCAACTTTTCTCCAAATTGCTCAAGCAAGACCACTTCCTGGTGCTTAACTCTCCAACTCCTATAAATTTCTTTCCTATCAAGTGAAAGACAAACAAAAAACGAAGTTTTTATTGTTTGTTTATAATTCTTCTATCATAGCTTGACTCTTTAATTTTTTGTTGGTTTTGAAGGTTGTATTATGGAGGTTGTGAGCAAGCAGTCTATGGTGATTGGATGCTTCCAAAGGCATTCATATCCCCTTCCATCTCCAAAGAGATCTCCTCCTTCATCACCTAAATTCAGATCAGCGCCGTCGACCCTATTGGGCACAAAACCTCTTCTAAGTGCTCATGTGGCTTCTTCTTAACACGTTTTCAAGCCCCTTGATCAAAAGGTTCAAGCGAAGAACAAGAAGAAGACGATGATGCTGATGATAATGATGCTTCAGTAGTCTAAGTGATAGAAAAATGCTGCCATCCCTGAAGTCTTTAGCTAGGGTGCTGGTCTCATATCCATATAACCATGGATGCTATGTTGAGGACTCGGTAGAAACTAGAGTTTGTGATGTGTTGTTGTAAGTGCAAGATGTTCACCATGTTGTGTACTTTATATTGAAGGAGATGAATGTGGTAGGAAGATGGTACGAAGTTTGCTTTACATATGAGCTGTTGTGTGGAGTAGGGATATGAAACTAAGTTTGCCAGTAGGAACAATACAGTTAACCTCTATGTTGTTGTATGCATATATGCATTTCCCTTCTTTTGGCAGTTCGAATATTGTCCACTTACATCACCTTTTGTGGATGCAAGCAGTAAACAGATAAGAGAAATAGCAAACAGAATAACTGGTCCTGTTTTGACCTCCAACCATGTGGCAAAACCTATCAAGAATGTTAATCCACTCATCTGACCTTGTATTAGTCCAAAAATGGCACACTAATAAAAACTAATATTTGTAATTACCCACAATTGGAAAAACATGCCAAGGCCACCTGTGGAGCTTTCTTAGCCCAAAACTCTGGCAGCCTTCTCATCAGGTGGGCCTCAGTGAGAAAAGAATTACGATCACTAAAGAACGATGGTGAGACATATATCACTTGGTAGATGAATATTGCATCAGATGCACCTTACCAAAAAGGATTAAATCCCATGTCTTCATGCAAAGGTTAGCAAGGGATGGCGGGCCCCACGTTGATTCAAAGGCCAAACACAAGATTCAAAGCCCACCCCCTTTCCCTCCCAATTGTGTGTGCGACTTCATTTTTTGCTGTCCAAATGACGCCAGTCAACTTCTAGTGAATCAGCAAATTATTGAAAGCAGAACTGACTCCTTTCATCATACGACTACAAGAACTGAATATCTTACAAGCATCTTTGCTGGGATTACCCAAGCCATGAGACCCAAGAACAGTGTAAACGAAAATTTCAAAGAATTCTCCCATAACATAATGCCTACATCAATGGCAATAAAAATAAATTAAAAAAAACATAGTTAATTTCTTCAAAAATTACGGGCTCAATTAACATAGAACCAAATCAGTAAAATGCTTACAGATCAGAGTCATCTACAAAAGCACATTTTAATATAAATGCTAGAACAGGAGACAACCAAAAAGTTTCAATTACTTGATCCAAGCCATTCCAAATGGAGTCTCGACCCCTAACCACGCGGGTCAAATTCATTAATCAAAATGATATACATCACTGAATTAATAGGTGTTTAAAGTAAGCAATATAATTGTAAAAATTGCTCTAATTGGAGTGAAATATGAGCCTCTATTTGTGGATCTGTAATATGGATGGCTTAGATCAAGATAAATTGGGTGCCATTGGGCCTAGCAATAAGGATAAATCATCTGTATTAGAACTCCCACCAACAAAATCCAAAAACCCTAAAAACCATGAGATCCCACTTCAAATCTCCACTTCTCCAAATAATAATAATAATAATAATAATAATAATAATAATAATAATAAAACTCTTCACATCTATTCTGTCATGCCCCCAAAACTGGGCCGGATCCAAACCCGGTTCCAGGGGTGTGAGAATTGGGGCTAATTAAAATTTTTTTAACATAATCAATACGAGCCCCAATTCCGGGTGGATCGAAGTCCTTCGTGAGGCTATGCTTGGTGATCAAGCAACCATAATCACACGCAGAACTAAAATCCATATTCATCGCAGACGGATATCACATAACAACCATGTAACAAATCTCATTAATAATAAAATCAAGGTCAAATGCTTCGGAGCATAACAATTAAAGTTGTAATTTCAAAACAAATAAATTTAATTAAATAAACTAATGGTCCAAAAATGGCCTTATTACATAATCTAAAGTTTTCGAACTCTGCACCACACTAGGACACCTCAGATGATTCATCGGTGCTCCACTCAACAACTCCGCCATCTGGCTAAATTTCCTGCGTAGCCTGACCCTCTGGTTCGACACCGGTAACGGAACCTAGACACCAAAAGTAGTGGGTCAGATTGACGTAATCTGGCAAGAGGGTAAACTGCAAGCAATGGATTAATCAACTGAATTAAACATAAGTATTCATTATGATCCACAATATATCAAATGCAAACCCCAATGGCATGAATGCACAGAAACGGGTATCCCCGCAGATAATAACAGAATCGAGTATTCCCACAGATAATAACAAAAGGCACAGCTATGTGCTATAATCTATAGTACACGCTGACCCGATGGCATACGTCCACCTCCGAACTGCAGTCGGTCAGAGATATATATAAATGTGCATATTTACAAATACATATATATACAGATGCAGAATGAATTATGATATGACACCCTTAATCCCAATATTCAAACCAATATCAATTTGAGATTTCGACTTTTAAATTTGAAAATGTATTATGAACGTGTGTCAATTCAAGTTTTCCGAGGGTAAGCACTAAACCACCTAACGGTCATAGTTAATTAAATATACACATGAGAACCAACCCTTTTTCACAATGAAAATGTTAGTCAACGATGCAGATATACTACTTTTGGTGCCTATCATGTGGTGCATCCCGAATCTTACATTCCCATTCTACATGTAGTCTAATTCTCATCTAAACATTAAATTAACTTTTCTAAAAGCCATGCTTCATCTAATCTAATTATATATATCCAGTGTGCTTTACAAATGGGGTAAGTATGTTCAACTTCCAAATCCAAAGTTAAATCAAGTTATGATCAAAAGGGGAAAGGGAATAATTAATTCCTTAATATCATTTTTGTGTATAAATACACCTTATTAATTTATACAAAACTAATGGTACAAATCTCGGGCCCCAGTTTGAAATCAAACTCAAATTAAAAATCCAAATTAGAATCATAAATACAATCTTTGTAAGGTTTATTAATTATCAAATACATCTTAGTTAATTTTAAATCAATCTAAATAAACATTAATCAAAATTACATAATTCTCAATTAAATTTATAAATAATCCAAGCTAAATCTCCAATAACATCGAGATAAAAATTAATTTAAAGGAATCAAATCTCTATTAGCATAATAGAACCTTTAACCAAACTATAACCCTCTAAACATTATAATTAATATTCAACAATTCTAATCATCTCTATTTATATAAATATATATGTATATATATAATTTTTTAAAAAAATGGGCTGACGGGCCCAGACCCGCACGCGGGCCCGCCAGGCAGCCGGGCCGCTGCCCAGCCGGCCCAGGCAGCAGGCCCGCTGCCTGTGCATGCCAGGCAGCACTGCTGCTGGCGAATTTTTTTCTTTTTTTTTATATATAAACTGATTTATATATATATATAAAGAAAAACAAATCTTGATTCAAAGACACTAAACCTTAAATCATGTGTGCTTACTTCGTTTTAATGAAAATCAGTATTCACTATTAATCTCTTAACCCAAAATATTAACCAAACAAAGAGATCATGATTAGAACATATGATTAAACAAAGCAACCAAGAAGATATTGTTTACAGTTATCCACTTGCCTGGATCTTGAAACCAAAAGCAAATCTGAAAAGCAGAAGATCCAACCTTGGTTTCCCCGTGGAGAACTTTTAGGGCTTGGTTGCAGAAGAGAGGAAAAAGATGGAAGAATGGGGAAAACCCTAAGGGTTTATATTAAGAAAAGATTTTTCTAAATTACAAAGAAGGGCTCCCTGCTTTTTAATGAGTTTTATGAAATTCCAAAAAGAGTCCTTTCGCCTAAAAAGGTCCAATAACTCAGGCCCAATTATGTTAAATCAATCTATCTGACCCTCTTAACCCAACTCAAACCCGACAAACCGGTATGACCCAATATAAAAACTCGGGACTTGACACATTCAACCTTAAATGCCAAATCCAATCAAATCTACTTCCAAACGCCCCCCTAAAAACCATAGAAATCAAACAAGTCCAGTATCTAACTCCCAAACAATCACACAAGCATAGAAATGAAAGAGATTAGAGATGAGAACAAAAACACATCAGATTCAAGGAAAAATCAATAGGAACTAATTGAGAGAAGAACGAATCCCAGTTCGAAAAGCTCACTTGTACAAAAGAGGTTTTCCTCTCTCTCTCTCTCTCTCTCTCTCTCTCTCTCTCTCTCTCATCTTATATGTGTTTTCGCGCTTTCTTCTATGTATTTTTGAATTGGAACAGGATTCTCTGTTACTACCGCCGCAGACGCTCTCTATGGACTTTTCTTTCCAAATTAGGACACGTGGCATGTTTGGTGGGCCATTGGTGTTTATGGTTTGAGTTCAGATCCTCTCAAGCTTGGACTTGTGGACCCCACCTATATAAAAAATTGTAGCCCCTTAAAATAAACTCCCTCGCAGGATAGATCAATATACATTGTTTTAGGGGTGTTGCCCTGGTCGGATCTTGCCATCTGGGTCCACTTCCAAAATACACATGTAAGTGCTTGGTCCATTTCAAAAATCATTGGGTCTGCCTAAAATTTACATGAAAAATTATAGATATGTCCCAAAATCTAATAACCTGTTTGAGTCAACTCCTCTCAAAAGAAAATGTTAGGCAATTGCCCTTCCCAGTATACAATGATTTCCTTAAACTTTAGCCACCGTAAGATCAAGTGCTTAATAGGAAGCATGATTAATAAATACCCATAAAATTGTCTTAATTAATCACATTGTTAATCAAATGGTCAATGTTGCAACCAACCCAATGGAGTAAAATTTAGAAATATCAAATAGAATGTAGGGGTTTTTTTCGGAGAAATCCCCTTAGACTAGTTGTGGAACGAAAAGGACCCCAAATAAGTTTATTGTCTAGAGTAGTCCCTTGGGCTCTTTTTTGTTTTGCTTTTTATTTTTTCAGATATTGCTCGTGAGCAATAATATCCATGGTTAACTGTCTTATAATCCCTCTCATTCTCATTCTGTTTTCTCTTCCTCCTCGCATTAATGACATCTTTTTCAAGAACAAGATCCAACTGGCGGTTTGGCTTTGGGTTAGATTTGTAAGTTGGTAGTGAAGGAAGAACAAGAAGAAGAAGAAGAAAGAGCATAGAGAAGAAGAACCAACAAAGGAAGAATGAAGGAAAAAGAAAAAGAAGAAGAAAGGAGAAAAAGAACAAGGAAGGAGAAGAGTAACAGTCGGGGCTAGGTTTCAGTGATGGTAGAAAAGAAGGAAAAGAAGAAAACAAAAAGAAGGAAGAGAGCTTGTAGTATCAAAGAGAAGGAGACTCAAAAGAAGAAGGAAAGAAAAAAGGAAGACCAAGATAAAGAAGAAGAAGAAGAAGAAGATGCAAGGAGAGATGACAATGTAACAGTCCTATTGGTGAGGGAGGGAAAGAAGAGATTAGGAAGAGGATGAAGGGATGGGAAAAGGGTTTTGTGAGAGGTCGTATATTGCACAGGGCATAGATATCGCCGCTCATGAACAATATCTAAAAAAAAGAAAACCAGAAAAGGCCTAATGGACCACTCCAAGTAATAGATTTATTTGGAGTCCTTTTTGTTCCACGGCTAGTCTTAGGGGAATTTTTCTGAAAAAAATTATTTTGAGCGGCACAAAATATTAATGATGGGCTTCACTGTGAGTTTTCACTCCTTTGACATGGATTTCTATTAGCATTCTCGTTTTTTAAAATTGTTGTTACAAATATCATGATATTTTTAAATTTTAGACTTTCTGGGAATGTTGTTTGGAAATTATTATGCAAATTGCAAACTTAATTCGTAATTTGTGAAATCTTCAATATTACGAAGAAACTTTGCTAATTAACCATTGATTTCATTACCCTAAATAGTGGTTGATAATGAAAGTACTTGTGGTTTTGCTAGGGTAGGCACAAATATAGGTATGTGGGTGCCATCGCACCTGTTAAACCATGGTACTATTTTAAAATCTATATGAAAGTTCCAAGTCCACTTCTAAGAATTTCTTATAAATCACTTGTCCACCCTTAAAATCCACATGAAAATCATTAATTTGCCCTCAAAACGAATACTATGGACATCATTCATTGTTCTTGTGAGTGGCTTTGCTCTGCTTAGTTTATAAGTGGCTTTTGATATCAACCCAAGGATGTGGCGCATGCGCCTATGGCGCGTGTGCATGGTATGAACTATGAAACTATTCCTAATAATTTCCTTCTAGAGCCTAGTCCCTATAAGCTATGGATCCACAATATTATTAATTTAAATTTACAATAGGTTACTAACAAAAGTTTTTATGGGTATATTAAGCAGAGAGACAGTCTAGCAAAATGGTGCGGTATATGAGCTAACTTTTTAGGGCATATAGGGGTATGCTAATCAAAAAAGGGCATGAGGTATTGAATGATCGTGATAGAAACTAGGTATGCGCAAGAAATCAGTCACATCCAATGTAGTTTGATGTGTGAAATGAGGTAACTTATTTCAACCATTACAAATGTGAACTACTAAGATAAAGGGGCTAAGAAGGTTGGATGGAGTTGATTTTTTGGACAAACCTAGTTCTCATCATAATCTTTCAATCCCTTATGCTCTTCATGGTTGGCACAACCCTAAGTGGGCCATAAAAAGTTAGCTCATAAACCACACCATCTCTTTAGATTGTTTCTCATATTAAGCTAGCAAATAGAAAACAACTTTAATTGACAGCTACCACAGCAATAATCAATTAAGGATTAACTTTTTATTATAACGCTGATGGTGAGGAAATCATGTGAGGGTGTGTAAATGGATACGTAAGTAGATATTTGTGACAAAAAATAGGGAGCATTTCAACAAAGTGAAATAAACTTGGTAGCATAAAAAATGCATGCGTTTAAATAAATAGCTAGATCAGGGGTATTTTGTATCTGATAATTGTAAAAGTCATACAAAAGATCTAAATGTTGGAGGAGCCGCCAAGATCCCTAGATATTGCATACAGGTTATTATGAAAATAACTTTTGATGATGATGATTCAAAAACCATACCAGCAAGATCTCTCTGATTTAATCTTGATCTTACAGCAATCCAAAAACTTCAAAACCTTCTACTACATGCCTCTATGCTCGAGCTTGTGCTGGGGTGTGAGCCTCTTCTACAAATTCTCTTTGCTATAAAAAGCGAGATTTCTCTTATCATGTTACTTAGAGAGCAATAGCACATATTTATAGGCTACAATAGAAACCTTAAGAAGGAAACAAAGAATAGGCTTCTTATGAAAATAAGAAACCCAAATTCGACACAAATTAAAATAGTTCCATAAATTACAATTCAGTCCACTAGAGAATCATAATCACACTCCTGTCCTTATTTTCAAAATTATATTTCGAGCTTCCTATTATTAAATGTTTATTAATCTCCCCACATTAAGATTTAAGATATCCATCAATTAAATAATTATTGATATCTATATTTAATCGATATCTTTATAATTCTTTAAGACCTTACACTTAAATTATTTAATATATTGGACACAAAGTCCACTTGCAAGGTTTAACATAACTTGTAAGTTTCATCAAGGGAATGTTATCAATCCCTATTATGGAACATAGATTTAGTTATCAATTTACTGAGATTATTAACTCATAAACAGTTTCACTCCTTTGTAAATCAAAATTCCAAACACTAGATGTATATATCTATTATTTATATCGGATTAAAAGTACAAGCACTTATAATAATCATTTGAAAATTAATCGTCTGATGTAGTTAGTATAAAGGCAATAAACTCGAAAGCGGTCATATTCAATATACACAAAGCGTACTAATATAATGAGTCGAAACTATATTATTTCTCGCAACCAAAACAAGCCTGTTAAAACATCATGCTACAATTATACTGATGGTGTGTCCAACTCTATATAGATTGTGAACAACAGTAACTTAATTCTATAAAAGCAGACAAACAAGTCTTCCATGTGTAAGCTGAACTCTATATACTAACTTGTCTACTTTATAGAAAAAAAGACACACACATCCATAATAAATAACAATACAACCATTTGCCCATATAATTTCTCATCAAAATATAAAGATAAACTTTACTAATAAATAAATCATTAAAAGATAAATACATAAAAGTATGCTTCTAGAAAAAATTTCCAACACTAAATCCTTTTGAAATTATAGATTTGTTTTGGATCTAGCTCACATGTATTGGTTCTAAATATCAATAAATTGAGACCAAAGAATCTGGATTTGGACTGACAATAGTATAAGTAAATATAAAGAGAGGAACACAGCAATTTTTGTTTTTTTTTTTTTTTTGTAATGAGGGAACCCGTCGACCCTCTTACAGTTGATCATTGGAAAAACCCCGGATACATATAACCACCCATAAGCCATTTGTATCAAGTAAGTCCTTACAGAGGTTTACACTGGGGACCTCTAAATTTGTCCTAGATTCCAATTATCTATTTGTGTCTACCCTTTCAAAAGAAAATGTTGGGCAGCCGCTAGTCTTAAGTATATAATGAATTCCTTAATTTTAACCTAATTGGAGTTCATACAACCACAAGATTTGAGTGCTTGTCAGGAAAGTGTGATTAATGAATACCCATAAAATTGTCTTAATCACATTGTTAATCAAGTGGCCTACATTGCAGCCAACCCTCATCATCATCATCATCATCATCAAAACCTTATTCCAACCATATTGGGGTTGGCTCCATGAATTTTATTCCTCTATTTCGTTCAAATGCCTTAACCTTATTGCAAAATATTTTTATCTTAGAATTAATGTTTGGATTATGATAAAGTTTTACGCTGGCTATCAACCTACCTAACACAACCTCCTCCTTTACCCATGGTTAGGACCGGTAGCAAAAACTGACAGAGTTATGTTGCAGCCAACCCTATGGAGTAAAATTTAGAGTTATCAAATAGAATGTAAAAAGGCATTTATTTTAAGCAACTCAAAATTACTAATGAAGGGCTTCAATGTGAGTTTTCACTTGTTTGACACGAATTTCTATTAGTGTTCTCGTTTTCAAAAAATATTGTTACAAATATCAAGATATTTTTAAATTTTAGATTTTCTTAGGATGTTGTTTGGAAATTATCATAAAAATTACAAAGTACGCTAATTCTTGATTTGTGAAAATTAACAAAAAGAACTTTGCTAATTAACCATTGATTTCATAACTCTACATGGTGGTTGAAAATGTAAGTACTTGTATCTTTTATGTTAGGGGCCAACCCAGCAGAAAGTCCTAAACTGCGGTGCTCTTTTAAACCTGTATGAAAGTTTCAAGTCCACTTCTAAAAACCCATTAAAAATTTATAGGTCCATCATTAAAATCTATATAAAAATTCATCGTTTGCCCTCAAAACTAAACTACGTAACAGGGTGTCCTCATCCTTCAAACCAAAATCCTAAATCTACTACTTAGTTTGGTGAATGGCTAATCCTCAAAGCCTCTTACTGCATACAATTAGTGGATCTCACAACCTCCAAGTCAGTTATAGATCTTTATTACAGAAGTAACAGGGGCCAATAGCCTCTCAATGGGCCTCACAAAATCTACCACATGTCATGGTTAAATTTATGCCCCCATCCCAGTGCATGTACCAGGCACGTTGTCACTATTTAATGTAGTTGGTGCCACGGAATCTTCATACAAAACAAATATTTTTAAGAGTGCATCTACCAGGCTCCTTTAATGTAGTTGCTGCCACGGAATCTTCATACAAAACAAATATTTTTGAGAGTGCATCTACCAGGCTCCTTTAATGTAGTTGATGCCACGGAATCTTCATACATACAACTATTTTTGGGAGGACAAGCTGGAAAGGAGAAAAAGAATGCAATATATGATGAGATTCAAAAGCACTGTATCATTTATGTGAAGTTGACTTGACGTAAAATTGGTTTTTCAATGCCGAGCGCCATTCTCTTTGATAAAATAAAAAAAGTAGAAGAAGATGAGATTCAGAGTTAGACCTTTTTGTGTATATATAGAGCTGATAATAACCCGGTTTTCAAACCAATCCTCTCAGGTAGAGTACGGAAAGCCCATATCCTCTCTCCACTCCTACGCTAGTGAATTGCTTCGTCCTCTACCTTATGACAGACATGCAAACTTCCATGAAGCCTCTCTTTCTCTTCTCCATCTCCTTCTTCCTTATGGTCTCAACTTTTCTCCAAATTGCTCAAGCAAGACCACTTCCTGGTGCTCAACTCTCGAACTCCTATAAATTTCTTTCCTATCAAGAGAAAGACAAACTAACATGAAAAAACATACTTCAAATTGTTTGTTTATAATATTTCTTCAATCATAGTTTGACTCTTGAATTTTTTTTGTTGGTTTTGAAGGTTGTATTATGGAGGTTGTGAGCAAGGAGTCTTTGGTGATTGGAAGCTTCCAAAAGCATTTATATCACCCTCCATCTCCAAAGATATCTCCTTCTAAATCACCAATCAGATCACCGCCGTCAACCCTATTGAGAACAAAACCTCTTCTAAGCTCCCATGTGGCTTCTTCTTAAGACGTATTCAAGCCCCGTGATCGATGCATTCAGGTGAAGAAGAAGAAGACGATGATGCTTGAGTAGTCTAAGTGATAGATAAATGCTGCCATTTCTGAAGTCTTTAGCTAGGGTACTGGTTTCATATCCATATAACCATGGATGCTATGTAGACGACTCGGTAGAAACTAGAGTTTCTGATGTGTCGTAACTTGTAAGTGCAAGATGTTCACCATGTTGTGTACTTTATATTGAAGGAGAAGAATGTGGTAGGAAGATGGTACGAAGTTTGCTTTACATATGAGTTGTTGTGCGGAGTTGGGATGTGAAACTAAGTTTACTAGTAGTAACAATAGAGTTAATCTCTATGGTGATGTATGCATATTTGCATTTCCCTTGTTTTGGCATTTTGAATATTGTCCACTCACATCACCTTTTGTGGATGCAAGCACTAAACAGATAAGAGAAATAGGAAACAGACTGGTCCTGTTTTTGTTCAGAGTCGTCCAAAACCTCACGATAAATATTTAACTTGGTTATAATCTAAAGGTATGACAAATAATTTAAAAGAACATATCTCCAGAATCCATGGAATCTACTGTTCAAGGTGGAGTTTACAATTCTCTGCAACTACCTCATTTCTACAAATGTGAGTAGTGGGAGTCGTCGTAATTTTCGTGAGTATAGAGAGTTGCCAGATGTCCTCTTTTATGTGCCTTCCCAAATGCATCCCTTACATCAAGGGATGTAAGCCATTAATATTCCCTCCATGGCAGTAAATAAAGAAGGAAGAAAAATACAGCAAGGAAGAGCCCGGCATACATGTGTTAGATTCACATGTTAGAAGAGTGAGAGCCCATTTGATGGTCATGTGGACCACCTTAAATGGTGTTCCAATGATCTCCCAATTAGCCCACTTGACCACATGCATGTACCTTAAACCTTAAATATATATACATATATATAATATATTTTTTTAATGACTCAAAATTTTAAAAAAAACTAACTTTGACTTGTGCACAACTTTGAAAAACAATTCTTATTCAACTTTTATGCCACCCTTTAATCTATAATTAGACAAAAATACTAATGTAAATCATAGCAGTCACATATCATTATTGATACATTTCTTTCTACAATCATAATATTAATATTCTTACCTAATCAAGGCTTTAATAAAAGTTAAAATAGGATCTTAACATGACAATTTTATTTTAGCAGGTAATTTATTACCATGACCTTACATTCTTACTTTATCCACATTAAACACATGTGATGACAAAATATAAAGTAAGAATTATAAAATCATTTTGATTGCAACTACAATGATCACTGTACACAGTGTTAAACAAACATATATATAGATCTTAATAAGGCAATTCGTACAAACCCATATATAATACATGTCCATTATAGGCCGTCGATGGCAATATATTCGTCAGTGGATCTGCAAGCATGATGTTTGTTAGGGCTCCAAATGATCCCGTACTTTCTCTTTTAAGATAAGATATTTGACTTCTAAGAATTTAGATTTACTATAACATTTGTCATTTTGAGCGAAATGCCCCGTTGCATCATTGTCGCAGTAAATTTGCAGAAGCTCGAAAATTTGATCCATGATCCTATGTCCTAAAATATGATTACGCAACCACATTGCATAACCCGCGGTTTCAAAGCATGCCACATACTCTGCATCAAATGTGAAAGGAGTGACTAGTATTTGCTTCACACTTCTCTATGAAACTGCCCCACCAGATAATATGAAGATGTATCCTAAAGTTGATATCCTAGTGTTGAGACATCCAGTAAAATCTGAATCTAAGTATCCTATCACCTCTAAATGATCGAATCTCTTATATGTAAGCATATACTTAATAGTACCACGTAAATACCATAGAACCTTTTTCACCTATGTCCAATGCGCCATGCCTACATCACTTTAGTATCTGTTCAACATTCTGACTGCAAAGTTAGTGTCTGGTCTTGGTACAAGTTTGTGCGTACATCTAACTTCCTATTACAACTGCATATAGACATTTCTTCATCTGTTCTCTTTTTACTTCATTCCCTGACATTATTCCTTACTAATTTTTTTTCCCCTTAATAATGGGTGTATTTTGTGGCCTACACCTTTCCATTTGAAACCTTTTAAGAAAAGTATTGATGTACTCTTCTTAAGACAATCCAAGTAATCCTCAGAATCTATCCTGAAATATCTCGATTCTTGTTATAAAAGTTGCTTCGCCCATATCTTTCAGATTAAAATTATTCTCAAGATAACTTTTGATCTCACAAATATGAATCAAACCATGGTCATCACTAGCCAATAAAATATCGTCAATATACAAGACTAAAATCATTAACTTACTCCCACGATTTTAAGATAAATGCATTGTCAACAACATTTTGGTGAAACCAAATGCTGTGATAATGTTGTTAAACTTTAGATACCATTGTCTTGAAGTTTGTTTAAAACCATATATCGACTTCTTTAATTTACATACTAGTTTACTACAACCTTTTCTATAAAACCTTTAGGTTGTTCCATGTATACTTCCTCTTCAAGATTTTCATTTAGAAATGCGGTTTTGACGTCCATTTAATGTAGCTCCAAGTTAAAATGAGCTACAAGAGTAATAACAATTCTAAATGAATCTTTATTTGATACAAGAGAATAGGTTTCATTGTAATCAATACCTTCTCTTTGAGTAAAACCCTTGGTTACAAGTCAGTTTCATTGTAATCAACATCTTCTCTTTGAGTAAAACTCTTAGCCACAAGTCGGGCTTTGAATCAATTGACTTTTCCTTTAGAATCCCTTTTGATCTTAAAAACTCATTTACATCCAACAATTTTGAATTCGTTAAAAAGTTCAACAAGATCTCAATCTCAGTTTTCTGCCATAGAGTTTAATTCACCTTTCATAGATTCTATCAATTTATCAGAATTATCACTGTTAATGGCTTCTTTGAATGTTTTAGGATCTTTTTTTATTCCAATATATACCGCTTCGAAATACACAACATAATCATTTGTGATTGTAGGTCTTCTTACCCAAGTTGACCTTCTCAATTCTTTTGAATTTATTTAACTAACATTTGGATGTGTAATATTTGTAATTTGATCACCTTCAATAGCTTGTCATATGAGTATTTTAGGTTGTTTTTCCTCTAGATTATTGATATTAATATTATCAAGAGGAACATCTAAGTCTGCCTGTTCATTCGGTGGTAGTTGTACATCTTGAATACCAACATCAAGTGAGACAACTATACCACTATTATCAGGTAATATTGAGTTTTTGAATTCTTCATAAGTAATTTTTCTTGTGTCATTACTCATACTATTTTGGTGATTCTCCAGAAATTTAGCATTATTGGATTCAACAATCCTAGTGGTATTAGTAGAATCGTAAAACCTATATCCCTTAGACCTTTTTGGATATCTGATAAAATACCCACTTACTACTCTAGGGTCTAATTTCTTTTCTTGTGGGTTAAATACTTTCACTTCAAATGGATATCATCAGACTCGAAAATGGTTTAGGATGAGTTTTCTGTTAGTCCACAACTTGAAAGGAGTTTTTGGAACTACTTTGCTAAGTACACCGTTCAAAATGTACATTGCCATCTTTAGTGCTTCATCCTATATAGACTCAAGTAATGTGGTATCATTGACCATACTCATAACCATATCAATCAACATCCTATTTCTTCTCTCGACAACACCATACTACTGAGGCATTCCAGGCTTGTGTATTGGACCTTATTGTTTTAAGAGTCTTGCAAATGGAACTAGGTTATAACTTGATTCGATGTATCTTACATAATATTCTCCACCCCTATCAAACTTCACAACTTTAATTCTTTTATCTAATTGCTTTTCGACTTCAACTTTGAATATTTTAAAAACATTTAAGGGTTCAGATTTATCTTTAATTAGATAAACATAACGACAACATGAGTAGCCGTCGATAAGAGTGATGAAATATTCCTCACCCGTAAAACAAGGTATATGCATTTTACCACAAATATCCATATAAATTAATTCCAGAAGTCCATAACTCTTTGTGTGGCAATTTTTCTTATTATTCTAGATTGTTTAACTTTAATACAATCAATACAGACATCGAAATCGGTGAAGTCAAGGTTTGATAAAATCTCATCCTTCAACAATTTTACCATTATCTCATGCGAGATGTGTCCCAATCTCTTCTACCACAAGTGAGAAGAGTTCTCATTTACGACTCCTCTATTCATGCCGATGTTCATCCCATAAGTAATGTGCTGGTATAAAGTAATTGTGCATATGTTGAATCTAACCTTAATCTATATAATCCATCACATAAAAATCCATTCCGAACTAAAATATCATTTTTGAAAACTTTTAGGAATCCATAGTCAAAATTAAATACAAAACCATCATAATCTAATTTTTAAACAAACATTAAATTCTTAGATATAGTCAGAACTTAGAAAGTATCATAGAGACCCAACAAGAATCCGGTATCCAACACAATTCGATAGGTGCCTATTACTTCAACTCTTTGTTTCTAGTGGCTACCCATCATGATGGTTCTCTGACCATCACTTGGACTCTGCCTTGAAAGGAATCCTTCTACACAACCAGATACGTGAACTGTTATTATAGAGTCAACCCAGACAGCTGCTAAATTAGTTTCGGAATAAACAAGAGTTAAATTTCTCTGATTGCCTCTTACTTCAAACTAAGTTTTCATTTTCAAATGGTTCGCTTTGAAGTGGCCAGTCTTTCTACAGAAGAAACACTTCTTTATTGCCCCTTTCTTCTTTTCCGGGTTTCCACCTTCCTTGAGAACTACGGTCTTAGCATTTTTCTTTCCTTTAAATTTTTTTTTGGACATCATATTGACTGTTATTTGCCCATCAGCCTTCAACCTTTGTTTCTCTTGATCACATCTAGCAATCAATTCACTTATAGTCCACGGAGTTAAGCTTTAATTAATTGCCACTTTGAATAGGCCGAAAAAGGGTGGAAGAGAGTCAATAATGAATTGGATCAAATACTTATCAGATACACTCGTGTCAACATCCTTCGATTTTACGAAAAGGTTTATCATGATTAAAATATGGTCTCTCACTTCCATGGTTCAATCAGAGTTAAAATTTATTAAGCATTTCATTAGAGATGCACCTAGAGATGTAAAATGTGCCATGCCATGCCAGCATTGCACGACAATGTCACAGCACTACCGTGCTTCGTGTCTTGTCGTGCCCCATGTCTCCTTTCTAATATTCCATGCTTCTAATTATTTTAGGGTCTTAGGCTAAAATTTTTAAAAGATACATACACAAAAGATAATGACATTCAAATTTAAGTAGTTTGAGCAAATTCAACCTAAATGACACACAAATTTAAATGGTTTGAGCAAATTTAACATACTCCACCTGAAAAAAAAAATCCATTTGAATTTTTTCTACTGAAGATTTTTAAGTAGCATTACCTTAAAAAAATTTCTAATTTTTATAGATAATAAAAAAAATAAAAAAAAGAAAAGACTACAGTTTTATAGTTAAACTACAAAAAAAAAAAAGAAGAAAGAAAGAGAGAGAGAGAGAGCGAGAGAGAGAGAGAGAATATAGACTATATAAAATATGAAACGGGCCATTACAGGAAACGAGCCGTGCCTCGTGCTGTACCATGCTATGTCTATTGGCCTAGTACCCTCGGCCTAGCACGACCCATGAGTGTTGATCGTGCCATGCCACGTTGACTATTGTATGGCCCAGAGCATTTTACACATCTAGATGCACCTAGGGCCTTGTCTATTATCTTGAATTGCTTTTTCACTGAATCAAGGAGGTCCTTAGCATTGTCCTTAATTGTATGTGATCCCCTTTTACTTTTAGAAACAGAATTTAAGATAATCCTAAGGCAAATCTTATTACATCTTATCCATTTATCACAATTTACTTTATCGGTGGTTGAACTCATTTTGTAGGGATAGGTTCATCAACAACCATGTCCAAGTCTAGATAAGTAAATGCTAGCATTAACATGTCTAATCAGTCAACAAAGTTTGATCCATCCAGGATAGGAATGGCCCCCTAAGCAGGAAGGTAAGGTCAAAGATTTGGAGGTTGTAATATAATTAAATATACACACATTAAATTTATGCTTTAAATTCAAATAATAATAACAATAATAATTTTGAGTATAATGGTATATCATTGTAATTCCACCTTTGGCTTGAAAACAATATGCAAATTATCACTCTTTTATAATTTAATAAGATCATATTAATAAAACATGTCTCAAATTAATTGACTTTATCTTTGGGTTATAGAACAATTTCAATATGTTTATTAAGCATGTCTTATCCCAGTTTCAAGTTATGAAAAAGATTATTAAACCTTTGGGATCTCATAAATGAAATTGACATTGAGTGTCATTGTTTATCATACAAGAGGATAGGTGATTTATTTAATTGTAACTTTAAAATATAAGATTTTATCATAACTGTGCCACTTTGGTGACTACTAAAATAACCAAAAATGTGTATTTTAAATTAATAAATACAATACACTATTTGATCTCATAAGTCCCTTTAAATTATCATAAGTAATATGGATTTATAAATCATTGAATGTGCCACAAATTCTTTAAGTGGGCAAAAAATAAATTCAAATAACGGTCATTTGACTTATTGTATTTGGCTAGATCACATTTCCTTTATAGATAGCCTTTATATGATTAGTGGTCCAAAATAACTTTAATTGGGCCTTTAATCAAACTCTAATATCGTTAATTGATTTATCATCTAGATGGATCTATTCGATCTGACCATTGATTCTCCTTTAAATTGAAATAAAATCATAAAATCATATAAACATGCATCTAAATAGCAAATATTAAATTTGATCATAATAATCAAGCTAAAATAAGTGCAGAAATAAAAATTTTAATGAGCTGAAGCAAAGTTTATCAATTATACACAAAAATAAAATTCCTTTATGATTGATCCGAACCTTTAATCTTAAAGATCTCGCTGAAAGAAAAATATAGGTGAAGACGGATAAAAACTTGGAGCCAGATGAGTCAGTAATCACAAAAATAAATCTCAGCCATTCAATTTTCTCTAATCTCGTCAACCTGGGTGTTGACTAGCACATTAGAAAGTTAAGAATATTTACATTATGGATTGTACTGGTTTGGATCTATCAAATTATCTTGAAATGGCCCATACTAATAGACCCTTTTAAGGCTCAGTACAATCTAGTAAGTACAGGTTTGTTCCCATGGTCATACAGTGAACTCTGCGCACATGACTTCTGTTGAGATTTTTCAGCGGTGAGAGATATATATATATTTTCATCCACCCTGGGCCGGCTTTGCATGCTTATGTGCACGTCAAGAACCAAATGTAATTTTGATTACCCACTGTAAAGCCACCATTCTGGGAGGCAAGAAAACACTTTCTGCCGGAAAGAATAGGTATTTTCTTGTCTGACAAAATGGTGTCTTACGGTAGGTAATAAATATTGTTGTTGTGCACAGAAGCATGTAAAGTACATACTGCAAAACCTAACCAGCCAGTCACAAGACAGAAGAGAAAAAAAAATCACTCCAGAAAAAATCCCGGCAGAGTTCATGTGCCACGTTGTGTGCATGTGAACAAACCTGTACTTACTGGGTTGTACCGCGCCGTCACATGGGTCTATTATTATGGCCTATTCAAGACAATCTAATTGATACAAACCGGTAAAATCCATAACCTAAATATTCTTAACTTTCTGTGTGGCTGGTGTTGACCAGATTAGAGACAGTTGAACGGATGAGATTTATTTGTGTGATTACGAACTCATCAGAGCTCCACTTTCTTATTTGTCTTCACCTATATTTTCGTTTTTCAATGAGATCTTCAAGATTAACGGTTGGGATCAATTGTAAAGGGATTCTATTTTTGTGCATAATTGATAAAACCAAAACTAGAGGCTCTGATAACAATTGTTAGAGTTACCCAAAACTACATGATCAAGATTTAACTTGGTTATACTCTAAATAATACTGAAGACTATTGTTGAAAGTGGGGTTTACAACTCTGTACAACTTCCTCCTTTCCATAAATGTGAGTAATGGGAGTCTTTGCAATTTCACAAGTATATAAAGTTAGCAAGATTTCTCTTTTTACAGGCCTTTCCAAATGCAACCCTTTTATTAAGGGATGCATGCCATTAATATTCCCTTAATACAGTGAATGAAGAAGGAAGAAAAATATAGCAAAGAAGAGCCCTTAATACATGTGTCAATTCACATATTAGGAGAGGGAGAGAGAGTGAGAGAGCCCATTTGGTGGTCATGTGGACCACCTTAAATGGTATTCCAACAGTTTTGGCCTCCACCCACATTGCAAAACCTAACAAGAATGTTAATCCACTAATCTGACCTTCTATTAGTCCAAAATGGCACACTACTAAAAACTATTGTAATGACCTACAATTGGTACAATATGCCAAGGCCAGCTGTGAAGCTTTCTTAGCCCAAAAATCTGGCAGCCTTCTCATCAGGTGGGCCTCAGTGAGAAAAGAAAGAGGATCACTAAAGAACGATGGTGAGACATACATCCACTTGGTAGCTGAATATTGCATTAGATTCACCTTACCAAAAAGGATTAAATCCCATGTCTTCATGCAAAGGTCTAAGCAAGGGATGGCGGAGCCCACCCATGGAATTGGCCACCTTGATCAAATGACAGAATTTCAATGACCTTTGTCTTTATTCAAGCGTGCCTGTAGATGAAGCCAAACTTATTGTTGGAAGAAATTTGATTCAATCAGTCTTCCTTTTACGAACATTACCTTGAAGAATATTGCAGTACGAAGTTGAATGCTAAACAACAAATACAACACTAAACTGTGATTCTTTTTTGAATGGTGACTAAAATATCTGATCGCCCAAAAGAAGAGGAAATCAACCACCATTTGAATTGGTTCTTGAGAAAAATAAAATGCCCTGTATTAAAACGAAAAGAACACTTGTATAATGGATTCAAGGGACACAAGTTGAAGAGACTAGGAGGAATCATTACTGATATATTGTTTGGTTGCAAGCATTTCTAATGGGATGTCTCTGACTAGGATTCCTGACAGCTTCGCTGGTGCAGTCTCCCTGGAATTCCCCCCTTTTTTTGTCAGATCCGGAACTAGTTTGGGTCCATCTAAGTTGGAAACTTGCCCAATACATCAGAGTTGTGTTGGGTGCAAGTTGAGAAATATTAATCGGGTCCGGGTCCAAACTAGATCTCCTATGTACCCATGTCAAGCCCATCATTTTTTTCATACCTCTGTATGATCCTTGGCAAAAATTAGTTGGGGAGTTCTATGCAAAGCCTCCCAGCAGCTGTGCAATACACTAAAAAACCGCATAAAAAATAGAACACCGCTATAAAGTTCAGACCTGATGAAGCACTGACCACCCCCTTATCAGTTGAGACACTGAGTTGCGAGGAAATCACAGGCACACAAAGAAAGAAGAGAGAGAGAGAAACCACAAAATATGATGATTATTGATGAAACATTTACCAAACATTTTTAATGAAAACAAATCTTTGTGCTTCACTTTTTTTTTTTCTTTCTTCTTTGGATGGATCAGCAGACAGCAATTTCTAAGATTTGACATTTAACTTGAACTCCTGTGTTTCCTTTTCAAGGGAAAAGAATGTCACAAATAGAGACCCACAATACATCTGCTATTGGCCTTCATCCATTGCATCACTCCCACTACATCTCTGTGATGGCAAATCCTTGTTCTCATCCGCTCTTGATTCTGCCTCACTGGATTCTGATCCTTTTGAGACTGAATCTTCAAGTGCCTCAAGGAAAGAGAGAACAGTGAACTTGTCTGCAGCAGAAAAGATCAGAATAATAATTAGATGAACAACATCCAAAGGCCACAAACATGTTAAAAAATGGCCAACTCATGGGGAAAACAACATGCATCATAGTTTTCCCACGAATGTAGGGTTTCGGGTTAAAAACAAAACACAACTATGAAAAAAGGGTTTCGATTGGGTATTACAAGAGAGAAATTGAAAAGCTAAAACGGTGCTTAAAGTTCAATATTCCGCACTTGTTATTGGAGCCAAATTAATTCTCTACAGTGACAACATGCATCTTAAATTCCACAGAATCACATATTTCTGTCTACCTTAGCTCTAGTCCAGAGCTTTTGAAACGTGGAACCATCTATGGATATCTTCAGATAGATGGGGCCCAAAACTTTTATGTTAGTCTAAAATCATCTGACCACATCCAAGGGTACAAAAAGTGTTCAAGATTACTATAGTGGGCTCCAAGCCCTCTAGACATAGAAAGATTCGATGCTTCAATCTGTTCCAAAGGCGACAAAGATGCAATGCATATTAGGTTGGCTATCCAAATCCTTGCCGTTCCACCACTAGGAGATGCATGTTTACAGGATCCTCCAATTTTTTCATGGAAAAATAAGAAATAGAACAATGCTTTCAAGTCTTTTGCAAAGCTGATTATCATGCTATGTCTTCTGCAGAGAAGTAATTTGGTTAGATGTCCCCTCAATTCTGGATTATTGACAAGGGTGCAACTCCTCTTCATGCTGACAGTACTAGTACCATGCAGATAGCCAACCACCACATTTTGCATCAGCATACTAAACAAATTGAAGTCTAACTACCATTTTGCTCATTAATATGTTTTTTCTTCATTAATATGTTTTTTCTTAGGTTCTTCACTTTCCTCATATCTCCACAACTTACCATTACTTATATACTTTTACAAAAGCCCTTACCAAATCCCACCATAACTTTTTCTCCAACAAATTGATGCTTTGTGGTTCCCAGCTGTTGAATCAGCTGGTTAGGGAAATGGGTTGGTGCAGGAGTAAGGATATGAGGAACACAGAACATAAACTTGATGAGCACCTAAAGGGCATTGTCCCCATCAATATGTACTATATTTATTTGATAGGTAAGTCAGAGTTTATTTTTCTCATCGTCATCCCTTGACTAGGGAGTTGACTGACTCATTGTCCCTTGATTAAGCAACAAATATGGTGCATACAGAGGCCTTCGACCAAAGCTATGGCAAGTCATTCTTCTCAACATCTCTCCTTTGATCACATTATCTTAAGTTCCACTGCTCTTGTCAAACCTAACCAGATAAAGTGACATTTATAGACATAGGGAGTAACAGAAAAAACCCAAAATTAGAGATGATGACTTCAAAGCCAAATAAGTATTTGTAGAGCAAGGTGCATTAATACTGCCAGTCACTTACATTTACTTGGGTCAATTCCAAACTGAGACAAATCGATCTGACCTGTCCGAAGCACCTATGAAAACAAAGTATTGTAACTGGAAACCTTTGATAGTTAAGGAACATTCCTTCATTGTCAATTGAAAGAATAGAGTTCTTACATAAGAAAATGACTCCACTTGTTGGCGGAATGGTGGACTCTGAAGCAACTCTAAAAGATCAACAGAAGTCCATGGACCCTGCAACCAAAAATATCACAAAACTGCAACAACACAAAAAGAAACCAAATTTTTACTTACAAAGGCAATCAATGGTGTATACCTCAGGCAAGTATGATGCCAACTGCTGCTCCAATGGCAATGTTTCAATCAGTGGCATAAGCAAATCAGGCTTTAAAATGTCTCCCAATCCAAACCCTGTAAAGAATTTCATGAGAAACTTACAGATGTTCCAGAAGCAAGAAGCAAACTGAAACAAGTCATGCTATCTAAAAACAATTAATTGTCAGGGAAAAGCAGCATTACCACCGTCTGGATCCTCTCCTGCAACATCTACAACACAAATCAAATAGCAAATGAATATGTTAGTCATGACATGCACGTGACAGGGTACTGTGTAATCAAAGATCAAAGGCAAAAGCACAAGAGAGACACCTTGTGGAGTAATGCTACTTAGTATTCTTTGCAAATCTGCCAATTGCACAGGCCCAGATGAAGAAGTTACTTCACCAGCTAATTCTGAGGCTGGGGTCTGGCCAACCAAATTCCCACCTCTGAAGAGAGAAGAGGAAGGATCACAACAATTGTCCAACAATATTAAACTCATTTTAAAAAATGCTTGTTCGAAATAGAACAAAGAGATATACACAGTAGCTGAAAAAAAGAAAGAAAGCAGAAGCCCTACTGCTTATTTTAGACATAGCATAAATGCAATAGCTACAGAAAGATCCAGTTTGAACAGAATATCATACATTATCAGATATTAGAATGATCAAATTCTAAGAAGCACGGACACGGACACGGGACACAGATACGACACGACACGGACACACCGACACAGGATTTTTCAAAAAGGTAGGACACGGACACTTCAGGGGACACGTTAATAATATATATTAATTTATATATATAATCATCTACTAAAAAGAAAATATTGATGGAAGTCATTAATTCAGATTAAAATAAGTTTAACTTATCGAAGGATTTTGCTCAAAATAAAATGGAATGGAGAAACAAAATTCATGCAGTCGACCCCAGTATGGTTGAGATAAGGTTTTGATGATGATGATGAATCATCTACTAAAAAAATAATGATCATTTTAACTTTTTAATCAACTTAGCAATCAAAAAATAAAAATTCAAGTACCAACTAACAAACATATCAAATTATCAAATATCAATACAACACTAAAACATAATTCATAATCATTACACATGAAATATCCATAGTTCTATAAAATCCATATAAAGAAAAGAGTGGATCATCTTTTTCCCCTCCCTAAATAATAAAAAATACAAAAAAAAGCAAAAAAAGGAGCCAATCTTGGAGCCTATTCTTTAGTTAAATATTTATTTGTCTTTTACTTGTGATATAATTTATATTTACAATCATACATTTTTCCATAGTACAAAATTGTCATATATCAAGTTTACAAGTTTTAATAACCACATGTTAACAAAGTGTCCAAGATATATCAGCCACATGTTTACTTTTTAGTCATAAACAAGGGCTAGGAATTGTGGGACACGTTGCAAAAAGAGTGTCGAACAAGTGTCCGAAATTAAGATTTTTAGTTTTTAATTATGGACACAGCTAAATAGTATCGGACATGTGTCCGAGAGTGTCCGAGGAGTGTCAATGTCCGACACGTGTCTGACATGGATACGTTACTTTCTTAGAAGTGTCTGTACTTCTTAAATCAAATTCCAACACAGTATACTATAGATCCTTGCATGAAGTCACATTGTAACTCTGTTGCCGTTGAGTAAAATATTGCATGTGCTTCAACGGGGTTCACAATGTCCTTAAACTTCAATTAAATCATGTGGAGCATGTTTAATACTCAGATTATCCCAGCTGTTGATCTGAGGCACCATAGTGTGGACAGAACATGCTCCAAAAATAACCCATATTTGAAGAAACTACCTAATCAATTCTCTTCTATGTTGAATCCAGACCTTCACCTTCACTGTATTTCTTTCTTAATGGGTTAGGTTTATCCCATCGCCAAGTATGTGTGTGTGTGTGTATTTGACAATATATACTGTTGCCAACATGGGGTTAGGATTTCTGATTGTGAGCATAGTTTGCAGGATTTCTGATTGTGAGCATAGTTTGCAGGATTTCCGATTATGAGCATATACTCACAGCAGGCCATCAGATTTGAACAGCGGACCATGAGATCCACTTTTACGAAACAATGGCTGACAATTGGAATTTATTGAATCATCTCCAGGAGAACATAAAACAAAAAATTACTGTCCGCTTGTATCAGACGCAAATGCCTACTCATTCATTAACATAACCACACCAGATACTAGCAAAAAAGCATCAAACCAACCATGAAAACCTTAGTTTCAGCATTGACCCATACATGAAAACAATGTCAGAAGCATAATAATACTAAATTAAGCATAACATGCAGGGTTTACAAGGAGACATTTAGAAATCCCAATGTATGGTGGTGGTTAGGTTGGGTGGGTGTGTATGCTAGCAATTACATGGAGACCTTCAGAAATCCCAATGTATAGAAAGAGATATATATGGGCAATCTCTCTCTCTATATATATAGGGAGCGAGAGAGAGAGAGAGAGAGAGACCAGTATATGGACTGCAACATTTTTCTCTTGTTTCATACCCAAGGTTTCTTTCATACCTAAGGTTTCTTCCCAACTTTAGGTTGCGTAGAATTTATTTGTCAAACTCATTTCACCAACCCAGTTGATGAAGATGATGATGTTGATGTAACGTACATCAGAGTTTCTACACAAGCATTTATATTGTTTCATTTTCTCATTTTCAAGTTGTATTTACCATGTTTATCAAGGAGACAATTTTGGTGGTCAATTTGTTCCCCACCGAAACCAAGTTGATTTGAGTAAAGTCGAATCAGATTCTCAGGAATTTAGCTCTGTAATGTGCATTTCTAATGTGCTTGGTAGCCAATAAATTTTAGGGTCTCAAAGGATGTCAAAGGGCCACAAAATTGGAACCTATGGATGGCATTTCAATCACCCATCCAATGGATCCAAGGCTGCAAGTAGACAAGTTTTGAGTAAGCTACATCATGTTCAGTGGTATCCAGATAGATCCAAATATGGAGTTTTAGTTTAAGGCTATTTAAGTATTTAAAGGTAGAACAGATACAGAATACTACCAAAATCTTGGGCATCAGACTAGCCCCATTTACACATTTTGTTTCCTTTCTTTTTTTTTTTTTTTTTTTTTTGCCCCTTTTTCCCCCTTTCCCTGTATGAAGGTTATCAAAAATGTTCATTAGATCTTCAATCTAAAGTGCAAACCTTGATGAGATCTCATCTTCAGCCGTGTCCTCCAACATTTCAGACATTTGCATAGGAACTGAACCCTCAGGATCCTCCTCACCAACAAGGTCTGACAAAGGAAAACATGCCCATGAAGCAAACTATTGAATACCATAAAGCACTACCATTCAGGGAACTGAATATAAGTCTACCCAATGGTTGATTGATGTAGTAATTTACTGAGCTACAAATTTGCGAATCTCCATCGGATTTTGGCTCCTATATTCCATTTAACAGAAAAAGATGTTCAGCAACACAGTTTAAATGGAAATCATTTCGTTGCAAAAATTAAAAATAAGTAATCAATAATAAATAAAAGAAACTCAAGTCAGGTAACCTGCATCCAAAAAAAGAACCTCCGACTGTCAGAGCTGAACTTCAGAATATATACTCTTTCAGATGATTGATTGACCTATAGAAGATTGGAAAAAAGAAGAAGAATCAAGTGAGTGATAGAGTAGATACACAGAAAAAAAAAACCTGATGTTGGGTGAAAGACAATCTGATCCCGTGATATGATCAACAAAAGAAATACCTTCTCAAAAACTGCCTCATCAGGAAAGACAATCTGATCCTGTGATATGATGAGTCAAGAAATACCATCCTTTCATAGTTTTGGCTAAAGAGCCAATTGCAAAGGAAATACTTAAATTTATACATGTGTGCATTTTTTTGAATGACGAAACATTTCAAATGTTACTCTTATATTATTATAGAAGGTGCTTCCAATTTTATGGTTACTAATGTAGCAGCGGAAATTAGCATGAAGAGTTCGAAGAATATCTAAAACATACAGGTTATACCAGAGGAAAAAGGGGACAAAACATACAAAAAGTTAACAAAATATAAAGGATTTTTTTTAGTGGTAAATATAAAGGAATGTTGCACATACATAGTATCACCTACTCATCCCCCTATTAAAACAAAAGAAACACAGAAGAACATTCAGAACAGATTTGCCACATGTCACAGGCGCTTTCTCCCAAAATTAAAAAATGAAAAAGAACAAAACACAGTTCTTTAAATGTAATAATAACCACCAATAAATAACACAATCTTACGTCACTGTGACAGTACACAAGGCGAAGTACTCTTTTTATTTCGTTCATTAGGAACAATAAGATAATGTCAAGCCACATATATGGTAAGAGTCTCTAGAAATGCAGATTTTCTGTCCAACCATGGGTGATGTAAGATTGTCCAGAAACTGTAATGGTTCAGAACTGTTAGTTGTTGCTACACTACAAATTACTAAACTATCAATTTTCAAGGATACATCTACAACAATGCCCAGAGTGCGGTCGAGCCATTGAAAATGGACCAATCCCTCCTCGCCCTAAAATGTAAAAGCAGAGAAAGGATTAACTACATTTAAAATACATAAAACTCGGAAGATAATGAAGTTAGCAACAGATATCACCAGTGAAAATTTACAGAAGAATACTGTAAGTGACTTAAATTTATTTACAGAAAGATATTGGAAGTGACATAAAGTTCATTAAGTTTAATCCTACCCTTCCTATTCGAACAAGCCCTTTGCGAGTATCGGGAACCACTCGTGTTCCTTCAGTGAACATTCTACCAGCACGAAATTCCAGCATGACTTCCTGAGTAATGGCAGCAGAAAAATAAGAAAGAGATGAAAGCAACTCAAGAACTCTACAAGCAAATATATCAAAGGATGTAAAAACATTTGGTATACAAGATCTACACACATTTATAGCACAGGCTAGCTAATGCCTTTATATATGCTGGGGCTGCATCTATGACGAACTGGGAACTCAGCTCCCTAGGCAACCAATCTACTCTCCATGATCCATGCTGTGAACCATTACTTGAATTCTAGAACCTAGAATCATTCTGCATGATAGTCAATAGTGGACCTATCTTTGCAGAGAGAATGCATCAAAGTTGGATCATTGCATTATGTGGACAACTACAGACGGTAATTTACGCTCTTTCACCCTTCCTTCTTATCTTCACCCCTTCCATTAGATGTAAATCTCACACCTTTCCCCAGCAAAATCTGATCACAATAAATATCACACAGCAGGCTTTAACAGGCAACTGTCCATTGCGAGCATGTGTACTCTACGATCCTCCTCTCATAATTCCACCCATTTAATAAAATAGAAATTCATATTTTCAACAAGTTTACAGCAACGTTGACAAGAAAGAATACACAAAGCCGCAAGCCCACAACCGCCACAATGCACATGCACACACCACACACAAGTATATGCATGATCAGGAACACACCATTTGCACCATAAGGAAAACACACCTCCCCTTTTAAAGGCCACTAGGATAACATATGATGCATTCTAACCCACCTCCACATCCCCCTCACCCCACCACCCTCCTCTGTTTCTCTTGAACTCACTACCCCCCCTTCGCCCTTGAATTGCCACCCATCCAACCATTTCTCAAGTTTGGATTGAAAAACCAGAAAACCATTAAAATCCAAGGCCATAGATCAAGGGATCAAGGGTTAGGATGGTTTAATGGGGCTGATTTGCTAACCTGGGCTACAAAGAAATCTTTCCATCCACAGCGAAACACCACCCCCCCCCCCCACCCCGCGCGACAAAAAAAAAAAAAACACATACCATCTCTCTCTCTCTCTCTCTCTAAATTTGGTGAGTGAATGTGAATTTATTAAAAGAAAGTAATACCATCATCATCATCATCAAAGCCTTCTTCCAACAATGTTGAGGTCGGTTACATGAATTCTACTTCTCCATTCCATTCTATTTTGAGCCAAATCCTGAGATAAACATGAATTTTGTTGTAGTCTCCCCAACAATAGGTTTTGTTCTCTCTTTTTTTCTCTTGTGAACATATACAAAGTGTTGAAACCACTGTCAAAATTGAAACCCATGAGATACCACGTCGAGATTCTTTTCGGTATCTAGACTTGATGATTAGTAAGGATGGGGAGATTGAAGAAGATGTTGAAAATAGGATAAAAGCTGAATGGCTGAAGTGAAGACTAACTTCTGGAGTGCTTTGTGGCAAACGAATGCCAATGAAATTGAAGGGTAAATTTTACAAAACAGTGGTTAGACCAGCTATGACATATAGAGCAGAATGTTGGTCAATTAAGAAGACGCATATACATAAGATGGATGTGGCAAAGATGAGAATGCTTAGGTGGATATGTAGTAAAACTAAGAAAGATACAAGTAAAAATGAGTGCTTTCGAAGGCATTTAGGGGTAACACCAATAGAGGAAAAGATTAGAGAAACCCATTTAAGATGGTTTGGACATGTTGAGCATAGGGCGATTATGGCACCGGTGAGGAAAATTGGCTATCCAGGTAGATTGCCCATCAAGAGGTAGGGGTAGGCCGAAGAAAACATTGATGGAGGTCATTAAATAAGATTTGAAGAAATTTAACTTATCTAAGGATTTGACTCAAAATAAAACGGAAAGGAGAAACAAAATTCATGTAGCCAACCATATGGTTGGGATAAGGCTTTGATGATGATGATTATTATCTTACTTTTTTTATTAAAAAATAAGTAATATACAAGAGAAAAAAAAGAGAGAAAACAAAACCTAGTGTTGGGGAGACTACAACAAATGGCCTTAAAACCCCTTTGTTAGCAAGTAAATCAGATTTGACATTTTCTACCAATAAAACATAACAAACTGGATGCAAATGGGTATGAAGGAGAGACCATAACCTCTTTTTTTTTTTTTTTTTTTTTTGAACTAAAAGAAGATACCTTAACATGCAACACCAAATTTACATAAGTTCCAACAAAATTCCAGGGTGCAGCTTGGATCAATCGGGCCTAGCTCAAAACACGAGGAGAACCGAATCAAACAATTCCAAAACCTCACTCCCCAAGAGTACCAACCCAATAAAAGAAAGTGATGATTCACATATAAATCACAATGTGAAACACCATAGAATCTCTAGAGTTACCATATGCCCAAGATGAAGTACAACCAGAAAGTTAAACCAGACTTTACGCACCAAATCTTGAAGGTTGGTAAATCCCACCAATGGGATCTATTAAAAATGATGAAATATCAAATCTTGCCCCTCTTTTCTTTCATTTTAGGGAGCTCATATAAACTATTTCATGAAAGATTAATTAATGACCTACACATGGGAACTTGCAACATTTTAATGGCATGCACAAATTCTCTTAAATACATTAATTTAAATCCAATATCCACAAGACTCTTTTAACTCGCCGCATGTAAATATTAACTACACCAACTTAGATGAAGTAATGATGAAAAGAACAATGATGAATATATATTGGATGAGCTCAATAATAAAATATTTCCATTCAACATGTTATCTTCTAAAATGTAACGATTAAAAATGTAATTATTGCCGATATATTCAGTTCTCAAACAATATACGATGAGAAGCTGGGTACCAGACGAGGGCAGGCAAAAATGAAGATATAAGAGATGGAAGGTGGAAGGGTAAGTCAAGAAGATCCTAAAAATATTGGCCTCACACCAAACTCCCCATCGTAGGCGAGAAGAAGAAACTCTAGAAAACCCCAAATATCACTCGTAGAATTTTTATTCATCAACAACTAAGGAGCCAAAAGGCTTTACAATGCTTAAATAGAGAAAACAAACTAACCTAGAACTAATCTCAACCATTAAAACAACCTACGGCTAAGATTAAACAACTTAACTGGAATAAATTAAAAGACAAACATTTACATAACTCTAAATAAAATAAAATAAGCATTGATTAAATGGGATAGGCCCAATGGCTTGGTCAAGATGGATGGGCTGAGCCCATTGGCAAGTTGACCCATGAGGACCCTGGGTCTACCATGCATCAACTCTACCCTTCTTGGAGAGAACTCGACCTTGAGTTCTAAAGAAGTCCTCCAGGATCAAATATCAATCACACAAACTCCTGATTTGCCGCTTGACCTCTGCCTTATGGGCAGAGAGAAGGGGCTTCATGTGATCTGTTCTTCCAACTCAAAGTAAATCAGAGGCATTGCTTCTTCTGATGTTTGAGGCTAGCATGGGCTTGTGATTGGATAGTCAAATTCATCATTTGTTGACGATATATAAGTGGGTCATAATCTTTAAACATCAACAGCTTATCCCCGAAGATGACATCAACATGGGAAATCTCAACGACTTGACCATCATTTTCAACCTTCAAAACAACAACCTGGTCTTCTGATGATTTATTTGGCTCTTCATGAAGGGGAGTTATGATGAGATCCAGTAGATGACTAGACTCCTTGTTATTTTCTTCACAGTTCATTTCTTTTTGTTCCACCTGCACTACCTAATCAACACTATCTAAAGGCTGGGACTCAGGTTCATTTTCTTCTAATTCATCTGAGGTAGAATCATTTGACGGAGTGTTGTCTGTTACTTCATCTAAATTGATTGTGGAATCATTTATTTCCTCTAGACTAACCTTGACATTCTCCATAATGGGTTCCACAACAGAAGCTTCAATGGTTTGTGGGAATTTTTCGTTTTGCACCTTTGCTTTTCGAAAACAATAGCGTTTTATTGTCCTTATGCAATAGCTTGCCAGCCCTGTTGGCCTCCCCACTTGCACCAAACCATAGCAGGGACCCACACTCAAACTAGTCGAGAGTTAACTCTAATATCATTTGTAACGCCCCACCCCAAACGCATGCATGATATTGTCCACTTTGGCCCATATGCTCAACACGGATCACTTCCCAAAATGCTTCATACAAATCTTTACATTCCCTTTTCATATTATTCTAGATGCTTAATTTCAAACCTTTGGTAAAGATAGTGACATAATATTCATCATCCTCATCTAATGCACATTGTACTTATAGCCTTGAAAATTCATTACCATATTCATCAACTGTCAAATTACCCAGCCTCAAATTGACGAATTGTTCAAAGTAGGCTTTATTTTCATAATACCATTGTCTGTATTTGAATGCATATGTTATGCTTTGAGGCATTTTGTTGATTTCAAAAAATTGCAATTCCACATTGGATTGGCGGAGAAAGAAATGTAAGATTTAAGGCTCTTTAAAATTTAATCACTTGATGTGAAGATCTTGATTCCAGAAGTTTGCAGGTAAAGGCGGATTGTTGTATGAATGGAGAAGATATTGCTATTGAAGATGAATGGTCGAAAATTTGATCGAATCTGGATCCATACAAATTTCTGCACTTGTTGTACCAGATTTGGGCCGAATCTGAAGCTCAAGCCCATAAATTAGGCTCAATTGTAGTACTGAAGAGGTCTAGTGGACTTGGGTCAGGTTCATTTGACTTGCTTTGACCTAGCCAAACCCAAACTGAGATACAAGCCCACTCTTTCTTCTTCTTCTTCTTCTTCTTCTTCTTCTTCTTCTTCTTTTTTAAGGTCAGCACATGTCTTCGAAGGCACGTGTGACAAGATTATTACTTTTTCTTCCTTTGAAATTTTGCGCCAGAGAAAACAAAAGGAGAGAGTGCGGCACTACAACTTCAATGCTTTGCTACTCCAAAGGAAGCGAGAAAAAGGTCGATGCTGACGGCGACGAGGATGACAACGACGATGATGATGCTTGGTGATGGCGATGGCTTTGTCTCTGCCTCTGGCGGTGGAACCGGGGTCACGGAAGTGGATGATGAAGTTTTGCCATGTGGCGGCAAATGGTGAATGGTGGCTTAGCAGTGGTGGTGGACTACAGCACATAGGTATGCTTCTGTCCTCTGACTCTCTTCTTCCTTCCCTTCTTTTTTCCTGAATGGGTGGGGCTTGGCCTGAGAAGTTGGGGTCAGTTTTGGAGGGCTTGGGTTTGGCTAGAGTTCCGGTTGGTTGGGGATCGAATTGGGTCAGAGGCGAGGGGTTAGTGTTTAGGGTTTCTACCGCGGGTTACAAGGTGATGTGGATTTGGCGAGAAGGGCTTTGGGTATGGATGCAGGATTTGAAGTCTTGGTTGATTTGGAGAAGCATATGGGATTTTGAAAGGGATTTTTTGTTTCTAATTGGGTTTCTGGGAGGTCGAGAATGGATTTTTTTTTTTTTTTGGAATTTGTAGTGGGGATTGGGCAATAGGGATTTTTCTATTTTTTTTATTTTTTATATTTTTTGGAATGGGATTTGGTCACATGTTGTTAAAATGGTAGATTGGATTGAGGGTTTTGGGTATTTTGGGGCTCGATCTAGGGATTGGAAGGTTTTGGCTTGATAGAGATGGGTTTCTTATGGTAGATATGTTGGGTAGGGTTGGATCAGATATAGGTGGTTAGGAATCGGCAGTGCCCAAATCTAATGGATTTGGGATTGTCAAATATGGGTGATGAAATGGTTGAGCAAGGGTGACAGATTGCCGAATGTCGAATTCGGATGGATCGATCTTCGGCTCTAAAACCAAACGATGCAGAGTGGGGTACTAGACGTAGGGTAGGCAAAAATGGAGATATGAGAGATGGAAGGTGGAAGGGTAAGTCAAGAAGATCCTGAAAATATTAGCCTCACACCAAACTCCCCATCGTGGGCGAGACGAATAAGAAACTCTAGAAAACTCCAAAATCACTCATAGAATTTTTATTCATCAATAACTGAGTAGCCAAAATGCTTTACAATGCTCAAATAGAGAAAGCAAACTACCCTAGAATTAATCTCAACCATTAAAAGAACCTACGGCTACTGTTAAACAACTTAATTAGAATAAATTAAAAGACATAAAACATTTAAATAACTCTAAATAAAATAAAATAAGCACAAATTAAATGGGTTGGGCCCAATGGCTTGGTCAAGACGGATAGGATGGGCCCATTGGCAAGTTGACCCATGAGGACCATGGGTCTATCCTGCATTATATATCTATATATATATAGAGAGAGAGAGAGAGAGAGAGAGAGAGAGAGAGAGGTTCATCAAAGAGTATAGAATATAAACTTTTCAGTTAATTAGCAAATACTAGTACCAAATATTAATCCCTAAAGGATTAATCACATGATAAAGGAAAAAGGTAGCACTATCCATTGTAAGACACAAAGTCACGCATACCTGCAGTGGAGGGAAGCTCTCTGTTGCTGATGATCCCATCACTAAAAGCTTGATTTTCTGTTTAGAAATTAGACACAATTATTCGCATTTCAATGAACTCCAAAAGAATTCATACAAAACTCTGGTCATATTAAAGATTGAAAACCTCCAAAAAAAGCAACACTATTACCTCTTTTCGTGATCAGATAAAACATATGTTACATTTTGGGTGAGAATATCTATCAGTACCCAAAACAGAAGTAAATAGATTCTTATTTTATTACAAAAAAATTTTTCTTGAGTTTTTACCAGATCATATTACCTCCCTATCTTTCATATTTTGGGGTTAAAGTGGGTTGAAGAGCAAAAAAAAAAAAATCAGAATATAAAAGAACACAATTTTAGTTGGTCAAAGAGTAGCCAAGGATGGGTGGTGAAATTTTAAATAACTTAGTGCTAGAGAGTAATGAGTTTCAATATCTGGAACTATAGAACAATATACAGAGAGGGTCAGTTAGAAAAGTGTAGGGAAAGTGCAGACAAAAAAGGGTGTTCTATTATTGTTAATGTAGAGATCCTAACTGAGTTGAGGAAACATTTCTGATATGTACTGATATGGTGTAACATATTTGTAATTATCCTAGAAGATTAGATAGCTCATCCATAGTGGTTTTTTCCCCTTGAATTGTCAGTTGGCTGAGCACAGATCAGATCATGTCAGTTTCTACATGAGAAGTCCCAGGACGAAAAACACCCCTTGTTTCTGTTGTCCTTAATCTAAGTCTCATTCAAGTCCAGTACCTAGATTATGTCACAGTGATAACTGGAGGAGCTACCTACAATAGATTTGGAGATAAATTATCTTTATCTCTTTATAAAGTGTAAAAGTCCTAGATAAGATTAGCTATGTAGATCCCAAGCTATCGAGAGTCCCAGATAAGATTAGATATAGTTCATAAGACAGACAGAAGTACTAGTTTAGGCTGAAGTACTGCGGTGGTTGGCCAATGCTCCATATTTTTTCTCTCTTTTTTCTTACCTTTCTATTATGTGTGCATGCGTGTCTAGCTAATCTATGCTAACTACCATTAGCCTTCTACTTTCAAGAACAATTATGGTCCATAACTACTTGTACCAATAATGCGGAGCGGGCAAGCCAGAAGATGCAGATAGAGGGAAATTTTGGGCTCTCACCAAACTCCGATCAAGAGGCATTAGAGAAATTGGGCACTCACCAAACTTCAATCCGGAGGCGTTAGAGATTTGGAGGAGAACTCAAAAACTTAGAGAAGATTTCAAAAATTAAATATCATTAATCATCAACTAACTCTAGCTAAAGAGGCTTTACAATGGTTCAATAGATAAAGATTAACCCTAAAACAAATCTCAACCATTAAAACAATCATATGGTTAAGATTAAAACATCCACTTAAACATAAGTTAAATCATAAATGAGCAAATAAAACCCTAAAAAAACTAAGATAAGTGGGTTGGGCCCAAAGACGGGTCATTGGGTCAAACCATGGGAGACCATGGGTCTATCCTGCATCAACCAGTAGCACTCGGCCATACTCAACATATTGAGTTGTAATCCTTTCTTTTGCTTTACACCGTTACATAAAATAATAAAAGATGTTCTAGAATCTCTCCATTCCTAGAAAGGTAACAGATCAGAAGTGAATCCCCCTTGGTCACACACACTTCAATCTTTGGCATGGAAATTGCATCCTTTAATGGATGCAATGTCAAGCAAGAAAATAATTACCACAGACATCTCATCGAGAGGTGAGTTGAGGTAACACCAACTGCTTAGGTATGACCGTATTAATGCACACAATTCACCATGGGCATCTTATACAGCAGCAATTGCTTAAGATGCCCCCAAATGGACTCTCTTTCAAAAATAAACAATAAATTTAGCTCAGCATTTGAATTTGAAGGGATAATTATAACACCCGATCAAAAATATAAACTAGTTAGTCTGGTTGCACTGCAAATTGCGAGTATCACAAAACTTTCGCAGAGCAAACGGCTACATATTACACCGCATGTGACTTCGTATCCTCGCAGAAATCGACCACAGGAATAGACGCATGTTTGGATGAAGGAACAGGGCACCAAAAAAGAAAACAGACAACCCCATCTAATGTGAACCTCCACGACCAAAGACTCAGCAAGAAAAACAAAGAACCATCTGCTCTGCCAACTGCAGAAGACCAACCCATTTGCATTGGAAAACAACCAAACTTTGAGGGATACCCCAAAACCCAAAAACACAATATCCATTTCTCTTCTCTTCAGCACATGACTTCCACCATAAATAAGAACCCTAAAATTTTAGCTACTTATCCAATCCCTACACCTTAAAAATCAAATCCTTCCTCTCTCATTCCTTTATGCAGATTACCCAGAAGAAAATTAACAAAAAGAAATGCCAAACTATGAAAAGCAAATCACAATTCCACATAAAAGTATCAATTGAACCAAAAAAAAACAAAGGTAAAAATTGCAATTACATGAATATAGATTAACAAATGAAACCCTAATTACCTTTTAATAAGATAATAATTACACTTCTCTGCAACAGTAATTGAAAAAAGAACAACTATTTCTTTTGGATAAAGATAGAGATAGAGAGAGAGGGGTTGGAGTTTTGGTATCTGGGGTTTTGAAGGAAGGATGAGGGTGGAAGATCCAATGAGTTTAGGAGCAGGTGGGTGGATGAAATTGCATAAAGCCCCCTTCTTCGTATTTGTTTTTCAAGTAGGTGGGGTGCCCTACAGTCTAGTGGGGGTGGGACACGTCTCCAATGGGCCACGCATGGCACTCTTTGACCGTTGATTACAACATGATGGGGTTATCATGACCTTTTATTTCAATTGGGTGGGATTGATCGGGCCGGAGATGGGTCTATGGTTAACCGCGATGCTAATGTTTTGAGGTGGGTAGAACCAAATCGGCGCCAACGTTTATATGGTTGACCCAAAATGGGCCCTTATTTTTGTTGACTTGGGACAATTTTTTTAATCTTTTTTAATGAACTGATTACTATATATCAATCAATGTTATAAATAATAAAATTGTCAAAAATGAGGTTAGATATTGATCTACAACCCTGCATTCACACGCGCAAATGGTCTGATGAGTGGGCTTCGAAGTAGTGTGAAGTAGAAGTTGCCCGGTTGGTTGGCAGCTGTGCTTCTTACCTCGATGAATGGGGCTTGATCCTAGCCGTGCATCTCACCTCGATGGATGGGGATTGATCCCACCATGCAAGGGAGACCCCCCACCCACAAAACCCGGCGTGCGAGTGCTCACACGAGTCTCCTTCGCCCTTAACTAGGATTAGAAAAAAAAAAAAAAAAGAAGTTAGGGAAACGATAATTGCTATATAAAGTGCGATGCATGTATAATTCAAATGAGATTTAAGTTTGGGTTTGTGCTAATTCATACAAGGATAATGTGGAAGGGTTTTGATTTATCACAAGAGAGAAGAAGGCTTATGAGAGGACAGTGTAAAAGGGTTTGAAATCTGAATCACTATGTCACTTATTTTGGGCAACTTTTTTTTTTTTTTTTTTTTTTTTTTGCGGTTAGGGACAATGTGGCTTGAAATTGCTGAACATATGTATTGTATTAAGGAAATTACAGAAAAAATCATCTTAGTGGCCACCAAATAAAAAAGGTTCCACTACTGTTTCACATATGGTAGTGCCCTCAAAGTGCTATTTTTATATATTTTTTTTAATGTTTTATGGAGCGACAATATTTTTCATTTTCTTCTTCCCCAAGCTTTGTCTCGGCTTTGGTGAAATCAACACTCTCCTCATCTTCTTCCATCTCGCTGTTTTCTTCTCTCCCACCGTCAATGGCTATCTCTTCTTATCATGTTCTCTCATTTCAAAAATCACCAC
This sequence comes from Sextonia rubra, assembly GCA_037013555.1. Taxonomy (NCBI): domain Eukaryota; kingdom Viridiplantae; phylum Streptophyta; class Magnoliopsida; order Laurales; family Lauraceae; genus Sextonia; species Sextonia rubra. The sequence goes on along the minus strand of JASUAD010000006.1, from coordinate 52,365,397 downwards.
CACCATAAAAAAAATAAATAAGTAAATAAATGAACCAATTTTCAAAAAAAAAATTTTTTTGCCGCCCCGAGACGCAAAAGATGACAAAATGACAAAGATGAACCAATCTTCATCTTATTTCTCTTTGCCTCTTCTTTTCTTCATCTTATGGTTCTCTTATTCTTCTTCTTTTTATTTCTTTTTCCATGCTTTTTCCTTGCTAGTGATGAACAAAAGACCGGCTTAACACTGGGGAGAGGGCAATATTCATGTTTTCTTAAAAGAGAGTGTTTGTGAAGATGATATTAAAGGCTAATCCGAGCTTTAGAGAGAAGGCATAGCTTCAATTGCCTAGTTGGAGGTTTTCAATGCAATGATTTGAAGGGTGTGCCGAAGGTGTTCCACGAAATACCCCTGAAAAGTGAAGTGTTGTTGACAGTTTGGATATTCGATTATGCAAAGCGGGGTGAGGTTGAGGTTGCACGTGAGGTATTTGATGAGGTGCTGGTGAAGGATAGAGGAACTTGGGGTGCTGTGATTTCTAGGTATGCATAGAATAATTGTTTCAATAAAGGGTTGGCGATGTTTTAGATGATGCAACTGGGGGATTTGGAGGCTGATGTGGCAATTTTGGTGAGTGTTACTTGTGCTTATGCTTGGTTGAGAGCTTTGGATATTGGGTTGAGGATTCACGGATATTTAAGAGAGTTTGGTTAAGGTCAGGTGTGAGGTTGGGGACTACTCCTGTTAATATATATATATATTGATTGGGTTGGATTGGAGGTTGAAAACTGCTCTCGTTCAAAACTCTTTTCCTTCGTTGAATCATCTCAAGGTGATTCCTTTGTAATGTGTTGATTCATCTTTCCATCTCTTTTTTATTCATCTTTTTCTTGATGACAAATAATATCTCAAATCATTCAAAGTGTAAGCCAAATGTCAGTGTCGATAACACATTGATGCATTTAGAGTTTATATAAATGAAATTGGGACGAACTCAACTCGGGAGATTTAAATAGGACGTATGTTTCAAGATCGTAAAAGTTGCATAAGAACTTTAGCGAAGTTTCCAATTGTAATAGAGAATTACTTTGAATGCATTTCTTTTTGTCATTTCCATTGTAATAGAGAACTTTTCTTTTAAATGAAAATTTTTTATTTTATTAATTTTCTTTAATTAATATCTTTGTAATTTAATTTCGAATGTTGCATATTTCGTTTTGTCAAAATTTTTGTATACCATGTTATTAATAATGGAGTACTTCATTAATATCTTTGTCATTCAATTGTTATATTCCATGATTTTTAAGTTCTATGAAATGATGATGTCATCATTTGTTTATGAGGAAATTTTATTTAAAAGGTTAGTGAAGTGACGACATCGTCACTCGTTTGTGAAGAAATTTGATTAAAAAATTTCTATAAAAGGACAATGTCGTCAGTTATTAAAAAGGTTCTATGAAGTGACGACGTATTATTGAATTGTAACAATACTCCAAAGCAGTTCTTAAAAAATTGTTAGAGCATTCCATTATACATAATTACATTGATTCTTCACTTGTACTCTTCACATTCAAACAAATATTTACATAAATTCTTCAACTCTAAACATTCACGTTCAAACCAAACATTGTTACATTCATTCTTTACCTTCAAACCAAACATTAGACCTTCACCTCAAAACATCACATATATAGTCATTCGTCACCTCTAAACTTCTCATCTACATTCACATTCATTCTACATAATCACATTGATTCTTCACCTATAATCTTCACATTCATTCTTCATCTCCTAACGTCTCATAAACATTCACATTCATTATTCATATCCAAATATTATACATATAAAATGTACATCGAATTAACACACATTCATATAATCCACATACAAACTTACTTCATCCAAAACTCTACCTTCAAGCATCAATCATCAGTCAAATCTAAATCTCCTAAACTCAATTGATGTGCACTCATCCGCCAGCTCTTCTTGAATATTTCAACAACAATCTTTGAACAATAATATGGGATGCACCTCGGGCAGCATCATACCCTACCTGCAAGCCTCGTAGCAGATTGAAAGAGTGGGTTCCTTGCTTAAGATCTCTATGAAGCTTTTTGTTGACCAGTTAGTAAATGGTTCGTCCATGAAGGTGGAGGGGTCAACACAGTTGGTCTGCCCCAAATACAACAAAAACCCCCTAAAGCGCTACCTCATCTAGTGGAACCTAAGCTAGCTCAACTTCAGTTGCGGCGTGGTCACCAGAATCTTCATCCTCTCCAATGAAGAGGCATGGAACAATGCTAGCTTGGCAATCGTCCTCTCCTACGCCATCTCTAGCATCTCCACCCTCTTTTTGTCTTCTACTACACTAAGTTCATCATCTAGATCTTGATTATTGGCGAGTCGTTCCCCTACCTCCAAGTTGAGCTTGGCCCACCAGCAACATCCTACTTCTACACTCTCATTAACCTCCAACCTGATGCCCTTCGCTTTCATGCCTCCACCTTCAAGGAGGGCTACTCGCCATCATTATCCTCATCACTTGCTGCACCATCGTCATGTTGGGTACTTGGATTGGCTGGGAATATAAGGAGGAGGAAGAAAGGAGAAACAAGAAGAAATATGAGAAATAAAAACAAAGGGAAGATGATGGGGGAAGTGGATTGGATTGGAGAAAGAAGAAATATGAGAAGGAAAGGTGCAGAGAAGATGAATAGAGAAGAAGAAAAAAAGCGAGTTTCTAGTCTGTTGTCGCTCCACGAAAACATGGAAAAAAGAAAAATGCACCCTAAGGTCATTTTCTGCATATGAAATGCGTTCGGACATTTTTTGTTTGGTGGCTCATTAAGGTGATTTTACCTAGAATTCCCTCTATTGTATTACTTAATATAACTGTCCTTTAGAAAAGAAAAAAAGGGAGGAAATTGGAGCCTTTGACATTTAGACATTATTAGAAATGAGTATACAAAGTTGATTACATCTACATCAAATGATCTACGATCAAATCAAATTTGCACATGTTTAGTGCACATTGTGAAGCTCTAAGCCAATCAACATAGGCACCTGTTGATCAGGACAAAAAGAAAATTCAACATATGCATCTTCTAATTCTATCCATGTTTACCTATGTACCTTTGACAAAAAATCACACAAAATTCTTGTTTAGGGTAAAGTTGAACATTCTATTTTTGTTACTGCAAATGCTTAAATAAAATCTACTATAAAGGTTTTTGTAAGAAAGCTAGATATTATAATATACTTTATAAGTTATCGAAATACCTCCTTTTTAGGTAAATAGATTATATTTTAAACTAATGGATATTATAATAAAATCTCTTAAAATATCTCATTTCAAGCCCCCCTTAAATTTCTTAATAAAGTGAGTTTTTTACGGCATTAAAAGTAAGGCATGCTTGTGTAACATTATAATTTACAAGAAAGCAAGTTTGTAGTAATAATAGTATGTATGTAGCATAGAAAATTATTTTTTAATGGATTTTTTATCGTAGAGAAAAATGGTAACAAACACCAAAAGGATAGGTAGTATAAAAACATAGCGTAGTTGGTGAGGCACCTCGCTTTCACGAGAATAACTAGGGATTATGAGTAATTACATTTGATGGAAAAAAGTATGAAAAGTGTATCCTTTCTCTATGTTTTGTCCCCAAAAGAGCATTACACATAATAACAAAGTTTTATATAATAAAAAAAAAATCTATGCTGTCATCCCATGCATAATTTCCATTATGGAAGGATTAACAACTAAAACAATACTAATAGGCCATAAAAAAGGGGTAGTTCAATTTTTTAAAAGAAAAAGTAGGGGTGATTTATTTATTGAGGATTTTACAAAAAAATCCCCTAACTAGACACTACACAAAAATTGGGCTCAGATAAATTTAGTGCACATAATGGGTCTTCAAGATCCGATTTTATAAAAAAAAAATCTTTTTTTTTAAGTGGGGAGGTCGCTCCTCTTTTATATGAGCAACACCATCGTTGTTACTTTTTGCTTCTTCCCATTCTTTATTTCCCTTCTTTCTCTTCTTTCTCCATCCCCTGCTATATAAAGTGTGATGTGTGTGTATGATTAAAATGGTTCAAATGATATTCAAGTTTAGGTTTGTGCTAATTCATGAAACGATGATGTGGAAGGGTTTTGATTGATCACAATAGAGAATGATAGTGTACTAATTCATCAAAGGTCAGCTTGAAAGGGTTTAGATTGATCACAAGAGAGAAGGCTTATAAAGGACAGTGTGAAAGGGTTTAAAATCTGCATCACTATGTTACTTTTTTTTTATGGGACTTTTTTTTACATATATGTATAGTTTGGAAATATGTCACTTGAACTCGTTGTACATTTTTTGAGAAAAAAGGAGAAGAAGAAGAAAATCACAATGATAGCGTCGCTCCTATAAAAGGGGAGTGAAGCTACCGCCACTCCTCCCTACTTAAGAAAAAAGGATTTTCGTTCGCACAAAATCATACTGAAGAGCCGTTTTGTGCACACAATTTATTAGGGCCCTGTTAAGGTCATGAATTTAACATATTTATGCATCATTTTAAGATGAATTAGGAGTTTAATTAGGTAAATTACATGATTATTCATTAAATTCATCATTTCATGAATTTTCATATAGGAACTTAAATTTACATAAGTTTTCAAATATTTTCTGCATCATTTAATAACTTTTACAATCTTTATCCGAAGAGTTCTAGTTGGAGTAGAACTCTATCCGGACGGATTTCGTTTCAATGTGAGCTCTTCAGTATTTGATAGGTTTAATTAAAATGTACAGAAAAATATAGGACCCGCATTGAAAAAAGAAAGAAATTGAAGCAAGTATGACCCGCACACCACATTCAATGCTTTTTCACTTGTGCTAGAGGGAGAGTCCCACTCACACAATATTTGTTGTAGAGGACTTTGAAGAAGTATCTTTCAATTTGAATTTCAAGAGGTGAAAAGTCCAAGTTCTAATTGGATTCCACGGCCAGCAATAACTGGTGGCTTCTACTTGATAAAAATTCAAGCCACAAGATTACATAATTGGGGTCCACTATGAAGACCCACTTGGGCATAACATATGAAGGAGCAATATGCTTATGAAGCACATATGCATTTTTTATCATGACTAGAAAGAAGGTGGGGCCTACACATGGAGTTATATATTAGACACATTTGATGATGAGTGGGCCATGATGGTATAGATGGTGTGAAAAAGAATTGGAAGGCTACAGTTGTTCGAATGATGAGCTTAAAATGTGGGTTCTCAATATTTTCTACCCATTCATTGTTTAAACAGATTTTAAACAAAGTGAAACTTTGCTAGCAAGGAAATGTTTTATGAGAAAGATTATAAACTTGATAAAAGTGAACTCATATCCATGTCACTTTCTTGGTTTGGTTTGTGCTGAGTCTTTGCAAAAGAATTTGGAGATCTTAACCTTTCATTATCTCTAAAGTCAAAGTCCAAATAAGAGAATAAACAAAGAAGAAAAGTGGCAACTCATGCCTAGTCACTTACATCTCATGGACAGCTTGTGGTTTCAGTCTTTTACTCCTCTAAAATACTAGCATAGGGAAGACTTATCAAGAGTGCCAATCTAAGAAGAATTGTTTCCAAAGGGAAAGACGAAAAAATCAACAAGGAGGACTCTTAGGCTACAAAGGAGAGCTATAAATAAATGACCAAGTCGAAAGTCCTAGGAACGACACCCTCTCCATCTCTCTCACACATCCATGCTCTCTCCTACTACCCTCTCCTCTCCCTCTACCTTCTCTCTAAAAAGAAATTATGGAGCTTTGTTCTAAAACTAGGCTATAAGAGTGTTGATTAAATCTTTGTACTCACCTTGATAACATTAATGAAGTTTGCTTTCTTTGCAATGTCGGAGTAGATTTTCAGGTCGAAGCATAATGATAAAGTTAAGTGCTCTTACCTTCAATTTTATTTTTTTAATTCTTTTAAATGTCTCTATAATGCATGTTTAAAATAATAGAACTGTCATCACGCCTCAGGCAAACCTTTGTTTTATGTTCATAATAAATTATTTTTTGATCATTTATGCTTATTTGATAAAATAAGCTTAGGCTTCTATGCTTTTAATATTTTATTCTTAATTTGATGAATGACGCTTAAAATAATTTTTATTTTAATGAGGTGATGGAGATCTTGGGTTCTTTTTGTTAGAAGTTGGTTTTTAAAAAGAGAAATCCTCCGGATCAGAAGCATTGAGTTGTTTTGGATCTAAGTTATTTTAAAGACTAAAGACTAAATAAAATTGCATAAATTGGTTATTAAATTCATTTAATGGATTCTTTGTTGCTCTGATATACTTTTATCACCATTGTCATCAGTTTATTTGCATAGTAATTTTATTTTGACTTCTCATTCATATATTGATTTATTTTGATTTATATTTATTTAATTGTTATTTGTAAAAAAAAAGATTAAAAACATGAATTTTAAAGAGTGCTCCTTGTGGGATCTACCTGTACTTTCCATTGTCTCAAAATGATAACTGTGTACTTATAGTTTTAAGAGATTGAGTTAAATTTCACATTAGGCCTGATTTTATACAAGAGGTTTTTCTCCTAAAATCCTCTTACTTTTTCCACTAGCAGTATTTGCAAAGTACAAAAGCCCTCTAAAAAGTGAAAACCCAAGAACTCACCCTCTGAGCCTAAGGCAAATTTCTTTGCTGGAATTTAGAAAATTCTTGTTCGAGAATTTCTGAATTCCTAGACATAGTAAAATTGTTGTATCCTTATTTATACTTGAGTATCAATGAATTCCACCAGAGCCAAAGGAGTTGGAATTCCAAACTTCTGATAGGGCAAATGAGACTTTTTTCATTGCTGGGATTTGTAAAGAGTGTGACAATTGGTACACAAAATTTATTGTCACACAAAATTTAACTCTTTCTATATATGCTTTATTTTAAATACCCTTTTCAAATTATCAATATGCCCTCACTTCTTTCTCCCTCCTCCCCTTCCCCACCTCCCTCCTCCTCCACTTTTCCTCCTTTCCCTTTAATAGTCGATTGGTAGAGAGAGGGAGAGGGAAAATGAGGGAGTGAGAGAAGAGGAAGGGGCGGAGGATGGAGGGGGGGGAGAGAAAATAGAGGGGGAGGGAGAGGGAGAGAGAAAAGAGAGAGAGAGGCAAGTCGGGGGTGGGGGAAAAGAGGAATTAACAAGGGAGAGGGGGAGGGAGAGGAGAGGAACAGAGGAGGGAGAAGGTGGGGGAGAGAGATTAGAGAGGGGGAGGGAGGGAGGGAGAGAAAGGGAGAGGGAGAGGAGACAAGGGGGGGGGAGGGAGTAAGAGGGTGATCAGAGAGGGAGAGATGGAGGGCGAGAAAAGAGAGAAATGGGTGGAGGACAAAAGGGGCGGGGAGAGAGATTAAAGAGGTGGAGGGAAAGGGAGGGAGGGAGAGAGGGAGATAGACCATAGAGAGGGAGGGAGAAGGAGAAGGGTATAGGGAGAGGAAAGGAGAAGGGGAGGATAAGGGAGCCAATGGAGTTGCTGTTGACGATCGTTGCTGGAGGAGGGGGAGTAGGTGAGAGTATATTGGTAATTTCATGGGGTATTTTTTCTGAAAAAATATATGTGAACAGAGTTAAAATTTATGTGTTAATAACCTCATCCTTTGTAAATACTAGGAGACAATGCATCACAAAAAACACTAGCACCTCAAATTCCTTTCTTTGTGAGTAGAATAATGTAAAATATTTAAAATTCAAATTTTCTTCTTAAAAAAATTAATATTTTCCTTTATTTAAAAAAAAAGTAAAAACAGTCATCACAAAATTACATAAATATTAAATATTTTATATAAAAAAAGTAAAAAAATTTTCCTATCAAACAACTAAAATTAAACATATTATTATTCTTGATTTTGAGTTTACCAGGTATGTTTTACTCCACCCGACAAATGCGCGGGCCGCCACCATTTCTCGTCCGACCGCTCTCCTCTCTCGCTCTCCTTCTTCTTAGATTACGAACCAAAACCCTTACCCCCCAATTCTCCCCTTCTTCTTCCATCTCTCGATTGCCAATCCCCACAAACGATTCTCTCTCATCTCTAAGTTCGAATCTCTAAATCACACACTCTCTGCTTTCTACTTCTTCTACTTTCTACCTTCCATTGAATCTTTCCATTGCTCTTTCTCCTTCGTCCGCTCCCGCCTCTCCGCCTCCTTCGGCCCCTCCGCGGTGGAGATCCGCCGCCCCAGCAGCAGCCTCTCCACCTGTATTCGCCCGCGCGAGTCCCTCGCCATGCTCGGCTCCGGCGACTCGAAAACCGCCCAGTAGAATCGCAGCGCGTTCCGGAACCGGTCGAAGAACCCGACCCGGTTCAAACCACAATGTCTCGCCCTCTCGTGTCCGTAACATGGCAAGAAATCGAGCTCTCCGAAAGGTAATCCATCTCCCATCTCCCATCGCTCTCTCTCTCTCTCTCTCTCTCTGCAATTTCTGCATCACCCATCAGTTCAAATTCTCGCATTTGATCACAATTTGAAATCATTGCGGTTTCACTGAATCCCATCTCCAAATTAGTAATTACAAGCACAGAATGAGCTTGTAGTTTCTACCCATCTCCTTTTCCTGTACTACCCATGTTTTAGAATCTCTAGATATTGTTCTTTCCTCCAATGAAATTGCAATGGTAATTGAGGGTGTGCTGCAATGGTCTGATAGTGGGTAGAGGAGAATAGACATGGACCATGTAAAATTTCTTTTGGGGTTCTTAAAGTAGTGTAAACATTGGATGAGCAAGAGGGAAAGAGCTTTTTCATTTTATCAGGAGGAGGAGGAAGAAGACAAAGAAAATGCGACAAATGAGTTTAGCAAAGGAGGAGTTTTTATGTCGTTGCATTTGGAAAGCTTAAATGGGTTTCTCTGTTTTATTCTCATGATCCATCACAGATATCTCTCGACACATTTTTGCTTTAATTTGCTATACCATCTTACAATCATCTATTGGCACAGCTATCTTGTCTGTTGCATGTTTGAAGAGGCTGCAACTTTGGCCTCCTCTATTCTGCGGTGTCTATGTGAAACTGGCTCAACTGAAGTAGTCGAGCATGTTCAATTGGATGATATGATGGAATCAGTCGGCATGGTTTTAGTTCAATCCTTAAAAGAATTGGGGAGGTAACCAAACTTCTCTTCTGAAAAATTACTTCATATTCAATATTTTTCACATTAACATCGCATTGTAAGTGGAAGAAAATGCCTGCATGAACATCCTTTTGAGGGAAATGATATATCCATCCTATTTGGTTGTTAGGCTATATTTTGCAATAACATAGAACATTGGTGATGGGTTATGGAAAACTTGGCACTGAGTGTCAAAGAAGGATATGTCATGTCATATGTTCCTCAACCGATTTATAACCCTTGGATCTATTTTGTTAGCACTTCCTTTCATTCATTTTGAAGCTATAATAACATGGGTGTTCATACATTTATTCAAGAAAGGCTATACAATGGCATTTTATTATGCGCTTGTAACTTTCCTGATTGATTAAGTTATGTTTGAATGTTTCTAGAGGACGGATTGGGTGGTTAGTTTTTCATAAAATTAATGCTTGTGATGTTCTGAAAATTATGTATATTGATTTGGAATAGAAGAAGAGAAATTGGTGTCCCTTGAATGTGGTTCCTGTTCTCCAAGACACAATGGATGGTTTTCATTTCCACCAAATATCTGTTACACTTGTGTCTGGAGTACATTCATACACTCCTTTATTGAAGTCTGTAAGTTATGGCATGAAGGGTTTGTATTTTGGTCATTGTTATAGTTGGATAGATGAAAGCATTTTTGGGTAGATGGTCAAATGCTGATTAAAAGTATACAATTCTAAGATGAGCCCATATCACGGTTGGAAGGTGCTCATTGTTGCAACTTGCAGCTATGTGTAGTTTGGTAGGGTCATGTTACCTCTAATAGAGGTAAACAGTGTTAACCGTAATTAACAGAGGTCATGTCATTATGATAAACAATATAAAAGAAATATTATGTATTTGGCGAGTGACAGTGTAGCACAGTTGGAAGGTGCCCATTGTTGAAATCACGGTGTTGCAGGTTCAAGTTTTCTGACTAAATAAAAAAAATATATAATTGGCAGGAAGGATAATGGGAATTTATGTTTTCAACTGCTCCTATTATGTCCTTGATCATAAGAATGTCTATGTGGGCCCACAAAATGAGTAAACATACAGTTAGATGAGGAGACAGCCACCAACAATTTCCACGTGGGCAACACATGTCGAAGCATGCATTGCTTCATCAAAGTAAGGATTGGGGGCTTTTGCATTTCCAAAAACACTCCAATCCTTGTAATAGTCATTGGCAACAAAAGGTGTTTGGTAGTGCTCTAAAAACACCATCCATCTTCATAAGTAGTGCATTACTGGCCCATGCTATTGTGTTATGTGTGAGATGAACAACATGAGGGCCAAAGGTAGAATTGTGGTCCGGGTAGTCCTCTAATAACGTGAACTGTAACAAGTGAAGAGTGACGGATGAAGGGCCAGAGCTTATACCATAGTTGGAAGATTCTTATTGGCATAACCATGAGCTTGCAGGCTCACCTCACTTTTCCTATAAAAAAAAGATTGTGGAAGAAAACATAGAATAGTTGGCACAGTTGCACACACACAACGCCAAGTTTATGAATATTGTATCCTGTTGGATTTTTGGCTTGACACTTGAAAAACACAAGGAGAAGGGAAATAATACAGAGAAAACTTGGATCAAATGATTCTCCTCCTTTCCACTTGTACGAAAGTACTTATACACAGGGTTTAAAAAGTCGGACTTGGGACCCGACTCGGCAAGGGCCGCATCCGGTTCGGGCTCAAAGTCCTGCAGTGCAGGAAAAGTTATAAAAAAAAAAAATATATAAAAAGAATCTTAAAAAGGAGAAGCCCCAGCCCTGGCCTCAGCGAAGTGAGAAGAAAGAAAAGGGAAGAAAGAAGAAAGAGAGGTAGAGAAAAGGGGAAAGAAAGAAGACGAAAGAGAAACATGTACCTGGCTCGAGTAGAAGGAGGAGGAGTAGGTGGCGGCAGTAGCAGGAAGATCTGGTGACAGCAGCCAGCAGCAGGAGAGCAACGACTGGCAGTGGCAGCAGGGGTAATTGCGACGAGTGACTCGGCCAGCAGGAGCGGCAACCACCTCTCTGCAGCAGCGAGCAGCTCTGCATTTCTCTCTGTTGCCTTTTTCTCCCCCAGAGCCAACTAGAAATCCCTTCTCTCTCCCCCCTCCCTCCCTCTTATAAAATGTAGATTTATGAAAAAGCCCTTTTACTTTATTGTTCTTTTTTTTTTTTTAAACTTTCTATTGCATTTTAAAGGGCTGGCTGAGTCCGAGTTGACTCGGCCGATTTTTTATACCATGCTTATACATGTAAGCTTTACAAATGCAAGCGCTGTAGATTATGTCTTGATCTATGGCTTGATAATATGTTGGCGGGCCTTATCAAATCCTCATACATTGTCTATGAGATTAGTAAATGGTTAAAGTGCCCCTCAAGGAGCTGTCCCCAGTGACCCTCAAGAAGTTGCCCTCTTTCTTTGAAATAAAATTTATTGTTACAAAAAAAGTGCTCCGCTAGAAATTTGTAGATGGATCCATCAATAGTTGTACTGCTCTGCTTTAGCTATCAAATATTATGTTCGATTTCACACTCCATCAATAGATGCACTGCTCTGATTTAGCTATAAAAAATTATGTTCCATTTCACACTCCTAAAATTGATTGGGATCGAAGAGCATCAATTTTGAAAAAGAAATGGATGCTTGTCACATGTCATGGCTTTAGTAAATCTGCCGGTTGAACGGCAATAGTTAGAGAGATGATGTTTGCTGCAGCTTTTTTATTTTTTATTTTTTTATAATATGACATTTAGCTTCAATATGGTATGTGCTCCTTTTTTACAGGGTTCATAGCGGTTGGGATTGTGCCAGTGTTATCAACATGTAGTGAACTGAAGTAGGAAGTGAGACACCAAAATCTTATAGGTGCCATTTGAGCTCTATACTTTTTGAGCACGTAGAGGACATCAGACAATAGTCTGCTTATATTGATGATTAGGGAACTGCGTCTCTTTTTCCACGTGAAAGAAACAAAGATTATTCTAAAACATGAACCAATTTGTTGTAGATTGTATCAAAGCAAGCGCCCTGAATCCACATTTGCATAGGCAAGAAGGCCTGTATGAGTTCTATGCAAAGATAATGAATTATTCCAGCACAACCACATCATATAATGGCAACAAAGATCAGTTATGATTTGATTCACAATATCACATCCTCTACTGGTCATGTAAATTGGATTTCTTACTAATGTTTTGTGAAGAGTAGGATTTAATATGGGTTGTCGTATAGGATTTAATATGGGACCAGTTGTCGTACTTAACATTCATTTCCATTAGTGTTTTTTCGGGGTGAGAATCAAACAATCGTACGAGGGCAATCAACTCCTTTATACTTGGTTTGACTTTTTGAGAAACAACAATGCCTTGTTTGGATTATCATTTCTGGAACCCAAGGAAAAAACAAAAAAGTGCTCAGATTTCCAATATCCTGTGATGAGAAATGGGTGAAGTGGCCCCAGAATGACTTTGATTCCCTAAAGTTGTCTCCTGAAAGAAGGATACTATCCAGAGATAAATGCCATGTTCTTCATCTCATTTATTGGAATGTGGGAGGCTCTGAACTTGGGCCTGTTTCCCTTAGTGATAAGAGACTCAACACGTGTTATCCGGTGGGTTGAGGACAAGTGAAGGGGCAATAATATTTAAAAAAAATGATTCATTTGAGGGCTTACCTTTTTCGGACAACCTAGATTGTAAATGGATATTCAAAACTCCTCCCTGTCTTCGCCCTGGTTTGAGTGTAGATGGCTTAGTCCTTGGAAGGTAGGCTCCTAGTTAGATGAGTTTAAGGACCTTTTCTCTCGTCCAAGGAAAACTTGAAAATTGGAAAGCCCATAGACATTATTACATAAATAACATTCAACTAAAAGGAACCCCAGTTTCTAATTATCATATATCACTGCATCAACTCATGTACAATTGCATTTAACTGAGACATGCCCATGCTTTGATGGACCAAGTTTTCTTGCTACTTAAATTATATTGTTTTAGATCTGAAGACATGTTTGCAAGTCTACTAACTTTGTCAGTGTCATAACTTTTTATGGATTTATTCAATTGTTTATTTTGTTTTTTCATGAATCATGCAGGACATCAAAACTTTTTTATGAGCTTAAAGCTTTGTTTGGTTCACTGACAGCTATACCTGTTGAAGTTCTTCTTACTGGGTATCCTTGTCACGCGAGACTTCTCTTTTTGTTTATTTATTTATTTATTTTTGTTTTTTGGAGTTTTGCAAATTTCAATATTGTTCTCTTTAAGTGATTTGAGGCAAAGCGTCATTTCTTGGTTTCTTTGATGTTCTGGCAGGGCCTGCTTTCAAATATCAGAGGGATGCTCCTCTGGCCTTCAGGCAGTCTTGGAGGAGTTTCTTGGCAAGTGGAGATATGTTCATGGTCAGTCCTATGTTCTCACAAATGTGGAAATGCAGAAAACTTTTGAAGGATGTCCTGTTTGTTCTGTCCTAGAAACAGAAAAATACTTGAAAGTTGCAGAGGTTTATGCTGTAACACTACTTGGTAAGTTTTTGAGGGATACAGATCTTGCTGTTACGTGGGTTGAGAAAGCTGAGCTGCCAGAAGAAAAACGTCAGGTCTTGTTCTTTTTTCCATGCGCTTATATTCAAGAAAGCTTTTGGCTTGTTGGGTGGTTTGATCATGACCTGAGAGTAGCCATCTTCGATACCAACTTTTTTTTATATCATATAATGTAGGCATGGGCTCTTTTTATTTTATTTTATTTTAAATAGTGACTGTATTAAAGACAAAAACTGTACAGTCTAGAAGTATACTGAACACAAAACAAAGATGACACCAGCCAAACCAAAAGCAGCCTAGATCTCAAAAAACAATCCAGACTATGAAGACAAAACTAATTAAGGGCCAACAAAAAGGAACAAACGTGGATCAAAGGACTCTTTCGCTAGCTTATCAGCTTTGTCATTGGTGCGCATGATGTGATGGAAGCAGACGTTCATAGAGCTTGCCCTTTCTTTTTCCTCTTGAATGAGATCAGCCAGATACCAAGGATAATTGCAAGATGTGGATGCCCACCGAATGACACAAGCAGAATGTCCTTCCACAATAAGGTTCTGCAGATTAAGGCGATGAGCTTCCTGCAGGCCTATATTCAAAGCCACTAACTCAGCTCTGTTTATGGAACAAAAATGTACTAGACCAGAATAGGACAACAGAAAAAACCCTCTGTCATTGCGAAGAGGACCTCCCACCCCTGCCATACCTGGATTTCCTGCCGCGCTGCTGTCAAAGTTAAGTTTCAGGTAGCTTGGTGGAGGAGGTCTCCAAGTTGGAGGAATTCTCACTTGATGAGGTCTGGACTCAGCCACTTCCTTCCACCACTGGGTAATGAGATTAGCTGGAATACCTTTGAATTGAGATAACGGGGAGACCCAGGCAGCCACTAAACTTTTGATATCTTCTGCAACGTTGTTTACATTTGTGACTTTACCTTCGTAGCATCTCCTATTTCGTTCCTTCCAAATGGACCAAATGGCAGCCATAAAGGACATTTTCCACATGATGTGACCTCTAGTGGAGTCTACACCCATCTGCTAGAATTGAAATGGAGCTGGAATAGAACGAGGCAGAGGGGAATTGACATCAAACCAACTGAGAATCTTCTTCCATATGAATTGGGTGGAATGACAATTTAGAAGCAGGCTGACCACAGTCAATTGATTCCTCATCCAATAGATGCAGAGGGCAGCCATTGACTATTGCAACGTGATGACCCCTTAGATTGTCCATAGTTAAGATACGACCAAGAAGCATTGTCCAACCAAAAACGATGAACCCTCGTAGGTGCCTTCAACTTCCACAAAGTGTCAAGTTAGTACTGTTCACATCAACACTGGTGAGAAATGGAGATGTGATTGAGAACAAGCCATTTGCAGAGGGCATCCAAATTCGTTTATCTCTATCATTTTTTGGAATGTAGACTGTTAAGAAGCTCCATTGAAGCCTGAAATTGAGAAGTCTCCATCTCATTAAGATTTCTTCTAAAGATTGGCCCCCACAGGGTGGAGTCACCTCTCCTCTCCATATAATCCCCAACTTTAGTGTCTTTATTACTAGCGCAGAGAAAGAGCTCGGGAAAGGCTGGAGCTAAAGGAGTCTCCCCAATCCAAAGGTCCTTCCAGAAAGAAAAAAAAAAAAAACAAAAACTGTCTCTTTTTCCCACACGGTATCTGTTTTGTTTTAAAACCATCTCTCTTGCAGCTGGGATTCCTTTCCAGAGCGCAGAGAAGCGAGGCACGGATTCTCGAATATGCTAGCCATTTCTTTGAATATTGTATTTGGAAGATATGATCCATTTCCATAACCTGTCAAAGTCATCTTCTGTCCTCCACAACCATTTACCGAGAAGGGCAAATTCATTTCCTTCAATGGTCTATGCCCAGGCCACCTTCATATTTGGGCTTACACACTTGAGACCAATTTACCAATTGAAATTTCCTTTTCTCTTCCTTTCCCTACCAAAGGAAGTCTGTTTGTAATTTTCCAATTCTTTTGACAACCTGAACTGGGCACTTGAATGGAGACATAAAATATATGGCGAGATTAGAAGAGCTGCTTTAATTAGCGTGATTCTACTGCCAAAGGAGAGGTAATATGTCTTCCACAAAGACAATTTTTTCTCTAATCTTTCAAGCACCTAGTTCCAGAGGGAAGCAAAAGTTGCACCAATACGCAAAGGTAGACCAAGTATGAAGTGGGTAGAGATCTGGCTTTACACCCTAGGATGTCCGCTAACCTTGCAACCCGATCTTCGTTCACTTTGATGCCAAACAACTCACTTTTAAAGAGATTAATTCTTAGACCTGAAACTGCTTCAAAACAAAGACAGACTGCTTTTATGTTTTGAATTTGGTCTTCTTCCACATCACAAAAGATCAAGGTATCATCAGCAAATTGTACGTGGGAAACAGGCTGAACACCACTAGTCAGACAAAAACCTTTAACTGGACTCTTATTTATTGCTGCATACATCATTCGGCTAAGAAATTCACCCCCTATAACAAAAAGAAATGGGGATAGTGGATCCCTTTGATGAAGCCCTTTAGCAATGGAGAAGAACCCAGTTGGATATCCATTTAGAAGGATACAGAAAGAGGCTGACTTTAGGCATTCTGCAATCCACACCCTCCATCTTAGGCCAAAGCCATTGTCCTCATTATGTATTGAAGAAAACCCCAGCCAACCCTGTCATATACTTTTTCCAGACCCAACTTGCACTTTACACCTTGTTTTCTTTCTTTATTCCTCGAGTAAATGCATTCATTAGCAATGAGAACTCCATCCAAAATTTGTTGACCATGTATGAAAGCTCCTTGCGCGGCTGAAATGTCAAATGAGAGTAGGAAGCACCTTCTGGAATCTTGAGGCCAACACTTTTTCTAACACTTTGTAAATGCAGCCAATTAGACTGATAGGTCTGAAGTCTTCAAGGGATTCGGCTCCTAACTTTTTAGCAATGAGAGTAATGAAAGAGGCACCAATATGGGATGAGAGAATACCCCTCTCATGGAACTCTCGCATGAACTCCATGAAATTGTATTTTATCTCCTCCCAAAAGACTTGAAAGAAGGCTAAAGGAAACCCATCAAGTCAAGGGGCTTTATCCCTTCCGAGATCAAAGACAGCCGTTCTTACCTCATTTTCATCAACAACCCTCTCAAGAGCGTCTGCTTCAGTTGTCTGAATGCTCGAGAAAGTTATCAGAAAGTGGCCTTTCCCACTCCTCTTTGGAGAAAAGCTCTTTGAAATACGACACCACGGTTGCAGATATCCTCCTTGGATTCCAATTTTCTCATCCCATCAACGAGAACAGAGATCGCATTGTTGCTATGCCTAAATGAAGTGGAACTGTGAAAGAAAGCCGTATTTTTATCTCCTTGCTTCGGTCAATTGAGTCTAGATCTTTGTTTCCATTTAATTTCTTTCTCCTTCACTTCGCACATATATTTGTCCTTTAATTCTTGATGCATAGTAACTTCAGAATCTAGAAGTTGCCCTGCTTCTTCCTTTTCATCTATCTCCCTGATTTGACCCACCAATGAGGCCATAGAAGCCTCAACAGTTCCGAAGTTGGATTTGGCCTAGTCTCTGACTTTGAATTTCAGGTTTTTAAGCTTGGAGTAAGTCTAAAACCAGCCCACCCCTGAACCTGAATGTCAACCCACCATTGGCGAATAAGATTGGGGAGAGCTTTCTCCTCAAGCCACATTAATTCAAATAAAAATGGTTTAGGTCCGCACAAGATCCTGTTCGAGTCCAGGGCAATAGAGCAATGATCAGAAGTTGGTTTCGGCAGCACTACTTGAACTGAGCAAGGAAGCAAATTTGCCCATTCCACCGACATCAAGTATCTGTCCAAGTGTGAAATAATTGGCAGGCTCTGATGATTCAACCAAGTAAAGGAGGCCCCACTCACATTCAGATCGCTAGAGGAAGACTGTTGATCCAATCAGAGAAAGCCATCATATCGGACAACAAGCGACACTCACCCAATCTCTTTTCAGTGAATCTGATTATGTTGAAGTCACCAGCAACACTTTATGGCCCATTCCATCTCTCTCTAGTGTCATCCAATTCTCTCCAGAAATGAGGTCTATTCTGATTTTCAGTTGGGCCATAGACAGAGAAAATCAGCATCTCCTTATGAATCTAAAGATCTCCAAAAATTCCTGAAATGGAACACACTCCTGCCCAATGATCTTTATATCCTATGCGACGTGAGTCCCACAAAATGAGAATCCCCCAAGAGGAGCCATTGGCCTTTAGAGAAATCCCTTTTATGTATCTACTCCCCCATACATCCTTAAACACTCTTTCCCCATCTTTACTAATTCTGGACTCCTGAATTAATACCATGTCGGCTTTCCGGGAGTGAATCACTTGCTTGACTATAGATCTCCGAGCCAGACTGTCGAGACCTCTAATGTTCCACGAAATGATTTTCATCTATGACTTTTGCGTTTCACCTTAGGGATCTCTATTGTTTGATTTGCAGCCTGCCTTCCCTCCACTGTGCCTGCACCTTTCTCATACTTTACTGAGCTTTTCAAGCTTTAGAGTTCTTTAACTGCCCGCTTTTTAGTTCTACCTTCCGCCCGAGCAACCAAGTTCGCTTTATCTCATTTATGAGCATGCTGAACCAAATTTTCCCATCCAGAATTGTTGTTACCCATAGTTAACCCACGTGCCTTGCCACATAGAATCATCTTGGAACGCAACCAATCAGTAGAGTTGATCTCACCCTCTTCCATAGCAATAGGTGAGGAATCATTTTTGGACCGGCTTTTATCTGTGAAGAGCTTAGGCTCTGGTTCTTTGTTATTAGAGGTTCAAAAGCTTTCTCCGGAGTGGGAAACTCTCTCTGAAGACATCGAAGGGGAGAATTGTTTCCAATCGAGCTTCCATGGAGAGGGCACTTGCAGCCCATTTCCAGTGCTTTTAACATCAGAAATCTGAGATGATATGCCCCTATTTGAATTTCTATGATATGCTGAATTTGTAGGAGATGTTGGAGTTATAGCTACAGAGTCGTTCCTCCCGTGCAAAGGAAGGTAGGCTACTGGGGAGACCTTCGAAATGTCTATCGTCGCCAGCACTAGACCTGGTGTTCCACCTGACAACTCCCCCACAGGTTCTTCATGGGAGTCTTTTGGAGGAGGTGATAATGTGGGTGACACAGAGCCCTCCTTGGTGTTGATTGCTGTAGCTTGGAGCGATGGCCCACCGAATTGTTGGTGTTTTTTTTTTGTTTTGGGGGGGGGGGTGAGGGTGGGGGAGTTGCAAGGGGGCACTAGTGTGTGGACTATCCTCCATCTCTTGTTGATATGAATCAGAAGCGGAATCCTCCACACCCACTCTCTCTTGCCGTCGAGGAAAGAATCACTCTGCTGTGAAATCCGTAGAAACCATTGTTTCCTTTTGACGTGGAAGTGGGCGATCAACTTCAAGTTCCCTAACCCACACCCTCTTATGCCGTTGTGGATGGCTGCAGCGAAATCTCTAGGCCCCAATTCGTTTTGCATCTCTGCATTAAAAGAGAAGCATGGATCTTATAATCACCTAAAATAAGATTGGGCTGCATCTCATCTTCCAACCATGATCCAGAGTAGTTCATAGCCCAAAAGTTGGCTCTATTACAGCTTGGAGAGCCTGCATGTTGAAGATTAGCTTGAATTCCTCTTTTTGTGAAAAGAGATTGGGGCCCAATGGGGAGGAAGAAAGTGACTTGGAGTCCTCTGCCATCTGGGTTTCTAAAGTTTAATGTAGATGGAGCTGCTCGTGGTAAACTGGGGTCGGCTGGTATTGGCGGTGTTCTTAGGAATCACAAAAGAAAGGTGTTGTACATGTTTTCAAAAAATGCAGGGGTTAAAGACTCCAATGAAGCAGAAGCTTTGGCCATTTTTGAAGCTCTTTGCATCTCCTATCAGGCCTTCCAGTTTAGCCTCATTTTAGAAAGTGATTCTTTAAATGCAATATCTTGGGCAAAGGTTTTCAACGTCCCTTGGAAGACGCAATTCTATATTAATGAGATTAAACATCTATCATTGGAGTCTTGTGTTTTGTTTCAGCATAATAGTAGGTTTGTGAATGGTATGGTAGATACTGTAGCTAAGCAAGGAATTGATCATGGATGTAATTTAAGTGTTGTCATTGGATAGGTGTCAAGGGCAGTGCCTGGTACATATCTCTTTTACCAGCACTGCTTTGTTTTTGGTTCTCAATGCTCTTTATTGTACCAACTCTTCATTTTAATATATATCATTGTTACTTCCTTCTAAAAAGGATTTGGGGCCCAATGGGGGGAGTTTCAAATTTGAATTTAGGGTGCTGATGACAACATCTTCACCGTCCCTTTCTTAATCACAGCAATCAGAGCTTCCATCCCATTTATTGTCATCTGCAGGCCTTCCTAATTTCTTGCTTACATCTTCCATTTCCTTAGTGTATGTCATCTAGCCAAAGAGAAACTCTTTGTGGGAGATTTTGGTTGCGATCCCTAGCAACTAGGACTCGACCGAACATTAGCGTTTCTTTCTTAACAGTAGCTGGATCCACTTCAGTGGAGGACCTGGCACAGTCTCCCAAGAAGGAGAATGTTTCTTTCCTCCACACATGGAGCAGAACTCCTTTGAATCTGATCCACCTTAAATGGGGTGGACTACCCAAGATCTCCATCCACCTCTCCTCCGTCAAGAAGGGACCTCTTTGAGTTTGGGCTGCCATGTGGAGTGTTTGGGAGACCTCTTCCTCCGGCTGTAGCTCTAACCAAAACGTCTTGTGTCCAATCTGTTTAATATCTTTCGGCATCTTGCCCCAGCAGTCTAGGAACCAGGATTTTATTTGATATATTTCCTCCACTTTGTCCTTGAGGAAACCCACCAAGCTGAACGAAATTGCCCTGGTGCCTTCCTTAATGACTTTAGAAGCTAATCTGACTCCTGGAACAGCTCCATTTCTAACAATTCATCCTTCTTTTGTCTGAGTATGGACGTTCAAGGTAAGATTTTAGGCAGTTCTAGGTGGATCTGGTGGCTTTGGAATTATTCTGTTCTTGAAGGTATTATGAGAATATTCTTGTGCAGGACTCTGTTTGAATCTGGTGATCTGCACATGAACTTTCCTTCCCCCACAGGATCTACCACGGGATAACTGAATGGCTTTGTCTGCTCCTAGAAGGGAGCCAAACCGGACAAAGGCAAATCCTCTGTTCTTCCCAGATAGTGTGTCCAAAGGGATGAACGAGTGTAGGATTTTCCCAGCCCTGCAAAACATGGCTTCCAGCTTCGTCCTAGATATGGATTCTGAGATGTTTTTGGCAAACAGTGAAAATGAATTTTCTCATAGTTGCAAAATCCTGCAACAGAGAAAGGATGTCCTATTCTCCCTTTTCCTTTTCAAATGCAAGACATTTCCCACACCACTTTCTTCCTTTTCCTCAAGTTTTTCCCTAGAGATTGTAGGCGTGGGCTCTTTGTGTGTAAATGTAGAAGATGAGAAGCTCCACTGTAGCTTGAATCTGTGCAGTACTGGCAATCCCAAATACACAAGTATCCGTGCATTTTTACTAGTTTGGTGAATGAATATGATTTAACAGTCATTACCATGCATTATATTCATTGGCCTAACTGTACTCTTTTGAATCTGCACAGATGTTCATGCACGCTTGTATGAGTCTTCCCTAATTTATTCATTAGATATTTTTACATTTGTATTGCTTATTTGCTTCACTTCATGGTAGTTGTGGCCTTAATTAGTTACTCAAATCTCTGCAGGAAATGTTGGGGAGATTGCGATCATTATATCCTCTTAAAGACTCCAAGTCATCTCTACGCCCTGGGACACCTGAAATAGAAGAAAGAGATAGAGGCGATGCTACTGTTGGAACAAAGTCGTCTATCTCTGGATCTGAACAGCTTTCACGTGCATTCAAAGCTCCAAAAACACTTAATGGGGATATTAAAAAGCCCACCATTTCGAAGGCCTCACATCATGGACATTTACTGGATCGGCTAGTACCATGTTTGTGGTGGTACCGTACAGTCACATTAAAGTTCAGCAATGCCCGGTTGGTCCTTACTCAAGGAAGGATAATTCTATGGAGCACATTTATTATTTTAATTTACTACCTTTTTCGAAGGAAAGGTGCTGTTTTCAAGAGGTAATATATTCTCTATTTGACACACTGCATCTGTTCCTTTCAATTTAGAGGGCTTCAGTTTGGGTCCAGGGTGAATATTAAAAGTCTCACCCTCTGATATGTACTGCAGTACTGAGTGCAGAATCATAGAATATTTCTGATTTGAACGGTGGCCATATAATGACGCTAAGATATGGTGGTGCAAAAAAATTGAACCATTTTGGACATTTGGCTTGCTCAATGCCATTCTAAAAGGATGAAATCTTGTGAGGGAAAACTAGAACTTCATTTATGCATAAAATTTCAATCTTACTACAAACACACATTAGAAAATACAGTATTAGTATAGAAACTTGTTGCTTTTGAAACCTTTTCATCATCACTTAAGAGATTTTTGAGGGGCATATAGATGTGGATTATTATGACTCTTTGTAGGAAATAATGTATATGCTTTCGGGGCTACTTAATTACTCTTGAAGTTTGATTTGTATTTTGGTTCATCATTTTGGTGAGGAAGATGTTTTCAGGACTATTTAATTCCTCTTTACGTTTGATTGGTTCTTTGTTTCATCATTTTGGCAAGAAGAAGTTTGTTATCTTGGGACTGAAAACTTTAGTAGCATTACACAAATGCTCTATTAAACTGAGATTGCACTCCTTGTTCAGCCAGCAACATGATTGATGGGATTCGCCTTTCACTAAGCCAGGTTGTGTTTTGGTGGTCCTGTTCTGTATAGGTCATGCCCCCAAACATCTGCTTGGTTGAATCTTAACTAATTGGGTGAGTGTTGCTTGCCACTCTGCAGTAGAGCCAACAGACCACATTTCTCTAGTGCAGGGGAATTTTAAGGGCACAATTCTATTTGTGGTGATCTCTTTATCAGCTCCTTCCCAAAAGATAAATGAGTCATTGTATAATTGACAGTTAATTATATAATCACTGTCATCATTGTCTTTAATGAAGCCTTATCCTATCAATCTAAGGTCGGATAAAAGAGTTCTACTCAAGAGTTAAAGAGTTTCTTACTTGAGAAGAATAAAAAAAGGGCAGCCCAGTGCACGAGGCTCCCGCATAGTGGGGTCTGGGGAGGGCAAGATGTACGCAGCCTTACCTTTATTTTAAAGAGGCTGTTTCCGTGACTTAAACTCGCATCCTCTAGGATGCTACCGGTAAGCCTCTATTGTTGGGCCAAGTCGCCCTTCTTTACTTGAGAAGAATCAACCAAAAATAAAAGAATCATTAGAAGGCCTGTTGTCTGCAGGCTTCCATTGGTATACAGTGATGGGGGTCTTTATAGCATGAACAAACTCCCAGTATGTATATGAGTCCCTCACTTTATGGTGTGAGGATTGCTAACCTAGAGATTACCTAAGTGGTCCACTAAGAGAGGGGAAAAATGAAAATAGATAGTCTTTGTTATCTTTGCCTTTGATGAGTGAAAGTTCTCTGCTTTCTTATTTCAGGATTGCTTTAAGACAAGCTGAATCTGTGAAAAAGGCTCTTGTTGATGCTTGGCAGCTTGCATTCTCTGTCCACGTGAACCCGCTAGCGGCTGTCCAACCACTCCCTGCTGCTCCACATGGTGGAGGCAGGTAATGTGATAACTGTGTCATGCTTTGTTTCTTCGGATGCTGAAAATCAACATTTTTTGTAAGCACAACAAGCAGTGAATGTTTTGACTTGTGAAGGGAAAAATTGCATAATACAGATTCATAATAAAAGCTGAACCTCCGTATATATGTTTCATTCTTCAAGAATCTCTCTTGTATTTCATTTTTACATCATATGATGATGTTGGGACACAAAACTATAATACCCGGATAATTTGAAAAAGAATAACATATATGCATTGAGTTGTATCTGATATTTTGATTGCAAACTATCTGCATTGGGTTGTATCTGATATTTTTCATCCTTCTATGTAAAAAATATATATCCCTCCAGTATCCATGGCATGTCTTGTCAGATCCTCGTTTCATCTGGGGGTACAAGCCTGAACAGTGGGCACCATACTATCAGTAGAAAGCCATGATTAAACCATCCAACACAAACAGCCATGTGATTGGTGGAGACCCATGATCAAACCAACAAACAGGATTGGTGGACACACTTGCATGCACATGTGAAGATCTCATTTGATATCAATCAAAACTTGGTCCTACTTTGCATATAAACAAAATATTTGTAAGTTGTACTTATGGGAGTCTGCACTCATTTGGAATTTATACTATGCGAGTCTGCACATCATGAGCGGAGCCTCATATGGACCCAGCACATGCACACCATCAGTGGAGCGCACGCATGATTAGCGACGCCCATGATCAATCCAGACAGGGGCCACATGGTGATAAAAATGAGTGACATGTAAACTCCCTCACCTCACTAGCAATTAGCAACATTTTTTTTTTTTTTTTGGTTTTTTTGAGTAAGTAGGTAGTAGTAGCATATGTTTTTCTTTTCATGACAGTGACTTACGTAACCTTGGTTAGAATCTAATGGCCTGACCTGGGCAGAACACAGAACTGGAGAAACCAGGGCGGGGTAGCGTTCCTTTGGCAAGGCTGTTGGGCTCAGACGGTGGGACCCACACCGGAGCCAATTAAATGTTATGGATTGGGTCAAATATGGCTTGACCTGACTTGGCACGATTAATTTACAACCCCAAGCACTAGGGGTCATCTGTTTTTTTCATATGTGATGTGAAAATGATTTACATATGTATATGACTCACATGTGAAATACAATTTTTGTTTATTACTTTTACACTCTTTCAAATGTGAATCTTAATTACACCAATGGCTGATATGTATTTTGAAAATATCTCAAGATCCATGTTGAATCAACACTTGAAATTCGACCTTTTAACTGAAAGTGACTTTTGAACAAGATTAACGGTTCGGATCATGAAAATGGGGCCAACAAAATCCCAGAAATTAAGGTCAATGGCCTGCATTGTTTCATAAATATCTCATGAGGTAAGATGATCCAACGGTTGAAATTTTGTACCATGGCCGTTATCATCATTTCAAACATTTTGGACGGTTTAGATCTTGCATTTAAAGCATACAAGATGCAAAAATTAAGAAAAACCGGACTGGTAGTATGCATCTAGTGGCTGAAACGTTCTTTTTAAGATATCTCAAGATCTATGATGAATCAAGATTTGAAATTTGGTTTTTTAGCTGAAAATGGCATTCTAAATGAGATGAACGGTTTGGATTGTGATAATAGGGCCCACAAAATCCCAGAATTGTAGATCAATGGCTTGATTTGTGTCATAAAGATCTCATAATGTAAGATGATCCAACGGCTGATTGTTTGTACCATAGCCGTTTGTAGCATTCTAAATAACTTGGACGGTTTGGATCATGATTTTGGTGGCAAAAAATAAAAAAAAAAAACGTGCAAGGCGTGAAACACTGTGCACGCCCTGTACCAGCGCCTCATGAAAAGGTGGTGGGAATCTTTTTCACATCTGTTGAGGTGTGAAAAGTTGCAACTCTTTTTGCTTTTGATTTACAAACCAAAATTATATGGGATTTACACAACACATGTGTAAAATATAAAAATAAATATAAATGTGTGAAACCATTTTATATGAGTAATAGTTACATATGTAAATGGCAAAAAACAAACGACTCCTAAATGCAAAGAGAAAAGGTACTGGTCCAACTTTCTCTCTAATTAGGAGTGATGCTGGTAAAAACATGCATGAAAAATGAGAGTTCAACTTAATCTCACTTCTCATTACATTGATTAGTCCAATGATGAATATCAATCTGAATGAATGGGAGTAAAATTGGACTAATATATATGAAGAAGATGAGATATGAATGGTTTGAATCAAACAAATGTGAGCCTCATGTGGGTCAAAATAAGATGAAATCACTGAAAGCCTCGTGCAATCATCAGCAAGCAATCATTTCTGTTGTTGGAACAAAAGATCAAGCTAAATCATTTGTTTTAATGGTGTAATACAGCATATCAGCACATGAGATTCTGAAATCAAAAGCAATGATAAAAGTCGAGTAAATCATTAGTGGACTATTTCAGTTTGACAATCTTCTAAGGTTAGACTTAGGGAGGGAGAGAGCGAGCTAAGGTTGATTAAAAAATGAAATATTCTTTAAAAATGGATAGTGAGATTAAAAAAAAAAATCAATCTATTAACTCACACCCCCTTTTAGGAGTGCATCTAGCCATGGTTTAAAATCGCGGTATTGCCCATGCTATCGGCGGACTCGAAAAATTGATATGGTTGGTATTAGCCGTAGTTCACAATCTGTTGCAATTGTTATTATGCTAATTTAAAAACAATATATTTTTATTAGTAACAAATATAAATCAAAATATTAGTTCCCATAAATTATAACATCCTATATTGTTGTCTTATCTGAAATTGTATAAATTGTATATATAATAAAATACATTTATTATATATATATACACACCAAAATAAGTTGAAATAACAAAAATTCTATGAAATGCAATCATAATTATGACTTATATGCTATCTATTAGCTTAAAATTAAGAAACTGAAGTTTTTAACATTATTTAATAAATATATGCCAAATTGAGAAGTGACAAGTATTTTACACACACTTCAAACAATTTTAGAACTATTTTGCAAAATAAATCTAAACAAGAATTTCAATTTTCAAAACCCCAATTAGTAGATCAAATGTGTAAATAAAAAAAGAATAACATGTATTCACCACAAAAAAAAAAGTGCAACCCTCATTTCTAAATTTATGATCTATTTCTAAATAAATCATTAGGAAAAATTAGAAAAAAAAAACTCTTATACTACTCACCTTGGTGGAGTTGTATATGGATTTTCTAAATGAAATATGCAAAAAACAGAACTTTTGGATAGCTTGAAAGTGAAATGGGTATTGGAAAATAAGTAGGGTAGCATGTAATATGTGTGGAAGGAGGAAAAAGTGATGACAAAAGGGAAAATGGGAAAAGAAAGGTTTAAACATTGTCAGCAAACATTTAAAAAATATTGGCAGATAAATTTTGATAATTTGAGAATTTCTTGCCAAGATGAGAGCGTGATCAATTCACAAGCCGATATCAGATGGCGATAGGATGATATCGGACCAGTATAGGATGATATCGGTATGTATCGACTGAAATAAACTAGATCGACTGATATTTTAAACCACAAATCCAACTATTAGATGAAATCATGTATAGTTTGAAAATGTATTTCTCATTTTTAGTTTTTTTTATTATTGCTTATATAATTTTGGGGTGTTGCAAGCAAACATAAGAAAGGCGGCCCTTGTCAATTCCTATTCTCAGATAAAGTAAAATGCCAAGATGTCCAAAAGGGCTTCATGAAGATCATCTTTTGATATATGAATTTTACTTTGAGGGCACCCAAATTACAAAGATGAATAGACAAAATGGGTGACGGTTTCATGCTTTGTTGATTGTTGAGTCGCAGACCCTTTTTTTCTCCTTTTTTTTCTTTTCTTTCTTAACTATATTCCACATATCATTGATTGAATCGCTGTTCAATTGAAAAATGACCCAAAATTCACGAGTTAGATTGAATGGATGATAGATGAGTATGACATGGAGGCCAGAACCGCTAGTCCACCCATATAAGAGGATTCACTATGTCAAAAGGGCAAAAAAGGCTTCATTTTACCTAGCCATCAAATAAAAAAATATTGACAAAAATATATAAAATTAGTGTAGTATTCATCATTGCCTTCGCCCAAGTGGTTAGTAATGTTTTAATTGAACCAATTTTCTTTACTTTCCTAAGCTAATAGACTCTTTTTTAAATGGTACGTGATGGCTAGTTCTGTCACTTGCAATGCATTCAAACCCTTAATGAACTTGACAATCCAAACTGCAAACACATCACGATGTCATAATTTTTATCTTAAACAACAAACTGCGGTAGGTTATCCCAATTAGATTAGGTTCAGTTGCATGAATATTGTTTCTTGAAAGAATTCTTATTGGGTTTGTGAAAAAGTAAAGTAAATTTTATTTTGTGACAAAGTAAGTTTTAGTTAATAGTTTCGCGGTCCTTAAATCAATCAAATTTTACATATGATCATACTGTAGATTTGTCTATATTTCATCTGACATTAATCAGGTTGTCTTAAAGTTTTAACAAAGAAAAAATTTAAAAACTGCCAACCTATTCTTACGGACCTTCGCTAACGAACCGGTGGCAATGGTGTGTATTGGTGCCTAGTGGTGACCTCTATTTTGAGCGGGATTTAGTTTTCTTCTCAGGGGAGAGAAAACACCACCCAATTTAGGAGATTGAGAGAAGAGAGAGGTGGATCTTTGTTTCCATGTCCCTCCAGAGAGGTCAAAGGAGCTGAAAGAGATCAGGGAGAGAGAGAGAGAGAGGTCAAAGGAGAAGAAAGAGTTCTGCAGCTCAAAAGATTGTGGAGATCTAGACCCATTAGACAAATTGAGAGAGAGAGAGAGAGAGAGAGAGAGAGAGAGAGAGAGAGAGAGAGAGATGAGCCAAAGAGAGAGGACGGATAATGGAAAGGGATTGACGGTAGTGGCCATAGACAAAGACAAGGGGAGCCAACATGCTTTGACATGGGCTGCAGATCGCCTTGTTAAGAAGGGAGATAACATCATACTCCTCCATGTTAACACCAAATCAAACACCATTCCTAACCCAAGTAAGCCCGCTTTTTATCTCTCTCTTTTTATATATAATATACTGAGAAAACCTCTCCTGAGCACCAGTGCTCACGATAAGGTGAGCACCGGGTGTCAAAACACTAGTAGGACCCAACTTATGATCCATCCAAGTGGACCATAACACAAGCACCCCCCGTGATAATCACCGATACCAAAGTTTGGCACCCATCCAAGTGGGTTAGACCGATGGATTGGATTGCACTCATTTTGGTTGATCAAGTGCTTATGATGATGATTTGAGCCTCCATTATCATAAAAGGATTGCTGGTGGAGAGATCTTTCAATCCCCTTTGTCTCATCTCCAAGTGGAGCCCCCACTGGGAGTCACTAGAAAGTGGTGTTCACCTAGTGCTCCGCAGAGGAGCTCCCATATATATGTGTGTATCTATATATCTCTCTCTCTATATATATGTATCTTAATTTTGGGTCATTACGGATGAAATATGTTATGAAACTTGCATTCATCATACAAATCATAATCCCTCACATAGTCCTCATCAAACGGGAAGATTAAAAATTTTGGAATCATGGGTCAAGAAAACAGATGGTTTTGAATGATTCAGATTTTCAATTTAGGGTGCACTTAGGCCCTGTTCTTTTACTGGAATTCCTGATAGGAATTCCAGTTGTCTGGGAATTCTGAAATTCCTGTCAGGAATTCATTGTTTCTTTATGAGAATTTTTGGAATTTTGGAATGACAGCATTTTCAAATGCTAAAAAGGTGGAATTCCCAAATGCCAACTCTCACAAGAGAATTTCAGAATTCTAGAATTTGGGAAAGCTGTGCAGAAACTCCAACTGCATCAACAAGTCCCTCAAGCTTATTTTCCATCATCTCTCCCTACCACAAGTTCTTGGGCTCCACAAAGGGGCCATGTTTAAAAATCTATACCGATCATTACTAATAGAGGTTAATAGTGGGCCTCAATCTTTGAAGCAAGTGAGACTCTTCTTCCTGTTTTTGAATCAAAACAGTGAAAGGTGACTGATTGAATTAAAATAAAACTCTCATCTAACTAGTAATTTGAAAAAGGCCAGGCCCAAGTTCTAGTATCTGGATGGTTGTAATTTTTATTTATTAGGTTTTCATTTCTTATTTTCTTGAATTGTGAATGTGGGCCCCAAGATTGAATCACATTTTTTATTAAGCGAGACCCATACTAAGTTGTATATATACATTAGTGGGTGGTTTAAACTTAAATTGGCATATGAACAATATGGACATCAATTTAATTCCACCTAAAAATCCTTGTAGTTATAAAACGAGGAATTCATGAAATCCAGGAATTAAAAAACTCTCAGGTAAGAATTCAGGAAAAAAAAGAAACAGAGAATTCAGAAATTACAGAATTCAGTAACATTTCAAAATTCCAGCATTTGGAAATCCCAGACAAGCACCAGACATGAATTCCAGAAATTCTAGTAAAGAAACGGGCCCTTAGTCTCCAATGCTCTGACATGACACATATGGCACTTGAATTGGGATGGCCTAGGATCAAACCCAGATTGATATATTTCTTGCTTCCGTTACTCTTATCTTTCAATAAAAAAAAAAAAAAATCTGTAGGGGTATGGGAAGTGGAAAAGTCTAATCATGGATTAGGATATGAGTGCAAAGGAGTTGGATTGATTATGCGCAGCCCGGGATCACGATCAAAAGGGACCAATTCCACGTATGGGATTTGGCCGAATACAAAGGATTTAAAGCAATCACAATCTCAAGAATAAACACTGAAATTTGTAAAATTCCCAATTAATTCATTAAAGGTGTCTATCCCAAAAGGGGATTTATATATTTATAAAAAAGAAAGTATTTTCTCCTACACTAGGACTCAAATACCTAAATCAATAAAAAAAATCTAATTTGATCAAATACCTAAGCAAATCAAATACTAAAGCAAATATGAAACAAATTAATTAAAAGTCCTAACTAATATCAACATTTCACAGTAGAACAACTGTCTCATCCCATAAGGATTTGTGGGCTGATCCAATGGGTTTGGACTAGCTTAATCCAATAACCAAGTCCAATGGACTTGGACCTAGCCCGTCCTGCACCAGCCAGCCATTGTCATTGGTGAACAGAATTTTTATCGAGCCGGGTTGATCTTAGTTTTCACTCTGAATAAGAATAATAAGTGTTGTGCTTGTACCAACAGCTAATATCATAAAACTCCAAATCTCCAATTCATGTGTTTGTTCTCTAACATACGAATATACGCAGTGGGATCACATGTGTCCATGTCAGATGTACACGACAATGTTGCGGTGGCCTACAGGAGACAAATACTAGCTCAGAACAAAGAACTCTTCCTTCCCTTTCGCTGTTTTTGCATTCGAAAAGGGGTAAGCCATCACTTCCTTATATTCTTATTGTATGTATTATGTACTATTTCTATAAAGCTATGTTAGCCATACTCTTTATTTCACTACTCATCTCACAATTATTTTATGTGACACTTTCCCTCCCCATCATCTCTACAATGTTAAAAATAAAACAAATGATTTAGGCTTGCCACATATTATAGTTGTGAGATATGTTGTAAGATGGGGAGTGTGTTTAACATTATTCCTTTCTATATAATATAAAACTCTTAAGCGGCTTACTCGGGAAGTTACTAGCCCTGTTTGGATAAAGGTATAAAAAAAAAAAAGAGAAAGTGGACCATGTTAGAATTTAACTCTGCAGTTCAAATTTGTACTGTTTTCATAAAGAAAGCGCGAGATCTCTGTCTTCTCTTCTCACCTACATTGGATCTTAAGCTAAAGGCCTGTTATGAAGGAAGAATTTTTGAGGTTTATATTTTGAGAAATTAAAAAAACTTTCTTATCTTTTTGCATTTTAATTGCAAACATCACGGAGGAAATGAGGATCATTTCAAGGGGAGTTGGAACAAATGAAAGAGTGGTTTAAAGCTTTTTCTATCAAATGGGGATTTCATTAAACAATCAACCCATAATATTTTGGTTGCATTTGGAATTCTCATAAGACATTATTTCATAGAAAGGGCACTAAATATGTCTTAATAAAAAATGGGGTACTAAATATGACTTAAACAAAAAGATGCTGGTTAATTAAAACATAACTACCTCTCCCTTTTTTCTTTTTTTTGAATTTGTAGGTACAATGCATGGATGTCATACTCGAAAATTCTGATGTACCAAAGGCGATAATAGAATATGTGTCACAAAATGGGATCGAAAATTTAGTTCTTGGTGCTTGTTCACGGAGTGTTTTCCTCAGGTGATTGATGATTTAAACTCCTATTAGAAATAAATGATTATGTGAAAGAAGTTAGTATGTTTTTTCTTTTTATTTTAGCCAAGGGGGCTAAGTCCCTCGAGAGAGCTTGCACATGTAGAAACAAAAACTCACACATGTGGGAAAGAAAACTCACACACGCAGGAAATGTGGTATATCGAGTGTTCAAACTATGAAAAGGTGAGAATGAGAACTACCACTCCTTACCACTTGGGTAAGGAGCCGTTCTCAGAAGCTTGTACGTTATGATACCGTTGAACAATATTATGCAATGTGAGGCCCACTTTTCATCTAGTAAGCAATTGGGACAACTTAATCAAATGGCCAGAGTCAGTTTTGAACTGGTGGTTTGTGAAATGGCCCATCTTGATGAGTGTCGGGCCCCATTATGCACGTTATGATCAATTATATCAAAACCTGCTGGACTTTACGTAGTCAATCACTCAATTCCGATGATTGAATTAATGAAATCGGTGAAAGCATCTCCAATTCATTCTCATGTGGATAGCAATATTACCTGATAGGTTGTTGGACCCGAGCCTCATTGAGTGGCTTACACTGAAAATTATAGCCGAGTGATTGTCACAGGATCATTTACTATAGGGAAATTCAAACATAACCACCTATATTTTCTTACCATTACAAATTCAAACCTACCCTCCTTAATTCTACAAATAACCACCTCTATGAATATGAAAATCTAAGTCAACCATCCCTTCTGGCAGCCAATGGCTTGTTTTTCATATATCCCACCATATTTTCTCCCAAAATTTATCAATTGTCCTTAAATCTAGCCTTCCTAAGACTACATTTAGGGTGATGATGCCAAAATATCTTTAAACCTTAGCTAATTTAATCAGGATTAACCCCTTCAGTTCAACCTTAATCAGGTTAAACTTAAGGTTTATTTTCAAATCCTTTCAAAGAAAAGTGAGCCAGATAACATCAACTGGTCAAAAACTAGCCCTATGATTGCGAATCAAGATGGTTGACTGAGAATTCCAACACTGTAGTGGTTGCTACATGTAGTTTCTTTTATTTTCTTAATCAAAAATAAAAATTATCCCCTTAACATGGGAACCATTGATCTCAGAAAATTTAAGAGTTCAGATGTTGCATCAACCGTATCAAAAGGGGCACCTGATTTCTGCACCGTCTATGTCATCTTCAAAGGGAAAATCTCATCCGTCCGATCTGCTGCCCGTCCTGTGCCAGCCACTCCCCTCCGAGCAGAACTGCAGAGTCAAATTAACTTCAAACCTGAACGCACTCAACCAACTGTTCATTTTGCGCCAACTCCAAAAGGTTTGAAAAATATACTCATATATCAATCATATGTGACCCTCCCTAGACCTCGTATTGGTGGGAGATTCGTGCATTGGGCTGCCTTTTTTTTTTTAACTCATATATCAATTAATGTTCAATAAGCAACTCAATTGATTCACTAAGCTTTGAAATTTGGCCGAAACTCATTTATCAATCAAATTCAAATGAAATGAGTCACATTGTTTTAGAAGTCAGCCAGAGTCAACTCAGATTGCCTGATTTGTGAAGGTTTTAAACATGGTTGATACTGATATTTGTATTTGTTCATTTCGAAAGAAGAAAAGAAAATGTAGTAAAAATCCATTCTTGTTACAAAACTAAAAGAGAACAAGAAGAATAGAGAGGAGGGAGAGAGGTTATTATTAATGAGATCTGTGTGCACATCATGGGGGAAGAGGATCTTATTTATAAAATAAGATTGCTCCCCAAGCAACCTAATAGGGAAAAACCCTAACCCTTAGTAATCACTTTATTTCACGTGGGTCCCAATATGGGTATCCACCTATAATAATTCATCTTATAACACTCCCCCTTGGATGACCACCATTCAATGACAGTTGCCTCATTAAAACCTTGCAAAGAAAAAACCCAGTGGGATAAAAACCAAAGCGAAGGAAAAAGAGTACAACTTTCGACAGGATCATTAATTTGGTGTTGAACGTGCATAATACTGCCTCGTTAAAACCTTAACTAGGAAAACCCAGTGGGACAAAACCTAAAGAAGGAAAAAGAGTACAGCGCACATATGTCCTGGGTAGCATACTTCAGGATGCCTCCCCCTGATGACTACTCCCCCTGATGATAACAACCTTGTACACGGTTAGGCATGTCCATCTCATATACAAATCTTTAGAATATTGATTTTGACAAGAACTTTGTAAACTGATCAGCCAGGTTGTTCCTTAAACGAACTTGCTTGACTTCAATCTTGTTATTCTTCTGAAACTCATGAGTAAAGAAGAACTTTGGTGTAATGTGCTTCGTCTTGTCATCTTTAATGTATCATTCTTTAATCTGTTGAATATATGCCCCATTGTCTTCGCAAATAATGCTCGAGGTACCTGTACTAAGAGGTAATTGATAAGAACTACATATATGCTGAGTTAAATATTTTAGCTACACACATTCCCCACTGGCTTCATAGATGGCTAAAATCTCAACATGGTTAGCATAAATAACTACCAAAGTCTATTTAGTTAAATACTAATCCAAAGCCTTGGTGCAAAACTATATATGGGAAGCATATTTATAAAGAATGAAAATCTCATTAGAACTTCTCTCAATCTGCGGGTTGAGATAAAATAGTCAATAGTTTTCTCGAACTCTTCTGGAGTCTCGATTAGATATATAAACTTCTACTATTATAAATCCATTTAAAGATTGTATAAATAGGAACAGGCAAATGGGATTGTTTTCATACTCTTTCTTATATAAACATTCACTAAGACGATTGTACCATATTATTCTGGAATGCTTCAGGATGTACAATGAACGTCTTACTTATATTGAGTACGTACTCTCTTACTTTGTTTCAGGCAACGTAAATCCTTCTGGAATTTTCATATATATGACTGTGTATGTTTTCAATCCCAAGTTTCTACAGGAAACCTTGTATCACAAGTTTGCCTTTCGTTCATTTTCCTTACAAACACCCATTTGCAACCTATAGGGTTAACACCGTTTGGGGTTTGTACTATAGGTTCATATATACCACGTCTATTTAGAGATTGTAACTCCTTAATGGTATCTCTTTATTTTGGCCAATATATTATTTGTTGAAATTTATTTATAGAACGTGGTTCCGTATCCCAATCATCATTCTCATTTTCCCTTGATATTTGAGTAGCTACCGCATATGCAAATGCGTCATCGATGATAATTTCATTTCTATCACATCTCTTTCTTGAATTATTATAAAGTATAGAGATCTCTTTATTTATTGGGTACCCATTGCCTCTTCAGGGGCTTCCAGAGTCTTTTTCGGGACTTGTGTCTCTTCCTGGACATTAATTTCTTCAGGAAATTTAGAGAGAGTGGATTTTGTCATAAACTTTTCGGGAGTATACCTCTTCTAGAGTATGATTGGATATGATTGCTCATTTCTCCTTTTCTGGGGAGCTAGAGTCCTTGAAACTTATAGTTCTAGCACGCTTCTGGTGTGTATAGTTTCATGTGTTGCCATATTTGGACTTTGTTCTTCAGGAACACTAACTCGTACTTATCCTGCAGGGACATTAATTCGTGCTTGTGTATTCATAGCCGATACATGTGACCTAGTCACTTTTGCTGCATCATTAAGTGCACAATTCTCCATACTTCATTCTCACATTGTGAAGTACATAAATCTAGATGAGACAGAGTGAAAGTATTCCACGCTAATTCTCGCCGTTCTTCGGGAATGGGTTGTTCTATAGGAACAAGGTGTTCTTTAGGAACCCTCTTATCTCCCCCTAACGGCGAAAAGACTGTCGCATCAAGATGATAATCAGCAAAAAAACAAACAATGAATATATCGCCTGTCATTAGGTCTAGATATCTAATAATTGGGGTGAAGTATAACGAACATAAAGTCTACGTTCTGAGTTCATGCAGGTCACAAACCTACGCTATCAAGTCTTATAAAATTAAAAAAAATATGCCCAAGGAAGTGTACCCTAAGTGTAATAATTTGTGCTAATAGGCAGGATTTGATGGGTTCACTAATGTCACACTATATCCTTTGCGAAAAAGATGGTCAATAGATGGTACTCTAAGGAGTACGTAACAGAATTATTAATAATTTTGCCAGAGCATAGTACCCCTAGGATAACCTAATCTATCCTGCCAAAGCATTAAAGCCTTATGGTCACTAAGTTGAGGGCTCGCTGTAAGCTTCTGGCTTAACTTTGTCGTTTTGCTCATAATCGAATATGGTTCGATTTTTAAAGATTATCTTGTAATATAGCCCTACGGCATGATGAGAATGCACGTAGCTTTTCTAGTATCAGCTTCTGGCTGTCAATACTAGTAATAATGTGCAAATACCATTAGGTAGACTCTTCCAGAGCATTCAAGTATTTGTATGAATACAACTATGATCGATGCCGTGCACGAATGAAACACTAACTCATAGAAAAACTTCTGGTTTTTTTCAATGCAGTGTGTTTTGTTGTACTGTCTACCGGGCAGATATTATCCTCAGTTTCATGCATTCCATCATCCATATAGTAAGTAATAATAAACTCACATAATTAGTTAATCGCATCATAAAAATAAAACATGAAAACAACGAAACAATTTACCATTCAAGGCAAATATAGTAGGTAAACACAAAAGACATGGGATAAAAGAATAAGTTAACATTAAACAAAATATTGAAAATTGAACTCAAAGTTAAACTCATAAAAGTAGTTGTAGGTCTTCTAGACCATGCTTGGTGGTTTGCCCAATTTCCAAACAAAATGCCTT
This sequence comes from Sextonia rubra, assembly GCA_037013555.1. Taxonomy (NCBI): domain Eukaryota; kingdom Viridiplantae; phylum Streptophyta; class Magnoliopsida; order Laurales; family Lauraceae; genus Sextonia; species Sextonia rubra. The sequence goes on along the minus strand of JASUAD010000006.1, from coordinate 52,328,840 downwards.
GTTAATCACCTCCCCTGGGGTGGTTATTTTCATCTCTACTGGAGAACATATTATATTTACCTCTTTTGGAGGAATTTAATTGACTAATCTAGTATTTATTTCAAGCATTAGGTGTATGACCATATGCTGGTGATCATCCCTGTCTAATGGGGATATAATGGCGCGGAAAATAAGAGCGTATGCCATATCCTTTAAGGATATTTTATTTTCGACTTTGATAGTATCATCAAGCCTTTTAGAGTGTGTAAAGGTCGATTTACCAATAACAATCAAACAAAAATAGAACTTCGGGTTCTCAATATCCGATGACAAAATATAATGAAGAATTGGCCAATCAGAAAGTTAGAACTTCGGGTTCTTAACTGATGAATCAGAACTTTTAGTTCTGTCAATACTTCAGGCTAGTGATAGAACTTCAGGTTCTTAGAACTACTGGTTCTATCAAAGCTTCAGGTTTGAATCACAACTTCTGGTTCTATCAAAACTTCAGGTTTGATTTCATGGCCTTCGTATCGATCTATATTACTGTGAATCTTTAGAAATCAAAGCTCCAAGTTTATTTATGAATATGAATCTTCGGGTTCATATTCCAAATCTTAGAATTTCTGATTCCAGATAATGTATGGATCTTCGGGTCCAGGTTATTCATTGGATATAGAACTTTAGGTTCTATTATTTGTAACTACGGCTTCTGGCAATAATAAATTCATCATAACTAAAGTTTCAGATAATCATTAGTGATAATTATACCGAAGTAATTATATCAAGCATGCAGCATAATGTCATAGAATATAAAAATAAATGTGTATGAGAAACAAAAATAAAATGTAGAATTTCAGCTTCTTAACATCCAATCAAAGATAATAATAAAAATGTGATGAAGAATTTAGAAATTGAAGTTTAGAACATCGGGTTCTCAACTTAAGAATCAGAACTTCTGGTTCTAAATTAGAATAGTTCATGGATCTTGCAGTACGAGTTAGAACTTTAGGTTCTAGGTTAGGATAATTTATGGATCTTTAGGTCCGAGTTAGAACTTCTGATTCTAAATTAGAATAATTCATGGATCTTGCAGTACGAGTTAGAACTTCAGGTTCTAGGTTAGGATAATTCATGGATCTTCGGGTCCGAGTTAGAACTTCTGGTTCTAAATTAGAATAACATATAGAACTGCAGGTTCAAGTTATTTATTCGATATAGAACTTTTAGTTCTAAGTATCATATGAAACTTCAAGTACATATTGTGGATTTGAAAACTTCTGGTTTTAGAGTAAAATAACCAACGGATCTTCTGGTCCGGATTCAAATGAACTTGTGGTTCATAGGCTAAAATAATTTACGAAATCTTGAGTCCGAGTTATTGATTCCATATAGAACTTTTAATTTTAAATCGTATGGAACTTCGGGTTCCAATTAATTATATAGAACTTCTGGTTCTATTTATAATCCGTGATTTTTAATTCTATCAAGATCTCTTTTCGATAAAAGAAGATACATCATCATCACAAGAATTAAAATTATAAATATTTGCAGATTGAAAAAGGAATAAAGATAAATGCATGTATATAATTATTAAACTAATAAAAAATAATAAAATAAGGAGAAATTACTTAACCTTTGAATCATCCTCCTTTTTTTGTGCCAATGCGTAGATCTGCTTGCGAGCTTTTCGTAGGTACAAAGGGATCTCAAATCGGACTCCGGATCGTCAAGATATCGCAGAAACAAGTTTCTGCCATTGATGTGGTGAAATCTGTGTTTGACCGTACGACTTGCTGACGTCAGCAGGCTGATGTCAGCACTGCTCCTCAAACTGGACTGCTGCAAACGGGTTCAGGTCGAACTGACCCGACCTGAACTACAACTGCTTCAAATGCTGGGCTGTGCGAAGCGGGTCAGGTCAGAACTGACCCGAACTCGACCTGGAATCCTGTCTCATGGCTGGGCTCTTGAAAAAACAGACTAGGTCAACCTGATTTGACCCATGTTGGAACCATTTTCAAGATTTTGCCTTGGACCACGGGTTAGGTGGAACTGACCCAAAGCCCAACCTCCTTCTTCAAGTTCTGATTTTGGTTTTCTTACCAGAGCCGGAAACACCAAGGGGAAGGTTCTTCCTCGGCAGCGGTGGATCGCGAACCTCTTCCAGTTCTTGGCCATGACAACGGCGGAGTAGATCGCCCCCATCCTGCTTGGCAGATCCCCGGCGTAGCCCCAGTGAGCGTCGATCATGATGAGATCCCAGTCGCGGCCTTAGATCTCGTCGAGAAGATCGCTGAGAGCAAGCCGGCACTGGCGGTTGCCGAGGTAGCAGCAGCGGTAGCTGGAGTTTCTTCTCCAGTTCTGGTGATGGAGAACGGCATCGATAACAGCAGCGGCAACGCGCCGGGCTCCGGGAAAAACAGTTTAACAGAGGAGAGACAGGGGTTCGCCTCCTTGTTCTCGGCGAGGAGGCGGATCTGCCTCACGGCCTAGCGCTACAAGTCAGTGGACGAGGATTCCAAATCGGAGACAAGCTGACTGATGAAATTGTTGGAGTTCTCGGAGGCGCAGGCGAGGAGGAGGAGAAGGCGGATTTGCGAGGAGGTGGTGGAGAACTTGCCGGATCTGTCGCTATCGCAGTCACTAAAGGTCGACGAGGTGGAATCTTCGCTGAAAGTCCTTCCCATGTAGGCGTAGCTCATCGGAGTCTTCTTCTCCATGGTCGGAATTCCGTCACCGCATCCACGGATCCGTCGCCGCAGAAATCGAAGATCGTCAGATCAAGATCGAAAATTCTTAGATTTCTCGCAATTCTCTGACAATCAAGAAATCGAGAATGAGATCTCTTCGTAGATTGAAGATTCTCTGCCTTCCAAAAACTCTCCCGTGGTCAAGAGTTGAATTCCCTCGTCATGGGATTCAATGAAGTTAGACCACGCGAGCAGCAACTTCAATCCGAGCTCTTCGTGCTGATAACGTGTTACAAAACTAAAAGAGAATAAGAAGAATAGAGAGGAAGGAGAGAGGTTATTATTAATGAGATCTGTGTGTACATTATGGGGGCCGAGGATCTTATTTATAGAATAAGATTGCTTCCTCCCCAAGCAACTTAATAAGGATAAACCCTAATACTTAGTAATTACTTTATCTCATGTGGGTCCCAATGTGGGCATCCACCTATAATAATTCATCTTATAACAATTCTCACTGCCTTTATATGCAGGGGCAGACCCAAGTACATTCATGTGAGGCCCGTTGAACCTCATTCCACTTTGAAAGCCATAATGGAAATTGTGGCTCTACTTCGAAAATTCACATAAAAATCTTGATTCTACCCCTAAAACGAACATGAAAATCTTAGATTTATCTCTAAAATCCAATTGCCTATTTGGATCTGCACCCCTTACAACGAAAATCTTGGGTCTGCTACTGTTTATATGATATGTTGTTTTTTAATTTACATCTAGAACTTCCTAAAGCAATTAAAGATGACAATCTATTCTTCCATTTTTTTCAATATTTTCTGAGCCAACTTTTCTTTTTTGCAAATAAAGGGTTGACATGAGCTGATATATTGGCCGATATGTAAAGGTTTCAACTGTGTTTTAAAACTGTCAATGAACCTTTTCTATTCTTCTTCTTTCTATTGTTTCATGCAAAGGCTAACATGACAATTCTCTGGAATTTCTATCAGCAAGCGAAAAACCGCGCACATCTAATGTTTTGCAGAACGAATTGGATTTTGTGAGGTATGTTGAGCTACATCAAACAATTTACATGCTTGGTTCAGCTAAGCAAAGTATAACATTTCAACAAAATGTTGAAACCCAAAGAACATTTGAATTGGTTTTACCTTATTCTAGTTTTTTTTATTGGACTGCTGTTTTGGTCCTTTTGGATGACAATGGGGTTGGGGTCTCTTTTGAAAATATCATGATTTTGATTTTCAGTTTTTTAGATGATGATGCAAATGGGATGAGTTGGAATGGTTTCAATAGGCTTTGAGAAGGAAAGTTATTCACCATTTTCAAATGGATATTTTGCAAGTAAAATTAATTTCTAAGCAAAATAGAAAAAGGAAACCCATGTAAACTTTGTTTCCAAAGAGAATTTTGCGTAATAAAACAAGTAGTTAATGGTACAAAAACTGATCTGAAACACTATATATTGCCATTTTTTTTGGGCAGTGTAACAGAGAGTACAAACATACTACACAAGATGCTCAAACCAATGTTCCAGTTCTCACTCTCTCACGCATAATAAAATCACTATGTTAGATGTATTATGATGTGTCATGAATCATACAGTACAGGATCCTAAAATGGTATTTATAAAGCGCTGATGAAGCATCATGATCTCTATAAAACATGAAACTGAATCACATGTTGACATTTCTATGAACAAGTCATGACCTTGTTTGCTGACAACAGATCACCATTTCTGAGAAAAGGTCCAACCGACAAATCTTTTGGAGATCTCTCATTCCCAGACACTGATATTTCATTTGTGAGCTCCGGTAGGCCCAGCATTGACCGCATGTTCCCCTCCCTCTATGATCAAATGGAGACTGCCAAGACTCCTAGGCTGTCAAGTGCAAGCACTGGCTTTGACAGGAGCTTTGAATCAGCCCCGAGCGACCGATCGTTCCCTATGTCAATCGAGAGTAGCGAAGGATGGTCACCACCTATCGTAGTAAGCACCCAAAATTCTATAGCTTATACATATGTATATACATACACACATACATGTATAGTTCATAGTACATTACCATTAAAAATGAGTAGCTTCATAGAAAAAAGAAGAAAGTGATTAGGACATATACAAAATCTTTCACCTGCCAACACACTTATGTTTGAGTGGTGTTGGCATGTATGTATCATACACATGCCCATGGATCAATCCTTGGGTCCTCAACTTGAAGTATCACTCCTCCACTAGTAGCCCAACAAAAAAAAAAAAAAAAAACTTCCATCCGAGAGATACCTTTTATGGGAGGTCATGATTTTAACCTCTTGCAAGACCCAGCCATGCTCAATCCAATCACCTCAGACTCATTTGGCACTCACCCAAAAATGTTACTTAATAAACTATTAAACTTTGAGGCTTTTAAATCAACAATTCTGGTGATCTAAAATGAGACCTTTTCATCACCCTGTCTCCATGATTGACATGCATCTAAGTGAGTCTCACAAGTCACTGAGAATTTTTTTCCTCTTATAGGAACTGTTGAGAAGTGGCTCTTGGGTGCAAGTGTGTTTCCATAATGCCATCAAATGAATTGTTTGAACCAGTCAAAAGTAGGCTCCACATATGTCAAGTGCTTGGCCGAAACAAATTGTACTTTGGCTTAACATATGTGCATGTGCATCTAAACATCAAGGACATACACATTCATACAACATGTGTAGTCTATGTAAAAGCAACATGTTCGTGTTGAAATCATAATTGACTCAGAGCACACACTGAAGGGTTAGGATGGTGTTGCTACGTAGGATAGGATACTTTAGGACATTCCTTTAATAGGTTTTCATCTTTGATTAGACCTAAGCTTATCTTTTATAGTTGTCTTTCCTATTTTGGTTAGGAGTCTAGTTTAGGAGGTTTGCTTTTGGTTTTCGATAAATTGGTGTGATGTAAATGTAATCCAATTTATTAGAATGCTATAAACAGGTTTGATTTCATTGTGTTCCCCTTTCCTCTCTTCCCTTCTCCCTCAACAGTTGGCCTTACAAACTGCAGGATGATATTGAAGCTGAGATGAAGAGGCTTAAGCTAGAGCTTAAGCAAACAATGGACATGTACAGTGCTGCCTGCAAAGAAGCACTAACTGCAAAACAGAAGGCACAAGAGCTTCATCGCTGGAAAATTGAGGAAGAACAGAGACAGGAGGAGACTCGATCGGCTGGAGAAGCTGCCATTGCTATTGTAGAGAAGGAGAAAGCAAAGGCCAGAGCGGCCATGGAAGCGGCTGATGCGCATAAAAGAATTGCAGAGCTGGAAGCACAGAAGAGAATCAATGTGGAAATGAGAGCACTTAAAGAAATAGAAGATAGGAAGAAAGCGATGGATTCTTTTGTGAATACAGATATCAGGTATAGGAAATATACAATAGATGACATTAAAATTGCGACAGAGAATTTTGCCGAAGCTCGTAAAATTGGTGAAGGGGGTTATGGTCCAGTTTACAGGTGTTATTTGGATCATACACCAGTTGCCGTAAAAGTTTTGAGGCCAGACGCGGCTCAGGGGAGGTCACAGTTTCAGAAGGAGGTTTGAAACAAAAAACTTGTTCCTTACAAATATGAATACATCAATGGCCATGTGACACAAATCTCAAATCTCTAATGTTGGCCACACAATTCTACTCTAGCACTGCACAGGTTCTGTTCTATTCAAGTTTTAGATAAGAGATATTTATGATCACATGAAGATTCATGTTCCACCTATCCTAATGAAAAATGCTAGCATTTGGAAAAAGGTTATACTGCATTCATATGACCTGATAGAGTTCCTGTTATAGAAGTCACTATACCCTTCACTCAACTTTCCAAAACTCATGACATGCAGTGTTGAGGGCCTTGAGGCTGGGAACTGTCAAATGACATACTAACAAGAACATTTGATTCTGACACTTACCACCACTGTCTTAAACAGAAGCTAAAACCAAGAAAATCTGCTTTAATAAACAATTTTGTTCTCCTAATTCTCCCCTCCACATATATATATATATATTTATTATTTTTTTCTTTTTTGAAGAGTCTCTTCCCTTCATATCCTATACCAAAATATGCAAGATCCATGCCATTTATATTATATCCAAGAGGCAATAAACACTTAAAAGGAACTTACAGATCATTTTGTAACCATACATGTAAAAATTGAATCAGGTCAGAAAATCATGACAGGGACAGATCAAACTGCACCACAACAGAAGCGATAGTCAATAGTTTATTGTTGGAGAACCCCACAAAAGCTATAACAATACAAATTAAATCTGAAAGATGTAAGTGCAATATGACTAAACAGCCACATACATACAAATCAAGCTGTCGTAGAGTTCTAACACTCCTTGTTTTATATGCATTAGTAAACTAAAAGTGGACTTTGATATCTGAGTTGTGCTTTTCCTATGTTTTGTAACTTGATTGTAGGTTGAGGTTCTAAGCTGCATGCGACATCCCAACATGGTTCTTCTCCTTGGAGCATGCCCAGAGTACGGTTGCCTCGTTTATGAATACATGGCGAATGGGAGCTTGGAGGATCGTCTCTTCCGAAAAGGGAACACCCCAGTTATCCCTTGGCAACTGCGATTTCGAATTGCAGCAGATATTGCCACGGGCTTGCTCTTCCTCCACCAGTCTAAACCAGAGCCACTGGTGCACCGAGACCTCAAACCAGCTAACATACTACTAGACCGAAACTATGTTAGCAAAATCAGCGACGTCGGCTTGGCCAGGCTTGTCCCCCAGAATGTTGCTGATAGTGTAACACAATACCACATAACATCAGCTGCTGGAACTTTCTGCTACATTGATCCAGAATACCAGCAGACAGGCATGCTTGGCATAAAATCGGACATCTATTCGCTTGGAATTATGCTACTACAGCTGATAACAGGCAAGCCTCCAATGGGACTAGCTCATCAGATGGAGCGTGCAATTGAGAAAGGGACATTTGAAGAGATGCTGGATCCAACAGTACAGGACTGGCCGGTAGAAGAGGCCTTAATATTTGCAAAGCTATCAATCAAGTGTGTGGAGCTGAGACGGAAAGACCGTCCGGATCTTGCCCAAGTCATCTTACCAGAGCTTCAAAGATTGAGAGATCTTGGAGAAGATGATATACATTTCTCCATGCTAGGAGGAAGTGCAAACATCACACCTAACCACAGTCACACTTCCACCAACCACAGTTGGTCCTCAAACCAGGTGAATCAAGAATTCTATGTAGTCATACATATATAATGCATTTAAGTTAAATCTCACACATTATTGAAGTTCTAAGAAATTTCATGCAGGATACAATAAGTGATTCTTCGCTGAAACATTCTGGATATGAAAGCCACTCAAGTGGAACTTAATGGTATGACAATTCAAGTGAGCTAACTACATAACTAGTACACAGGGTTTTGTTTTGATCAATTTGCAGAACCTTGTCCTTGTTTTTTTTTTTTTCATAAGCATTTGTAGAACTTGCTCATGTTTGATAAATTTTGGATGTATTCCAAATTGCAACATTTGAGCATGTTGGCAATTTGGTTATCCATTCATAAATAAATTTTGGGCAGTTTGAAAAATCAGTAACCGCGTTAGCTCAACCCCAATTGCAGCAGAATGAATAAGCACCCAACGATTGAATTCCAATTGGGGTACGAAATGGAGCCTTAGTCAACTAACAATCACACTTTGATATTGGGTTCTGCACATTTGTAGCACCAATGCTAAAAATAATATCAAGAGGAGGATCCAGGGTTAGCTGGTTGAGTTAGAAATTTTATGGTTCTCCAGTGGCGAATAAGAAGTTCAAACTTTGGTGAAGGTGCGAAAAGAAGACACCATGCCTCGACAGACAGGACAACAATATTTCCTTTCATTAGCGTCGAAGATATATCTTTACAAAATCAGATGATCTAATCAAATTAGCATAGATCTGCCAAAAAGCAAGTGCTTGTTGATGCGCTTACAGACATGTTAGATGGATTTTTTTTTTTTGAGCAATGTATCATGAATAAAGACTTTCCTACACACCTCATGTTGAATTCTTCACGACACTCATTATTTTTGCATTTTTTCTTTTTTGCTTCAAGTGATAACTAACAGCTCTTATTCTGTCTGAGATCATATACACTATGTATACCTGCAGACCATTTATGATGCAAATAGTAATAAGCTAAGGGATTGCAAGACAACGTAATGTAGTTATCCTTTAAGGTTATCACAAATCTGTATATACTATGTTTCTTGTGAAATCTCCTCTGTAAGAAGACCTTTTGTACATTGATGAAGATATTTAGGGCATTCAGCTCACATTGAGATGGCACCTTCCCCATAATTTTTGTAGAAATCCAAGGTATCAGAGTATGGTACTGATCAGATTAGCTTGAATTCCTAAGAATTATAGCTTGAATTCCTAAGAATTATAAGAAATGTATTCCAAACAGTAGCTAAAATTGAGATAATAAAGGTGAAGATCCATAAATGGCTAGGCTATAATCTCCCATTTAATGGAAAATGAATACCCGCCAATCACCTAGGAACTCAAATCCTAGGAAAGTCAAATTCCCTCATCCATTAGACATTTTGGTGGGCACCAAGATTTTTCTTGAATTTAACAGCTCTTTTGTTATTAGTGTATGATATACAAGAGTTTTATTATTTTTTTTAATTTTTACTTTCTTGGTAAAAATGATGTAAAAGAGTTAAAAGAGTAATTTTGCATATGATTTTTGAGACGGTGTTGGAGTTGATGGATACCATCAACCAGTTCTTTTTTTTTTTTTTTTTTTCAATTATCAGATATTGTTACCAAAAACCATTTGATGGAAAGCAAAAGATGAACATTTGGCTTACTGTCGCAGTTTTAGTGAATGTTACTGAAGATGCTCCAATAACACCTACTTACATCAAAAGCTAATTTTGTTTTGAAGGTACTGATCAATCTAATGGTAAATATTATAGTGGGGAGTGAAATTTGGACAGCCATCTATTCATTAGAGGAGTTGGATGTGGCTGACTTCAGATAGAAAGAAAGCAGGCCCCACATGAGCCAATGATAAATCATCCATATGATGACTCCCATGCATAAGATGAGTGCTTTAATTTTTATGTGATTCAAGTAGGCCAGTGGATCTAAGGAAGAAGGATGAACATGGGTCCATGAATAACCAAAGGTCGTCACCTGAAAAATAAAATAAAAATAAATGGCTGTGTTCAATGTCGTGTGTTTAAAAGTGGCAATCTAGCATTGAACTGACAATTGGATCATAGTTACAAGTTAACCAAATGGATGGATGCAGATCTTGATTTCAATGTCAGATGGAGATGCATATCAGGTTTAAGGTCTTTGTGATTTAGTTTTTATTCAATTAGAATAAAGGATGAAGATTATAAGCTTGTTATTGAAATAAGAAAAATAAGCTTGTTAGTTTGAGAGCACTTGGGGGATGATGTCCTCCCATCTTCTTTTCTTACTTTTGTCCTTCCTTCTTCTTCTCTTTCTTTTACTGTTACTAGTATATGTCCTTCTTGTCAGATGAAATATGTCGTTGTTACTGAATCATTGGATAGAAATCAATGCATCTAACGTGAAAAAATAGTATCAAAGAGAGCAGGGCATCGTTGAATGGTCCCACCATCAGAGAGAGAGAGAGAGAGAGAGAGAGAGAGAGATTGTTATAGTGAGTTGCATTATTCTACTTTGAAGAATGGGTCCGGCGACCCATACTATGTTGAAGTGCATTATTGTGGTCGTGAGTCAAGGAAGGGTTGGAGACGTAGTACCAAACTAGGCCCACGCCAAAAGGCCCAAAAATGGCAAACAAGGATCCATTAGATATGTTGGATCAGTTTGGATCCAAGTCCTAGGATGATGGACCCCAATACTACAATGATTGATTGATCCAACTCAAACCCCAACAACAACACCAGCAGTTACTACTGCTGCTACTACAATATATATATATATATATATGGGCTTTGATCCTGTGAGGATTGTTTTCACGCACTTATTGTGAGAACTTTTTATAGGGCCTACTTGTGGGTTCCATTTGGGGATGAGACTAGAGGGGATGGAAAGATTTATGTGGAACCACTCCACATATCAAATTTGGCTCTAATCACATGTCCCTAACCCTTTCATCCATGGCCCATAAATTCAATACATTTAGATTAGTGCACACTTGATCCAATGGTTCAATAAAGTTGGATCTGATCGAAACTTGGGGCAACTGATTATCAAGGGGGGTCTCTGTGTATTGCTAGGTTTAAATTAGATGATAGATGGGCTCCACCTAGAGTTCTCATAAAAAATTATAAAAACTAGTTATGATATGATTATTTTCCTCTATATATATATATACTCCTAATCTTAAGCTTAAGATAAGGTAAGCTCAAGTATATGGCTCATGCCTGTGAGGCTCACCTGGGGATCCACATGGAGATGAGGATGGGGGGATTTCAAGGACTTCCTAGGACCCTTTTCTTTGTAAAAAATAGCCCCAACTATGGTTTCTGTCATCTACATTTGAGCTCCAAAGATTTAATGGTCAACAGTCCATTTGCAACGGTATAGTAAATCCAAATTTGTCAAATAATTGGTAGTCATGTGCAACTTGGGGGGCTCGTGTGTTTGGTTTATTTGGATGGATCAAAAGTAAGCCCAAAGTACTCGGGTTTATAGAATTTCTTATATAAACCTGAGCTTAAGAGAGGCTTGCTCTATATAATATATATATATACACTAACAACGAAGGCTTGCGCTAAGCCCGGGCCCAAAATTGAAATATATTAAAATTTTAAAGTTTTTTGAAATATAATTAATAAAAAATAAGTGTAAAAGAAAAATATATTATTTATAATTCTTAGATTTTATTTTACGCATCAAAAATTATGATAGAGAAAAAATGAAGTAAAGATTATAAATAATACTAAAATGGAAAGAGATATATATATGCAAACAAAAAATGATTTGATATATTATAAACTTTAATCACTTCAAATGCACTTTTGAAAATTCGCCTTAAATTGAAAAAACATTTTAGCCCCTGATTTAAAGACATACATTCAACTATTTTATTGTTTGGCATAAGATATTAATTATTGGTAAGAAAGAATGCTTTGTTCTTATTGATAAGGAAAAATGCTTTCTTAAAATTATTAATGATAAGAAATAAATTAAAAATAAAATTATTGTTTAGAAAAGATGCCCGAGCTAAGCTTAGCCCAAAACCAAACTAATTTATTCATAATATTTAGATTGAAATAATAATGTTCCGTAGCTTTGGAAGAGGAATAAGAGATTTTTTTTAAAAGAAAAAAATAATAATGACAATTATTGAAGATTTTATGAAATGAAAATAAAAATAATGTTTTGAAAAAACTCCTAAGTGTGTATGGACACATCCATGGTTTGAATTTGAGAAAATTATAAAGAAAAAAAAAATTTGTACTAAAGATTAAAAATTATTAATAAAAAGAAAGAATGACATCAATTCTTAGCATATAAATATAGTTTGATGCATATGTATATCAAAAGAAAAAGATGCAATCTTTGAAATCCATTCAACAACACAAATAATAATAACTAAACTAGATATATATAAGTAATTACATACTTAGTAATGTTTGCTATAGAGTAGATCCAAACAATGTGTTAAGACATCCAAAATACCATTATATAGTGCAAAAATGTTTAATGTAAATCATTTAGTGTATTTTTTCCTTAGTGCGTCTGCAACAGCTAGCACTGTCTCTTTAAGCACTTCATCAGCTTTAACATCACTAAGATCAAGATGATGCAAACATAAGTCGTGCTACAGTAGACAGAGAGATATGTACTTGTAATATTAGGATACCTTTAGAAAGTGCCGTTTATCTTCAATCCTAAGGTCTCTCTAACCAGATCTTATCTAATGCCATTAGGATGCTTCCGTGGCACTCTAAAAAAAAAGAAAAATAAGGGGTGCTGATGTGACATCCTCCAGAGGCCTCGGTTCTTAGAGCTTTAATATATATAATGTATGGGGGATGGTCATGTGCATCCATCCTTCACCATATGTTGAGAGACAAACTTGATAGGGGCCCTCCTAGAGCCCCTATAATTATAGGACTGGGAGGAATGGAAAGAATCACCTTAGATGAGCCCATAAATCAAGTTTGGGTCAATCCGAAGCCTTTAACCCTTTCTTTCGTAGCCCACAAATTTAATGACTTTATATTAAATAAAAATCTTGACTCTCAATCCAGTTGCCCAATCCATTCAAATTAGTGAAAACTTAATTGATTCATTGTAATTTAAGGGGTTCCATATGTGTGGATGGTTTGGATGATTCATAAAGTTGGCCCTCTTATGTTGCCTCTCACTATAACATATTGTGGGATAGATGCACATGAATACTTTCCTATAGAGGGGATATTCATGTGCATCCAATCCCTCACCAAATGTTGAGGGATAAACTTGATAGGGGCCCACCTAGAGACCTTATAATTATGGGACTTGAGAGGATGGAAAGAGTCACCTAAAATGGGCTCATAAATTAAGTTTGGGGTCATTAATCTCAAGCTTCTAAACCCTTTCATCCATGGCACATAAATTTAATGACTCTATATTAAATAAAAATTTTGACTCTCAATCCAACTGTCTAATCCATTCTAATTAGTAAAAACGCAATTGATTCATTGCAATTTATGGGGTCCCATGTGTGTAGATGGTTTGAATGGTTCATAAAGCCGACCTCACTATGTAGCTTCTCACTATAACATTTTGTGGGATAGATGCGCATGAATATTTTCCTATGTAGGAGATATTCATGTGCATCCATCCCTCACCATATGTTGAGGGACAAACTTGATAGGGATCGTACTTAAAGCCCTTATAATTATGAGACTTGATGGGATGGAAACAGCTACCTTTGATGGGCCCATAAATCAATTTTGGAATCAATCTCAAGCCTTTAATCCTTTCATCTATAACCCACAAATTTAATGACTTTATATTCAATAAAAATTTTGACCACCTCAATCTAACTGTCCGATCCATTCAGATTAGTGAAATTCAATTGATTCATTGTAATTTATGGGGTCCCATGTGTGTGGATGCTTTGAATGGTTCATAAAGCCGACCTCACTATGTTGCTTCTCGCTGTAACATTTTGTGGGATAGATGTACATGAATATTTTCCTTATATGGGGGAAATTCATATACATCCATCCCTCACCATATGTTGAGGGACAAACTTGATAGGGGCCTACTTAGAGCCCCTATAATTATGAGACTTGGGGAGGATGAAAAGAGTCACCTTAGTTAGGTCCATAAATCAAGTTTGGTGTCAATCCTAAGCCTCTAACCCTTTCATCCGTGGCTTACAAATTTAATGGCTTTATATTAAATAAATATTTTGGCCTTCAATCTAACGGTCCAATCTATTCGCATTAGTGCAAACTCAATTAATTCATTGCAATTAGGGGGTCCTTTGTGTGTGGATGGTTCATAAAGTGGACCCTACTATGTTACCTCTCACTAAAACATTTTGTGGGATAGGTGCACATGAATATTTTCCTTATATGGGGAATATTCATGTGCATCGATCCCTCACCATATGTTGAGGGATAAACTTGATAGGGGCCCACCTAGAATCCTTGTATATGTATCTAAGAAAGCGTTGACAATGTCTAGGCATTTTTTAGGAGAAAACGCTCCTCTTAGTTGGGCACATTGGAATTTATGATGATTATGAAAGTTTATTGGATGGAATGATCTATATAAGACCGATGTATATGAAAAATCTTGACTTCATAAGATCATTCTAACCTTTTGATCTGTAGTCCTAAAATTTAATGGTTAGAGGCACAATGGTGAGGAAAAGTTGGACAAGTATCAAATTTGGACTAGTGATTATTCATGAGGATGGATGGGTTAGCATGTGTAAAAAGACTAAATTGACTCAAAGTTGGCTCCATAAAAGAAAAAAAAATGGAAAAAGTGGCATTTTTAAAGTGGGGCATTTTTTTAACTTTACAAAAAATCAACTGCAACTATGGTTCCTATTTTCTGCATCGGGGTTACAAACATTTAATGGTCAATAATCCATTTGGATCGGTGCAGAGTTGATCTAACGATCGAGTAAATTTGAGTTTGACTAAAATTCGGTGAATATATGCAATTCATAGGGGTTCATGTGTTTGGTCAATTTGGATGGGTCAAAGGTGGGCTACAAGCGCTCAGGCTTTCGGAATTTTTTATATAAGCTTGAGTTTAGGAGATGCTTGCCCCATATATATATATATATATAATATGTATGTATGTATCCAAAATGTGATTTGGTTTGTAGCCCATGGACCTAGTCTAATAAAATCTAGGAATTTATCATAGTAAAGGAACCAAACTTTTAAGGACCAAGGCATGATTAAAATGATTGGATCATATCTGGATTAAAGTCTTCAAATATAACCAATGAAGTTAAAAAGGGTTTATTAAATATAGCCCCTTTTTTGACAAGAGCCTAAAACACAGCTGGAAGGTGCTCAATGCCATGACCACAAGATTGTGAGTTAAAGAGTCATGCTTGTAATTTTCAGAGACAACTTAAGAGGATTTGTGAGGAATCATATTTCTTCTATGGCATTCATCTGCATTTAACTGTGTACAATTTCTATATTTACAAGATATGATATATGATCCTAAGGTTTATAAATGTAATGTACACAAAGTCCTGACTCAGCACAAGATTGCAATAGATTACAACAGATCTACGATGGGTCTTCTTTGTATTGGGCCATTGCGTTGACTTGACGCAGAGGATTGGGCTCATCTTGCTTCTTGTCACCCCTCCTTAAGCTCTGAATGTGAGCTTGTGAGGATTGAGAGCTTGGAGACCAGATGCAGAAACCTTGGTGATGGATGACTCTTGGTGAAGAAGTCTGTAACTTGATCCTTAGAAGGAACAAAGGAAATGGTAGTTGTTTCATTACGAACATGATGACGTACAAAATGACAATCTACTTCAATATGCTTTGTTTGCTTATGGAAAACATCATTGTAAGCAATTTTAATTACACTGGCACTATCTGAATAAATAGGAGTAGCAGTCAGTGTTTGGACCCCCAAATGAGTATAGATCGATGTATAAGTTTGTGGTTCTGTTAATAAGTGAATAGCTGCAAGAAAAGACTGATAAGAAGAAGAGAGATGATCACTGGAGACAACTGCATATTTAGGATTTGGTGTATGGTCATGTAAAGGATACCGACGAGGAGGGTCAGAAGCACTTACCTTTGGAGCTGTGGGAATAGGTATAGGTGCAGAAGATGGTTCTTTAAACCATCTTTCATAAACTTTGAACTGAGGCGGCGGTGGTAGCGGAGGTGGCGATGGAGGAGAAAAAGAGGATGGAGAAGTATCCAATGGGAAAAAAAACAGGAAAGGGATCTACAGGGGAAAGAATAGGTTTTTCGAGAGAAGAAGTTGACGCAAGCAATGTGAAATAAGGAATGTGTTCCAAAAACCTGACATTGTGGGAAACCCGCAATTGTTTTGATTTAGGATCATAACACCGATATCCTTTTTGACCATTCCCATATCCCAAGAAAACACAAATCGTTGATCTAGGTCCCAACTTTGTTCTTTCACGTGCAGGTAATAAAACAAAACACGTGCTCCCAAAGGCCTTAAGATGAGATAAATCTGGTTTTATTTGAAAGAGTTTCTCATAAGGAGACATCCCAGATAGAATAGTAGAGGGTGTTCTATAAATAAGATATAGAGCTGTTAAAACAAATTGTCCCCAAAAACATAGAGGTTCATGTGATGAATATATTAAGGAGTGGGTGGTTTCAATGATATGACGATGCTTTCTCTTAGTCACTCCTTTTTGTTGTGGAGTTGATGTACAAGATAAGTGAGGTATTGTTCCTTGATCAGCAAGAAAATCTCAAAGAACATGAGAAAGATACTCTCCTCCAAAATCAGACCTAAACACCTCAATCTCCTTATCAAATTGAGTTTTAATCATTTTGGAAAATGCAACATACACTGAGAAGAATTCAGATTTATGTTTCAATAAATAAATCCAAGTGTAATGAGTATAATCATCAATGAAGATAACATAATGAAGAGAACCACTTTTTGTGGGTTGTGAAGCAAGCCCCCAAAGGTCAGAAAGGATTAAATCAAAAGGTGCACTTGAAACAGTAGAACTTTTATTGAAAGGAATAGCATGTTGCCTACCAAGTTTACAACCAAAACACCCAGAAATATTTGTAACAGACATGGTACCTAAAGTACCACTAGAAAGTAAAATTTTCATTTTATTCAGAGACAGATGTCCTAAACGAGAATGCCATAATTCAAAAGGAGCAACAGAAATACTAAAACCTGTAGATGCTGTTGTAGAAGGAAGATGCAATGAAGTGAGGTAATAAAGACCCCCTAACCTATGGCCTGTCCCAATCTGCTTCCCGGTAATGGTGTCCTGCACAGAGCAACCAGTAGAGAAAAATGATATAGAGTATCTAGAAGACGTCAATTGACTGACTGAAATCAAATTAATGGAAAGATGAGGCACATAGAAAACATTAACAAGAAAGAGGTAATCAGTACAGAGTGATCCAATGGTTTGTACAGACATAGGAGTTCCATTGGCAGTATGAATGGTCAATTGTGTACCAGGTGTAGAGCATCTAAACAACAGAGTTGAATCATTCGCCATATGAGAAGAGGCACCGGAATCAAAGATCCATTGTGGATGACCAGTATCTGAGTTACCTGAAATGTTCATAGCAGAACCTTCAGCAGGTGAGATGTTCATTGTCCCCGAAGAAGCGAGAAACATTTGTTGCAACTGCTCATCTACCAGAGATTGAATTTGGGCAGCAAGATCTCCAGAATTGGAGGATATGGCTTTTGAATCAGTTGTAGTAACAACATATGGCTTTTGCCGATTCAACTTTGTATTAGGGACAGGTGGGCCACGCTGTGTTTGATCATTGTTATTCCTGTTTATACTTTCTTGTCTATTAGGCTGAAAAGGATAATTTTTCTTCCGGTGACCTTTCTTCTTGCAATAGTTACAAATATCATTTTGTCCTGATGATACAAGCAGAGAAGGCTTTGTGTTGCTAGCATTAGCAGAAAGAACATGATCAGAATTAGTTTGTCTTTTCTTGGTAAGAGAACGTTGGGTTTGTTCTTCTACTAGAAGTTCAGACAAAGCAACATCCACAGAAGGAAGTGGAGATCGATAAAGTAATAGTCCTTGAACAAGCTCAAATTCTGGTCACAGGGCCATAAGAAATTGCACAAGATGGGTTTCTTGGCGATAGGTATCAAACTTTAATGAATCAGTGGGAGAAGTAAACTGTGGTTCCATAAGAGCCAGTTGATCCCATAGTGATGTTATTTTGACATAAAAGTCATGAATGGAATCACGTCCTTGTTCAATTTTTTCTATTTCCCATTCTATTTGATACGTTCTAGCAGAATTTGTCTGAGTATAAAGCCGGGCCAAATAGTCCCAAGAATCCTTTGGATAGTCAAATTTGGCTAACTGGTTGCCAATTAAAGGAGTAGCAGAATTGGCAATCCATGAATTTATTTTCCTTGTAGAAGATTCCTATTCTTCATATTTAGTGTCTTTTGGGTTAGGAGCATCAATTTTACTAGCAACATATTTCCACAATTATTGCCCTTTAAAAAATTTTTTGCATTAGATGATACCAATAGGTATAGTTTGTGCCATCAAGAATAATGTTTATGCTAGTAGTACGATCTGAGCCCATGACAAAATCCCACTAATATAAATTCAAACTGATACAGGTGGTAGGAAGAGAAACCTACTTGACTAGGTATCAAGTAGAAAAACAGATGTCAGATCCACATCTAGAAGAGTAGAATCCAAACAGAATGTATTCAGCAGTCGGATCTGAGCTCTTTACTTCTCTAGCTCTGATACTATGTAATTTTTAGAGACAATTCAAGAGGATTTGTGAGGAATCATATATCTTCTATGGTATTCATCTGTATTTAACTATGTACAGTTTATATATTTACAAGCTATGATATCTGATCCTAAGTTTTATAAATGAAATGTACACAAAGTCCTGACTCAGCACAAGATTACGGTAGATTACAGCAGATCTACAATGGGTCTTCTTTGTATTGGGCTTGACCCATTGCATTGACTTGACCGAGAGGATTGGGCTCATCTTGCTTCTTGACAATGCTACCATTCCAAAATAAAAAAAAATAAGCTCATTTTTTTTCAGTCTTAGAATGAAAATTTAGGCTTGGCTCTCGTTCTCTTGGAGGACTAGGAATTCAAAGGGTGAGGATTTTAAATGAAGCCTCACTTCTTAAGCAAATATGGTATATAGCTTCTCATAAGGACAATTGCTGGTTGAGTTAGGTAATAGTCAAATATCTTAAGGGGGCTCTATTTGGGATATAAAGCCTAGTTTTATAACTTCTTGGGGAGGGTGTTGCATTCTTTCTATGAGATTGCAAACTTTGTCTTTCATTCGTCATTTGGTAGGTGATGGTAGGAAAACTCAATTTTGGTTTGATCCTTCGTTAAAGTAGGGTCGTCTAGTTGATATTAGTGGCCACCAAGCGGTATATGATGTTTGTATGGGAAGAGGTTTTTTGGTGTATAACTTTGTCCAAGATGATACATGGATTTTTCCTACTTCTATGTCGGGAGCTCTCTTATCTCTTTAGGATACCCTTATCCAACAAGACCCTCCAGCTAGGTCTTTTCAAGATAAAATTATCTGGACTCTGGAGGATTTGAGATCTTTTACTATCAAATTAGCCTATGATAGTTTTAGTAGTTATCATCTCATTAAGTACTGCCTTGGATTCATCTTGTTTTGTTCATCTTGTTTTGTTTAAAGGTTTTATTTCTAAGCATTTAATTGTGCATGGATGATATTTTTAGGATGCCTTAAAACTAAGACGTTGCTTATATCTCGAGGCATTCATTGTGAAGAGTTATGTGTTCTTTGTAATTCCTATAGTGAAGATATCAATCACCTTTTTCTCTCTTGTCCATTTTCATAGATAGTTTGGAGAGGATTGATGAACAGAATAAGAGTTCAAGTGGCTTCTAGTAATTCAATTCAGGATTTGATTTCTTCTGTGATCTTGTCTATGGATAATGCTATTGATGGAATAGTGTGTTTGGCTCACCTAATTTTTTCAGCTTTTTTTTTTTTTTGGAATAAATGGAAAGAGAGTAATAATAAAATATTTTCCAATAAATTAAAAAGGCCATTACAAATCATGTATGAGATTATTCAGCAGATTTAAAGAAGAATAATCTACTTAAACCTCTCTCTTCCCCCTCCTTTGGATTGTTTGTGGAATTTACCACCGGATACCGGTCAAAGGAATATAATTCAAAGGTCGAAAAATCCAAGGGGTCGCGATATTCTATTATTTATTATGGAGATTCATGATTTGGTATTCTGTGGCAGCTAAGTGGTAAACCAATGGAAGCTTTTGTTCAACTTGATGTTCATAATGAGAAGCCTATATTTTTTCTTCTCCGGTAGATCCCTAATTATCTTTGTTCTATAACTCTAAAAATGGATGGTAAGTTATTAGGATATTTACATGATTCAATAAAGTCAACTTGGAGATTGAGATTTACTTATAGAAGAATGACCCAGTGGATTCATCAAGTGCATGAGATTTATAATTCCCAGGCTCCATTTATTGCATGGAGATTGGCTAAAAAGATTAGAAGGATATACTCCCCTTTAGTAGTAGTAGATGCAAATACTTGTAATGCTACTTTAGATGGTACTTGACCCTAGGATGTGGGTTCGTTTTATAGTTTTTACTTTTTTATTGTTTTAAGGGATATGCTCCATCGAGATCATCGTTTCCGATGAACTCTTTCTGTATCATATTTTTTTGGTTAATAAAGGGGTTCCTAACCTAAAAAATACAAAATTTAGGAATTAGATAATGCCTTTAAGAAGGTATAATCATGACACCCTCTAAGGGTCCACTATGAGAAAAAGTGATGCACCACTGTAAAGAATAGATTCCTAGGTTCTCATAAAATATCCAAGTTTATCAGACAAATCACATTGTCTAGACATTTCTCTATTGACATCTTCTACCACAAATCTAGGTCTATTTGCTTTGGAACTTTGGCGTCAGATCTCATCATATCTTCGTTTAATTGTATATCAGGACCTTTTGAACACAATATCATAAACAGGTAAACCATAAGAAGCCCTCCTAGTGCTCTACATCTTTGATTCTATTGCCTTTATGATGATTTATTATCAACTTTTCTTCATGGGCCTTTTGGATTCATGTTTGTGATAACAAGAGTAGTTGTAATAGGATCAGGATAATTATGTCGAATTAGATATGTAAATAAGATCTTAAGATAGAATTTGAGATAATTCTTGTTAGTTATTATTTATTTAATTATTCATTATCAAATGTATGTCAATGTTGCTCAAAATAAATTGTGAAAGAGAAGCTCACAACTTAATGAGCAATTAAGAAGACAAGAGAAATTGAAAAAAAAAATAAAATAAAGAGCTGAAAGCGCTACAAAAGAGTAACTTTTATTCCCTTTCCCGAGTTTAATTAATGTGGGTTCAACAATCTAACGTTATGGGTCTGAGTCCCCCATCCAGTGTCGGATGATCTAAATAAAAGACCTTAGTTTACATAAAAAAAAATACAACGAAACAGAAACAGTCAGGCAACTTCGGCCAACATTTTCGTTCGGCCGACAGTGGGGCATAGGCCACTGTCGGTGCATGTTCCTTCTCTGTATTGGCTGGAAACGTTGGCTTTGCCCTTTTCTATGTTCATCAAGGCTAGTGTAAAGAAGTTTTAGTTCATGTTTGGTCAGTTGGAGAGTCATTGTAATCCATCACTCACTTTTTCGGACATGCCAAAGGGCGAATTCAGAGGAAGTGGTTGGCTTGGAATGCCAACGGAGCATTTAGAATTGAGTGAGGAAGACAAACAAAGTCTTAGAGGAAGAACATCCTCAGACTTTGATGACGATTTGACTTGGTTTAGGTACTAGTATTAGCCCTCTCGGAGGTCTAGTACCTTGTGTTTGATTTCTTGAGGATGTCGCAAGAGATTTCTCTTTTTGGAACGAAGATTTTTGTAGAGTTTTTAAGGAGAAGTGAACCTTTCAAAAAGGTCCCTCTATACTGCCCCCAAGGCCACTTTTACAGCCTTCTTGGTGGGTAGTAGTAGCTGTTGAAAAACATGGGGAGAGTGGACGGTTGAGGTCGTGTAATGCTCCCTGTGCTAGATTGCCGGCCATTACCTTTTGGATTGAAATCAGTCAACAGTTTGAGGAGCGGATGAATTCGCCTCAACATGCAAAAACTACACTGAAACGGCGTGCGTTGATAGTTGTACTCGGTCGTTATCAGAGGTTGAGATACTCTACGTGGCTAGCAGATGCTATTGTTCCACTGGTAGGTGCGCTTGTTCTTAACCTGGCGGCCATGTTTTATACAACCAGCAGATGGCGACTTGTGTTATCCTCACTTTTTCATCATCGAGTGGAATTCTCTGTCAAATGTTGTGGCCTACAATTCCACTCGATGATGAAAAAGTGAAGACATAACCGATCAAAGATCCATTTAAACGTTTCATCATCTATTTTTGCACACCTCCATGAGACAACATTGCAGGCCACAACATTTTAAGAATTTGCAATTGTTTACCTGAATTTATGGGTACGATGCAATTGTATAAAACCACAAATGCTATCAAGACTTCATTTTCACTTAAACCAATATAAATAAGGGACGATGTTGGATTGATCACATGATTTAGTTGTAACAAGTTTCATTCACTTTCTCAATTCACTTTTGATGAAAAAATGATCACTCTGTGAATATAATGGTGGGCCCTCCTACAATTGACTTCACAGTTGGCCTGAAGATAATACAATTAGGTTTAAAGATTTTAATTGTTTAGATTTGAATAAGGTGGGGTTACTCATTGATTTAGGTGGAAAGATTTATTTTATCAAAGTAGAGATGTGGTAAAGTATTTGTTTAGATAATGATGATTTAGAACCGCCAATATGAGGTCCTAAACAAATTTCTAGTATACAATCCAATTAATCTTTAGCAAAAAAAAAAAAAAAAAGAACTAAATGAAAACAATCACCATAGAGAAGACATGATATTTTTCACGTGGAAGACCCAAGCAAAGAAAAACTACGGCACTGATCTTCTCAATCCAAGGAAAACCAAGCACTATGAAATGGATAGTTATAAGATGTACTCACAGACCTCTCTAATTAAACACAACCTAAAGACTGCAGTTCTTCTTGCCGACGACTCACCATTTACCGTCCACCATGCTTGCACTCTATACGTCTTGAAGCCCTTCAAGACGAAGAATCTCGTACAAGAGTGTAGAAAACGAAAGACCTCTAGATGCTTTTTAACTTCAGCATAATGTTCTTTAATTTTAGCACAATGCTCTTCAAAGGATGCTCTAGAAGGAAAGGAAATTTCCAAAGAATTCTAGGTTTAGAACACAGAGATGCATAGCTTAGGGCTATAGAGATCTTCCGTTTGTATAGGCCCAAATTCGTGGTTAAGAGGTAAGTTTTCAATAGAACCCAAACAGGTAAGTTTGGTTGAAACATGAAAGAATTCGCACAAAGTCAGTTCAGAATTCTGCACTGCTCACTCAACCGGAGGAAGGGGTCAGTTGACCGGACACAAGTTTTGTCTGAGTTTTTTGGAATACGATCAAATTCGCTCAAGTGGGCAATAATTTGGCCTCTTTCTGAATAGCTCTGCTTGACAAGATCTTGGGTTGAGCGAACCTGCCTTCTGTCTCGAGTCCTTGAGCTCGCATTGTATTTAAATTCTTTTCTGTAATTGAGCTTCTGATAGACGCTATAGTCAAGCTCTAAAAAGTATAAAATTACATTTCATTGGACCCAAGTTTTATCTATAACCCATGAATTAACAAACACTCAACATTTCTAACAGATAGTATGAGATTAAGTATAGGTAAGAGTGAGAGTGTAAATCACAAGGTATTTTTTTTTATCTTGAAGGTTTATTACATTATAATTCATCACACTTTTTGAGGTAAAAAAAAGGCAAATAGAGAAGTACAGATGAGTGATGTCACATCATAATTTTACTTTTCCACTCCCTTTTACTTCATCTTTTACTATTTGTGCTAAACAAATGGCACAAAATGAATGAAAAGCTGGAAGCGGGCCCTAAATGTGGATTTAATAGCAAACAACACCCAATGCAAGTCCAAAGTATGTGCATTGATTTAAAGAGCAAACAACATCCAACATGACTCCATAATTGTAATATATTTGGGAGGATTGAAAAGAATCATCTAAATGTTTTAAGGTTTCATGTAAGAATTGCCCTTTTACCTTAGTGGTAAGAAGTGTTAAGAGGTGTATGTTCTTCACTAGCTATATGTCACCTCTTCTCGCATATATCGACTTTCTTTCCATATGTATGAGCTTTTCATTTAGGTCTTAAACTCCTTCGCTAGATTTCAAAAAAAAAAAAGAAAAGAAAAGTTTTCATATAAGACAGTTCGCTTATACTTCTCAAAATATAAGACTAATATTACCAATACAGCAGTTGTAACCAACTATCTTATCCCACACAAATTATGTATGTCTATAAAACAATATATATATATATATTCATTACATACTTTGAGATTGAATAACATTTGTTTATATTTCATGAGTTAGTAAACTCTTGATATATGAGATTCCACTGGCCACAAACTCTATTGTGTGTCCTTTTTTTTCTTTTTTTCTTTTTATTTTTAAATGTGCCCTATTTTGAGAAGTTTGAGAGACCTTCCTTTTCAAGGCTTTGATGATGCATTATTGATAGTCGGCAAAACGATGCCCTTAAAAAACCAAGCATGAAAAAGTGAAACCTGCCCTGCTTTTTTGTTTTCGTGTAAAGAATGACAATTTGGAAAGAACAAACGCATGTGGTGGGACCCAT
This sequence comes from Sextonia rubra, assembly GCA_037013555.1. NCBI lineage: Eukaryota > Viridiplantae > Streptophyta > Magnoliopsida > Laurales > Lauraceae > Sextonia > Sextonia rubra. Next base: position 52,304,133 of record JASUAD010000006.1, on the reverse strand, counting down.
TAAAGGCATCTCATTGGTGGGCCTACCTTTAATCATTTTCTGACATGTTTGGAATCTATCCCCATCTTTGGACAGGACTTGCCTTGTCCTCAGGGAGTCTTGAAAACAACCATTCAGAGACTGCCACGTTTCCTTGAAGTCTCCTCTCTGATTGACTCAGGCTCCCGTATGATCCAAGCCTACAATGGTCATCTAAATGGGGTCCACTTGATCAGATCCACAAGTTACTTTTGGCTGCAGAACTTAGATGTAGGATCTCAAAGGTCCTTGCTAGTGGAGTTTTGGGCCTAGATGGCGTTTGGATTAGTGGGGCAAGCCCAAGTTTACTTGGTTTTCTAGTGAGTCAAATGAGTCCTAAGAAACTTAGCTCAATGACCATCAGAGTGAAGACAAAGCTACCACTTTGAATGGATTATAAAATTGTTAAAGACATGAGATTCTACAAAGTTTGCCCCATGGTGATCTTGAGCGGACCTATTACAGTCTACCATATCACCATGGGACAGCTCTGCCTTGCATAAAGCAACTGTCGGGTGCATGGCAGGCTATCTTTTAGTGACGTGATGGATAGTGATAAGTTTCGCCATAATCACCGTGGAGTGAAATATCATAGGATCCATACTCTTATTGGACATATTCAGTATCACAATTTTTTTAGTAGTGGGCCCAGCCCATTTGATAGGCTTACAATGTTTATTTTCTTTTTTGAAAAGGTTAGTGTGTATTCTAAAAAGGAAAAGTACAAATGTACAAATGAAAGGGGAGCCTACGATGGTTCCATACGGGTTATACTTTTCAGTTTTTTAAAATTAATCTATGTATAAGAATTAACTTAGTCTTTTATTTCAAAAGTACAGCCCTACTTGAGTGTGACTTGATGGATATGGATGTGCGAGATCCCACACATGGCTGAGAAGATCTATATACGTTTTAGTGATTGGAAAGCTTTGCAGATCTCTTCACCTCTAGCTCAACCTACAAGATTGAACAAAATACCAACCCTAGGGCTCTCATATAATATACATCCATATATATATGAGCTTGGATCCTGTGAGAACTGTTCTTATACACCTACTGTGAGAACTTTTTATGGGGCCTACTTGTAGGTCCCATTTGAGGATAGACTAGGGGATGAAAAAAATCTATGTGAGACTACCATAAATATCAAGTTTTGCTTCAATCACATATCCCTAGCCCCTTTATTAGTGGCCCACAAATTTAATTCATTCAAATTGGTGCACAGTCAATCTAACGGTCCAGTAAATTTGAATTTGATCGAAACTTGGGGTGTGTGACTATCAATAAGGTCCCTATGTATTGCAAGATTTGGATTGAGTGATAGATGGGACCCCTAGAGTTTTTATAAAAAAATCATGAGAACTAGTTTTCACAAAATTATTTTCATATATATATATATATATAGGCTAGTTCCATAGAGTCACACTTCCTAAAAACTTATTCGCTAGAAACCCACAACCTATTAATCTTGTTTGGAGCTTTATTCGTAGGTCTAGATCAATCTTTTACTTATAGTAGGATATAAATTCTTTGATTTCAACTACCATACTTGATCTGACACGAGACCCGTGGCATGTGGGCCACATGACTTCCAACTTGGCCCACCTCTATGCACTCAATTATAAGGGCAAGCAATGAGAGGCGCATGATGTAGATTAGAGGTTGTGCAGATAACAGTCCAATTAGATGTTTGTAACCCTTTTTTTTTTAGGACCTCCGCATTAAATGGTTTTGTAAGTGCAATTCTTATCATGATTTGCCCCAATGGCAAATGATAGTTAGATAATTATCAAATTGGGGTGAGTGCTATTTCAACGTGGGCAGGTGTGAACAAATCATACATGAGCCAATTGTAGGGGAATATAAATGGGATTCACTTTTCTATATGCAAATTAGGATGTCCTGTACTTTTGCATATGAGCAGATTCAAGTGGGGATGAGTAAAAAAGTATAATTCACAAAAGTTACCCATAGGCCCATCTTAATCCTTGTAAATTGATTTCAAGTAATTTTGTTCAAAGTAAATGAGAGAGTTCATGTACTGGATAGCATGAGCCAGCTCTAAAAGCTCTTGTTTTTTCTCCTCCTTTCCAGGAGATATGAAAGTAACCCGCACACCCGGGGATCATTCTCTAGGTGAAGCTGTGAGAGCGGGTGCCATGCTATCCACAATGACAGCCCTATGATTCGCGCGAGAGCTTTATTTTGTTTGATGTACTTTCTTCTTCTTTTGCTAAAGTTTTTTGATATAGTCTCAGGTAGTTAAATTTAAATGTAAACTGCATGCTTAGAGTAACTGAGTTCCAAGCATCCAAATGACAAGCAGGAGAAACTGAATAGCCCCAATAGAACATAGATTATTGCATTCTCTGATTCTTCACCCATGTTTTAAACCATTTTGAATGGAAGGTTGGATCGTTGCTTCATCGCACTTATAATATAATAATCTTAATAAAATGTTCAGCAATAAGTTATTGAATGGACAATATTCTCTGTGCACAGGAGAAAGATTTTCTATTGAAATCAGTTAAAAACTGTGGTCTTTAGTCTGTTCATAGACGATTTCACCCACTTCTTTTTATATCAACTAAAAAATTTGCTTTAGATTAGCCAAACCATCCAAGATTCAAATTCTGGTCTCAATATTGGAAATTCCTGAATTTTTACGGTTGTTTACTTAATTGTTCTTTTTTGTTGTTGATTGATGAGAGAACAAGATCATGATGTGAGATCTGAAACAGGAATTTAAATGAAAGAATGAGATTGATGGGTCAATATAACTGAATGCCTAACAACAAATATCCTTACAAGGAAACTATGCTCATTTTTGGGGGAAAGGTTTAGGTTGGAAACCCTTGTGTATAAGGTTTGAACAATCGTATATTGTCTGTCTAAATGTTGGAGTGATGGTCCCTTTGGTGCAAATCCACAAGAAAGAAAGAGGACCAAACCTTATTTAAAAATACTCTACTGTTTTTTTAATCCAGAAAACGTTATCTCAAAATATCCTTATCTTACAAATAGGAGTCATTAGGTGCTCTTAAATGAAAAGAATTGTGCATGGATTTGTGTGCTTGTGTGATCATGTTAGACTACCTTATGTTAAAATTTTAGTTGTGCACTTGTGGTCTTTTTAAAATAAAAAAAAGGAGTTATAATGTGTAATGGTTTTGTTCTTTTGTATATTAATACCTTTTTAAAAAGGAGTGTCGAGGAATGTATGTACTTGAATATTGTCCTATATATATGTAGGATTATTTTTCATATATATATATATATATTTACTAACTACTTATTCAATTGAGAAAATTGTTTATAATTGTATGTAAGAGCAGACTATTAGCAGATGGTTTAAGAACAAAACCATAGGCTAGTATGAATATAACAAACTGTTAAAATATATTAAAACTAAAGATTTTGGATTCAACTTTGATCACATTTCTTTTAATTATTACTTTTTTTATTGAAACTTGGTAAAAAGATAAAAATATATAGAACAAGAGATTTGAACTCCTGCTATCTTACCTTTTGAAATAACTAACCTAACCATTACATCGAAAAAAAAAAGGTCAAATGTTGTTAGATGGAGTGGGGTCCCTAGGCTTGTGGGTCATTCCCATGATCAGTATGGGTTATTGTGTTAGTTTATAGGGGTTTTTCTTGGAAAAATTCCCTTAGAGTTTTATATAACAAAAAGGACCCCAAAGATTTTTATAGCTCGAAGTGGTCTCCTGAGCCTTTTTTGGTTTTCTTTTTCCAATATTATTCATGGGCATAGATATTTATGCTCAAGCGTAACATACATCAAACCCTTTCCTTATTCCTTCTTCCTCTACATCATCTCTTCCTCTTGGTTTGTTCAAGGGTTTTATTTAGGTTTTGTTTGTGGTAAAGGTGGGAAAATCAAGAAGAAGAAAAAAGAGAAGAAAATAGAAACAAAGAAAAAGAGAAGACAAGGAAATGATGAAGGAAGAAGAAAAGAGAAGATGGAGAACAAGGAAGAAAAAGAAATATTAGGAGGAAAAAGAGAATGACAGTGTGTAATGAAAGGTAAAATAAGAAGTGAAAATCAAGAAGATAATAAGCAAAAGAGATAAGGTAAATAATCAGAAAAAGGAATTTAAACAAGAAGAAAAGGGGAGAAGAAGAAATATTATGCTTGAGTATAGATATCTATGCTCAAGCGTAATATACCCAAAGCAGAATCATAATTTTTTTTAGACATTGTTGATGAGCATAGATATCGCTGCTTATCAACAATGTCTAAAAAACCTTTGATTATGCTTTAGGTATATTATGCTTGAGCATAGATATCTATGCTCAAGCGTAGTATGCACGAAACCCTGTCCCCATACCTTCTTCCTCTTCGTTAACTGTTTTTCCTGATTTGGTGGAGGGTTCCATTTGTGTTTTGTCTAAGATAAGGAGGGGAAATTTAAAAAGAAAAAAAAGAGAAAGAGAAAATAAAAGAAAAGGAGAACTCAAACATTTCTATTCCCAGCATTGCTTCTTCTTTTTCTCTTTTCTTCTTTTTTCCTCCTTTTGTTTATTTTCTTTTTTTTCTTTTATTTCTATTTTTCCTTTTCTTCCTTTTTATTTGCCCCTCCTTGCTTTAGACAGAATACAAATGAAACCCTTCACCGAATCAGGAATAAGGAATGGGGAAAGGGTATTCTACCCTTGAGCATAGATATTTATGCTCAAGTGTAATATATCCAAAGTAGAATCAAGATTTTTTTTTTATAGACACTATTGATGAGCAGTGATATCTATATTCATTAATAATGTCTAAAAAAATCACGATTCTGCTTTGTGCATATTACGCTTGAGTATAGATATTTATGTTTATACGTAATATTTCTTCTTTTCCCTATAGATATTTATGCTTAAACGTAATATTTCTTCTTTTCCCTTTTTCCTCTTGTTTTAGTTCCTTCTTTGATTATCTTTGACATCTCTTCTGCTTATTTCTTTTCTTGAATTTTTCTTCTTATTTTACCTTTCATTACACTCTTCTTCTCTTTCTCCTTTCAACATTTCTTCTTCTTCCTTGTTCTTCTTATTCTCTTTTCTTCTTCCTTCATCCTCTTCTTTGTCTTCTCTTTTTCTTTTGTCCCTGTTTTCTTTCTCTATTTTCTTCTTCTTGATTTTTCCTTCTTTGTCCTAGACAGAACCTAAGCAGAACCCTCGACCAAAGTAAGAAAAAGAGAAGATGAAGAGGACGAAAGAATAGGGAATATGGTTTGATGTATGTTACGCTTAAGCATAGATATCTATGCTCATGAATAATATTGAAAAAAAAAAACCGAAAACGGCTCAGCGGACCACTGCGGGCCATAAAATTCTTTGGAGTCCTTTTTGTTATATAAATACTGTAAGGGGATTTTTCCAAGAAAAGCCCCTAGTTTATATTATGTTAGAGCAATTTTTAACCATTTGAGTTTGGACCGTGAATTTATTTTGACTCTTAAAAAAGGCCTTAGAGAAGTTGTATTTTAGTTTGGATGATGAGAAAAGTAAAGAGAATAAATACTTTTCTCTGTAGAAGCCACTTTTTTCTTTTGGGTTTTTGCATGGGGAAAATTGATTTCCCTCTAAACCATAGGTAGAAGGAAATCATGATTTTCCCCTCATGACGGGTAAAGAAATACCCTTTTCTCTATAGAAATGTAATTTGCTTTTTTACTGATATAAAGTGGCATTAAACTATTTGCAATCATAATTTCTTAAATAAAGGCTTTGAAGTTGTTTTCTCTTATCAGCTTTCTCCATTCAACCTTAAACACAATGGAAAATGAATACTCAAAATAGACAGGGAATCTGCACTAGAAAATTCTCCATTTCTAAATTTTCTCTCCCTAGTGGAAATTATCTACTTGTTATTTTCTCCCAATCAAATAACCAAATGGAGGTGGAGAAAACAATTAATTCACATGATCATTCCTGTTATCTTTTGCTCATGAATTGCACCAACCATAATTACTACTGAGTCCTTATTATATTCATCTATAATCTAAAGATACTGTCCTCACAATAATAACAATTCCTGTTTGCATTAAACAAATCTAGAGCAAAACAAAAGACAGGTCTTTAAAGTCTTAAACAATTTTTCAATCAATCCTTTCAGGGAATCATCAACATTAATATAATGCATTTTATTTTGGAGTAACTACAATTTACAGGCCTGACGCATTCAAACAAGACTTAAGAGGTTGAGAATCACACCATTGATTTGGCAATGGATGGGAATCGAAGTCAATGGCGCGTGTCAAATAGTGCGTGCCAGATCAACGGCCAGGATAATCCAAGATTTTCCCGCTGCCTGTACAAAACAATGACTCATCAACCTTTTAATTTGAAACTTTCTCATGATATTATTTCGAAAAATGTATAAATAATTTTATAAATAAGCATAAAATTATTATTAAAATTATTTTAAAGATTTTCTTTCTATTTTCATTTTTGCAATATTTTCGTAAGATTGCAGATTTTTGTGACCATGACTAGATCTCTTAAAATTTATGCTTTTCCTAAAGAAAGAAAATGAGGATAAATTTTAAAAGAGATTGAGATTTCCTCTTAAGCATGCCTTTCTTTGCATGAGGCTCACATGAATGCATGCCAGCGAGGGAGATAGGGCGCAGAGGCATTATATATTTGCTTATGTAACAAAAGCAATTTGGTCTAAAGATTCATATTCCTTTGTTCCAGAGGAAAATTATTTTCTTGTATCCTTCTAGGAAAATCGAAAATCTCTTGAAGCAGCACATAAAAAAAGAATAATCAATAGGATAATCTCCAAGCCAAAAGGCTTATAGATAGAATTTCTAAGTGCCTCATCAAATACAAACAAAACTCTATCAACTGAGAACTAAACTCAATCGCTTTATTCAATATCAATGTCCGTGTATATATCCTATAAAGAGAGATTACATTTTTATTTATAGCTAACATACTTTCTAACTAAAGAAAAAAATCAATTCAAATTAAATAAGAAGTACTAAACAAACCATAACTGGATTTACCAAATATTAAGAAAGTAACTAAATCAACTACTAATAATAGAACCTACTCTAATCTATTGGACCTTATTGGTCTTGGGTCCAATAGCTGGCCAATCATGGATCTAACCAGCATTACCTCTCTATCATTAAAAAGCATCTTCTTTTTTTTAAAAAAAAAAGCATGCCATCAAATGGCAAAAATTATCCACACAAATGAAGAAGTGATCTTCATTTAATTCTATAATTCCCCTCTTTCTATGAACTTGCCTATGACTCGTGGCATTTCACTTTAATCATTTCATTCAAACCTTTTATTTTTAAAGATTCAAAGTTTATTGTTTTCATAAGGACCTTTTCCTTTTATAATGATTCCATTTAAAGTTAAAGAAGCCTTTAATAATAAAAAGAAGTAGACTTTGATGATTCAAGTAGATAATAATCAGATCTGTGTCAAGTTAGGATAAATATCAATTTACTTTAATGATGTATTTACAAGTGGGCCCCAAGTGACCAAAGAGAGCAGGTGTTTAAAAAAAATTTTTTTTTTTCTCTTACACCTTTATATATTCTTTCTTCCTTGCTTCCTACAAACATCGGAGAGAGTGTGCAGAAAGACTACACGAAACTCCCTCTCTCTCTCTCTCTCTCTCTCTCTCTCTTTCTCGTTTCGATTTCATTTCTGCATAAAAGGGTCTCCAATTTCAGCTAAAACAAGAACATACTCGATTCCAATCACGATCCAAAAACATTGCGATCGACCCACCAAAGGCAAAACAAAACAGAAGCCCCCCATGTCAAAACCCCACGAAAATCTCCTCTCTCTCTTCCTCTCCTCCTCGCCCAAATCCCCAAAATGCCCCTCCGAGCCGAAGAAATCTCCCCTCAAATTCGACTCCCGAGTCGTCGGGCTCGGTATCGTAGCGGCCATGAATGAGACCCGCGACGACGCGAAAGCGCCCGTGTCGCCGAAATCGGAGCCGATACCGATCGTCTCGGGGAGAACCGACACGAAATGCAGACGACCCGTGTCGGAGATGGAGCTGTCGGAGAGCTACACGTGCGTGATATCGCGTGTCGGGTGCGAGTCGGAGCAGAGGAGAGAGTATTTCGGGGATGGCATGGGTTGTAATTTCTGGGATAGTTCGGGGTTGTTTTGGGAGTGTTCTCCTGCAGCAGCAGAGGCAGTGCCAGTGGTGGAGTTCTTGAAATGTTGCTATCTGTGTGGGAAGAAACTCAATGGATTGGATGTTTTCATGTACAGGTGAATTTCTTCTTTTCTCTGTTTATTTATTTATTTTTTTTCCAATTATTGTTATTATATTATTGTTTATTTATCTGGCAAAAGTTTATGACCCAGCAGTGGATTGGCATTTTTTTTTTTTTTGAAGTTGGGTTTGGGAGTTTTGATTTCTGGGAATTTTTTTTTCTTATAGTGGTTTTAATTTTGTGATGATTTTGGGGTTTGCTTTGGTGGATGGGTGTTTAGGATTCTGAGTTTCTCTTTTCCTGAAATTTTTTATTTTTTAAAAAAACCTGTATATATTTTTTTTGTGGTGTTTTGTTTTTGGAGCCTTGTTTCGTGGGCATTTTTTAATTCCAATTTAATTTCGTAAGCATTTTTTTTCTTATTTTCTTGAAATTTTATGGTTTTTATTTTTTGTGGGGTTTTGCTTTGGACTTTTGGTTCTGTGCAGTTCTCCTTTTTTTAGTTTGAATTTAATTTAATTTTTTTCTTTTTTTTAATTTTCAATTTAGCATTTTAGATTAATTATTAAGGTTATGAGTTTCTATTTTTTCTGATATTTGGTGTTGTGTTTGGTCTGGGGTTTTGGTTTGTGGCCGGTCGTTTTCATAAGGAAAAAGAAATCAGAAATCAAATTTGCGTTTTTTTTTTTTGATAATTTAGATGAATTTTAATTGTTCTGAATTCTGATAATAAAGTTAAATAAGCCCTTTAGTTTAAATTTGTGTGTACGAATTTTAGTGCCCAGCATCTACTCTGCATGTAAGGCCAATAGCCTTGTAATCCAGGCATCTGATATGGAGTGTCCCACTGTAGATGAGAGATGGCCAAAGCATCCCCTTAATTTGAAGGTGTAGAAATTCAACTTTGATGGTGGATTGTCTGATTCTTGATCCCTTGATTGGCAGGGCAACTTTTTTTAATGTTCTTCAATTTAGAGTCCATGGTTTGGTGATCTCTGATCGTTTGTTCAATGAGCCCCACCTTAAATGAAAGCATAGCCCTGATCGGAAGATATTTGCCGTCCATTTTTTTCAAATTGAGCGTGACCTTTAAGCGCTAGGAGTGCTCACATCTTGGACACTATGTTTTGAAATCCATAAATCGGAGTTTCAGGATTTTTCAATCAAATAGATTTTCGAGGTAATTGGGTATCATCTACCATTTTCCCCACCAATTCCATGTTCTTCAATGCTCTTGCTCAGGAAATCAAGGGCCCCACACAAACTCAAGACTCAGAAATCAGAATACAACCCAAAACTATAACGGATGATCTAAGTGTTTTATGGGAACAGGCACCTTATCTACAACGAATTTTACTTCAATCGGAGTATGGGACAAGATAAGTTTGATTAATCATATATATAAAGAAAACAAAAAAAGAAAAAACATGGTGATTAGATATAGAAAAAGCTTTTTCTTCTTATGGGTTTTGGTATTTTTCACGTGATAAATCTAAGGGTGAGCCTCTCTTATTTAAGTTAAAAAGATATTGCATTATTTGACTGTTTGAAATTTTCTCTCTCTCCCTCCCTGACAAAAGCTTGTATCGTTCTTCTGTATGTGTTGCAGAGGAGATAAAGGGTTTTGCAGTGCCGAGTGCAGATGCCAGCAAATGTTAAATGATGAACAGAGAGATAAATATGGGTCTGAAGCACGGAAGCGTTTTCTCTCTCCCTGTTCAGGTCCTACTCCAAGGCTCTTCGCAGCTGGTGTTGTAGCTGCCTAATTGCACAATAAAATTGCAAAATAAGATGAAAGTGAAAAAAGGAAGGCAAAAAAAAGAGGAGAAATAAGTTGTGGGTACCATTTTAGAAAAATGTTGGTATCACCGGCCCATAAAGTAAAAAGAATTTTTGAGCAAGTTTTCTGTATATTCCATTCCTAAGCAATGTAATGTAAAGCTTTTGAGAATAGTAAATATAAATCTGTTTAGTCTCAGTGTCAAATAGATCGGTCATAAGATCTTGAATTTTTATTTTTATTTTTTAAAATTGGAACTTTTAACCCATGCGCGAAGACTGGGCATGTGGACAATCCTCATGGTTGGATGCATGGTTTAAAATCACGCAATCAATTGCAGTATTGGCTGGCTCCAAAAATTGACACGATATCAATATCAGTCCCAATTTGAGGTCCATTGCAGTCATTGTGGCGTGAATTTTTTTTTTTTGCTCCAAAAAAACTTTAAAAAATATCCAAAAATCCTATAATATTATACAGTATTGGAGAACAATAATTATTTCTTTTTTCATTGGTAACAACTATAAGTCAAATTATCGGTCTTCCTAAGTGATGACATCTTGTATCATTGTTTTTATTTGAAATTTCATGAATTTTATTTACAATTAAATAGATTTAGATGTATCTTCCAAAATAAGTTAGAAAATCACAATTTTTATAAAATGCAACCATAATTATTACTTATGAGCTAACAGTGTGAAATTTACTCCCAGCAGAACTGAGAAGGAATAACCATAACCACAGTCCAAATAATTATTGTGCTCGGAATTAAAAAAATTTTTTAAAAAATTTCTAAACAACCCCCCACTAACCCCTAGTTGAGAATATTGATTTTGATGTTGGATTAGATACCGATTTAGGTCGGTTTTTTTAATGATGTATTTTCTTTTTAATCATTAGACCACCAGGATTGCTGAAATTCAGGTTGATCCACTAAGGTCTGGATTATGTAGGTTGCACTCGGGTAGGTCACGACTTAGGAGAGGTTTGAAAATCAGTTTCTTTTTTTGTTTTTTTAACTATTATTGATGAGGGGTTATACCTTAAAATTGAAGACCCAAGGATTATTGATCCCTGAGGATTTGTGCTATAAAGTGGCACCCAACTCAACCATGAGTTCGTTCGCTGAAGGGGTTCCATCTAAAGTCGAGCTAGAAATGGCTCCAAATCTACCCAAAACTTGTGGCACTAACAAATGGCGGCACTTAATACAATCATTAACTAATAATTTACATGGCTTCCTCTTGCAACTATACCCTCTACAGGTAAAGAGCTTCACTGCCCAAGTAGCAGCTTATGTATAAAAACGAAAAACTATTCAAGAGAGTAGCTGGGAATAGAACGTGCCTCTGGATCATCTGCATAAGATCCCAAAAGCTTCCATTCAAATACAAAATTCAATTAATACACCAAAAGAGATGTTTTCATCCACGCCATTTGTCCATATTTGCAACTTCGAAAGTCCCATCCATTGCAAACTATCATAGTAAGGTTACATGGATTATTCAATGGCATGTTCCAAACAAGCCCGAAAATTTCAGGATACCACTACCTGGAAGGCAGTGAAATAACGGAAACCAGTTTTCTCCAAAGAAACCACTACCTTTAGTCCTTTACAAACGGCTAACCCCTTCACAGTTGATGAAACCCTCAAGGAACCTCCATAAGGTGCTCTCTCACATATCCCCATACAATTCATCACCAACAAATCCAACTCAGACATAGAAACTCATAAAAAAAATATATATGATAACCCAAAGGCAAAAGGATAAAAAGCAACCCACTAAAGCACCGTTTAATTCCATAGCATTTAAATCATTCATAATAAAACATCTCTCTCTATCTGATAGGTAGCTTTACTCAAACCACAACCTGGTGGCAATAATGCACCTTCCAAACCTCTGAAGGACCAAAAGCAGAAGATAAAGCAGAAAACAAAAACAACATAAACCAAATCCTATCATCATTACATCATCAGATTAATAATAATAAAAAAAGACATAGATATCTCTATACCAAACCCGAGAAGGAAAAACGAAAGTCAGGACACAGATAAAGCCATCAACGGTAGTAGTTGTTAGGATACCCATCATACATAGCCTGCGACCCACCGGAGTTCATGCCAACAGCTGCTTGTGCAGCAGCAGCAGCAGCAGAGAAGCCCTGTTGCCCAGCCATGTGCAAAAGAGCTTGGCCAGGAAGGCCAGATCCAGCAGCCTGATTTAGGGCAAGCTGTCGCTGGTAGGCCAACAGCTCTGCAGCCGAATAGCCCTGGTTTGGACCTGAATTTGGAAGGACCTGAAATGGTGGGACTGGTGGTGGCAGTGGGTTTGATGCAGTTCCCGGAGGAGTTGGCTTGCTTCCCCATGAACACTGCAATGCGACCAAAAAAAATTTTTAGTTCCTTCAAAAATTGAGCAACCACATGGAGAAACCAATAAATTTTTGGAAAAAAAAAAAGACAGACCCAAAATTAGTACCTTCATGGACTTTCCACAGACTATCCTGCCATTAGCCATTTGAATAGCTCGGGCTGCCTCATCATGTGAATGGTACCTAATAAATCCAAATCCTTTGTCTCTTTGTACTCGCACCTCCTCAATTACCCCGGCCCCTAGAGCATGAAACTGCCGATGTAATTCTGCTTGAGTGACCTGATACATCATTAATAAGCAAAAATGTTGGTGCAACTTTCCATAAAATAGCACATGATAACAATAAATCAGAAAACAGGAAGAAACAAAAATGGCCAGATAGACCACAAAAATGTTGCGAGAGAAAAACATACTAAATCGTCGTAATTTTTCTTTCAAATGGGCATATGATAAACTTATAATGACCAATTGAAAATACCAAAGCACTTGAACAGGATCTCAATTTCTTTTTACCTCATGTGCGAGGTTGCCAACATATACAGTAGTAAATGCAGGGTTATTTTCAGGGGCATCTTCACTTGAATTCTCCTGATTTCCATCTGCAAAATATTGTAGAGGAAAAAACAATGAACAGTGATGCAAAGAATCTAAAGTATGACATTGGCATGTACACGGAAATCTACAATTCAGCTAAAAATCAGGGGACGCGTCAGAAGGTACTCCCATGCCAAAAGGCAACACACACATAGTTGTGGTTACAGCTTTGGAATACAGCTGGATCGCTTATGTAATCGAGTTTCACTAGGCTTAAGCCATTGGCCGTCAATTTTTCACTTTTGAGGAAAGTGAAAGGTAAGAACTTTTGTTTCCAGCTCTATTATGCTATAGCACAGCACTTAATGCCATAAAATTTCAGATGGCAGCATCTTCATGATGTAAGCCGGTGACAGTCGTATATTTTGCAAATGCCTTACAGCTTTTTCAACATCATTAACCAGCATTGTTGGTACGATGGAAAGGCTTTCATTCAAAAAAAAAAAAAAAAAAAGAAAAGAATGACAGGTTTGGCCAGTAATTATTCAAAATTTTGAACACTTCCTTTTAATGGTTGAAGCCTTCGACCAAGCACAAACATATTATAAAAAGAACCTCACAAAATCATACAGAAATTATTTCAAATAAAAGAAAGGTGGATCTCATAACCAGTCTACCTGAATTTCCATTTGTCAGCACAACCATGTTTTGGTTGTCACCATTTGGCTTGTCATCGGTGGACCCTGCTCCCTTAGCTGCCCAATTGCAGCGTATTTGCCTATTCCCAAGCCATTTACCTGAATAGAAGCCATAAGAACCCCAAGAAAACATAAAAATAATAAAGCAATATGGACTAAACGGTTACAAGTCAAAACGTTATACCAGTCAGGTCATTTATAGCACTCTGAGCATCCTGCAAAACAATCCCAGTCCAAGGTTCAATACATTCAGAGATTTTGGAGCCAAACACTCATAATTAATTAGGAACCAACTTAGTTTATGTGGAATTACAAAGACTAATATTACGAAAGCATAGCTGGATAAATTATTTTAAATAGTTGAAAGGAAAAAGAAAGTTTTTCCATGGGCTAAATCAAGTACAAATCTCAAACTGAAAGACTAATTTACAAGTTCAAGTCCAATAACAAGGACAATAACCAATGTCTTCTTCATCAATAACAAAAAAGATTTCATTTTGTATTGAATGGAACACAGAAAAGGAAACATTGGTTGGATCCAACTTAAATTGCCTGGCAAGCCCAGTAGTCAACAATTAATAGGTAATATTCTACCCCCAAAAAAAACAATTGATGGGTAATAATTGAACTGGCACATCTGATATTCAAAAGAAAAAGACAATTTTCAAGGTAACAATTGTTTTCAATGTTGGTATGAAAACAAGAAAATTACCTGCTGACTGCGGAAAGAAACAAAGCCAAATCCCCTTGATCGCCCGGTTTTATGATCCCACATAACTCTTGCATCTCTATAACAATGTTTTTCATAAGCATCTTAAAGAAAATGTTTTTGCAAGAAATCTTTAAAACTACACTTTTAAGGAAGGATACCACTCAATTGTAACTATATCAAAATCGTGAATTTCAATTTAGTAACTGCTTAAGAATTTGGAATGTGGCAGGGAACTTACGAACAGCTGGGATACACTGAGAAGCATGCAAAAAGTGTTGCATCAGTAACCTCAGGGCTTAGGTCACCAACAAAAATATTGAAGTGCCCTGGGAAGCATTAAGGTAACAATAATTGCATAGTTAGAAATGCACATGCACACACACGGACACAAAAAAATAAAAATCATCATTATATTTTAGCAACTGGAAGACAAAAAAAGTAGGGGGGAAAAGGGACAACACAAACAACTAGCAACCTGAAGTATCCTCCCTTTGGCCACTCGCATATGCCCAGTTCACCTTAATTGCCTGACCGTACCTGCAAAGTGCATATACCGCCAAATGAGGACAAAGTCTAAAACATTTCATGACAACTTAAAGATCTTAAAGAAAATTTGCTTCTTACAGCTGTCGTCCATGTAATGTCATGATAGCAATTGCAGCTGATCTCCTGTCATGGTAGTCCACAAAACCAAAAGAAGACTGCAAGAAAAGGTAGAAATTAGTGGCAGTGATGGAAATTAAGCAACCAACATCTGAATAGTTTTACAAGTACAACTTCACTTAAACATGATAAGATTAGCTTCTGCTGCCATCGTGCCATATAAACATGGAAAGAAAAATAGTCAATCAGATTGTTCTCTAATAATCATCATATCGAACCTTCTCCTTTCTGATAAGCTTGCATCCTTCAAGTGGACCGGTACTCTGGAATACCTCGGCAAGAAGACTCTCAGTAACATTGACATGGATATTGCCGACATACCTGAATTAGCCTTAAACATCAGAACAAGACACAAGGTCATAGGAACTAAGAACATGTTGACAGAACTAGATATGTGTTGGATCATCTCGCACTTTCAGCATTCCCATCTATTATAAAAATTTAAAGAGTCTCGTATAAAACAGGGAAAAAGGACCCCCACAAAACAAAGCTTCTTCCAGTAGCAGAATCAAAAGGTGAAGACTGCATAAATTTCTCAAGAAAGAAAGTATCTATAGTGACCTGCTCACAGTATACAACACGGAACATAAAAAATAAAAAAATAAAAAAGAAACAAAAAACTAAAAAATACAAAAACTGCTACAGTAGCACTCACACACTGCGGCATGAAGCTGAATCAAACCCAGGAGGCAAATTTCCACTTGGAACCGGCTCCATCTGCAAAATATAAATGTAAAGAAGAAGAAAATAAAAAATAAACCCTAGAAAATCTATGACACTTCCCTTATGATTAGGCAAATAAGGATCACGAAAGGAAGACAAAACCTATAAATAACTAACATCAAAATCTAGAGAAAAGCCTATCATCAACCTAACCAAATATTTTTCTTCTAGAAAAAAACAGAAGAAGAAGAGTGAGCTGCACTCGCACAATTCTAAACAAATAACACCCTACATATTCCCATATGGCAAAACAAAAAAGAAAAGGACTACCACTTTGTCAATGGTTTAAAATAACATCCAACATTCAACTCCTATTCCCAAATGAAGATCATACAATGCAAATAACAAAAAAAAATGTTATTTTTAAGTCGGTCTTAAAAGGAAAAAAAAAGTACCCATCTAATGTTTGACCAAAACAAGGAAAGAACTAATATCTCAGGTGATGTATCTGATAAAAACTATGGCATCTTAGCAGCTTAGAGCCTGCTCAGCATCGTTCCTGTGTCGTTCGATTTTGTGTTGAGATTGGGATGTGCTGAGAATAGATTGAACAGAACTTGTTTGGCAACATGATAACAGATTTTTTAGGGAGATAGGGCAATGGAGGAAGAGAGTTCCAGGCAGGGACGGTGGATCTATAAGGAGGAGTTCCGTGACATGTTCTGCATAGAATTTTTTATTTTTAATTTTTTTTTGAAACAGTCAAAACAAACCTTCCAAACTCATTCCATTACTGAGTAGCCCGGGGAAATGCCAGAACATCCCAGCAGAATGACGCTAAAGAGGCCCTCAGCAAATATAATTTTATGAAGCAGGCATCATAAAAGTTTCAATAAAAAGAATTACTTCAAAAAGAGAAAGAAAGTAAAAAAGAGCAAATAACTTATTCAAATATCAAGGAACTGTGGACAACCAAAGGAGGCAAGAAGCCAAGTACTATCAACATCAGCAGTGAACAAAAAAACAGACAGAGTACCCAATGCATAGCATCCAACAGACAGAACATACTTCATAGGTTAAAAAAAAAACAAAATAATAATAATAATAATCAGGAACTCAAAATCATTATTCTACAGATCTACCCTTTTCTTTAATGACAACTTTGTTAATGGCAGTTCTAACGATAGATCATGCACCCGACATTACCGCTAGCAGTACAACCAAAAAAAGGGGGAAAAAAAATGAAAGAAGTGTTCTGGCTGCACAAATGCATCTCAAACCTCATTGATTTGAATATGCACTTTCTCAAAAAAAAGGGATCATTTAATTTTTTTTCCCAAGTCCATCATGAGATCAAACAGATATAACAAAACAGTCCCACTGAATCGGTAAACTGATTTGGCTCACTAATCAGTAGGCCAGAATCTCAAGAAGCATACGGACAGGCACTTTACTGCCACAATAAATCATAAAGGAGATTATGCTAATAACAAATAGCCAGAAACAAAAATGATTGGCAGAAACGGAGAAAAAAAACACCTTACTTGGAGT
Organism: Sextonia rubra; assembly: GCA_037013555.1. Lineage (NCBI taxonomy): Eukaryota > Viridiplantae > Streptophyta > Magnoliopsida > Laurales > Lauraceae > Sextonia > Sextonia rubra. Next base: position 52,286,929 of record JASUAD010000006.1, on the reverse strand, counting down.
TGAAGGCAATGTCCACAGTTTAATGATCGCAGAGAAATACACACAGAATGCATAAATCAGTGGAACATTAAACAGGAACATGGGTAACTAAATCTCGTGAATTGATAGCTAATTTTTGAAACAGGTAGTTGAATTTCAAAAGTAGCAGCATACACGGCATGCCATAAACTATATTAAACAATCCATGTACAACTGCCGACTAAATAGAACAGTTATTGAACATTTGGGTGAGGAAAAGGGAGAAAAAGACTGAAGATTAAATATGAAGAAAATCAGGTCCACCTCTTTTCCCATATCCAAGCAGACCCCTGACTCAAATGCAACGACGAAACAAAACGAGCCAAAAAAACAGTGAACAGATTGATTATACCGCATTGCATTATTCCAGTACTACACACCCAACACAAAATCTTTATTTAAAAAAAATAATGAAGAAAAGAATACACTATTGACAAACACTCTCACAATGCATTATCACATTCCAAGGTTTGCTTCAACAATTTCCGAAAACATTAAGGACGCATTCGTGGCAAAAAGGACTCCACAGCTCCTTGGCATTGGATTTTGATTTCCTCAATGCAAAAAAACTCAGCTAAAATGTGACACTCTTTCCTCAGATCACAATCCCCATAATGAAAATACTTTCCAGGGGTGAACAAGTTTCGTTCTTGTTCCTCCCTGTTAACAATTTTCGCATTTTTCACGACCCTTTCAAAAGCAGATTCAGATGTTCTGCATTGTTACACAAGGTAAAGCAACAAAATTTCCCACTGAAAACGCTTCAACGCACTAAACAATAGAAACTGAAATCACAGAAAACGAGGGTCAGCACGCAAACACGCCCTAACAGAAACCTAAAGATTGGGTTGTCATCAACAACAGAAACAGAAGCCACAAAAAACGAAAGCAGGCCCTAATGGAGACCTAAAGATTGGATTTTTAGCAACAACAGAAGACAGATTAGAATACAAGTACGACGAAATCGAGAGACCCGGACTCGAGATCGAACCTGAGACATCGCGGCCGCAAGAACGCCGGGGTGATAGAGCTGCTGCGGCTGCTGCTGCTGCTGCATCAGAAGAGCCTGCTGCATCAGAGCTTGCTGCTGTTGGTGTTTCATCCTGTTCTGCATCTTCAAGAGCTGCTACAACGGATTTGGAGGAAGAAGGAGAGAGAATCGAATCTGGAAAAAAAGCCCTAGAGATTGATGAAAGACGAGGGATTTCTCAGCTTTTGCTGTCAATTCCAAGCGGGGAAAGAGAGAAATCTGCAGGAATCTTCGAACAGCAATCTGAAAGATGTGGGTTTTGGAGGAAGATGTGAGGAAATCGAAGGAAGAAAGAAGAGAGAACGAAGAAGAGAGAACAAGGAAGAAGAAGAAGAAAGATCGAGAAGTGAAACCCTAGGGCAAAAACCCTAGAAACGAAAGGAATCTCTCTCTGCTTTTTCTCCTGCGAGCGTGAGGAGAAAAAGGGCCAGGTGTGGGTGGGTTCTGCTTGTTAGTCTTCCACAAGGATGAACGGGGGGTGGAAGTGGAAATTTTTATAGAGGCAGTGCCCTTTTTCGAGATATTTCTTTTTTAATGGTATCCCATTCGCAGCTTATTAGAGAGGTTGGGCCCCAGTGGGACCCTAGCCCTATGGTGTGGAGAGATGACCTTGACGCCACAGCATAATTTTGGGTGAGGGAAGGTGCCTCTCTTACCACCAAAGTAAGAACCAGATGGATCTAGATAGATATTTAGACCCGTCTCAAACTCAACTTAGGTTCAAAAATTATTATCAAATTTGCCCTTAAAAAAAGCTGAGTGGGACGGTTATTTATTAAACCAAAATTAGCTCCATCTCTACTACGATCCAAATTGTTAGTTGTTGGTGCATGATGGCTAGAAAAGAGTTTTAAAGGCTCATAGATTTAGCCAAACGTGTCTTTAAATGTTTCTCAAATTAAGAACACCCTCTTATCCCATTAGTAAAAGGTAATTGTTATTACTTACCTAATTAGAGTTTAAATTTCAACAGGCTTTTTTTTCGTACGCGATGGCTACTCTTTTTTCTCCCCTCAAAGGCTCTACCTACCTCTTGGAGGTTTGATTTTCGCCTCTTATTGCTAGAATTAGAAAAAATAAAAAATAAAAAAAAAGGATGTTCATGAAATTTCCCACTTGGAACCCCTCTATTGGCCACTAGAGAATTCTTACGAAGGAAAACGCTGCACTAACAGTACACAATAGCAAAAAATATTTGTCATTTTTTGGGATTCTAAACCGGATGACAATGTCTTCATTATCATTATTGTGCATTGATCTTCATTAGTAGTGATCCCATGATGTTGAGAATCAAAGTAATAGCATTATTGTCATCGTCGTCATCATATCTATTATCTACTGATAGGAGACGTTTATGATGCTAAAATTCCACACTCCATAGAAAACTTTGAGTAAGCTCTAAAAAGGTAGAATTTTAAAATTGAAGCAGCACCAACATAGTTAGTTATAGTTGAGGATTTTATATTTTTATTTTTCTCCCAAACTAGGGATTTCACACACCAATGTCGCTTGCCAACTAAGGGTGAATGAGGATTTGAAGCAGATGCTATGTGGGGATGGAAACATGGAACAATGACGAATTGCAGGCACCACGTACTTCACTTTGGCCATGACTAGCCTTGCATTGCACGAAAGAAGCCCAGCTCTTTTTGGACTGGATGCAAACAGTGTGTGGTAGCCCACATGGTAAACTTTAGCTCCAGGCTTCCAGCCCTACAGAACAAAATTGGTTTAAACTCAACCCCAGTTATAAAGACATCAAAAAGACTTAACTATTGTCCAAAGCCCATTTTGTCATCGTTATTTAGAAAGACTTAACTATTGTCTAAAGTGGTTAGAGGTTCGGAAAAGAGCATCTGGCACATGATTCTCCCCTTGCTCGCTTTAGAGAAGTAAAGGGTAATCCTCTTAAAATAAAAAGCCACATTTTATGGGCTTGTGAAAGTAAGAGCTTTAGCTTCCTTTTTTATGAGTCTTTTTTTTCCCCTCTTTTTATAAGAATAAGAATAAAGATACTAAACAAGGGTTAACTCCTAACCCAATTCCTTGCCTTTAGCTTAAAATTTCGAGCACTTCAATACTAGTTACATTTGTACAACACTGCAAAAATTTGATTTCACAAATGACCTGTTCTGCATTTTGTGTAAAATCCACTTTGATCCTTGAAAAATGCTTTTCCATGAAATCACAAAAGTTTTTTTTTCTCTATATTTTTTAGGAAACAGCAGCCACACCAAATATAAAACTTTTTTGTTGTGAAAAAAACCATGCTTTTTCTGTAGAAAACTGGTTGTACAAATATGTCCTTGAAGTTAACTTAGGAATGTTATAAATTATATAAAATAACAGCCCATTAATCAGAGAATGCATTCTAAGACATTTGCCCACTCCGAGTCTTAATTTTCATCCACCAAAGTTTGAAGTGACAAGTAAAAATGATTTATTTGGCTTTATGAGTAAGATATACGAAGTCGAACCCCAAATTAATGAAATAAAGCTAAAATTTAGATGACTACAATGCTAAATTTTTATAATGAGAAATTATTGTACTACTTGAGCAAAACAAATCAATGATAGTAGACGCTTCAATTTAAGGGCATAGTTAATTTGGTTAATACTTGTGACTGGATATGATTATTCCTTTTATGAAAAGATTTAAAATGAAAAATGAAACTCCTTTAGAACGAATGTTAAATTTTATATGCAAATGTGTCATCTACATATCCTATTGTTTAAAAAAGTATATATCAATAAAATGAAGAGATGTTAGAAGTGAATGCTAAAAGGAGAAGATTAATTAATGCCTTACACTTGATAGGAGTGAAATTAACTTAATTGTACTTGTGTTTATGGGGTGCTCATGGGATGGGCTGCCCCAGGCTGAGCCCGCTTTTGCCCGCGCTTTGGCCTTAGGTATAAGTCATCAGGCCGGACTTGGATTAAAATTTCAAACTTGTTTGTTATATAGGCATGGCTTGGGCTAAGTGGTAGCAAGTCCCAACCCAGCCCAAATAAGTAGATTAAGTTACAACTTCCCCTTCTTACTATTGTGAAATATCAAACACAAGAACGGAGAGAAGTAGAAAGGAAGAGAAATCTTCTTATTGGGAAATGTGTATACATATAAAGGGAGGAAATTTATTTATAAGCAAGGTAACCTCCTCATTGAAAAACTCTAATTACAATAGATTTTAAATATAACTCATCTCATGTGGGCATCCACCTATGATAATACATCTCATAACACTTTCCCCTTGGATGACCACCATTTAATGACAATTGCCTAATAAAACCTTACAAAAGGGAAAAACCTAATGCGAAAAACCAAAGTGAATGAAAAAGAGTTTAACATTTTACAGGATCATTGAATTGGTGTTGGATGTGCATAATGCTGCATCGTTAAAACCTTAACTAGGAAAACCAACGGGATAAAGCCTAAAAAAGGGAAAAGAATACAGCGCACATATGTTCTGGGTAGCATGCTTCAGGATGTATACCTCTGATCAATTACTCCTCGTGACAACAGTAGCCTTTACATTATTTGATGATTATCTCAACGTATGCCGATCTTATGTACAAGCTTCTGGAATGTTGGCTTTAGTAATAACTTTAAAAATAAATCAGCCATGTTGTTGCTTGAACAAACTTATTTGACTTCAATCTCATTGTTCTTCTGAAGTTCATGTGTGAAGAAGAGCTTTGATGCAATGTGCTTTATCTTATCACCTTTAATGTATCATTATTTAATCTGTTGCATACATGCCTTATTGTCTTCGCAGATAACGCTTAGGATACATGTACTAAGAGGCAATTGACAAGAACTACGAATATGTTAAATTAAATATTTTAGCCGCACACATTCCATATACAGGCTTCATAGAAAGTTTAAATCTCAGCATAGTTAGAAAAAGTAGCTACTAAAATCTGTTTGGTAGAACGCCAAGAAATAACAGTATTACCACTAAGAAATACATAACATATCTGTGATCGACACTTATGAGGATCAGAGAGATATCTTAAATTTGTATATCCTACAAAGTTTGAATTTTTACAACCATAAAAATAAGTCAATAGTTCCATGCAAATATCGTACGATATGTTTGATACGAATCCAGTGCCTTTAAGTTGGCACAAAACTATATATAGCAAGCATATTTACAAAGAATAAAATATCCCTTTTAGAACGTCTCTTGGTCCTCAGGCTGAGATAAAATTCTCTTGTAAATAGTCAATAGTTTTTACGAGCTCTTCTGGAGTCTCGATTAGTTTTATGTCATCCACATAAATTTCTGCTATTGTAAATTCATTTAAGGATTTTATAAAGATACATGGACAAATGAGATTGTTTTTATACCCTTTATTAGATAAACATTCACTATGATGATTGTAATATATTCTTCCGGAATGCTTCAGACTGTACAATGAATGTCTTACTTGTATTGAGTACGTACTATTTGACTTTGCTTCAAATAAAGCAAATCCTTTTGAGATTTTCATATATATATGGCTGTATATATTTTTAATCCCGAGTTTCTGCAGGAAATCTTGTATCACAAATCTTGCATTGTATCTAGTAATTTCATTCATTTTTTTTTATAAACACCAATTTGTAACCTATAGTAGGTTCAGATACACCATGCCTATTGAAAGACTTTAGCTCTTTTTTGATGAAACTTCTTCATTTTGGCCAATCTTTTTTTCGTCGGCATTCATTTATAGTACGTGGTTCTGTCCCAATCATCATCCACATTTTTCCTTGATATTTGTATAGCTACCGCATATGCAAATGTGTTATCGATGATAATTTCCTTTTTATCTTATCTCTCCCTCAAATAATTATATAGTATAGAGATCTCTTTATTATTGGGTACCCTTGCCTCTTCAAGGGCTTTCAGAGTCTCTTTCGGGACTTGTATCTCTTCCGAGACATTAACTTCTTTAGGAATTTTAGAGAGAGTGAATTTTGTTATAACTTTTTCTTGAGTGAAATGATGTACCGCTTTAGGAGTGTACGATTTGTCATAACATCTTGAAGAGTATGATTGGGATATGATTGCTCATTTCTCCTTTTCCGAGAAACTGAGTCTTGGAACCTATATGTTTGCTATGCTTCTGACGTGTAACAGATTCATTTGCTGCTATATTTGGATTTTTGTCCTATAGGGACATTATTTCGTACTTATCCTACAGAGACATTAATTAGTGCTTGTGTGTTCATAGTTGGTACATGTGATCTAGTTATATTTATTATGTCATTAAAAGCATCAGGGAATTCATTTGTAATTAAGTGTACAATTCTCCGTATTTTATTATCACATTGTGAAGTACATAGATCTAGATGAAAAAGAGTGAGAGTATTCTATGTTGATTCTCGTTGTTCTTTATGAACGAATTTTTCTACAAGAATAATGCGTTCTTTAGAAACTCCCTCATCTCCCCCTAATGACGGAAAGACTGTCTTATCAAAATAGCAATCGGCAAAATAAGCAGTGAATATATCTTTTGTCATTGGTTCTAGATATCTAATAATTGGGCGTAAATCATAACCAACATAGATTCTTAATCTACGTTGTGGGTTCATGCAAGTCATGAACCTATGATATCAAGCCTTATTGACTTAATAGGACGCTCAGGGAAGTGTATCATAAGTTTAATAATTTGTGTTAATAGGCGGGCATAAGTAAAAAAAAAAAGGTAAATATCCAACCAACGGGTGAAGGTATTAATTAAAAACAAAAAATACCTAAAAAGGTTCATTAGGGGAACTTTGAGTCCGAGTTATTGATTCTATATAAAACTTACGATTCTAAACATTGTATAGAATTCCGAGTTCTGATTACTTTTATAGAACTTCTGGTTCTATTTATGATCCATGAATTGCAATTTTATTATAATCTCTCTTCGATAAGATATAATGAGTCATTCATCACTCAAATTAAAATTATACATACTTGTAGATCTTAAACAAATAAAAATAAATGCATGTATATAACTGTAAAACTAATAAAAGATTATAAAATGAGAGGAAAATTACTTAACCGTTGAATCGTCCTTAGTTTACTACCAATGTGTAGATCTGCTTGCCACCTTTCTGTAAGGGTAAATGGATCTTCGATTGGAAGTCGAATGATAAAGATATGGCAAAAACAAGTTTTTGTCGTCGATCCGGTCAAACATGCTGCTGCTGACGATACAATTTACTGATGTAGGCTCACAACACCCTGCTGACATCAACATTGCACTGCTGCATGGACTGGGCTTTATACACGGGCCAGGTCTGACCCGATCCGAACCGACTTGGAATTTGAGTTCTGCACTGGGCTGCTATCGGAAGCTCAGGTTTACCTGACCTAGATGACTCTGCAGGGTTGGGCCTGATGTGAATGGGTTGATCTGACCTGAACTGAAACTAGATCTGACTTAGCTAAAGACCTAGGTCTAAGGCCCTCGTTTTCTCCCTGCCTCCTGCAAGTAGGGACTAAAAAACCCCATAATTGTTTCTCTCTTGCTTAGTAGTGGTGGTCTCTGGCGGGCAACATGACAACGGCAACGTGGTGATGAAGGTCGGCGGGAACTTCGGCGATCAGAAGAAAACGGTAGTAGCAAGGGTTCCTCTGTCAAGGCCTCTTTTTTTCCATTTTTTCGTTATAGAAAAAAAAAGGTGGATCCTTTGTCTCTTTTAAGTTATAGAAGAATTGGAAGCAGGAGTCCCATAGTAGTATTTGTCTCTTTTGACAGCAGCCAAAGAAGCCTTCTTCTCGGTGGCCCACCCAGAGATCGTAGAATCAATCTCCACGCAATCTAGCCATACTGGGGTGTTGTGCATAGATTCATAAAACTACTAAATGATGCCAATCATTGCTAGGACATGATTGTATTATTTTAATAAAAAGTTTGTTTAACTCTTGACAATGTGTCAAGCTCTCATCAAATCATCTCTATGATGTATGATGCACGAGTAAGTATGATGGATGGGTAACCGATCAAAGGCTCTTGGCTTGCACGCTGCACCGTGCAGTATTAAGACATCCTGCGAATAACGTATTGTGAAATATCAAGCACAAAAACAGGGAAAAGTAGAAAAGAAGAGAGAGATCTTCTTATTAAGAAAAGAGGAGGTTTATTTATAGGCAAAGTAACCTCCTTATTGAGAAATCCTAATTACAATAAATTCTAAATCTAACTCATCTCAAGTAGATATCCACTAATGATGATACATCTTATAACACGTATTTATATTGTATGCAAATCTTTCATGATAAAAATTTTAAAAGTTATTCATGAAAGAACACTATCAAGTGGGCATGCAATGTTCATTTTAATTAATTGCTACTAGACAAAGATCTCCTCATTACATCAAAGCAGTTCTATTGTGTTAATGAGTCGTATGCTTTATTAAGAAAAAGGCAGCAACAACTTAAAGAGCATAAAAGATAACTTTATATAAAAATTGCAATCACTTATAATAAAGAATTTTTTTTTGTTTTTATGTATTTTAGATGGATTCATTCGGATTTGACCATATATATAAATAGGAGTTGGTGAATGATTGCCTTGTTGGCCCTACTAAAGACCAACTTAAAGGTGCTTAAAAATCAGGATTGATAGGGCTAGGCCCGATTAATTATATGGGTTGGGCT